>CAWUFW010002274.1:0-1200000 GCA_963921515.1 Calotriton arnoldi | reverse complement strand
GTTAACAAATACAAAACAGATTTATTCTGCAGCATTTATTGCCCAACTGTCTAGACAGGGTTTCGACTCTTGGAAAGACACAATAGACACAAAAACTGTCTGGGGTACTAAAGAATGGCAAGTGCAGGGGATAGAAGCTTTATTTAGAGCCTGCATCATCCCTGAACAAATACTGTTTTTGAATGAAACTGTCCAACAAACATCTTGTCTTGGTCTAGCCAAGATCAAAGAGATGAAAACACCTTCTGTACCAACACCTGCAAGTGATAACAATACACAGGCAGCGGTTACAGTTGACAAAATACTACAACTCAACAGATCTAATCCTGATTGGAGAAAATGGTTGATCTGGCCCACAGACACGAACAACTGTCAGGAAAGATTCCTGAATAAATCTCAGGGCTTTACTATTCATAGGCCAGACCCAAGATACGTCCAAAGACAGCATCCGGGGGTAGTAACAACATACAGTGTAGGTAAATTATGCCTCGATTGGCTGCAGAAATCTACACTACAGGATGTGAAACAACACTTATCCTTACTTAAAGAAGACGCAGACTTTAGGGAATTCTTGCTTGGACCAAGAAAACCGCGTCAAAAACGTTTCACTTATGCCGGCATTTATGCTGCCTATAATGAAGCATGGAAAGTATCACAGATGGAGGCCGCAGAACGAATACGTGAACTTGATCGTATTAATTTAGAGAAAACCCTCTCTGTGATCGACAATGGGTTAACAACTTTGTCCTCCAGAATATATTCATTGGATGGCATTGTATCCTCTGCTATTGCCTTACTAGAACAAGATTTGGCGGTGTTACAACAAGGCCAATCTCAATTACGTTCTATTGTGTTATTAAGCTGGACGCTGCAATCTTTGCGTGCGGGCTATGTGCCTTGGCGTTTTATCAACACGTCAATTCTGTTTGCAGAATACAATCTAACTGATAAACAGATCGAACTGGCACAAAGAGGAGCAAAGTATACAGTGCTGGGCATTGAAAAACTGGAAAAGTTACCATTCGCAGTGGCAGAAAAACCAGCTACAGAATGGCTTATTCATGGCAAAATCACACTACCTGTGACTACTTTTCAGTTTCAGTATTGCCTCAAACAAATGCAAGCAGGCAAATATGAAAGGTTGGGTAAGGAATACGTTAAGACATCTTGGAATTTACCATACACATATAGATGTTGGAGTGGGGATCGTGAAGTGTTTCTGAGCGGTACACACTGTAAAAATGCACTGAGCGGTTCACTAATATGTCAGGACATTTCTTTACACGGGGCTTGTAATGGTTCTGTGGCAAATTTGTCTTGCCACCAGCAGGGTACACCAGCTGCTGTGATTAATCCAACGATTGGACAACTTTCTAATGGGAGTTACCTCATGTTGAATGATCAGAGTTGCTGCGGCATGTTGCCAGGCATCCAATATCTAGTAACGGTCAACTCCAGGGTCACTTGCTGTATGCAAGTATTGTTTGCCCCAATAGACACAGTCAGGGAGTCGCCTTTGTGGCCTTCGCTGAACGTCTCTTTTATAAGATTTGATACTTTAAGCAGAATGAAAGCCATGCTTTTACAACAAACAGTGCCTTTGACCTCGGCCAAAGAAACCTATGATCTACAAGTCGCAAGGACTTCGGCTGAGATACAGACTTTAATATGTACAAATTTCCCTATACATTTCGTAGAAATGATAGGACGTATCTTTAACATGTCTGATACAAGCGGAATTGTACATGTATTTAAGAGCATCTGTTCCGGCCTGTTAGCACCTTTCCAGGCAATACTCGGAATAATCCCGAACTTTGCACATTCGGTGTTTGGTGGCATACCATTAATTCTAGCACTTGTTGCCGGAATTCTATTTCTCTTCCTGCTTTACGCTATGGCCAGCCTATTCGCAGACATCACTCCTAGCGAAGTGGAGAAAGCTCTCCTTGAACGAAAGTGCAGTGAGCGAATAGTACAGCTTTTGGGCATGAATCGTCTACGGGAACTTAATACCACGTGGTTCCTGTCGTTCAGACCAATCTGGCAAGATTGCATCTTACCTGTTCTACGATGCCTGCTATGCGGTGAAGAATGCGTGTTGGACACCTGTCTAACATTTTCATCAGCTACGCCAACGGATATCGTTACTCTGCTGGACCCGATAACGGCCCATGCTCTGTGTTGTCCCCAGAGGCTACCAATCCTGATGATGGCATTCATTGAGATCTCACAGATGCTTCCGGCTGCTGCTGAGGTACGAGATGGATCTACAGGCACACAGGTAACAACGGACGCGAACATTGCTGCGGCATCCTATGCTGAAAGCGATGCTTCACATCTCTGTGCAATTAATCTACTACACGAGGTGTTTCGAATGTCACCAACTACAGTGGACGATATTTTGTCTACAGAAATAGATGATCTCATGTTTACACCAGACCCGTACACTGACTCTGATTCAGCCCACAGTGTTCCAGAGATGCAGTAACAATTTGGCCTTCATATTTCAAAAACTTGGAACTCTTCCCAAATTGAACGTTTTTCCGTTTTTTAAAAACAAATGGCACAACAATCTGCTTGAAGTAGAACTATTCTTATAGTACGGACTTCGCGGTACTTCCTCAGACACTTTATCATCGTGTTAGTCTAAAAAAGTTCATTAATTTCCATGACATGAAATGACTTTGATTTTGAACAACTTATCGATCATTTTTTTGTCACATGTAATTATTACTGCTTATTTCATTCCAATTGCATTTTTATTTTCAAATATATGCCTGAAATGAGAAGCAATGCTTAAAATGTACAGTACTTTTTGCATTCTAATAGGTTTTTTAAATGCTTTTAAGAAATATTTTAGCAATATGCGGTACTCCATTTTATGTTTAGCATTTTAAATGTTTAGCATTTATATTATTATCGTACACGAAAGTGGAGTGGGTGTTGTATTCCTTTTAGGGTGTCCGTATATAGGTTTTCCTGTATCATGTCCTTATATAGGCACAATTCGCCCTGCCCTTATATAGGCATAGAATCCCAGTCCTTATTTAGGCATTAAACCGTGCACTCCAAATACAGGCATGGTCTCCGACATTCGTCCACCCTAACGCCACAACGAGTTCTTGAAGAACAGACCCTTAGGCTTCGGGAGTTTCCCTAGCACAGGACTATTGATTTCTTCAAGGACTCATCTATTATGCATGAACCGTTAGACCTTAGGGGTTCATTCATGACGTCTTCCGCTGTCCGATTCACGTCAATGCTAACATTCTGAGGTACCTCTCAGGTATAAATATACCTTCCCTAGCCCTTGTGAACTAGAGGAGACCTCGACTTCAGAGGAGCCCGTTTCCCGGCCTGACGCACTGAGAAGACGCTGTCATCCCTGCACGCAGAGAGTCCAGCTTCCAGTGATCTGACTTCCCTTGCGGGGTGTTGGAGTTCGAGTCTGGCAAGAGATTCCTACCTCTCTCATTCTTAAGGTATGGAGCTGACTAGAACCTAGAGGGACTCTTGGCATACTAGGCATACTAGGCATAACATACTCTTAGTATACCATAGTAAGGAATACTCCACCTACTTCATACCTCTCCCTACACCTAGGTTAGGTTAGGTACATTGGGGTAGAACTAGCTTAGAAACGCATCGTATGAGTACTCGCATTTTTAGTCTGTGTTATTTATGTAAATGAATATCTACTAAAGATCATGCTAGCGCAGTATTATTTATTTCTACTGCTTACGCTGTACATTATTTATCTTGCATACTGTCTTGTGATCGTAACAGCACATATTACTTACACAAGAAACAAGACTGTTCAATAAACCTTTTTATTGAAACGCCCATCTATTCTTTCTGTGTAACTTTGAGGAAAACTAAGCATGCACGATTGAGCTGAGTGAAACGGTTATCTATTGTTTCCACGACTCTGGGACACGTTCTGGTTCTAAAGGGAAACAAAGTGGTCATGGTCTTGCGGCTGCCAGAAACTACTCCCTTCTTGTTATCCAAGGAGTTTCTAGTGGCCTCTGAGCTAGCTGGCACAAGTAATTAAGTTTAATATACTCGATAGGGACATACCGACCTCAGTCCTATGTCAAGCCTATAGGGTATATTATTCCAATGCGCAGAGCCTATTAGGGAAATAGGAGCTACACTACACCTTTGGTAGTTTGATCTGAGCAGCAAGGAAATTCCCAGTGAAATGCAGACACGATGTTGTCACTAGTCAAACAAACTCAGAGCAGGGCAATTGGTTGCTTGTGTACTTTTTGAATTGATTTAGATTTAATGAGTCAAGTCAGCAAGCTGTATCTAATGGGGCAAGCTCATACTGGATAGCCTTTAGTAAGAGGCGAAAGAGAAAACTCTGAGGTGGCTGTGTTTGTGTCTGATTTAATTGGACCTTCTTGTGAAGTAGTGCTTGGGGTTCCTCTTGACTACACATTCTACTTGTATAATGCTTTTACTCAGAACACATCACCAATTGTCCACAAAGAGTCCAAACTCCAATTAGATCAGAATTTTATTCCATTATTGGTTAAGACTTGTTTTTATTATAACCCCACCTCATGTAAAGAAGCTTTAGGAGTTCTATTAGTAACCTGTCTAACAAATCTTCCCATTGGTATTCCAATCAGCAAGGAAGTCTCAAACTAGGGCTCAGGCTTCCTATCGTCCGACTGTCATCGATCTCCAGTCACCTCAGGCTAGAGGATCGACCTTTCTGACAGCAGCTTGCAAGCTGTCAACAGTTGAACAAGAGAACAGCCCTCTTGGGGATATGTTCAGGTTACTGTTTTTAAACCTTCTGGAATAAGTCTTTAGAAGCAGAGGCTTAAGAAGGCTGGGGAATCTGTCCCAGTTGTCCTCCAGCATACAGAGCAGGACATTTGCTTTGCATTCAGGAGATTTGTATCCATTTTCTCCTTTCCAGTCTTGTTCTGTAAAGCATGGGCTTTATACGGGAGTGGGGAGTTTCTAAAGTGTTCATGTTAATTTTTCATTGGTATGTTACTTTAAACCCATGCCTAGCTCTCCTTCAAATGTCCCACACCTATTTTCATAGCATGTGAGGTTCAGAGAGGCTTGCCTTTAAGCACATGAAGTTTTTCAGAGAGCTTCTTAGAAAAAAAAACAATTCAAGGCTCTCTTGGCCGCATGTGGTCCCACAGAGCCCTAGGTCGACTACTTTGTAACTAAGCATACTCCCACCACAACAAATGCATTCTAATGCCTTGCAGCAACACAAATGGCAGGGACCTCCCACAAGGAGGGAAGACAAAGACCTTTTTAAGACCACATATCAGGATAGAGGAAGTTGATAGGAGTCATTCATGCCTCCCTACTAAGGACAGACAAGTCCATGATGCTATCTTACCATCATCACATGCGTTTGTCTAATAGGATTTTGATACCTAGGAGCAAGAGCTGTTCACTGCAGAGCAATCTGCATATGACATTTATATGTACTCTCAAGCACAGAGGTTATTCTCCTGGCTGGTCGAAATGTCCTGTTATCTGTAGGAATTGTTTTTCAATCTTTACCAACTTCAACAACTTTTAAAGCTTCACAAAGCCTAAAACAGCAAATTAAAAGTAACATTTTGCAACTAGAAAACAGGACAACTTAGCATTTTTGCAGGAAAACTTAGTTCACAGGTGATATTTTGTAGGAGGTACGCTTAACAGCTTCAAGAAGTTTGAATGTTTGTCAACTTTACAAATCTTCACAGGCTGTATTATAATTCTTCTCACCTTTAATAATCAGTAATCAATTCACCTTTTCTGAATAAAGCAAACAATCTCCATTTGTACATAACTCAAAAATGAAAAGAGATTATCAAAACATGTGCATTTTAAAGCTTATAGCCACCACCAGGCCGGAAATGTTATTTCAAGGCCACATAGTACTTGATATAAAAGAGTTGCAGTAAAGGTTGCCAGGATTCAGTGTGGTCCATGGAAACCAATTAATATACATTTGTCTGTGTGGGAAATATCTTGCTTTGCAACTAGATAATTTAACACATATGTGACTGGAGTAGGTTGTCTGTGGTCTGCACCATTTAGCTTGTAATGGGTTTGTTATTATTTGACTCATCTCAGTATCATCTTGGTGTCTAGGTAGAATGTCGGGGCATTGATAGGTTACGTGAATTGCACTGGGATCAAAGTAAATTACATTTTTATACATGTGACAGAGACATGGTCAGCATGCTTCAGTTCAAAGTAGAATTGTAAAAATTGTAGTGGTCTAAAATGTGGAAAAACTGGTGAAATCACACATTGCAGCTCACATTACTGAGACTGTACAAATATGCTATACTCCCCTTCTTCCATTTCAGAACAAAAGCTTTACACATGTCTCATGGATAGAAGGGTCTCAAAGACAAAATATTGAATTTCAACCATTTTGGCGGGTATCCAGAGACCTCTAAGTGATCCCTGATTATATCCATGTAGGTCAGAATTAAAATGATAGCATTTGAATAACCAGCCAATTCTACAATTTTTCAATCACTTCTTGAGGCTTGGGATGTCCTGCGATTGTCTTATAGCATAAGCCATTGTTTTTATTAATGACTGAAATAACCAAGGCAATAAGGGACATCCTTGGAAAGTAGTGAGGGAGAGGTGAAAATGCAGAGACCTGCAGCATTTACAAACAGATCATAAAAGAAGCTCCAAAGTGAACACACGCAGTGCTGATACGTGTATGGAATCTTGCTGAAATACCTATTTATGACCAAATCCACTACAGAAAAAGATTCTGAAAGCAGGATCACACAGTAAGCGACATGACTAAAAATCCAACTGGTATCCCTAGACACTCTGTCCTTTAAAAAAACGAATTTGACAAGCAGAATAACTGTCCGGATATCCGTAGTCAAACGTGTTGTCAGAATCTTGGTATACATCTTACAGCCAGAGCCTGACTGATCATTGTGGCCCTCTGGCATGTTTCAGGTGTGCTCCAGGCTAGAGGGCCACTTTCAGAGCAGAGTAGGCAGCCATGACCCAACCATTCCTCCATGGCCCCATTTGTGATATGACTAAGCCTGGGCGGAGTTTGCAGAGTTTTACTCCGTGGAACTCTGCGACGTGCCAGAAAAACTGCTGCTTTCTGCTGAGTTCCACCAGTGGCGGAGCCTATTAAGTCGCGCTGCTCGCACTGATTTCTAGCACCGGACATTTGTACCGCGCTGCAGAATCAGCGCGAATGGCACTACGCGTCGCGCCAGAGGGCACTGCTGCTTTCTGCCGCTCGAGTAGACATTCTACTCGAGCGGCAGCTTCCTCAACACAAAAGCCAGATTTCTCAACGCGAGGTAGGACATGTACTGGCATGTTTTGCATGTCCTGATAGTGACAAACAGCAATTTCGTTTTTCAATACTGTGAGGCCTACTCCTCTCAATGATTAGCATTTTGAATTCCTTAATACACTTTTAAGCTATAATTCCTGATCAGAGAAGAGCAGCTTTTTCATGTTTCATATGTTTGGAATGGTAATGCAAATCCTCCTTACTGGTGAAGTTGGATTTAACATTACTGTTTTAGAAATGCCACTTTTAGAAAGTGGACTTTTCTCTGGGCTTATAGCTCTGTGTGCTTTGCAGCCTGTCTCCAATACATGTCTGGGCTGGGTAACAGCTACACTTCCCTCTAGACAGTCACAAAACAGGAAGGATAGGTGTGTCTGCGTACCCATCTACATGCATCTGCATTCTGATGGCCTTGCCTGGGCAGGATGGAAGGGAGGGGCTAACACTTCACTTGAATAGGCTGTGTCCTGTCCCCACACAAAGGACTGATTACCCCGCATAGATAGCCTGGCAGATAGGACTGGGTTGAAAGGGATACTGGTGCACTTCAAAGCCATTCTTTGAAATCTCACCCACTTCAAAGGCATATTTGGGTATGAGTACTGGGTCCCTGACCCACATAAATCAGACACTTCTGGATCTTGAACTGGACCTCTGTCTATGGACTGCTGTGCTGCTTAAAGAACTCATCTTTGGACTAGAGACTTGAAGGAGAGCTGGCCTCTGCCTACCCTCCAAGTGATCTCCAAAGGCTTGTTGGCTTGCCTCCTGTTGCTTGAGACTCAGGAGTATCAAATTCTCTACCCCTGCTCCTGTGCCTGGCTCACTGGAAGTGGCCCAGATACTTGCAACACGGATTCGACACATCTCCTGTCTGCGTGTAGCAGATATGGCGCATCAACCCGGTTGCAGAAGTAAAACCGGCACATTACAATACAAACATATATACACACAAAATATGTTTGTATTGTAATACTTAATTAATATTGTCCATTTCGATTTTTGTAGTAGATGTCTTTTGTATTTGTTGTATGTAGATACACTGCTTCCTTCACCCTAACATAGGAGTTTGGGGTTTTCACTCTAAGACATACAATAGCATTTTGGGATTATATACCATATCAGTGACCAATTAATACGTTTTCTGGTTTAGTCATCTAACAATTTATTCCCACTGGTCAAACCACCCCCTTTTTTGTTATCTATCCTATGCCCATGCCCTAGTGGGAAGATTAGGAAAAACCCCTATTGGTATACACAAGCTACCAGAGGTTGAGCACAGGTTATCTTTAAGTGTGTATCTAGCTTACCCTGACTAGAGTGGTGGTACCTGCCTGGCCTGGGTGCATACTTCAGCCAACCAGGATTCCCATTTCTAACAGCTATACATGTGCTGACTACAGAGATATTTAAATGCACCAATACATGTTTTTCTTATTTTAATTTTAAAATACATAGTTGGGTACAGGATACAGGTAGCAAATGACATAAGTACAAATCAAAATATGGACAGGAGAGCAACGCTAGTTGCAGAATATTGTACAATGTTTCAACAAATCCTTCCCAAGAATCCAGTGGGATCGAACACCTCCCAATATTTTGTCTAGCAACGTACTTAATCTCCACTATGTGAACATTTGTGTGCATCCAACCGGATATATAATATCAATAATTACCAATTGCCCAGCTCCCTCATAGTGCTGAGCTACACTGCTTGTCTCTGGTGCCATGGAACCTGAGATTCTTCAGTGTTCCAGTCATGTGGCCTCCCACATCCCAGTGGAGGTAATGTTTGTGCAATTGCTACTGGTCTCCGTGTTGTGAACTCCACATTCTGCCAATGCAAAAGATCCCTCATCCAGTCTGCTATCTTGGGAGAATCTGCTGATGTTCTTGCCATCGTAATTCTGTGCTTGGCAGGTAACAGTACATGGCTGATAATTATACTACTCTGGTTTGCACCCTCCAGATGAGTAAGTAGGCCTAATATGCATACCTCCGTTCAGAGCCGGCTTGAACTCCATGATATGGTCAGCCCTTTATCTGGGACCTCTTTCCAGAAAAACTGCAAACTCAAGTATGAACAGATCATTTAGAAGAGGTCAATATTCACAGCCAGATACATGGGGCAACACCTTAGAGTCTTATATGTTATGAAAGTCTGGCTGGAAACAGATAAGTGCAGTGCAAATAATTGCATTGCATACCTTTAAACTGAGCATTGTGAGAGACTGACAAAAGGTTAGCTACATCCCCTCCCCATTACTCATCCATGAGGCTCCTCATCACATACTCAGTTTGATCAGTTCACTGATGATCCTGTTTGGGGCTCTTCATCAACATTGCTCAGTTTAAAATGAGGATTTCTCTCCCATCTGATCTCTGAGCAACTCCATAGCTGAGTGGTCCAAATATGCTATTATCACTTGTCAGAAGGGCCACATTATATGCATGTAACTCAGGAACTGAGCAATTGAAATGTGGTAGCTCTGTCTGTCCTCATTGTTGGACCTGACTCTTTTTGCAAGGTCTCTCCCAGATTTGGGCCTTTTTTTGCTGAACTGTTTTTTGTTTGCATTAGGACCAACCAGGGCTAACCAGTAGTAAAGTGCTTGTGTTCTCTCCCTAAAAGCATGGTACAAGTGGCATCTACTTGATTGGTATATTTGAATTTCTTGTAGGTCCCTAGTACATAGTGCTCCCTGTACCCAGGGCCTGTATATTAAATGCAACTAGTGGGCCTGAAGCACTGATTGTGCCACACACTAATGTAGCCTTTTAAAAACATATCTTAGGCCTACTACTGCAGCCTGTAGTGCTGTTTTAAACTGGCATGTCAACCAGGCAAAAATAACCTATTGCCAGGTCTAAACCTGCCTTTTAAATACTTATAGGTAAACCAAAAGGTAGGCTCTAAAGGCTGATAGAGCAGGGTATACCTTAGTAAAAAAGTAGGACATGTGTACTTAAGTTGTGCATGTCCTCCTAAAGTCATTTTTCACTGTTGTAAGGCCTATTTCTCTCATTGACTAAAACTGGGATACCTTGTTACATTTAATAAGTGATAGCCTTTGATTGGGAACGGGTAAACATTTCATGTTTGCTGGATGAAATTGTAATTAAAAATTAGGGGTGGGCGGACAACTCCGTTCCGCCCACGGAATGTGCGGAATTTTGCCTGTTCCGTGTTCCGCAAAGTAGGCGGAACAGGCAAATCTCCGCACACTCGGGGCGGAGCGGAGTTGGCCTCCCGCCCGCCTCCCGCCTGCACTATTAAAACATTATAAATAAGAATTTAAAACACCTTACCTTATCGGCTGCGTCCCCGGGCATCCCTCCTTCTCCATTGCGACTTCTTCTTCAAAACTGCGCATGCGCGGGAGCCCGCGCATGCGCAGTTTTCCAGAAGAAGACGCAATGGAGAAGGAGGGAAGCCCGGGGACGCCGCCGATAAGGTAAGGTGTTTTAAATTCTTATTTATAATGTTTTAATAGTGCGGGCGGTAGGCGGGTGGCGCGTAGCGGAGCTACGCGGAGTGTGCGGAGATTGGTTCCGTCTCCGTGGCACTCCGCGTAGCCCCGCTACGCCCACTACGCCCACCCCTGTTAAAAATCCTCTGATAACTTTCGATTTGCAGCAGATAAAAATAAGCTGTTTACACCCAAATGTATTGTGATTGAAAATCATCTTTTATGGTGAAGTCGGATTTTAAGTCACAATTCTGAAAATGAGACTTTCATAAAATTTGCATTTTCTTGTCCTAACCATTTGCACCTTCTGCCAGTGTCCTGGATCACATGACTGTGAATGGCTCTGCTTTTGGGGTTTGTATATTGCTCCCAAGCAGTGACACAAATGAGATTAGGTGTGGACAGGATGGGCCATCCTGCTAAAATGGCTGAGAACAGAGCTGTGCCCTGTCCCACTTGCACTTCAAAGAGCTTGCCTCCAACATGATTTTATAACAATACACATACCAAACTCTGAGTGAACCCCAGCACACACTGAGGAACCTGACAGCAGCATATTTCCACCCCAGACAGCATGGAGCCTTGTCAGGGGAAGGAAAGAACTTTCCAGAACCAGATGTAAGGGTAGTATAAGGAATATCCTCACTTTAAAGGCTGGCACCAGGTATACACATTGGACCCTCAGAACAACTCTTGAGTATACTCCTGGACCTGTGGACATTCTAGAAGGACTGCCTTGCTTCCAGAGGAGGAGCAACCAGAGGACTGCCCTGATGCTTGAGGACTGCCTTGCTTTCTGAGAAGAAAGTCTGGACCAGCTCCCTTCTTTCTAAGCTAACCTGAGTCACTCCAAGGGTCAGGTTGCTGAACTCCTGCCTGAGCTACATGGACAACAAGCTCCAGAGGTCTCTCCGCGACTGCCCAGCTGATCTACTCCACTGGACCTGCCTGGACCTGCAGCTGGACCTGCCTAAGCCCTGCTGGCCTCTGCTGGAGTGAGTTCTTGATCCCCAAGAGGTACCCCCACCTAAACCCTCCCAGGCCCTGGACCCTTGATTGGCATCAGTTAAGCTCCTCCTGTGAAACAAAGGTGAAATCCTGAAGTGTTGGGCTTTTCATGACCGTAAAGGGGCCTGTTCATGCTGAGCCTCTGCCACCGTGACTACCACCAGTGAGAAGCTCCAGTTAACACCACTCTTTGTGCTACAGCAACCTCCAGCGACGACAGGCAACACGAGATCTGCACTGCGCTACAGCAACAACAACCCAAGATCACCACCAGTGTGAAGCTCCAGCCAACAACCATCTGCAATACCCGACCAGATCTTTGCACTACGGCGGTGACTGTCCATGAAACCAGGCCAGCTCTTCACGATACAACTATGTCTACCTGCAATGCTGTCCCTCACAACCTCCAGCACTGCTAAAGGAACTCTTTGTGCAGGACTTTCAGAAGGCACTCTTTTCAGCAGGACTAACCTGGTCACTGTATCTAGCCCGCTCTCCATCACAGTCGGCTTCAACTTGTGACTTTCCCCCGGTCTATTACGACCAGATGACCGCGAGTGGCACTTTGTACTTTTAGGCGCTATGTCTACCGAAAACATTAAAATTGAATAGCTTTGGTTCTACTGATTGGATGTTTGTTGTTCTGGTCTGATTCTATTCATTACAAATTTCTCTATTTTTCTAAATTGGTTTGGAATTTTTCTTGTGTTGTGTTTTCACAATGTTAATATTGAGAAAGTCGATGAAAATATGAATAATGATACATTCATGTATAAAAACAAAGTTGTGTCTTTATTGACAAATTCGCCAGTTATGAACTCAACATCAACCCAACTCAGAAATATGTAGTCAGGCAGGCTCTGAGACCCAGGGCGGAGGTCACTGATTGACAGGTCACAGATGGGGTGGCACGTAGAGGTCAGACAAACGTGTGAACAGGAAACCCCTGATCAATCCCACTGATAGGCAAAGCGACACCACAATGGTCCAGGGAGATTGGCCCCCAATTAAGCACACATGGCCGGAGGGGTACGCACATACCCAGAACACTATAAAGTCAGATGTCACATGAAGTTAGGAACACATAGTCAATCAGGACACAGCACAAACTGTACAGGCAGTGATCACACGCTCCCCATGCTGGACAGCAGGACACATTACCCACTGGCCACATTATGTCTACGCAAGGCCAAGTCCCACCTGGATTCCTCATCGAATACATTAATTTATGACTCCAAAGACAGCGGTTCACATTCCCTACCAAAAAAGGATTGCCGGAACTATTTATGGCATTCTATGAATTGTATAAAAACCTATATAAGATCGATTGTAAGTTCAGACAATCCATGCCTGTGACTGTTTTCCCGGCCACACTATTTAATTAAACAAACTGTTCCTGTTTTGCCAAACACCTCTTGTCTCTTGTTTTTCAAGGTATTTCATGGTCAAGCAACAACTTTATGCCTGTTTGTGTGCTGCATAAAATCTTTACACTTTCCCTCTAAGTTAAGCCTAACTGATTTGTGCCAAACTACCAGAGGGTTAAGCACAGGTTAATTTAGTGACTTCTGTGGTTCACCCTGACATAGATTGTGGTTGTTGCTTGGCTAGGGCTTTAACCCCCTCAACCGATAACCCAGTTTCTTACATTCAGCAAAATGTGTGCAGTATGCCTGATCTATATGTGTCATGTACACCTGGTTTACAGTATATAGTTGGTGTCTCATTCGATTTTAGCCAAGTGAGGCAAGTAACTTAGGGAGTATCATATGCATATACAGAGGCTGATTTCATTGTCTTCATAGACCTCCTCCAAAAACAACAGGTTACAATGGTTAATATAGGGGAATATGTGCCCTGACTGCCATGGCAAAGCAGTCCTGCTAATATTGTTTAGGTCAAACACCATTCACCAGCAGCATCTTCACAGGTTAAAAGTCATCAGACAGCTGATTTGTGCCCAAACTGGAGCTGCACTGCTGTATTGAGCTGTGCCATTTGATGATACAGCTCTCGTAAGGGGCATGAAGGCCACATGGTGCCAATGATTGGGTTTCCTAAGAATGTTGTCTTGGTTCCTCGTGCAGGAATCCATAATCAGAACACAGATCTGACTAGGTTACTCTCTGTTGCAGAGCACAGTAAGGACTACAGGTCGTAAAGGTTTGTCTACTATGGTATGAGTAATGATCCTACATCACAAAAAACGAGCAGCACTACCTTCCAATGAACAACCCAGGGTCTGCAACCCAAAATGTAATCGAAACAAAGCTGTTCAAATAAGTACCACTTTGAGGATGGACATTTTATGTTGCAAGATCTGCCATGTGGAATAGGCTTCCAAATTGCTTCCAAACAAAATCTAACAACTCAAAATTCTAAAAAACGAAAAGTATACCTCTTCCAAGGACTATAGAGACATGTCCGTGTTAGAGATATGTTGTCATAATGTTTACTCTATACCTTAGAAAGTATGGATTATTCTGGGATACTTCGCCTTATGAGCTACAAAACTCGTCCAGGAGGAACGTGGCTCTTCTCCATCAGGCTGAATGTAGCACATTGACATAAAGAAGTGAGAATGTTGATGCCCTATGTTTTAAGCAGTGTATAAACAACTCATACCTACATGCATGCATACATCACTCATGAAGTCCCTAAAACTCTCCATGTAATCTTTTACTGATGATGCTAACTATTTAAATACACAATATCATCATGCACAGATACAAGCTCCAGAGGCCCTCTCCCTGTGCAGAATGTTAAAACAAACATCAGCACCAGCACCTACAAGGACAGATTTCTAATACTTCCCCTTGGATAGGCCCAGGCAATTACTGGAAGCAGCAAGTCAATCAAAAAATATCCTCTTTACAGACTTAAGGGGACATGATTCATAGTCAGCATTCACAGCATCTTCCAATATAGAGTTGTATCAATATTTTACTGCGAAAAACTGGAGGGACGATTCTAAATTTCAAATCAAACTCAAAGTGAAATTTAAAAGAGAAACATTCTAGGGTTAGTGCCCATTACTATAGAGGAGGGAACGCCTCTATTAAGTGCCTCATAACGGGGGGCCCGTTGTTAGGCCTGATCAATTCTGGAGATATTGGTAACTCGAAAGTGGAGCAGGGAGGTGCAATTAATTACTAGGGGTTCTAAGTGGGATCTTGAGTGTCCTCCTACAAATTTAGAAATTTGGAATTATCATCAGTTGCTTGTTTCCTCACTAACTCTGGGACAAGTCCCCCCATTATTCAACCCAAGACGACCCCAGGCATTGGTTTTCGCTTCATAAATAATACATCAAATCAAACCCCTTCTCTCTCACCTGGAAAGTTCCAGCCGGACATTTCAGCAGCAAACATATCTGGGTGAAACTAAACGGATTCATAGAATTCCCAGGGATCTCGTAATTCCGAAAGTAATACCCTTCGAGGAGTTTGCAATGAGGCCATAGGGGGTGGATTCGACGAATGGTTGTGTGCTGTAATATCTTGGCAGTATGCGCAGCTGTGATTCGTGGACGTATATTTGTTTTAGCTTTGGGGGTTTTGCTTCCACCTGTAATGTATTATAAAGCTGGAAACTGACAGCTTTTCTCCTTTTAACAAGCCCAATCTTTCTGTTTGCTTAGCTCCACAGTAAGCATTGTGCATATGTCAACGCAAGCTTCTGTGGAGGCATGTAGTTTATTTGAGCATGTTCACATGTCAAGAAATTTCAGACAGAAAATTAATGTAATCCGCACATGAGAGATTAAATAAAACAACAATTCACAGTTGATATAGTCTCAGCAAGAGATTGATGGCAGCTCTAATGCTAATTAGAGCCATCCACGCCTGCGGTAGACCATGAGCTTGAGGGATTCTGGACTTGTAAGCCTAGTCCGAAGCCGCAGTCACACTAGCACACTTCACAGGCATTACAGATGGCACAGGCACTGTGGCCTTTGTCAAATGATGTAGACAAACACTAAATTCATTGTCCGCGAAAGTGGACATTGGCGTTGGGACAGTATGGCGTTATCATAAATGAGAGCCTTCAATCCTTGTATTAAAAGTTGTCTTTAATTTTCATATGATAGACTACATGTGACTTTACTAGCCACCTGTAATAAGAAAATGATGTAACAACTGGAGAAGCAGGAATGGTACACATATTCAAGATAAGAGATACAGCACACCCTAGAAGGCCACCCAACTCGAAATTTGAAATTACATAATCTTCATCAGAGGCACCTTCAAAACAGAATGCTACACTATTCAACAGTAATAATTTATTACAGTTGAGTTGTGACTTGTGACCTCACAATAACTGCTGCAAAAGCCAGCAGACATTGTGAAAGGCAGGTCAAGATGCATAGTGACATATTCTGTTTAACCAGTGGAAACGAGAAGTAGCTTTTTAGCTCTTCTGAACTCTTTCCTGAATTGAACTATTCATTAGCAGAACTAAGCCATTAATGGCAGCATGCTTATTTTTTGCAGGGTTATATTTCGTTACACAAATGCAGGAAGCACTCTGCATATTACCGCAAATGAACAATATGTATTTTGAAAGAGACTTTATGTTTTTATGAGGAATGGCTAGCTGTATTTTAGTGAATTTAATTTTGCACTAAAGATTCTACATTTAGCCTACATATTTTCAACAATGCTCATTGATATGGAGAATCAAGGAACCAAGGCTTTAAAACTTTATGGAGAAGGGTAATGCTATTTGCCCATGTATTATAAGGAATTGCTATCCTCTGTCATACGTTAAGAAGATATTGCCTTTGGCCGGAGATTTGTGGTATTTTAAAGACACATCCAAAATATGCAGACAGCGCTATATGTTTCTAGCCATAATCCCCCAATTCATAAACATTTTTATCAGTGCAATTTGAGCGAGTAAATTCCACCCTCTGCTTCACTGAAGCAGTATTTCTATATTTGTTTCCTTTTAAACCACATTTCAGATACAAACAGGCATTTTCAATGCAATAGGTCTCGCAACTGCGAGATTTTAAGCTATTGGCATTGTAAATGATAATGCCTTTTATTTATGTGTTTTTCAAAGCAACACATATATAAAAGCCATTGTCATTTCTAATGCTAATAGCTCAAACTCTCGCAAATCTGAGACCGCTTTAATGGTGGACGCACCCCTTTCTTTAGACGCTGCTCGCTGTATTCAGGTTACAGTGAGCAGCATCTAAAGAAAGGGGGGCAGCCAACATTAAAGTGAAAGCGCGTATGGGGCACTTTTACACAAAGTGTACAAATAAATAAATAAATAAAGTTTGTAAAGTGAAAGTGGTCGCGCTGTAAATTAAATAAATAAATAAGCCCGGCCGCTAAAGTGAAAGCGGCCTGCGCTGTAAATTAAATAAATAAAAAAGCGCAGCCGCTAAAGTGAAAGCGGAATGCACCGTAAATGAAATAATTAATTAAAATAATTAATTAAGCGCGGCCACTATAGTTAAAGCGGACCGCGGTGGAAATGAAAAAATACATGATCAATAACAATATAAAAGGTGGCGGCATGCTGCGATGCCGTGGGTGGAATAGGGAAGATCATTAAATAAAATAGTGCTCACCGACTAAAGAAAGCAGACCTTGTAACAACAAAAGTAAAAAGTCCAGTCGTTATGGGAGGTTACAAATGCAGACAAGGCGGTACCAAGGAGGGACTACCAAGCCTATTCACGAATGAAAATTTCGACAGGACAGTAACAAGAGCCAATTGAAAAGATGGGCAGGAAATGGGCGGAGCTTCTATGCCATACCTCAATACAGCATGCCTCGCAAAGCAGCGCATGCTAAAATATCAACCATTATGGTGGATTTTCTGCATTCATAAATGCAGGAGGAGGTGTAGGCATGCAGGTTGCCATGGTGATTGTAGTACTCTGGATTCTGCAGTGAACAACCAGGAACTCGAACATCTGTGACTTTTCAAAAACAGTTTGCAGGTAGTTGGAATCCCCCGGAAACACACAAAAGCTACTCCTGCGAAGGGCTGGAATGTTAGAAATGGGGTTCTCTAATTGGCAAATGCTTACACCGTTGTCAAAGTAGGGACCCTTCTTCCTAGTCAGGGTAAGGGAGATACACTTCTAAAATAACCCCTGCTCACCCCCTTGGTAGCTTGGCACGAGCAGCCAGACTTATCTCAGAGGCAGTGTGTAAACATTTGTGAACACATACAGTAATACAGTGAAAACACTACAAATGGACACCACACCAGTTTAGAAAAAGAAGTAATCTTTATCTAAACCAAACAAGACCAAAACGAAAAAAATCAACTATACAGTAATAAAAATATGACTTTCACAAGGTAGAAACAGTTCTGTTCAAAGCAAATTGCAGATGCGACACTTTCAGCACAAAGTACCTTGGATGCGTCACATTCAAAAGCAAGAACAGCCACAGGTAAGGTGATGTGTCGGTTCCTTACGCGCAGGGAAGGTGATGCGTTGGTTCCTTACTCCAGGGGAGGTGATGCGTCAGTTCCTTACTGCCAAAAAAGGGGAGGTGATGCGTCAGTTCCTTACTGTGCGGGGATGTGATGCGTCAGTTTCTTACTGTGCGGGGAGGTGATGTGTCGGTTTCTTACTGCAGCTCCGGTGTCCTTGCAGACTTGGCGCCCCAGTGCGATGTGTGAGGATCGGGGGTGCGGCGGTTCTCAATATGGCGGCGGCAACGGCACTTGCGTTGGTTTCTTCAGCCTCAGTCCCACCATGAGTTGGTTCTTGCAGCCGCAAAGCAGGGCCTGCGTCGGAATCGGTGCATTGATCTCGGCCTTCGTAGATCGGTGCACTCGATGAGGCGTGCAGCGATTTCTCGAGTCGTGAGCAGGCGCTGTATCGGTTTCTTCGGAGATGCATCGGAAACAGGTACGGATGCGTCGCGCTTCTCCTCGTTGTGTTACTTTCCAGCTCCCACAGCAGGAACAAACTCCAGAGGGCCAGAACAGCACAGGCACCTCTTGGCAGGTCAGAACTACCAGCAAGAGAGTTCAGGGGAGCTGGGGTGAAGTCTTTGTGTCCCTGAGACTTCAGAACAGGAGGCAAGCTCTAATTCAATCCCTTGGAGATCTTCTTCAAGCAGGGGTCACAGCACACAGCAAAGTCCTTGTCCTTTCCTTGGCAGAAACAGCCACTGCAGGCCAACCCCAGACAGCACACAGCAAAGGGGCAGTACTTCTCCTCAGTTTCTCCAGCTCTTCTCCTTGGCAAAGGTTCCTCTTGAATTCCAGAAGTAATCTTTGAAGTCTTTTCTATCCCTGAGACTTCCAACAGGAGGCAAGCTCTACTTCAAGCCCTTGGAGAAAACTCAAACAGCAGGATGATGAAAGCACAGTCTAGTCCTTTCCCTGCCCAAGACAGAAACAACCACTGCAGGTCAACCCCAACAGCACACAGCACAGGGGCAGTACCCCTCCTCCAGTTTTCCCGTTTCTTCTTCCTGGCAGGTTCCTTAATTCAGCAGTAATCTAAAGTTCAGGGGTCTGGGCCCCACTTTTTATAGCACAAATTCCTTTGTTCTCTGGTGGCAGAGAAATTCTTTGCCCATCCAAAACCAATTCTGTCCTCTCTGGTGCAACTGCCCGGCAGGAGGTGGAGACAGCATTTTCCAAAGCAGACCAGGCCCATCCAGGTGTGAAAGAAATCTCCTCCACCTACCCTAAATGCAGCCCAGGTCTATTCAGTCCAGCCCAGACTTGTTCAGGAACGGCAGGACACACATTAACCCCCCCCCCAGTGGCTGTCTGAGAGAATGTGCATCCCCAGCCCTTGTCACTCCAAAGCCAGACAGTCAATCCACAGACCAGCAGAGGCACACAGGATGGCTAAGCAAGAAAATCCCCACTTTCTAAAAGTGGTATTTTCAAACACACAATATAAAAATCATCTTTACAAAAAGATGCATTTTTATATTCTGAGTTCAGGCATACTAAACTCCATCTTTCCATCTTGTCCCAATGGGAAGTTATATTTATAAGATGTTATAAATAAACTCCCATTCTATCCTATGGGACAGATAGCCTTTCAATAGTGAAAAATGAAATACACTGTATTTCACTATCAGGACATGTCACACACCTCAGTACATGTCCTACCTTTCACATACACTGTACCCTGCCCAAGGGGCTACATTGGGCCTACGTTAGAGGTATCTTACATGTAAGAAAAGGGAAGGTTAGGGCCTGGCAGTGGGTGCACTTGCCAGGTCGACATGGCAGTACCAAACTGTGCATAGATACTGCAGTGGCAGGTCTGAGTTACATTTACAGGCTGCTCATGTGGGTGGCACAATCAGTGCTGCAGGCCCCCTAGCAGCATTTGATTTACAGGCCCTGGGCACACACAGTGCACTGTACTAGGGACTTACCAGTAAATCAAATATGCAAATCATGGAATCACCAATCCATAAATACAATTTACAGGGAGAGCATATGCACTTTAGCACTGATCAGCAGTGGTAAAGTGCCCATAGTCCTAAAACCAACAAAAACAGGGTCCAAAACAGGAGGCCAAAAAGCAAAAAGTCTGGGGATAAACCTGCTGGAAAAGCCAGGTCTAACATGGAGTAAATAACTTTTCATGGATGCAGCTGGAGAGTTTCTTCACAGGTAAAACAAATTTTTCTGTGGAGAAAAATAATAGTGTAAATGCACATTTTTGCATCATTTACACCGGGTAAAGTTTTATTTTTGGTTGCTAATCCTGCATGAGTATTAATTGCGCAGCAGGGTAATCCTAGAAATGGGTGCTAGGAAGCACATAAAATATTAAATGCAGGGTTATTGATTTATGTTTTCGTTTACATAGTGGTATTTTAAATATGAGAGGTTCATGGAGAAACGATTGCAGCCAGTGGGGGCAAGGTATTTAGAGAAAGAGGTTATTTACTGCCACATTCACACATCCGCACCCACACAAGCCCCCACCCCCAACACATACATACACTGGAAGGGGATTTGAAACATGATCAGCTTAAACACACATACCTTGTGCAGGCAGGCAAATTTAAGGTATCAAATAGTGGCAATCACGCACTTATGCATGCATATCGCACAAGGCAGTTCTCCATCTCTCTCTTTCCTTTGTGCAATAATATTATCAAATTTAAAAAAATCAACACAATCACATACACCTAAGCAAGAGTGGGATCCTAAACACTCATGAACACACAACATGTTCTTATGCATGTGGATAACCTCAAGCTATAGCATTGTGACAACACAATGTTGCACCTTGACACGTACATGCGTACAAGCCACACAGGGAGGTTTTCCAGCTCACCTTTTCAAATGTTCAATAATATTACCTATACCATTAACAGTTCACACACACACAAGCACACACACACCCTCCCCCCACACACACAACACACACACAGGCACACACACATGCAGGCACACCCATCCTCACACACATATACACACTTGTTTTTCTGTTCCTGTTGCTGTCCTTCTCTATCTGTCCTTGACTATCTCTCTCTCCCAACATGAAGAAGAAAGTTATGGTGCTTTGCAAGTTACAGAATATGGTGTACATCAGTATAATTAGTTGTCAACAATGGTTAGACGGTAATACTACTGCTAGTAGTAGTAATAATAATAATAATAATAATCAGCATCATAATAATCATAATCAAAATAATAATCATAAGTTCATTCACTATAGGGCTTCACATCACAATTATGCCACACTGTAAAATAACAAGGCTATTATTAACCAATATGCCCATGTCGTAAGGAGGACTTAGCTTTGCTGAGATCACTGCATATTTCAATGGTGAGCAGTCAACTAACTCTGCCAGTTTGCCAAGTTCTGAGCTAATTAAACAAACGGTCATGAAAAGCATTTCATAGAGTCAGAAAAGGGGGTTCTGTCATTTGGCCGAGCTTCAGATCAAGAGAAAAATCCCCTCTGAAGGATTAGTGCTGAAATTGGCTCTGAGAAAACATGGATGGGTAGGGATTGTACAGTCACTTTTTCTGAACCCTGAATAGTGCCATTTCACAAGTGTTGTCATCAAACTACCCTTTAGTGATGTGATATATTGTGCCTGTAAAAGGTACAGCATACGTCTGCAACCCCTATTTGTGATGTTGCCAGGAACCTTGAGTGGGTGTGATATGAGATATTGTGTGCCAGGAAAAGGTACAGCATACGTCTGCAACCGTATTTTGTGATGTTGTCGGGAACCTTGAGTGGGTGTGATAAGACATTGTGTGCCAGTAAAAGGTACAGCATACTTCCTCAACCCTATTTTGTGATGTTGCCGGGAACCTTGAGTGGGTGGCCAGGACATAGACGATTCTGAAACAATTAGGCCACATCCACCGAATTGATTATTGAAAGTTACATTAAAATTATGCTTTGCATTGTTCAACAGAGTAGTCTGCCCCGTGATCAGTGAGCTAATGTGCTGCACTTAGACATTCACTATGCTACTTGTGGTTGGTGAGTGTGATTTTTGATGTACTGGGTATGGTTTTTGGGTTGGGATGGCTGTCACATGAGGAGCTGTAGATGTGTGTCCTGCTTCATCCTCATCCTCTGTGGACATTTGTATTTATATGACCAGTGGACCTTTGTATTCATATAACCTGATCTCCCACTTCAGCCACAGCAGTCTTGAGTTTGTGAAGTGTGTGGAGTTGCTACAGGACCTCTGGTAGCACAGTCATTCATGGCTTTACTAAAACTGCTGGACTCCTTACTAATTATAAGGCTCAAGTGTGTGGTTAATAATAGATGCTGGTTCTGGCCATCACCTGTGTTCTGGTGGATGCTCTGCTTACTGTTCTGCTACTGGTTGTGTTACTGAGGAATCAGGAGCGCGGATCTCTCCAGGGCTTGATTTAATATCTGGACCCGATCTAGCTGTCTCCTGGCTTCCACTTATGAGGAGATAATGTGCATGAGTACTGATGTCCCTCTCATAGCCTCACATACATATTGGGCATGTGTGACATTTCATATTGGCACACAAAGGATATGGGCTAATAAGCACAAGCTGTAGTGATCTGGTTTTCTACATGAATATCAACTTTTAAATGCTGAGCTAGCAAAATATCGAGTACCAAAATATCATCAACATATGTTCGCATAGTTAAGAATAGCTGTACTAAACTCCACATGTGTGTGGAGTTAAAGATATCCACATGTATGTTTGGAATCTTGCACATGTATGCAATTACTTTCACTCACGGGTACCTCCAGTGCTTAATTTGAGCCGGGGTTTTCCGGTGCTCCACACCAGCACTTAATTCTCAACACCAGATCTTGTGAAAGGTGCCACAAGGTGGCGCTTTCTGGCTAATTTGGAGATGACCACAACAACAGGTAATTATTCTTCAATAAACATTAAAAATGACTGTTGCCTGCTGCCCAAGCCATTCTTATAGGTTTGGGGGCCTGAAATAGTCCGAATTGTCACACTTGTAGGAGTGTGATGGTTAGTACTTGTGTTGTTACTATCGTTGGCAGCATAGCAGGGGCAATGTGTGGTGAAAGCTGCAGTGGCCTCCTGACGAGAGCCCTTGCACTTCTTTTTTTTACAAATTAAGCACTGGGTAACTTTGGGATCCATTCTCAGTTTCATATCAAACACTGTGTTGAATGGTCTCAGCTTCCACGGTGATGGGTATTTGTTTCTCTCTGTTGCTCAGGAGATGGTAATATGATTATTCTCTTGATGTTCTTTTCTTGCAATGTTGCTTATGCTTGATTCTGAATTTTATTGTTAAATCAAGCCATACGTTCTTGAGACCTAAATTGCTCTTTGGTGTTGTTTCCTCTACTCTCACCTCTGCTTGTATTGTTGACCAGAGATTTAGGTGCACATTGATTTCAGCCCACTCTATGCCTTCAGTATCCAACCTCATCATCTTCTGGCCCTGAATCTTCAATCTGCATCTGGAGACTGGTTTACTTCCTTTGCCTTTTATGATCATGGCAGAAATGCTGCAATGTTACACCTGTTTTTCTGGCTTTCCTGGAAGAGGGTGCAGCGACTTTTTATACGTGTCTTCCCTCACAATTGCCACGTCCAATAGATTGTTCAGTGAAATAATGTGCAGTAGCAGATGTTTCACATTAGTGGATATAGCAAATAAATGAAAACTTAGAATAAAAAATGGGGGGAACTGCTATTGCTCATGTGAAGTACTAGACTGTGTGGCAATTCCATTGAGGATGTGCAGTAAACAGCATGTCAACAGCTAAGCTCGGATGCTTAGGAGGGAAGAAGTGTTCTTAGGGAAAAGTGTGGTGCAGCACGTGTGCTTAGATAAATTTACAAAGAACTGAAAACAGAAACAGAAAAAGGCACACTCACATCAGTCTATGAATCAGTGCTACACCCCACTGACCATCTGGTGTTTGCATCTTTTATCCCAAAAGAAGAAGAATGGAAGTGGTCACATGAATTTCAGCTTTTTACCACAGTGGATTGGCCAAAGCTAAATACATCTCTGAAAATGTAGATACGCCTACTGGAAAAATCAGGAGATGTATTCAAATGCCTGTGATTTTGAAAGTTGAGAGTTTTTGCAGCTCATAATAGTTTATCAAATTTTTGAAATGCATGTATGGTCTTTTTATATGTATTTCAAAAATTTAATAAACTACTATGAACGGCGAAAGGCTGATAGTTTTAAGGCAGAGTCAGTCACATGTTGGACTACCCTAAGGAAAGCTAAGGGGATAGGATTGGATGGAAGGGGATCAGTAGCAGGCCTGACTAACGTTTTATTATTTTAATGTTTGTGGTATAGGGCTGCTAGACACCAAAGAGGGATATATTGCTGTACATCAAGGAGTAGTATGGTAAAGGCTTTCACTACATCAAGATATGACATAATATGTACTGTAGTGAGGCAAGTGAGCACATTTAGCTTAGCATCAATATAACCGTAGGACATTTAGAAGAAAAAACATTTTGAAGTTAGCACTGACTGAAAAGATGTTGACAACATTAGTACAATTTTAAGGTGCAAAATATAAATATACATTTGCACTAGGCAGAAATTGTGGGAAAGAAGATGGGGTGAGGAGGTGGTTAGTGGATAAAGGAGACATAAAGTTCACTTGAACTTCTGTGTGGCGAAAATAATTTAACATACTGGGGGTTATTTAGTTTGACAAATTCAAAACACCCTTATGAATAAGAGGATGTCCCATCCATGCTATTTAGAGTGTACACTTGGCTAAACATTCTAATTAGGACAGAGGAAACTATAGATAGCTCCCAGTGTGCCTAGCAGAAGTGCAACTGACAAGTTGCAATCATTGGCCGTCAGCAGCAGTGACACATAGCAAACACGTAGAAAGTCAACATTATCAGCAGGGCCACACTTTATTGGCATGAAATAATTAGCGATGTTGCAGCAAGGTTAGTGGATGGTCCTTTAGTTTAACTTTGAAGATTTGCAATGAGAGAGCGAGTCATATTGTTTGGGAAGGCATTCCAGATCGTAGGTGCATTCCCTGTGCATATTTGTTTCACAGTGGCCATTTTGTGAATCTAGGTATGTATTTTGATCTGCTTCTTAGTATCCACTTTTTACAGGGCAGTTCCTGTTTTTGTGAGAGATGGCTGAGGTTTTTGTGTGTAAGACAAGCTGTAGCATAAGTGGAGCAAGCTGCACCTGTTACCCTCAACAGGTACTTTACAATTGCACTAATTCCATCTAACCTTTGTGTGGGTGATCAGCCCTGCTGCACAGTAGAGAGTAGCTTTGAGAGGGGTTAGATGAGACTTAGGTTGTCTGGGTATTAGAGGGTTCTCGTTATCTATGCAAGGTATCATCACATGCATGTACAGCTGCTTTGAAGTCATGGAAATGAAGGGCCTGTTCAAGTGAAAGCTTCAGTTTAAATCTAGCACTTTTAGTCATTTCTTTGATATGCAGGTAATGAATAATGGAGTTATCCAGTGTGATGTATACAGATGTGGCTGATTCCACAATCTTTGCGACGATATTTGTGAGATGTGGTTTAGTGATCCAATCAGGAGCTAGGATTTAACAGCTGTTATGTGATAATAGGAGAAATTCAGTCATCTTTTCAGAGTTTAATTTAAGTAACATCCATCTTTATTTTTCGGACAGGCATTGGGCTAGGTTGCTAAAAGGCTGCTGGGTGGGTGACACATAGTCATATGTCAGGATCGTGTCTGACATATTGTCCAACCCAGACACAAAATTACCTACATTTTAAAACTGAGGCTGTGATTGACACACCTCTGAAAGATATGGACAGTATCAGTAATTTGTCCTACATGTCCTTAAGGTACCACCAGGTGAAGAGTCAGTCGTGTATCAAACTGACAGCATTGAACATGGCCCAAGGCCCACTATTTTAATACCACAGTAACAGTTTCCACCTAGTGTCCGTATACCACAGACAAGCCACTTCTAATAAAAAACAACATATTTATCCTATTCTTGTCAATAAATACACTTTCTGAACCCTTGACACCCCAGTTTATTTTTAAATGCGTGTCATTGGTCACTCCAAGGGGTGATCCATTTTGTATATGCAACACCATGTTTTCTTTTTACCATTTTATTTTGCATTTTGTGCTTGCCCATGTTACACATATCTACCTCAGGGTCACAAAATTATAGCACACTATTAGTTGACTGTGGAAATTGCTTACATTTTCCACCTGCACAAAATGCACACATTTCGTGGTTTAAGCAACACAAAAAAAGGTTGCGCATTGGGTCTTCGCTGCGATCTTATAATGTAAAAGGGGTGGCAAAATTGAATATTAAAAATGGTTTGCCCCCTTTCTTGACTTTTTCTCGATTACTTCCTGTTTTATCTTGGAAACCTGTAGCTAATGCACTGATGGAGACAGAAAAATATATGGTGTGCAGAGAGGGGCAGACCATGTTTTATACCCAAAAAATTGGAAGGGAAAAAAGATGAGAGAAATTCGTAGGAGTCTGAGGATGAAATGCATCGGTAGGCTGTGCGTAATTTAGTAAAAGCTCAATACCTGTGGGAGTTTCCATTTTATAAATATCTTTCAAACGCAAAGCAGGGTTTAGAAAGTTTAGATTGAATAAACAATCTTAGGTACTTTGAAGTAACAAAAAATGGTTATCCTAGCTTTCTCAAACCTCCAGCCTGAAGCTGGCGGCCAGCAATGACTGCAACAAACAGGCCACTGTGACAGGCAGTACAAAAGTTCAGAAAGAGGCCAACTCACGAAATCAAACATGATTTACTCACAGGCTGAATTCCATTCTTCACTTGAAGCAGTTCATTGAAAGGAGCCCCAGCCACAGGACACCGCAACTGCACCAACAAAGCCCCCTGTGATCGCTACACTCTCGGTTTCTTTGAGGGATTTTCTGTGCTCCATAAAGGAACACCTCTCCCTTTCAATCCCAGTCTCTTTTGGGTATCTCAGTTTTCTAATCACAACCATACCTCAGTGTCCCTCTGTTAATAGAAAAAATGCGATCAATGTGTTTTATTCCCTTTGGCCTTTTGATATCAAAGAACCACAAAACAATGCAGATAGACAGGAGCTATATTACCACAGCTGCTCCTAATTCCTCGCGACTCCTGGGCTTGTAACAAAGCCTGTGCCGGGTGCCTCATGGCATGCAGGCATTTTTTGCATTCGATTTTCCACAGGTACACATTTTCGTCTTAGAAAAGGGGGTGCAATGTCCATTCCGTTTAACTAATGGTCTGATGCATATTTAGTGCTGAGACTTATATGCTGTGCATTAGATTCTGAACCTAATCTCTGAAGTTGGCATGTTTCCAATTGTGGCTAGGTTGGCCACCTCACCCCCAATCATCACAGACACTCTTCAGTCCTGACCTTTTCACCTGCAAACTGTTGATTTCAGTTCTGTTAGTCTAATTATTTCTATGGCAACAAAAAGACTATAACACCCAAGAAACATTGGGCCATCCCACAAAAGTCCAGAATTTGAAACATTTTCTGCAATGACCTGGAGGAAGGTGGTCACCCAAATTTTACCAAAGGAAATTGCTTCACTTGCTGAGTTTGGGGAAGATCACATATTACATACAGTTTAGCAGATTTCCTCACTTCAGTGAACAGGTTAATTGAGCAACTTCAATCCATTTTCACAGAATTTGTAAGGGCACCAGTACCTTCACGCCTCTTTGGTATATTATCCTATATAATGTCCATTTCTAGAGCTTATAATGTCCTAATGACTTTTTTGATACTTGGCGTGCTCAGCGAACCCACGTAGACCATCCTGAGCACAAATCTTCAAGAGGTAGTGCTTTTAACTAAGTGATTTAGGACTCGATAGCTATATCACAGTCTGCTATCTAAGAATTATCATAACAGTTTATATGCAAAGTAGAGTAATTATGTGCCTTGTACACGCTTGTAAATTAACTACAATGCACTTTGGTACCAGTCCTCAGGTCCAGCAGGCCCTCTACATGCACTCCTAGGCAGGGCTGCAGCCACACTACAACTGACGAGATAAGATAATGAATAAGAAAGCATGAAAATACAATTTGTTGGCCTTAAATGCCATACTTTCCAGTACAAGACAATGCTGAACTCGAACGCACCCTCCACCTTTCCATCCCATCCTGCAACAGGTGTGTCACAAAGTGAACTCTGAGCCTCTCTGTGATGCCCTTTGCTTGAGGAAGCCTTTAGTTAGCATTAATTTGAAGTGCATTGCTTCCTGCCATGCAATATGATGCACAATCAGCCAGAGGTTCCCATGGTGCTGTAATTGCAGGCACCTAAGTATGTCTCTGTGGTATGGTTTCACACTGAAAGACAATGCATTAACTCAACAATGAGTTGGAGAGTTATGCGAGTTTAGTCTCCTGATTTTTCACCACAATGCTGCCTATATCTTCCTATTAGTGAGTATTAGTATCCGCAATTTCTTTTTATTTTATTTTTTTACAGATATTGCTATCAGAATCACTTCTAAGACGAAACCTACGGTCAAAAGAAAGAATTTTCTTTTCAAAATTTCTATTGTGTTCATGGTTTATCTAGCAGAGAAAAACGTCAATATTTATATTGGAAATTCAGATTTTACGATTTTACTTTTTTTTAAAGGTAGCAGACTTCAGAAAGCCTTCAGGTTACAGGCGTTAATGTTGATTAGATAACTGCACACTGATCCTGCTAGTGCATCATAATACACAAAAATAAAAGTTCACAAAGCCAGATGGGTAGTGCAGCGTACGGCACAATGCCTCCAAGGTGCTCCATTTCCATTCAGTAGTTGTTGAGAAATTTAAGGGAAAGCAAATAAGGTTATCTGGGCAGAGCCTAAGCATAGATATTATGGTGAGATCTGATTGGCTGTCAGCACTTCAACCAGAAAGTGGTGGCTGCTATCTTGGGGCCAATATACATGATAACACCTCATTTCAAGCCTGAGCAAATTTACGTTTTAATTGAATTCTGATAATGTATACGGTCACCTCAAGTAGATCTCTATTAGGGATTTATTGGAAGCACACTCAATAGCCCATTTACCATACTGCATTTGCAGTAGGGTGTAAAAAGTACTTAAAACTTATATAGTGAGTGGTTTATCTGACGTAGCTGGGTCTGGAGGCCCAGCGGGTTAATGCATCAAGTGCAAGGATCTGTGTTTGACCCCATTTTTCACTCGGTCTTGCATCCTTCTAATGGTCCATAAAATATTACATTAAAATTAATATTCAGTTGCATAATAATGAAAATTTTTCATCTGTCAATAATGCAAAGAGAGCCCCTCAGGGCAAGTTTAGGAAAATATCATTGTTATTTTATTATTTAAAACAGTAACATTCGAGTAAATATGAAGAGCTCTGTTTTGTGGCACATATTTAAACCAAATTCAACAACTTTACAGGCATTGATATTGTATACTCATGAAGCTGTGTGGAAATCACAGAAATAGTGTTTCACTTCCCCAATTCTCTCTTCAAAGTCCCCTGGGTTCTTCTTTCCAGCTGTCATGTTATACAGCCGAAAAGCACTTAATTGCAAAAAATCTGGCCACTGGCACTAAGGTCTGCGTAACCTAACATTGACAAAGCCGATACCTAAAGTAGGTGGGACCTGTTGGCTTTGCCAGTGCTTGTTTAAATGCTCTTGAAGGAAACTCACCCTTTGATTTTTAAGACTTTTTATCAAACAATTTTGAAAAACAATCAGTAATTACCACAAGAGTCCTGTTTCAAGGCATCTTGCGAACCAAATGCATTAGAAATGGTGACTAATTAATTGTTTGGGAGGTTTTGGTACCAAGCCGAGGTGCGAGAGTTTGCTCTTTACATTTTAAAATCAAAATAATGCTTAATTTCAAATGTGATTTTTATTGTTCACATGGCTCTAAATCGATCTGGATCCTTCACAGTCCACTAATTAATATGATAATAGGGTCCATATTAATAAAGTGCCCATGAAATGCAACCAAGGTTTCTGCACATTTTAACTTACCCCTGGCAGAGCTTACTTTGTAAAACCCTATGACCCTTATTATGAACGACATGAGATAGGGGACAGATAATCCCCATGCCTGGAGTTGCCAATATGAATGCGGGTATGTTTTTTTCCCCAACGCCTACCCATCTCATTAAAAATCTAACAACCACTTGAGTTTGGCTATTGGAATCAGCTGTTTTGCACGATTGTTTTATCTACAATACGGCTTTGTGGAGAAGGTGCATTCTGTTATTAAGTATACTTAATGAGGAAATAATAGAGTGTGCAAATCTATATTGCAAGCAATCATTACTCATATAGTAACTCAACATGTGTATGATAACATCAAGGTTGATACTAATCTTTCCCTAATGCTTCTAAGAAGAAGCCAGAATTTAGATATTGTTAATACAATAACTAGCTAATTAGGACATTAATTCATAAGCTAGAAGAATGCTGCTCTTTCTCGAAAGAATTTCAGCTAAATACATGGGGCCCGATTCACAAAAGTAATCTTACTAAATGCCTTTTGTGAATACCGAAAGTCGTAAAGTTAGGATTTTTCTCAGTTTAGGAGTAGTAAAGTTAGGAATCCTAACTTTACTACTCCTAAATGCCTTTTGTGAATACCGAAAGTCGTAAAGTTAGGATTTTTCTCAGTTTAGGAGTAGTAAAGTTAGGAATCCTAACTTTACTACTCCTAAGTGCGTTTTGTGAATACCGAAAGTCGTAAAGTTAGGATTTTGTCTCAGTTTAGGAGTAGTAAAGTTAGGAATCCTAACTTTACTACTCCTAAATGCCTTTTGTGAATACCAAAAGTCGTAAAGTTAGGATTTTGTCTCAGATTACTTTTGTGAATCGGGCCCATTGTGATACTTTATTAGGTAAAGCTGCATTTTATAAGAATTCCTGTGAGCTCCTAAAACGTCCAGACAGATTGACATGAATATCTGAAACATTTTAGACTTTTCTGTTGTTATGGCTCTTTTATTTCTAGAAATAATCATCTTCAGAAATACCTACTGAACTAATCCAGTGCAGGGTAAGCCACAGGATAGAGGAAAAGAATAATAATAACATCTGTTCATTTTTATTTCAATCTTGGAGTGCAGTTCGAAATAAAAAAAGGAATTAGAATGGAGAAAGTTCGAGAGAACATGAAGATAAAGTAATTCGGTTTATAGGTAACAGTCAACACATACTTGACTCCTGGAGGACCTTGACAAGGTGCCAAGAGTACACAGCAATGGCTCATCCTTGATGGGCAAGCTATCCTGGTTCATCCTGCTCCAATTTGTTGCAGTAACTAACCTGATGTAACCCTACAAGGTTCAAGGATTTAGAGCTCTGAATAAAATGACCAATGTGAAGTGCGAGAACTGTAAAAGATGGGAAAGGTGCCACAGTGAGGACGCAACCTCAGCTACTATTTGAAAGTTCATTCTGCTATGAGTTTTTAGCAGTTGAATGTCAGAATATTGTTTACACAAATATTGCGTGACAAAAATATAATATCCTAAACGTTGTTTACAAAAATATCATCCTATCTGGTGTAGAGTTTTCTTTGCACATTGGAACTTGTGGCACATTTCTATTGCTTATAAAACCCACATACCAAATGGGCGGAAGAATCCAGGAGTGGATGACCAATTAACGCTGGGCATGGCAAAGCTAAGCACTGCTGATTTCACTGTATCATAGCATCGTGCCCTGAGAAGACATAGCAACATTTTTACATCATGCAGAAGGCCAACATTTAATGCCTCCATCCTTATATGGGTCTTAGAGAAACTGGTAACCGTAGAGCTCCAGAACCATCTAGGTATGAAGCAAAAAACGAGTAAATAGCAGTTTCATTTTTAGCCCAACAGGAGAAGAGAAGCAGTCTACCACACATCCCTGTTGAACCTCATGGTGAAAGCAGACCCTGTCCCATTTATGGTAGATAATGTAGCAGCTGTCAAGACTCCTACCCACTCTCCTCTCTTAGTTTGGCAGATGAGGCCAGATGGCAGAAAGAACAGGACTACAATTTAGATCAATCTTGAAAGACAGATGTGTCAGAATATGTATAGAAGATGTGTAATCATCCCATCTGCAGTAAGTTGCAGGACACCCCATGACTCATGCTTGTCCAAAGGCCAACTCAACATCTCTATTTAACCCCTTCTCGATTTTCTATGTCAGTAAATATCACATTTCATAGCTATGCTGATATAACCCAAGTGGTGTTCCATCAAACCAGAAATCAGGAATTGGATCAGGGTAAAATCAACATCTTTATCATGAACCAGAAGTTAATGCATGACAATTGACTCTCTCTCGACAGAGAATGGTTTGACTTGATTACTCTCCAACCAATGCCATGACCTTTCTGTGACTATCACCTAAATTGCCCAGGTAATTCCTTGCTGGTGGATTTGGCAAAGAAAAAACATCAACAAGTTCAAACTTCGTCAAAACTGAGCAGCCATACCAGTGTCTAATGCTCTTAAGTATAGTCACATCACTTGAAGTCTTAAAAGGATGTACTGGACCGGTAGAGAAAAGTATTACATTTTAGCCCCTAAGAATAGTAAACAAGTCTTTGTACATCTCAGAGTCCATTTGACTAAACAGAACATGTTACTTCCACATGCTCTGGGCAGTATTCTTGGTTGCAGCAACATATGCCTTGTAAGACCTCACAAAATTCAGTGGACAGGGTGAGGTGATTGAGATTTTCCCACAATGACGAACATTATCTGGAACGCACTGTCACCTCAGCCTTAGGAAACTGCATTTGCCCTTTAGAAAAGCCTTAAAACCTGCCTGTTGTAGTTCACTTTCTTTGTCTGGTCTCCAAAGTTCTAAAGCCTGAAGTTCTGCAGTACCTTATGATAATGATGATGGCTATCTGAAAATGGCTCTGTTTAACTCAAGGTAGACAGTAGCGGCTGTTACAGATCGGTAGTGGTGAGGGGGGCTGGAAGGAAATGGAAAAAAAAACCACATACCTGGGCCAGCCGGCCGCCGCCTCTCCTCGGTCCTCTTAGTCCTGTCTCCGACGGCTGCAGGGAGCAGCAGAAAGCACCTGGACTCCCAGGCTCCCCATAGGCAATCACAACGCTGCAATGCAGCGTTGTGATTGGTCTGATCGCGAAACCACGAGCTCAGATGGGGACTGGGAGGCTTTGCATGTTCCTCACCAGGCTGTGTAAAGCAAGCCTGGTGGGGAAGATGCAAAGTGTGCAGGACTGTTTGGCAGGCCCAAGAGGGCCGGCCAAGCAGTCATGCGCACTTCAGGAGTGCAAACCACTCCTCTCCCTGCTCTGTCCAGCCCTGCCCCACCCGTGAGCCAATGACTTCAATAGGAAAAATAAAATGATAATAACAATACGTTATTATCATTTTATTTTTCCTTTTGAGCAGTGGGGCGACGCTCCTCTGCCTTAGCGGAGGAGCCGCCACTGAAGGTAGAGGCATCTCACTCAGTTTACTGTTACTGTTTCAAATACTGTGATAAAACAAACTAACAGGACCTTGCCTTGCACCTAGAGCGCTCATTGCTCTGATTAGTCTCAGCACAGGGTGACAATGCACGTTCATGAGGTCTCGGAGTGGGCGAGTTGGAGAACAGGATTTGAACTGATGACCTTTTCTATTGCTGCTGGCATAACGACTAGACCGCCACTTTCCTCGTGAAGGGGAGCAGCCTGCGGAGAGAGTGTGTTTATACTTTTGATAACAGCTTGTCTTCCAGACAACACTTTTCTGGGATCAGAGAGAGAAAACAATACACTTTGAGAGTGTCTGAGTGATGGGAATGTCAACGTTTGATGTGTGTGACTTCAGCTACAGTTTTCAGGGGTCGGAGAAATAAACTATGAAAGTGGGTGGAGCTGAAGACACTTACCTTGAATTCCAACAGTAGACAAACGTCTTTCATTGCCTGGGGGTGGTAAAAGCTCTCCTCTGAGACTGCAGTTATGTTTACCAGGTTCCCCTGTGTTTTTTAAGTCCTTAAGTGAGGGTATATAATCATCCTAGTGACCGTGAAAAAACTTTCTGTGATGCTAGGCGCTGACTGTTCACACTGGTTCTTTGATGTTTACCCAGTGAATGCACCTTTGATTGAAGTGCGGCGGCGACCCGCGCTCCCGGTTGATTGCATTAGCGCAGAACTTGGTGAGCTGCAATTTTGTTTTTCCAAACAAGAGCTGCTGGAATTATTGATTTAAAGCTTAGAGCAGTCGACTTATCTGAGCCCCTTCGGCTGCTTCTTTTGCAGCTTTCATGATCCTGTATTACATTACACTCCAGTGGAACAGAACCTGAAGGTAAGCCACAGGAATTCCCAGTGAAACTGTGCCAACAATCTAGCTCTTTCTCTCTCTATTACAAATCTCCTCTGTATAACAGGACAATAATGCAAAAGAAATATGCTTCTGTGTGTGGCATATTGAAGTATAGATTCAGAGTTCTCAAATTTCCTCCTGGTGGGCGTCATCGTTCATTGCAACTACAAGGCAGTTGTAGGCATGTGCCTTGTGTATGATAATGTACAGGTGACTGAATTGCCCATAAGAGCATCATGTCTGGCCCCAGTGCCAGTAGGTAAGGTTGCAACATGTCACTTTGCCCACTGTGCCAACAATCCTAGCATCAGCTAATATATGTCACCTCTAACCAGCCCAGAGTTCATATCTAGCAACACTTTGTATGCATTGATTCATAAGCTCATTGAACTACTGGTAAAATCAAAGCTACAAGCTCAAAAATGCAAGTCTTTTTTGCTAAGAAGTCAGGACTGGTTGAGGGTGCCACACATGATAAGAGTCCGCTTGGCATGCATTGACTTTCTCCTCCAGTGCCCCCCTCTACCACCAAGAGAAAAAGCCATCCACAAAGATGCATACCTAAGGGCCTTATTTTGAGTTTGGCGGTCTGATGGACCACCAAACCCATTGTGGCGGTGCGGCTACCGCTGTACCAGTGGTCCAACCGCCCTATTACAAGTCAGGCGGTCGGACCACCATGGGAAAGCTGCTACTGCCAGGGATCCGCGAGCCCTGGCAGTCTTGGAGTGGTCTGAGGCACCTTATATGCTGGCAGTGCTGCTGCAGCACCGCCAAGCATATTAGGAGTTTCCTCATTGCCACAGTTTTCATGGCGGTGAGCCCGCCATGAAAAGTGTGGTGGTGAGGAAACAAAGGGGACCCTATAGGGCCCCCTGCTGCCTCTGCACCAGAGGATGCATGCTGTGGGACACAGGGTGTGCCCCCTTTCTGCATGCACCCATGCCCTGCAGGAATGTGCAATGGCGTTCCTATTGCGGTGCCTTGATAAGGCTCATATATGAGCCTTAGCACTGCACCGCCCTGGGCCAGCTGCCTCCGGATCGCCCAGCGTGGATTCCAAACGGAATCCAGCGGGCGGTCGCATTATGGCTTTGGCAGTGTGGCAGAGGGGCGCTGGCATGGTGGCCTGCTGCCACACTGCCAAAGTCATAATAAGGCCATAAATTATTTAAATCCATATTGTGTATTGGAAAAGTGAAACTACAGGACCTAGAATTCATAGTATTACTAGCTAAAAAGCCATAAATGGCTTAATGTGTCATATACGACTTGGATTCACCTAGCAGCCAGGTCGATTACTACAGAGTTTGACAGTTCCTGAGTAGGATATCCAGATTGTGGAAGCCTGTAACTGAAATGCAAACAGCATGCTCCCAGTAGCAGAAATTCCTACAATATAAAGAGGTATATGTTCCACAAAATACATTTTAACATGGAAGTGGGCAGTGGTACAGCTACGTAGCTGCCGACCATGCCATAAGATAATGGTCATTTTCAGTCACTTCTGGAGTTTTAGTCAACAGCACTTTGACTTTGTGTTCTAATATTTCAGTAGCCCTTCATTCAAAGCATGATCAAACAGTAGCCAACAAGCAGAGTGCAGGTGTCTAAAAATATTACTGGCAGATCGTGTCACACACGAAATGAGTAAAGATACAGAAAGTATGCTGTTCCTAATTACGAGACAAGGGAAAACTAGGGGAACCGGTTTTGCGTGGTCATGAGAAGTAGGAGGACGGGGATTCCTTCTCTTGAAATTTGGGGCCCTCACACACCCAGCTGGGTGTCATGCTTCATCATAGGGCTGCTCCTCGTCAGGTCGGCACTGCAATACCTGACGGGCTCCCTATGAGGGGCTCTTTGGCAGAGATCTTTTATTCCAAATTGCCATTTGGTGCCGTGTGGGCGAGGGGCCTAACCAGTGTAGATGAGTGAGTGGAGGTGTGTAACCTGAAGGAAGTTTAAAACAGGTTTGGAAGTACCAACGAAAACAATTTTAATCAATAGGTCTCTCAACCTGATTAAAAGAAACAAAGGCGCATGTCTGAGGTTATGTCTCAGGTAGGGCGCTCTATTGTGTGGTCAACATGTTTCTTGCCTGGTAGTCAATCAATCTGGTGGCGATTCGTCAGGACCTTCTAAAATCAAATCTATCTACACACGGGTGGTTATATGGTGTAATCTACCTCTTTAAACCAGCCTAACACATACTATGTGTAGTACCTGATAGAACATGACCAACCGAGGTAGATTACACCATATAACCACCCGTGTGTAGATAGATTTGATTTTAGAAGGTCCTGACGGATTGCCACCAGATTGATTGACTCCCAGGCGAGAAACATGTTGACCACACAATAGAGCGCCCTACCTGAGACATAACCTCAGACATGCACCTTTGTTTCTTTTAATCAGGTTGGGAGACCTATTGATTAAAATTGTTTTCGTTGGTACTTCCAAACCTGTTTTAAACTTCCTTCAGGTTACACACCTCCACTCACTCATCTACACTGGTTAGGTCCCTCACCCACACGGCACCAAACGGCAATTTGGAATAAAAGATCTCCGCCAAAGAGCCCCTCATAGGGAGCCCGTCAGGTATTGCAGTGCCGACCTGACGAGGAGCAGCCCTATGATGAAGCATGACACCCAGCTGGGTGTGTAAGGGCCCCAAATTCCAAGAGGAGGAATCCCCGTCCTCCTACTTCTCATGACCACGCAAAACCGGTTCCCCTAGTTTTCCCTTGTCTCGTAATTAGGAACAGCATACTTTCTGTATATTTACTAAGTTTGGGCACGTATGCTGGACCTGTCCAAAAAGCCCAGAGTCCCTCCTTTGTGATTGGACACACAAAATGAGCCCAGTTGACAGCTGTGCAAGTATTACTAATATACTAAGTGATGTACTGAATGCCTGCTAAAACTCAATGCTATGCTGGAAGAACATGCAAGCTAATGAATATATGTGGCATACACATTTTTGATGGCTTCGTTTTATGATGAAACCCAGTTTGCTGTATTTGACGTTCACTCAAGTAAAGGACTGCCTTTTGAGCCCTGATTTTTCTTTGACTTTTGGCACTTGTAGTGCAAAAATAAAATGGGATAAGGAAAAAATGTATGCATTAGAAATAAAGAGCAAAACTTCCCTCGGCGTGAACTGCTCACACCTGACATATGAGAACCTTCGATCTTTTTCGACACACCTGAAAACTGTCTTTACTCACATAGCATATGTTGGACTTGGCCCTTTTTGCAGGGTCATCCCAGAACTTTTTGCCTTCCTCCTGTATTTTTTCTAACCAGTTGTTGTTGGTTTTATGACTCTGGGCACCTTACCACTGCTGATCAGTGCTAAAGTGCATGCACTCTCTCTTGTAAACTTGGTAAGATTGGTCTACACCTGATTGGCATATTAATTTACCTGTAAGTCCCTTGTACAGTGGTATCTCATATACCCAGGGTCTGTAAATTAAATTCTACTAGTGGGCTTGCAGCGCTGCTTGCGCCACCCACCGAAGTAGCCTTTCAAACCTGTCTCAGGCCTCTGCAGCTGCAGGGCCTGCGGGTGCAGTTTACTGCCACAGTGACGTGGAATGCAAAGTGGTTGCAGTGTCTGAAACTCCCCTTTTACTACATATAAGTCACCCCTAAGGTAGGCCCTAGCTAGCCCTATGGGCAGGGTGCTGTGTAGGTAAAAGGTAGGACATGTGCCTTAACTGTGTGGCATGTCCTGGTAGTGACACTGCTGTGAGCCAGCCCTCTCACAGGTTTGCATTGGGGATTCCTTGATATGTACTTCATTGGAAATTTCTGATATGAGAGGGGTAGCGTGACCATGTTTGGTATGTTTGGAATAGTAGTGATAAATCCTGCTTATTGGTGAAAGCAGATTTGTCATTACTATATTAGAAATGCCACTTTTAGAAGTGGGCATTTCTGTGTGCTTATGTGTCTTTGTGCCCTGCCTCGATGTGTATTCACCGTCTGGTTTTGACTGACAGGAGAGAGGGGATGTGCATTCTCTCTAGACAGTCACAAGGAGGGTTGAGGTGTGTCCTGCCTTTCCTGGGTGACTCAGCGCTAGGCTGAATAGACCTTGGCTGCATTTAGAGTAGCGAGAGTAGCGGGAAGAGTTTCCCTTGCACCTGAATAGGCCTGGTCTGCATTTGGGGTGGTGGGAGGAGTTGCACCTGCACCTGCATAGGGCTGTGCCTACTTTCTACAATGCTGCCTCTGCCCCCCTGTGGTGTGTCTGGGGCCAGGGCTTGAAATGTGAATTGGCGTGTTGTGCACTTCTATACAGTGTTTGAAGTGCCCCCAGAACAAAGACATTCGGACTATAAGTACAGGGTCCTGTGACCCCATGAAAACAGACACTGCATGGGACATGGAACCAGCCGCTGCTGGCTCTCCAGACTACACCTGGCCAGGAGGAACCACCATAGGACTCTCTTGCTGTTGTGCTGACCAGTAGCCTGTGGGGCTACAAGAAGGACTGCCACTCTTTTCTGCAAGTACCCTGATGTGCTGGCCTGCTGCCTAATTCTGCTTGGTGCCACCCCAGTTATTGTCCATGGACTGGGTAGGGTAACCCTCCCTCTTTGCTAGGAGCGCATAGTAAGCGCTTTGGGAGGTTGTATTGCCCACTGCCATTGAAGCGAGGAAAGGGCTCTCTTTGTTATCTTGCAGCGTGTGTAGGCTGCATTTTCCCCCTCACAGGTTGAGCAAGGGGAGGGGAGTGCTACAGCAACAGAAGCGCTCTTCCTCTCCCTCTTGTGTTCTCGCATCGTTGTTGGCTTCCTGCAGCCAGGGCTCTGCTACGTGGCCCCGGGCTGCCAAACAGCGCAGAGACAGCAAGGAATCCCGGCCCGGGAAGTCCTCTGTGTTGCCCAGCAATGCCCACGTAACAGAGGGGTGGGGCCCAGCTGTGGTGGAGGGACGGGCCGAAGAGAACGGAGCCGACGGAGACTTCGCTCCATGTTCTGCCAGCCGCCACCCCCTATACGTAACGGAGCGGCTGCACCGCATGGTTGCTGGCAGCCGCAGCTCAAAGAGCCACGCAGAAGGCCCTGGTCCAATGGAGGCTTTTGCCCTGCACAGGAGTGGAGAGCCCGGGGGTGCTAGAGTGGAAGGCTCTGCCCCGACGGAGGCAGTCTCCTCAAGAGGAAGCCTGTGCTGCAGCAGCTGAGCTGCCAGGTCAGTGGAGGTTGGTCATTGGGACAGAGTGGCCTTGAGCTATTTTCTCACGCAGTGAACACGCGAGATTGGTGTCAGCAGCTGCTCCACATGATCGCGGGCAGCAGCCTGAGTGACACCTACCTGGGAAGCCCTTACTCTTGGAAGGGCATTGCGGGGCAAGCACGGGACAGGGCCCCCGAGTAGGAAATTGCCGCTCTTAGTGGTGTGATAACCACTGGTAATGGATACGCTGGTGACTATTGTGTGCCATGCCTCATTCTTATTGCCTCATACACTTGTCCTGAAATTATTATGAATGTTGTATGACTTTGTCAGGGTTGCACCATACGTATTGTATTGCGTGATTTTGTGTTTTTCCTCATCACGTGTTTCATGTGCTTATGGCCATACTAGGGGATGAGGTGTTTCATGACGTATTGATGTTTTCATAATGTGTGCAACTTATAAGCGTTTACTTGCTTGCACTCAATTATACTGTTATGACAGTGACCCAATTGGCCAAGTGATTTATGAACCTATGTGAAAACATGACAAGCGCCTAGTGGCACATAATTTATGTGATTGTGGTCTAATATGGTTTATGTGCAATGCAAAGGATATTTTTATATAGCATTGTGTGGAGTCTCTTTTTTTGTGGTGTGCCTAGTGTGTCACTGGTGTGAGTATGTGTTGCGCAAATGCTTTAGACATTGCCTCTGGGATAAGCCTGACTGCTCTGCCAGGCTACCAAGTGGGTGAGCAGGGGTTATCCTGGGTGTGTTAATCCCTTTCCATGACTAGAGTGGTGGGTTTTGCCTGGTTTAGGTACACACCCTAGAGAACCAGAAACCCCATTTCTAACAACAAATGTTTACAATGGTAGGGCATTAGGTACGTTTTTGAATATGATTATTTTCCTTTCTATTTCTGAGACTGGTATGGAAAAAAATGATTCCTAGGAGAATATATGTTCTACCCCATGCTGACTTTTTCACTAAGGATTTGCATAAATGAAGCTTGAACAGAACATGAGAGAGCTGTAATTTACTCTCATGTATGCAACAATGTTCCAAAGCAATATAGATGGGACAGGAATACTTCCTCAACAACTCATAAATAGTCTCATTACTCATCCCTCGACCCCCCCAAAAAACACCTAAGTCAGGCCTAACAGCACCATCACACTCACAACCAGAAATTCAAAACAATACCATTGACTAAGCACTGCCAGCTAGCAGGATCCCACACTTCCTTTATTTATTTCTTTATAAAGTTTTTTATAGCGCGAACATGACCCTTGCGGGTATCAGAGCACTTTACAATAGATCAAAGACAAATAAAATCAATAGTAACAAAAGTCGAAAACTATAAAGGATAAGGCATCACTCCTGGTAAGGGAAGGTGTAAAACAATGTCAGGAGCAATAGATCAATAACATAAAAAAATTATAGATCACATAGACAACAGAAAATAATGTACCAAACCAAGCCACATACACATGCTTGCAACATGGTACCAAAAGTATATGGTTGAAAAAAAAGCCATGCCAACAGCACAGATGCTTCAGGTTGGACAGTGACCACTCTTGTCAAATTAAGTATACGTAAAAGTCATGTATTTGACATCGGATAGTGATTTTCGGGGGCTGATATGAGGAATGAGTAGATGTTTGTCATTGAAGAACTTGATGAAATTGAATCTCATTAGACATTCAATGTCAGTGCTGATGGGTCACTCAGGAAAATATGTGCACTGATTGACTTCATGTTCTTAGGTACTTGGGCTATTCTTGAAAGTCTTTAGAGTAAACTAGACCATGGAGTTCCCCTTCATTGGAACAGTAGGTAAAGACTTCTTCTGTGCTTTAATGGTGTTTGCAAGTGATGTTATATTACTATACCATGGTTTTAATATTAGCTTGCAAAGATATCATATCGACTACAAACATATCATCGAGGTAACTAGATGTGAAATTCAGAAAATCTAGAGTCCCTTATATAAGCTTAACTTCCACTATGTTGGTGGTTAATATCATAAATGCAATATCTTTGCAAATTAATATTAAATACACAGTATTGTTGCATCCATCCGTCCAATGCATGCATGTATTTGTGTATACATCTGTGGCTCAACTGTTCATAGCTGTGATATTGTCTGTAGATTAATCTAATTGCATCATACTCCATTGATTTAATTGCACTTTTGGCTGCAATGGTCATTTGTCCCGTATTTTTGTTTTCTTTGTTCGTAACAAAACCTTTTTTTCTCTCCAATATGTGTCTGTTCCACCCTTTTATTTTGGTTAATCTCATGGCAAGTGTTTGTTTTTGGTTGGGTAGATTGTTAAAGCGTGTTTTTCTACTGGTTTAGATTATTCTGCTGGGGCTGTGCCAAGCAGGTGTTTGTTATTTTTCTAGGTATTATTGCTTGCTCAATTGCAGCTTTCAATTTCCTCTTGGCAGTCAAATCTGAAAGATGTGTTATTTTTCTGGGAATTATGGTCCCAGTGTGGCTGGCAATTACTGTATAATCAACAACTTTTGCCGCGCTTGTTCGAAATGATTGTGCTTTCTCTATGCAATTGCAGTACATTGTGGAACTTGGCCCTAGCAATTCTATGATCACACTTTGTCGCTGCATACAGCTTTGCTGGATCTAACTTTATGATTGGAGTAATCCAGAACTTTATCAAATTTCGAGTTTTTGGTAGGTATTACATGACCCTCATTTTAAGTATTCTGAAGTAAAGATTAGCAATTATCTGTCATTATGCTTTTAAATGCCTATTCAGGCTGTAGACCTGGGTTCTAATGACATTGGACTAAAAAAGTGTAATTCTGGGCAAATCACTTCATCTCACTATGCCTTAAATGTAAATATATTTCATGTAATCTACGTTAATGTAATGTTAATTTGTAAAAAATCAACTATTCTGTGTATTGTCCCAGCTGTAAACTGATCCTAGCAAGAAAACACATACCATACATTTCAATGTACAGTTGGAGATACTCCTGTTGCAATAACACTATTCCCTGTAAAGCATTCTGCTGCTTGGATCTAAATCTGGGTGATGTCATAAACTTAAAACAAATTAGGGAAAAAAAACTATCCCACACTAGTGATCTCATTTGAAGTTAGGTTTTCCATTTGACTGACAGAAGAAGCCATCCTAATGTCTAGGCTGACTTAAAGCCTGAAACGAAAGGAAATCCGGGTGTTGCGTGCACTTGTTGCGATTTGTTTCACCCATGTTCTTCTTATTACTTCATATTTATTTTTAGGTGTGGCAATGGAAAAGATCTTTTGAATTCACTAAAATATGTATATAAAATGCACTCATTTATTGGGGCTTTCAGCCAGGCCTTTTCATTTGTTGACTGCGTCATTCGCATTTTTCTTCCTCCAACTCCAGCAAACAGCATGGGGCAGTGGGTCAGCCCACTTCAGCCATTGGCTAAGTTCACAGTAAATGGCAGCATTCTGGTCGTTCACAAGGAGCACATCCACACATAAGGTAGTTTCCTTCAGTGCTAGGGACTACTATGGCAATATGTTTATTTTGAGAACAAAACATAGTTTTGCTTTTTGCCAGTTTTTAGGTCGAGCCTGAGTCAGCGCGCATGCGCTGATGAGCGAGACTGCTGTAGTGGAGTATGGAAGAGAAGCCCCGCCCACTCTCCGCCCATATTTGTCATTGGCCTGTGTCAGTGTCCTTCCTAAATGCTGGCTTCTGATTCCTTAATAGGCTTGTTAGTCCCTCCTTAGTACCACCTTGTCTTCCTTTGTAACCTCCCATGGCTACTGGTCCCTTTACTTCAGTTGTTCCACGGTACGTGTTATTTAGTCTTGTAAGCACTATTTGCTTTATTGAGCTTCTCTCACTGCAGGCACGACATGCTCTGCTTACTTTCAGCGTGCCATGCAATGCAAAAGGTCTCGCTTTTAAATGCGAGACCTATTGAATTGCAAATATTTTTCATAGCACTCCCACCATTCCCTACCGAAACCTTACGCCCACACCCCTGGCAATGGGCAGCACAATTATTTTATGCTATGGTTTCCAGCCAAGACTTCCAGTTGCCGGACCACCCATCATCTGCCGGCCTATCCCGTGGCAGGAATTAATTGCTGCTGGCAGGCAGGGTAAATTAAACTTTACCTTGCCAGAGGTCTGAAAACATTGCTGCCTACGCGATTTTCGAAGTTGCCCTGCTTTGCGCAGCTTCAAATGCAAGTGGGGCGCGCTCTACGACCCGACAGTAATTAAATCTAAGTTTTGGAAATGGTCCCTGTAGGGTCCTATATTCCTGTCCTTAACTCTGCAGGCACAAACGCAAATCGTTTTCTCAAACATGACTGTGAAAACTTTTAACTAATACAGGTGAGCAACGCAGTCCCTGTTTACATCTAGCGTGTTGTACCCCACCTTGCTTTCTTTAAGCCTAGTGGCTTTTTTCCAAATGTTTTTTTTTTTTTTTTTTTTAAAAGCAACGTATCACTCTTACGTAGTGCATACTGTGGCAGGTCAGCGGTCCTGTTTTTTAGACCGCCAGCCATGTCAGATGTAGTCACACTCACCCTCGGGCCAGGCGTTGCCCGAGGAGATAAATAAAAAGGGCGGAGACCACTCGTGGTCTGCCGGCCCACTATGCATGCATAGAGAGGGTCTGTGTAATTATTCATTGTGCTCGCATAGCATAGCAGGCGCGACTGACCTGCACCGTGGGTCACCACACATACTGTGGATAGAATTGCCTGTAGGTGTCTATCGGGAATTAAGGTTTTGGGTGAATTTGAATATGACGGGCCCGATTGAGAGCCCTAGAGTTGATGCTGAAGGCAGAGCCCATTTGTCACAGTGCTTGCCTGTGGCTCATATCGGTAGTCATGCTCCATGTGCATCCAATCCTTGGCCTCTCTGCGGAGCACACAGAACGCTCATATTTGTGCCAATTGTTAATTCACACTCTTTGGGAAAGAGTGTGAAGGAGGTAAATGGCTGTCAAAATATAAGCAGCATCAAAGACAACTCAGTGCTCATAGGTGAATGGGTGTGTTGTGGCTGAAGTGGAGGTCACGAGACAGTCCAAATACCAGTACACCTACCACAGACTTTAGTAATCTTTAATTCATAGTGTTATATTTTCAGAATTGAAATATATTCTGTTCTAATTATGCACAACTGAACCCTTGTTACTCATTTCTCTGATATTGTCAACACGCAATGGAAAAGCCAATATGTCTGGCTTCTTTTAGACGTATGTCTATTAAATTTTTGGATCATGCAATAACAGAAGTGTTACAGAAAAGCCCCCAAGTAACTATACTGGTCAGGTGGCATGCAGTTTCAAGCAACTGTTTTTAGTTTACACGTTTTAAGCCATGTCTTTAGTTACATTAGCCACGCTTCTTGAAAATGCCCACACTCAAACCTGGTTCCCCAGTACCTATTAGGCAGCTCTGGCCGTTAGTCCACATCCTGTCTCAACTGGCAGTGTTGCCTGCTTGCTCTCACTGTCCTTATCACGGATGCAGAAGCATTGCATTAGGATGCAGCTAGCAAGCGAATGTTTGTGTTAGGGGCACATGCCGATTATGTCAACTCTAAGTCCTTATAGGCAAAAGTATGCTATAATCTCTATGCAGATGTGGCTTGTAAGAGCCAAGGGGCTCTGTACCCAGAGCACCACCACGGGTGGCCACTAGAAATCTTTACACTGTGAGGGAAAGCTTGTTATCCTACTGCCTCAACTTTCACAGAGTAAAGTATGTGACTCCAATGCTCCTCATAATAGTCACATTGTATACAACCCTGGCACACACCTTACAGGCTATTTTGGCCTTACTAAACATTAGTGAAAACCTGTCCAGACAAATACACAACGAATAATTCCACTTTAAAACATATTTCACTAACTAATAATTCCTCACAACGCAAATCAACTCCACGTTATTCCCCTACATAACACATAATGCCAGTCCATCAAATTCAACTCCACAAATTTCCACTCCACTCCATGCCACATAATTCCACTTCACATAATACCACTCCATGCCACTTTATTCCATTATACTCCACGCAGCACAATTCAGCTCCAAAAAATTCCGCTACACATAATTACACTCCAACCTACATAATTACACTTCACGCCACATAATTACACTACACATTTCGACTCAGCTCCAAAACACAAATTACACTCAACAAAATTGAACTCCACAATCTGCCTCATATTTACACTCCACATAATTCCACACCATGCCACACAATTCCACACAATGCCACATCACACAATTCTATACCAAACAACATATTCACACTCCAAATAAATCTACTCCATACCACATACCAACACTGCATATAATGTAATGTAATAACCATTTCTAAAGCGCACTGCTACCTCTACGGAGGTGTCCCCGCGCTATCGGCAGGCTCACGCGAGGGTCAAGGCTGGCAGTTAATACACTCCATACCATGCCACATAATTCCGCTCATAATATTTGAAAAAACAAAGGTCTGTGAGAGGCCAATAGGGTCCTCATGTAGCCTAGGCTACTAAAATTTCTTTAGAACAGCGTTAATCAAGAGGAGCAATTTTAGGGAAGTCCAGGCGGGACTGGTTACGCAATGTATGCTGGGACACAAGGTTTGGTATGACATCACATTTATTAACAGCATAAATGGAGTATCATAGTATATTTTTAGTAATAGTTCCAGTGCTCACACAAAAAGTGAAAGTGTGTGAAGTGAGGGTGATCGTGACATTAAAATTTACATCGCATTGACTCCAAAAACAACCATAACTCCACTACTGCATTTAAATAATTTGGAGTTTTGTTTATTGTTGTTGTCAATGCGATGTAAATTCTAATGTCACGATCACCCTCACTTCACGCACTTTCACTTTTGTGTGAGCACTGGAACTATTACTAAAAATATACTATGATACTCCATTTATGCTGTTAATAAATGTGATGTCATACCAAACCTTGTGTCCCAGCATACATTGCGTAACCAGTCCCGCCTGGACTTCCCTAAAATTGCTCCTCTTGATTAACGCTGTTCTAAAGAAATTTTAGTAGCCTAAGCTACATGAGGACCCTATTGGCCTCTCACAGACCTTTGTTTTTTCAAATACTCAATTACCCAGGGTCTCAATACTGGGGTTCCCTTGTTCTTTGAAACATATAATTCCGCTCAGCATAATTTCAATCAATGTCACAAAGCTCCACACAACACAATTCAACTCCACACAATTGCATTCCACAACACAAAATTCAACTCCACAACACATAATTCTACGACACACCACATACATCCAATCCGCACCACAAAATTCCACACCATACCACATAATTCAATACCACGCTGCATAATTCCACTGAATACACGCCACTCCACGACACACAATACCACTACACATAAGTCCACTACACTTAATACCTCATAAATACTGTCCACATAATTCCATTGCACATGCACGCACTGATCCAACATTTCTCATATTAGTTCACTTCAGCTCTTTCAGCATAGTTTCTTTACCTCAACTTTTCAAAAAATCCAATCCGCAAACACCCACTCTCCTCCTCTTATTTCGGTGTCTTCTGCAAACACAAGAGCAGCATTTTTATGTGTCTATAACCTTCTCTCCCCCTTCATACTCTCTATCTCACACACTCTTTATACTACTCTATCTAGAGTTCATTCCCCACTTCATACACAAACTACCTATCCCTCTCAATCTTACTTTCTATCTATTCTATACAACTCTTGCCCTTATCTATTCACCATTCCGCATAATTCAAATATACAAATACACTACACACCACACAATTCCACAACTAACAAATCCAAATCAAACCACATAATTCTACTGCAACATACATCTACTCCACTACAAACAATAAACATAAGTAAAAATACAATAACATTTACAACACCAATAGCTCTAACTCACAAATGCGAGACCGATTGCGTTGCAAATGTTTTATTTGTTTTTTAAACCATGACAATTTCCTCCTCATAGTGCTGATGTTAGATTTTAAAATCTTATGATCCATCTTACAGGCTATAGACCAAGTTGAGAGCCGGAGTTAAAAATACTGGATTGATTCAGCATAAGAACTGTCATTGGGCAACGTCTATAGATTTTTGCAACACAAAATGGGTTAATTCTGTTGCATTTTACCCAAAAGTAATATGGAAATACTCCAATCTGTTTATGAACAGATACATATTAATTGCATGCATTTTAAATCTTTTTTTACCAACATAATCATGAGGACAAACACATTCTCATGCTACTTCTTCATTGCAACACCTTAGTGGGCTTTAAACCCAATGTTAGTACTTAAAACCATATACTATAAGAGATCCACAGGTTCATCCAGGGTGGCTCCTCTGTTGGAGCAGAGGAGCGTCACCCCACTTAAAATCTCCCCATAGCCCCATAGATGAAAACTATAATGGTAGTTCATTACCATTTTATTTTTTATCCCCCATCTCAAGCCAAGCACCAGGACAGGGGTGGGGCCACAGCAGGGAGGAGGGTGGGCTGTCTAATACACTGTTTAAAGTGCGCATGTCGTTTTGGTCAGCTGTCTTGCGACAGCCAGCCACACATGCACATTTTAAACCTCTTAACCCAGCTGTCTCACGACAGCTGGGCTGAGAGTAAGTGCAGGTCTCTAGTGCACTATGGAGCGCCGAGTGAGGCCACTCCCTCCAATCAGGGCGCTGCTCACATGCTGCATGTGAGCAGCACTAGGATTGGGCAAGGGAGTTCCTGCATCCAGTTCGAGTTCCTGCAAAGAAGAGGTCCAGAGCGAGGACGTCGCGTTAGGTAAGTTTTATTTATTTATTTATTTTTTATAATATTTTGCCGGTGCACCCCCCACCCCCGCCTCCCCATAGATGCCAGCCGCCACTGGGTGCATCAATTTGATTTGAAAATGTTTGTCCACCGTGAAGTGCACTCTCCGTTCCCAATCTTTAAGGCTCTATGCTTTTAATTCCATGGAGACCAAAATAACTTTCTCTGTCAGGTGGCCCGCTAAGAAATTCTATGCCATTTTCCATACTGTCAGAAGTGTTACTACTCCAGATGGTTTGAACAAATTGAGGCGGATGTACGAAATCAAGTGGAGCTGATGTTGTGTATAGGTTACACTCGCTCATGGGTGTAAATTACACTCGTTTAAGCTCACAAAAATCTTCTTGTGTATGTGGAATGCATGTCAGAAAAACATCATTAGGTCACTACTATTTACAAAACACTGTTTCACTGAACATATCTATGCATATTTTACACCCACAGGTTTTGAGCTAAAAATGTATATATTTAATAATTACTTTACTTTACTTTGAAATTGTTTTTCCTTTTCACTTTAAAATTATTTCCTCAACATGTCTTTTCTTGCTATCTGCCCCCTTTTACCCACATAAAACAATGTTTGCTTTCTCACACTTCCAGCAGTATTTGCTTCTGGAGATCAGGGGACAAATTTTTACAAATATTTGTAAATAGTCACTAAGTTAAGGCTGAATGGGTGTTTCCCACATTTTAATGGAATTTGCCACACAACCCTTCCTGTGCCACAACCATTGGAAAGCCCAGGAATGTGAAGTTGTTTATGTGTGTGTGTGTTTGTCTATGTGTGTAATCTATGGATTAGTAAGTTACACCTATGTACACGTCACTGACTTTTACACCTTTCTGAATCATGCATAAGTGTGACTTGCATAGTATACAACATTTTTCAGGCATAAATCCATGTTACAACTGAAAGTGTACTTTAAGCCATGCATCTCACCGCTTTATTGCTGTCTATAGCACCTTGAAACACTCCTGCCTGCAGTTCTGAAACAAATAAACTTACCAAACCAAAAACGTTTAAGAGAATGAATTGTAATGATTGGGTAGCATCAATTCTGTTATGTTATGATTATTTGAGGAGCGTGCATGTCGCTCTGGAAGGTAACCAAGTGCTAGAGCAAAATGAGGGAAATGTGCTGACTGAGCCTGTGCTCTAGGTAAAGAGACATGCTTTAGTCTCCTGAGGAATTCAAAGATTGAGGAAGCGGCTGTGATGTGCATGGGGAGATTGCTCCAGGCTTTGGGGCAAGGAAAGTACAACCACTGGGTTTAGCTTTGCAAATGCCGGGGATGTGTGCGAGCAGGAGGCCAGCCGAGCAGAGGTTTCTGGTCAGGAGGGGACATTAATGCAGCTGTTGAGGGAGGAGTGACCTAGATTGTATGGGGCTTCATATGTGTATGTAAGGAGCTTGAAGAGTGCACATTTTGGGTTAGGGGACCAAAGGATATCTCTAAGCTGCGAAGTGATGTGTGCGCGGAGTGGCAGTCTGGCTGCTTCTTTTTGCATGGTCTGAAGTCTTCTGGTCAGTTGGGCAGGAATGCCGACATAGAGAACAATGCAGTAGTCCAGTTTGTTGCTGATGAGGGCCTGGATGATGGTTCAGCGCGTGCTGATCAGGAGCCACTTGAAGATTTTTTTCAGGATCTTAAGAGTGTGGATACAGGAGGAGGTGACTGTGTTGATTTGGCTGGCCCTCGAGAGTTGGCTCTCCACCACTATTTTTAGGTTCTTGGCTTGGATGGCTGGGCAGGATGTTGGCCTGAGATATGCTGGCCACCAGTTGGAGTTCCATAGTGAGGTGTCTTTCCCGAAGAGTACCACTTCCATTATGTCAGTCATTGACCTTACAGTAAGCTTGACATGCTCATACCACATATCCATAGCTTTATGTAGTTCATATTTGTGTATGTCTCTATTTTTATTGATGCGTAACATTTTTATTTCCAAATGCTATACAGGACCAATTCAGAGGAGCTAGATAAATATATGGCTTCATATATACGTCTTAAAGTATTGCTCTATAATTGTGTTAAACTTTAAATATCTGTATGTTGGTTTTCAGCAGACGGGCTAAAATATTTTCATGGAAATATGTTTTCTATGTTAATATCTTTCTAGAGCCAAGATGTAATCATTGAGGTATTTTTGGGACCAAAATATAACAAATATGTTTGTGCTTATGCCTCACAGGTTTTAACATCCAAAGGTTTAGCATCACCTACACAACGCTACATTGATAGCAAAGTGGTGAAAACACGAGCTGAGGGTGAATGGCTCTCCTTCGATGTCACAGATGCCGTCAAGGAATGGCTCCATCACAGAGGTACACAGGACTATTTCCTCCCACAGGCTTATATGCATCTTATCAGTAAATTCTCCTCAAATTGAAGTGTTGCCCGCACACAGATCACAGTGCTTGATGGTTTCATGGTTTGGACATTAGCTACAGCATTGAACCACCGGGAGAACATTGGCTGTCATTCTACAATCTTATGTTTTTTTATTTTTTTTAATAAATGATTTTTATTGTTTTCAAGAAAGTAACATCAATAACATCTGCATGACGTTTCAACCTGGCATTGCCATTATACAATAGCAATAAATTGGAATGGCATAGGCGAGGGCATAGGGAAACACTCATTTAGGAGATATGAGAGTCCACTTTACTGGCTGGCCTGCCGCTTCACTCCGCAGCGCCGCACATCTAAAAACAGTCAATTAAATCAGGAGTATCAAATAATGAAACAGCCATTGTTCCCCCGGAACTGTTTCTCCAGTGAGTTACATGCAGTTGCAAAATGTATTTGAACTTGAACAAGAGGAACACAGGAGAAAGAGAAAAGGGGAGAGAAGAAAAAAAAACAAGGAGGAAGGAAATGAAGGAAAAGAAAAAGAATTTAAAACCAATCTCTGTGGAATCGCAGTCGTGGGTGTGTCTGGTAATTAAATGTAGCAACGGGTGGCATATATATGCTTGCAAAGACGTGGTAGGTCGTGCACTAATGAATGTGGCAAGGGTAAGGGGGGTGCTGGTGTGGGGGGGCAGGAAAAGGGAAAGCGATGGGGGGAGAGACGGGCAGATTAAGCAAGTCTAAGAGGGAGGGGGAGTTACAGATAATTTAGTCTCGATCACAGTCAAATATTCCTGCCATTGTGTAGGGGTCCATCGCGGGGTGCTGACACTCGTGCCGTAGTCTCTAGCTGATTTGTGCGCTCCAAGACCAATGCCCTACGGAGATCAAGCATCCATGCATTGACATTGGGGCCCATTTGTGCCTTCCAGGCCATAGCAATCTTACGTTTGGCCAGGCCTAGAGCAAGGTCCAGGAATTTGTTCAGGCCCTTACGAGACGAGCTACGTCTCGTGACTCCCAATAGAAAGTGAAGGGGTTCCACCGCCACTCGCACGCCTGCTGCCTCTGCGAGTACAGTGGCCACCTCAGACCAGAATGTTTGAATAACATTACAATACCACACCATGTGTGTGAATGTAGCTCCTTGGTCACGACATCTAGGGCATATGTCTATGTCTATGGCGGCGGAGAACATGCGTGCCAGCCTGTGGGGGGTGAGGTACGTGTGGTGTAAATAATTGAATTGGGTGTATTTTAGCCTAGCGTTGGCCGAGATAATTTTCGGGTGATTAAGGCATTGCAGCCACTGTTTGTCTGTAAGGGTGGCGGATAGTTCGCCATCCCAGTGCACACGCAATGCTGCTAATGCGGGCGGGTCGTCCAATCTTATGGAAGTATAAATGGCTGTTACGGCATGTCGGCCGCGGCCATGTGTGAGCAGTGTTTGTAATAGGTGCGACGTGGTAGGTTCTGCCCGATCATTGTCCCACACCTGCGTGGATTGGCACGTCAGCAAAGCATGCAGTAGAAAGGAACCCTGCGGCACTCCGTATGTGTCTACCAAGTTCTCGAATGTTTGCAGGTGTGAGTCTGCGTACATGTCCCCCCAAGTGTCCAACGTGCTCTCCCTCCACACCCCCAACTCCAGCTGACCATGGCAGGAGTACATGCCGGGAAGCAGCTCCAGAGGCAGGCTGGGAGTGTAAGGTGCCGGGCGGCTCCTGGGTATCACATATCTGGACCAGTGTCGTCTGGCCGCTGTCATTAATATGTTGCCTTGCTGTTTCTGAGTCGGGGTAGTCGTTCCCGACATCTATTCCAGTAACGTCGGCAGATCCCAGGTCATGGCTCCCGAGGTCACCTCCGTGAGGTTGCTTTTGGCAAGTCACCGCATCGGCCACTGTAACTGAGCTGCTGTATAGTATCGCTCATTATTTGGGGCGCCCAAACCGCCCTCCGAAAATGGAAGGTATAATTTATGGAGAGCCACCCTAGCCCTTGAGGCTCCCCAGATCAGGGAGACCAGTAATGATTCCAGCTCCCTGAAAATTCTCCGAGGTAGACGGTAGGGGAGTGTATAAAAAAAATATAGTAGACGGGGAAGGACTAACATCTTCGAAATGGCCACTCGGCCCATAGGTGACAAGGGTAGGTTCAGCCAAAACGGGAGAGTCGATCGGGCCCGTGTTATGGCTCGGCCGAGGTTCCCATCCACAGTATCTGTCCCCAGATGATAAATTTGGACCCCTAGGTATTTGAAAGTATCAAACACCCATGTCAACGGCGTGTCTGGTGCCATTAGCCTCTGTGTTTGTCATTGGTGTCATTGGGAACACTACTGACTTAGTCCAATTAACCTGGAGTCCGGAGACGCTCGCGTGTACATTTAAGAGGTCCATGATTGATTGTAGTATCTCGGTTTTGTAGATTTTGTAAAGGGGAGGAAACTGTTGATAAACAAGGCTAAAACTTTCACTATGGTCTGTGGTACCAAACCTAAGAAAATAATGAATTATTTCATTGACGGTGAAAAAATAGAATCTGTTGACAATTTCTGCTACCTGGGGATTACATTCTCAGGAAATGGAAAATGGTCACGTGAACTATCAAATGTTCGGTCTAAGATGGCCAAAAGCATGTATGGGGTATTTAGCTTTGCCTCTAAGTTAGGGGATCGTAGATTAAAGGATATGCTCCATATTTATAAAGCCAGATGTGCCTCTATCGCTCTATATGGTGCTGGGGTTTGGGGTTATTCCTCATGCCAAGATGTGCAGGTAGATGAAAATTCTTTCCTAAAAAGCTTTTATGCCTGCCCCCGTCTGCATCATCAGAACTTATTCATAGCGAGGTGGGGCTTGAGTATCTAATCGACTTGATTGCAATGAGACCTGTTTTATTATGGAGATTAATATGGTCAAAGGAGGAAACATTATTTACACAGACCATTATTAAGGATTGTTTGCGACTAGACAACTGTCATAAAATTCCATGGTTAAATTATATTTCAATAGTTCTCAAAGAAATATTTAACTCCCCCATCTCTGGAAACCCTCAGGACATGTTAATTTTGAACAAACGGGAGATCAAGGGTGGTTTTTTGGCCTATAAGAAGGAGTGTAGGCTGCGTACCGTGGGGAATCAAGCAACATATCAGTTGTACCACTCGTATATTGATACCACTGGTTTCCAAAGTTATTTAACCTTTGTTACCAAACCATCTCACCGTTTCGTTTTAACTAGGATGAGATTGGGTCTCGTACATCATCTAGTTGCGTTTCCAGAAATCAAACAGCATTCAGATAGCCCCTGTCCTTGTGATAAACACACTAAACAGAGCACTCTGCACTTTCTGCTACTATGTGAATTATACCTGAATTATAGAATTGCCTATCTTAAACCATTGTTTCATAAGTATAATGTTAAAACTACACGAGCTGCTATGTGTTTACTGTTTACATTAGGAGACCCCGAGATCTGTTATTGTATATCTACTTTCATTTTAAAATCATTTTATGCTAGAAAAAGTATGGTTTTTAATTGATTGAAAGAATGATATACAGGTCCCGTGTATATATATTCATGTATGGAATTTTTCGTGTTTAGTATTTTAATGAAATTGTAAAGGATATACGCTATGCTTGTACGATTCGCTTTTATGGTTGCTTTTTTGTGAACCGAATAAAGCTTAAGAAACGAAACGAAACGAAACGATTGTAGTATCTCAGCCCTGCCGCGCTGGTATATTAAAGTGCCGTCCGCATATAATGACATGATGTGCCATCGTCGATCAACCTGTAGGCCCCAATCTCTAACTCGTTGTCGCAACTTGCACGCCAATGGCTCCATGGCCAAGGCAAAAAGAATCGGCGACAGGGGACAGCCCTGACGTGTACCCCTCGCTATCGAGAAGAGCGGTGAGAAAGTGCGACCTGTCTTTACCCTAGCCTGCGGTTTAAAGTACAGCAGTCGTATCCATCGTAGAAAATTGGGGCCAATGCTAAACCTCGTCAGTGTCGCCTCAAGATATGCCCAACTTAATGTATCGAATGCCTTCTCTATATCTAAGGAGGCAATCCAAGGCTTATCCGCCTGGCTCTGCACCCAGTCTAGCAATACAAACAGCCGCCGTAAATTCAGACCAGTATTACGGCCAGGTATGAAGCCGTTTTGGTCCTCGTGGACTAACAGGGGAACAGCAGTGATCAACCTATTTGCTAATAATTTCCCGAATACTTTATAGTCAACATTCAGCATCGACAAGGGGCGATATGAGGCCATTTGAAGGGGGTCTCGACCCGGCTTGGGTAGGACCACTAGCGTCGCCTCCCTTAGCGTGGGCGGTAGCGCGCCCGTCTCATAAGCCTCAGTGTACACCTTGGCCAGCCTAGGCGCCAATTGCGTGGAGAAAGTGGAATAGAATTCCGCTGGCCACCCGTCCGTCCCCGGTGTCTTGCCCGTTGCCAATTGTCCAATTGCGTCCGTGATCTCATCGAGCGCAATGGGGTCTTCTAGGGCATCGTAGTGAGCTGGCGTGACCTGTGGGAGTTGTATCCCCGTTAGAAAATCCTGAATGGAGGTGGGGTCCTGCATGGCCGGGGCAGCATATAGCGCTGTATAGTATTCATAAAACGATTGGTTAATGGCATCTTGCGTGTTCACCAGGGTCCCAGCGGGCGTGTATACGGCAGTGATAGGGGGCTGAGCAGTGTCGGATCGTGTTAGCCACGCCAGTAGCCTTCCTGACTTGTCACCCTCTCTATGTCTCCGTGCCAAGTACGTTTTATAGTCTAACGCGCAAAGGTCATCCATCGCGCTTCTATATGCCAGGCAAGCCTGGGCGAGCGAGGGGCCAATCTGAGGGTCAGTCGGGATACGCTGCTCACAGCTTTGTATCATTAACTTGTTTGTGCGAAGTGCAGCGGTCAGTGTTTTGCGGGCACCGTATGTGCTCTTAATAGCATGTCCCCGAAGGACAGGCTTGAAGGCATCCCACTCCTCTCCTGTTGATGAGGCAGAGCCCTCATTTTCCGTGAAATAGGATGTGATGGAGGCGAGGAGGGCGGCCCGGTAGGAGGGGTCGGCGAGTGTGGCGCCAGGTAGGTGCCAGGTCGAGATCTCAGGACGCCGCACGCCCCAGGCCAAGTTCAATTGTAGCAGAGCGTGATCGGAAAGCGAACGCGCCAAATAGTCAGCGTGTACTACGCTGTGGAGGGCGTTATCGGAGCAGAATACCGTGTCGATCCGTGTATACAAGTCATGTAATGCCGAATAGTGTGAGTAGATGCGCGCCTGGGGATGTAGCCTGTGCCACACATCGTGAACCTGCATATGGGACACCCATTCCGACATGTGTTGTGCTAGTTTAATAGATTGCGCCCCCAGGAGAGGGGGCAGGAACGATCCAAGTCAAGGTCCCGCACGCCATTAAAATCGCCACCCCAATACATGGGGGCTGTTGGGTCTGCTATCAAGGATGGTGTAAGTGTTTGTAAAAAGTTGGACTGGCCCGAGTTCGGGGCGTAGAGGGAGACCAGCGTCAGGGGGGACCCATTTAGGAGACCCTCCATGGTGACGAAGCGGCCCTGCGTGTCCACCCTGGAATGTGTAATTTGCAGTGGGGTCCCTGGTGCAACCCATATGAGCACTCCTCGGGCATATCCGGAATACGTTGTGCCCAGGATTGTGCCCCTCCATCACTTGCGGAGCGATGCAAGTGTTAGTGCCGTGAGATGCGTCTCCTGTAGTAGCGCAAACGTGATCCTGTGACTAAGCAGGTATTGATATACTTTGTGTCTCTTAGCACATCCCGCCAGCCCCCTCACATTCCATGCCAGTAGAGAATAATCCCCATGTGCCATCTGCGTGGTCGTAGGGTGTAAATACGGTGTATAGTACACCACTGATTAATAGTCTCCACCCCCTCTCGCGTACCACCACCCCTATGTAATAGGACCCAAGTGTAGCCCAGTGTCAGTCCTCATCGTTTGCAGACACACAAAGAGATAAACATAAGAATCAGAGGTTCCCAACTCCCCAACCCAGGCCTGTTTGCCAACGGGCAATGGGCCATTCGCACTGAATTGCGGGTCAAATAAAACAGCAATTATAACATAAAACAAATAAGAACAAGTGATGTGCTATAACAGCTACTTATCACTCGTTGGGGAGGGTGCTGCAGGATCTGCGCATAGTGTCCATGTCGCCTCCCGTGACTCAGGCTGGCACTCAGTAAGCGTGTATAGACCGTCTGGTCACTCCAGTGGAAAACATCTCGGAGTCCGGATTTGTCAACCCACTGCATTTGCTGTTTGCGGAGTGAGGGCCGGGCCGTCCCCAGACAATGCCTCGAGTTGAGAGGCCGTGATATTTATTGTTTGGTCCATGGTTATGTCAGAGTCTGAGTCCTGTCTAGGGGAGGAATCGGGAGATCCCAAATGTTCCACCGTCTTAATGGCCTGCACCCGTTCCCGGGCCGCCTGCACTTTCGTTGGACGGCGCAGTCGATCTTTGCCTCGGTCTCTGCGTGATTCAACTGTTGTCCATATTGGAGGGGGGCCCGTCGATAGTACGGGGGTTCATGGGCCAGGCCCTGCTGATTGATCTAAGTCCATGCCTCGTCGGGAGTATTGCAGAAGACTGTGCCCTCCTTAAGGCGGATGCGAAGACGTACCGGGTATTGGAGGGAATATTCAACATCATGGTCCCTCAAGCATTTTTTGACTTCCAGGTATGAGGAGCGGTGGCGCTGCACAGCCAGGGTGTAATCCGGGTAGATGTGAACTGTGGCATTGTCAATTTGCCAAGGACCCCTGGCCCGGGTGATTTGTAGCACATGATCTCTGTCACGGTAGTTAAAGAACCTAGCCACCACCGGTCTGGGAAAAGCGCCTGGACGGGGGAGGCCCCCCGGCACTCTGTGCCCCGCTCAATGGAAAAAAACTTTGACATCTTACCCTGCAGGACATCTCGTGAGAACCAATCTTCAAGGAAGAGCTCCATGTTGGGGCCCTGCGGCCGTTCGGGAAGTCCCACAATGCGCACATTATTGCGGCGTGAACGCCCTTCCTGGTCCTCCACTCACGCCTTGAGGAAGTCCACCTCTTGTTGGAGGGATTGCAGTTGGGTGGCTGTCACATTCACCGTGGGTCTTAGCGATGCTAAGGTAGATTCAGTGTCATCCATCCGGCCCTTCAGTTTCTTGTGGTCCTCCCGTAAGTATCCCATATCAATGCTGAGGGAGTCAATCTTCGTTCCCAGGGTGGTTTTGATGTCTAGTATTGCCTCTAGCAATTCATCGAAGCGATGTGAGTGATCGCTACGGTCTCCCTGAGCCGGAGGCCGCGAGGAGTCCGCACTCCTAGACACCGAGGATGCTGATTCTACCTCTGGCGGTTGTGCCTGTGGCTTCTCTGCCCTGGGTTTACCCATTGCGTCGTCTGCGGGAAGCAACAGACTGAGTGTAAGTTTATGCGTCCTGCGGTGGGTCAGGGGTAGTCAAGGGTCCCGGGATGGGGCCTCCGTGAGGTGCAGGAGGAGGCGCTTAAGTAAACAATTAGGGCGTCACAGGCGGTTGGGCTAGGGATATGTGGCCCGGTTACACTTTGCGGGCCTCTCCAGCAGCAGCCGTTGTGTCTGTGTGATGTCTAAGGTATCCTTCACACTATGATATCAATGGTGGGCCCAGGTTGTAAGATTCAAGTTCCTGGAATCACGCTGGCCGCCCCCTCCAGGCTCCCCAGTCTCACCTCGCGGCCCCCGCCCAGGTCGCCGTCGTGCGTATCCCCCTTCGGTCCCCAGCGGGTTGTGGACAGTTGGCAGTTCACAGGGGGGCACACTTCCCGCACAGGTTCCCTCAAGTATATGTAAGTGTACGGGAGAGTCCCCGGGAGGGCCCCGGTCTCATTGCGCCTCTCTTGCTCCAAAAAGACAATCGGGGTGGGGGGCAGAAGCGCCCTCACCTCCTTCAAGAGAGGGTCCAGCAGACTAACAGGCTCTCACTGGCTCCCCTGGACTCGGAGCAGGCCGTCGCAGGTATCAGGTTCAGATGCAGCGGGTCTCGTCACAAAATGGTGGCCCGAGAACCAAGGAGTACAGGCTTGGGGACTTAGTCTCTGCTCTCTGCCCTCATCAATGTCCGACGAGGACCGGGGGCTCAGGCGTTCACTCACTGCATCCATTCTACAATCTTATGTTAAGCTGATGTTTTAATATGATGAACCATTAATTAAGACACCTGGTGTACTGCATTCAGCATAGATTTGAAGTTCAAAATCATCTTAGTTAATTAATGAGAAGTGAGAGGAAGTCAAAAACCTGAATGTTGATCCTAACTTAAAATAGATAAAATGAGAAAGAAGTAACAATCTTATATGAACCACAAATTCATGCTCCTAAGGCTGACATTGCACAGTATAACTCTTGTTTAGGTAATGATTTAACCTCTTTTCTGTAACTGTAAAAATTGTCCCCATGTTATACATATTTTAACACATTGCTAGATAAATAGTAAAATAAAAAATGATTTTACTTTTGCAACATTGTGACATTTGTCAGCACTACAGAATGTGACTGGACATTGATATACTGTGTGCCATTCAGGGCCCTCTATACAGTCCTTCTACAGTCTAAACAGTGTCACTTTAACAGGGGGATACGAGAGTTCAGTACAGTTAGAGCCTCGATGGAAAGACTGCCTTTGGGAAGCTTCTCTAAAGATATTCATGGAGCTCTACTGTGACGTTCATTGCTAAGACAGCAGTAGAGGGTGCAATGCAACATAGCTGCCGATATGGGACATGTGGCTCCAAAAAAAGTACCAATATATAAAATACAAAAATAAAATCTATGGCCACATATTTGTTTGTGAAGATGCCTCTTCTTTGACATATAGTTGTGCATCTAGCCATTTAAATTTTGTGTTTTTCAGTAGAAGATTCTAAGGTAGTTTTCCCACGGAAAGTTGGTGCTATGTTCCTAAGACCATTAAGCATTGATGCTGGGGAACAAGAACTGAGGGGACTAGTGGCCTGCAGCACTAATTTTTCTACCCACTTAAGTAGCCTTTCTAAACATGTCTCAGGCCAGCCATTGCAGCCTGTGTGTGCAGTTTAAAGCTGCCATTTTGACCTAGTAAAATAAAATGTTTGGCAGGCCTAAACCTTCCTTTTTAATACATATACATCATCCCTAGGGTAGGCCTTAAAACAGCCCATAGGGCAGAGTGCAATGCATTAAAAAAGTTGGACAAGTACTTTTAACTTTTACATGTCCTGGTAGTGAATAACTCTTAAATTCGTTTTTCACTACTGCAAGGCCTACCTCTCCCCTTAGGCTAACATTGGGTTACATTATTACATTTAATAAGTGATAACTTTCACTTGAAGGCAGGTAGGAATGTCGAGTTTGGTGTCTAACAAATTGTAAATTGAAGCCCTCTTTATTGGTAAAGTCAGATTCAAAGTCACAATTCTGAAAATGCCACTTTTAGAAAGTTGGCATTTCTTGTCCCAACCATTTGGCACCTACAGCCTATTCCTGGGTCACATGACAGGGTGTAGCTGACAGTTAGACTTTGTTTACTCCTTCCAGAGAGCCACACAACAGAGGGAATAGGGGTGCTTGGATTGGGCCGTCAACAGTCAGGATTGGGGGGCAGAGCTGGGTACAGCTCCACATGCAACTTAATAGGCTGCGCCCTACCTTCACACAAAGTACTTGTTCAAAGTTCATGTAGCCAGATTGGAGCAAAGGCTGGGGAGGCAGGAAACGTCAAGGACGTCAAAGGGAATTCTCTAGAAAGTTACCCTACTTCAAAGTGGACACCAGGTATAAATATTGGAACCTCAGATACTACTCTTCAGTACTCCGTTGGACCTGTGTAAGCCTCAGAAGTACTGCTGTGCTACTCTGCAAGAAGGACTTGCTACTATGCTGCTCTGCTGCCTGAGAGGACTGGACCTGCATCTTGAACCCAGGACCACCAGAGGTACTTCAAGGGCTAGTTGACTGGGCTCCTGATCAGAGCCTCAGGTGACAGAAAAGGCTCCAATTACCTTGAATCCAACATCTAGATCTGCTGTGAGTCCAACCCCCCAAATGTTGCCACACCAGTTCTGGACCCTTGGATGTGGGCCTGAAGGTGCTCTCCCAGCCCAGCTGTGGTTCTGTGGTTGGTAACGATGCAGCTCGATGCAAATCCTCTCAGCCCCACTGAGAAGCAGCCGCAGCACTACGCATTTCTGAACTTTGCATTTCAGCGTGCAGTCTCCTCAGAACCGCCACTGAATGACGCATTATCGACGCAGGTCTTCGCATCACAAGCCCCTTGTCAATGGCATCCTCAATGACGATGCAGGACTCTGCATCGCAGCTCCGCTGCTTATGTGGAAGAACTGGTGGGAGATGCATCTTCAACGCAGAACTTCACATCGCAAGCCCCTCATCAACGGCATCCTGGACGACAACACAGGACTCCGTATCATTGCCTCGCAGCTTCTCTGAACTACCACTGCACAACACATTCTTGAAACGTGATCTCGCAATGCTCCTCAAACCAGGATTTAATGGGAACTTTTCTTCAGCTAGCCTAACTTGACCCCTGTGTCTGGCCCATGCTCCATTGTAGTCGGCCTGAAATTGTTACTTTGTCCTGATCAGGTGTGACCAGATAACCACAGTTAGAGTTTGTGCTTCTAGGTGCTATTTTTACCTAAAACATTGAAATTGCATTTCACCAGTTCTACTGATTGGATTGTTGTTATTTTGGTCTCAACTAATTTATTAATTTTTTATCTTAAGTGGTGTGGGATTTCTCTTGCATTGTATTTTCACACTATTATTCTTTGAAGTGCTGCATAAATAATTTACACATTGCCTCTAAGTTAAGCCTGACTGTTTTTTGTGCCAAGATACCAGAGGGTTGAGCACAGGTTAATTTGGGAATTCCTTGTGTTTCACACCGACAGAGATTGTGGTGGGTGCTTGAGTAGGGTGTCATCCTCCTCAACCAGTAACCTAATTTCCAACAAGTTGTCACAAACTCTGTGCAGCAGTGGGTACTTTTGTTGCAGGCATATGTGAAACCCCCAGTGCTCTCGTTTTCACAGATTGATAGTGTGAGCAAGTATACAACTCCAGCTCAGACTGTGGGTCTGCAACAGCAGAAGCCACATGAGGGAGTGGAAAAGTATCCCCGACTCCAACTGAAGGCACAAATGGGTATAAGTATCTCAAACCTTCGGCTACAATCTCTGTATTTACAGCCCCTATCATTAAATTTGAGCAGCAGTGGGAGCATAAAAAGCAGTGTAAGAGGCTCCTGCTGTTGCTTTCATTCAGTCACTGAATGAGAAAAACAAGCATTGGCAAAGCCAGTTGATCTCGGCAACGCGAAAGTTACTGGCTTTGTCAATGTCAATGTGTTTCAGCATTGTATGGCCAGATGGTAAGTGTTCCACAGGCAGATGCAGCACCCAAGCACCCGCAGCTGATGCACCATTACTCCTTTTTGTAACCACGAGCATACATGTACAAGACATCCCAAATTAAATATACCATTTGATAGAGAGCAAAACACAGTATGAAATGTGTCAATTCCTTTTAACAAGTGCTGCCTAAATTACCTAGTAAAATCATGATACTTCTTTTGTTCACCTTTCAAGAACAGAAGGTACCATCTGCTTTCGTGCAATTCATACTTATGACTTGCATGTTACACAGGCATACCTACTGCAGGCACTCAACCCAGTGAGCTATCCAACTGGCTAGAAGTATCATGTGCAACAAATCAAAATGCAGAGATCATTGCATGCAAAGATTCAAATTCAGGAATCCTTTATTAAATCTATTCCCTCTTCCTACTACATGGTGTTTTGTGGGTCACTGTTGTGTCTATCTGACTTGACATAAAACATGGTATAGTCTGACCATACCTCCCTTCCAGTCAGTGGACTGGATTTACAATGACCACCTAGAGGCCATTTCAAGAAAGTGGTAAGCCAGCTCATTAGTCCACTATATTGTTATCACTGAGTCATGTGGCCGGTTCCTGGCAGGGCTAACTCAGCCTTTGGATGTTCTGAGGTTGATAAAATGAGTCCTTTTACTTTGTGTAACAGTAACAAATTCTTGCTGTACTTAGATATGTCAGCCTTAATGTGTTATGTAATAGTATTGTATTATTTTTTACCACTGTTGTTATCGTGGTTCTCATAGGGGCTTAGAGACTGTGCACGTGTAAAGTGCCTCCTTGGTGACCCTCGTATTTTGCAGTTTTCAAAATCTGAGTAATGTGAATTTACTTGGGCGCTGGCATCAACATTTACCAAACCTACATCTCAAAGGTGGGGTGCTATCTGTTGAAAATACCTTTATTTATTTTATCTTGCAATAAGCCTTTTACTGATCATTTGCTTTTAATCTGTATTCCTGCAATATAAAAAACCATGTTCTTGCTTATGTACTGTGTGCTGTATTCTAAACCACAAAAAGCTAACTATACAAATGCACTCCAGCGCCTAGGAGTGCAGTTGGTGGCATGGTGCGCTTTACAGTGACCATCCAGTGAACTGAAACAAGCCCTTCCCGTAGTCTGTCTTATTAGTAACCAGAGAGCCTGTTATGACGTGTTCCTGTTTTTTGTAACTATCTTAAAGGATGTGGAGGTGGTGAGAATGAGCGAGTGAATTGCAGCTGAAACAAAGTGGTCACGTGAACTTGCAAGGCAATGGAGACCATGGACGGGATTGCTGACTTTCTCACTCTCTCCCTGCGAATGCTCTCCTGGTAATTGAAAAGCATGCCATGGCTTGAAAAACAAGATAGGAACATGATTTACAGGCCTGTTCCATTACGGTTGGAAAAGCACAGGGCAAGCAGCCACGGGGCATGGGAGGGAGCAAGCAACAGTGGGAGTAGGGTGATTGGGGGACGGGATAAGAAAAAATGCAGAGTGGGGGAGAGCAATTTCATGATGGTCAGAAAGAACAGGGCAAGCAGACACAGGGCGCGTAATGGAGAAAGTGACAGCGGGAGGAGGGTGATTGGAGGAAGGGACAAGAAACCAGATAAGAACATGATTTGCAGGCCTATTTACAGAGGTGGCGCGGCACTCAGAGCGAGTGAAAACCTGACCGCTCCTGAGGTGGGCTCTTAAACAAAGAAAAAGAAGTTCCTAAAATGGTCATTAAATGAGAGGAGTGGATGGATGGTAGTAATTGGTCCCTTCTCTCGGGGAGGGCTAACCACAGGAAGAGGCATGACACATACATGCCATGGACAAATGGGTAGAAGGATTAGGAGAGCCATGATAGATCCATCAAATGGGAAGCCTATGGGCGGGCTGAAGCCCACAAAGTATATACAACATTTTATATTTCGAGACAGCGCAAGCACTGTCTAGAGCATAAACCGAACAATTGACTGCAGTTTCATGGTTTTTAATGGATAGCTCAATAATGGGATGTTGCAATAATTATTTGTTGCTTCCTATTCTTTTATAAATACAGAAGCAATCTTCAAATTGATGTCAGATTAGCTTTGGTAGGGTTACTATGCTGTTCATCCTTACATGGTAAGAAAATAAGCGGCAAATCACAACATGGAGAAGATAATGGCATGTACCTCACTGCTTGGAGATTGTTTTATTCTCTCTTTCTAGATGCTTTTTATTTTTTTCAGTAATTTGGCTCTTTTGTTACTTTTCTATTCTGTTTTTTAATTACAGGGTCAGTATCCCCACAACAGTGCCTGCTTTCTAGGTCAGATACACGCCCTTGCTTCCTCCTCCCTTCCCTATTATGTTTTTGAGAAGTATTATTTACAAACTGTTGAAATTAGAAGTCATCATTTCAAGTGTTAAGCAAATACCAGTGATGTACATATTGTTTGTCATTTGTGTTTCTTTCTTAATGAATGTTGCATGCTTTTTGTGGCAATTATTATTCCTTCATGACAAAATACATTTGTTCACATGGACTTATCATTCCCATTTTCTTGCCTTGCAGACAGAAACCTTGGATTCAAAATAAGTTTACATTGTCCTTGCTGTACATTTGTGCCTTCCAATAATTATATCATCCCTAACAAGAGTGAAGAATTGGAAACAAGATTTGCAGGTAAAACTGATAATTCTGGTGTTCAATGTCATCATTTAGTGGGATCCTGGTTTTGTTCAGTGAATGAAACAAACACCACTGTATGTGCAAGATCCAGATTACATTTTTCAGATTGCTTATATATAGTTTCTAATATCTGGAAACTTTGTCTAATTACTGTTTTGGAATCTATATATCTTCTGCAGCTGCTGTGCTTTCCCACCCACACCCACCAATTGACAAAGGTGCCCACATACTAGCAAACAAAACCACATTAAATGTTCCTGTAGGTACTCCAGAGGTTTGTTTTTTATTCGGCAGCCCATGCATTCCAACACCTTTGGGAGTCATTCTCAAGGCAAAAGTAATGATTACATTTTCCAACCAACCATCACTGTTAATGGCCAAAAGCCAGGCACAGTGGCTGTTGGGCACATGTTGGGGTGAGGTCCATGCAGGGTTTTATCGAGAGGTTGCACCCATTCCCATTCTGCTCATGGCTATAGGTTGAGTTCCACTGAAGTTGGACATCTGCAGGAGTTGGGTGCAGGGTCCGGTCAAAGTACACAGCAGGGATTGGACACAACAAGAGGCATGCATATGTAACTTTTAAAAAAATCACTGAAAAGCTCAGTTAAAATGTAGTTATTGTTTCTTTTACTCTTGATATATTATTGTGTGTTTAAAACAACCTTTGAAATTCACGCAAAACATGACAGTTAAATTACTGTTACTGTTATGAATTAAAACCAAAAATACTCTTAAAAATTTTTAGTTATATTTAACTCGCACACCAACCATGTAAACTATAACTTGCACACAAAGTGCAATGCTTAAATCCCCACATTTATACCAATAAGAAGGAACACATCAGAGCGCAATTTCATTAAATAATACATCATATGCAAGCAAAGAAATCATACTTTATCCACAATTGCATCATTGCTAATGTTAATGGTAACATCATATGACAACACCTGTGAGATGATATATGTCACTTGTGATCTGTCACTATGGGTGAGCTCATGAGGGTTGCATTTGGCAGTTATGGTGTGCATCACTGGAGTGCAAGTCATGCATTGCAGAGCTAATCATAGCTTGGGAATTTTATGGTTTGTTTTGGACTTCCTAGCATTGGAATGGTTGTGCATGCAAGCAATCTCAAACGTGATTTATCTACATAAGGCAACTCAATGTTTATCTTGTTTTATTCTCAAGGTATTGATGACAACATAATGTTTACTAGTGGGGATCTAAAAACATTAAGGTCGAATAAGAAAAAGCACAGTGGAAAGACCCCACACCTTCTTCTGATGTTGTTACCCTCTTACAGACATGATTCACAACAGCACAGCCGGCGGAAGAAGCGCGCACTAGATGCTGCCTATTGCTTTAGGTAAACCCATTTTTTAATTGGCGATCATAAATGTTTTAATGTAAATAGCAGTTGCTTGGCAATCTTGCAAGGTCGTATTTGGATCTTGTAATTGACTCATAGGAAAAGAATATGAAATTGTGTTACTGAATATTGTGATATGATAATTCAAGAGCCTGTCTGATGTACATAGGACTCTGCCATTATATCTTTCTGTTACCTAATAATAGGATGTTTGTCTGTATTAATTAATCACAAATTTCTGCTTGGGATGTGTCCCAAGGAGTCTATGTATCTAAGCTGGTGTCATTAAATAGAGCATCATGTGTGCAATCATTAACATAAATAAAATTGTTTTTTGCACTGTCAGCCAGTGAAGACATAGAGTGATTGATATTATATTCCTAGCAGTAAATTCACCATTGCATTGCTGGGTTAATTATAGTCCTTACTTGACCCTTGCAAATTAAGCCACATAGACAATGAGGGGGTCAGATAAATTTGCCAGCCTGAAAGAACTGCCAAGATTTAGCAGCTCACCCTCTCCATCAAGCTCATGGTTCCTGCACCTAAATTAGTTGGGAGTGAACGGTTTCCACTTGAGGAACGTAACCTTGCTTCACTAGTAGAAACCCTTGTCCTGGTGGCCTGTCTGTGACAGGGCCATCAGTACATAGTAATGGTATACTTAGGGTAGGACATCTGCCACTAGGTTTCTCTGCTTGGGAACCGCCATATGCGGCAAGGGGCAGGGAAATCAAACAATCTCCCTGACATGTAATAAGAAAACACACTGGGATTCGTGGACATTGCCTTTTGATTTTATAAAAGCATACTCCTGCTTTGGAACAACATGGCTCTTGCTCTGCAAACTTTTCTACCTTCAGTACAACTGTCACATCTGCTATTGCTCTGAAGAAAGTGAGATTCCCAGCAGGCAAATGACAATTTCACAATAGGACAGGTGATCCTCAACAAGAGAAGCAGAGGCCATAGTTTTACCTGAAGGGCTGGCGGGCCACCCGCCAGGCTCTAAATGAGCCTTAATGTTTCAAGTTTTCAGCCTATATGGACAAATGCATTTGCTGTTTATATTTGCTGTCTGGTTGCTAAAAAGTAGTTTTTGGTGTCATAGCCACGTTGAAAATTCCATGATAAAATGGCCTTCCTCAACAATATGCATAGATGTCTTACTGCTTTATACAATCATGGCCAGAGGCCTGTTGATTACAGCTAGATTTCTGGTGTGCATGGTGCCAAATATTTTGTAAGTAAAACTTCTAACTTGTACAGATTCAGCTTAAAAAATTAGCTGACACCCACCATTCTTCCTACAGACGTATCAAAATCTTTTGATTTGTAAAAAACAATATTCATACAGCTTCAAGCAATTCACTCGCAACTGCACATAGTGATAAAAATAACACTGATAATTGGTGCATATTCATACAGAGTAATTGTAGGAAAGTAGGATCTGCTTTTATGGTTACACCCACTTTTTGCCTGGTGCTATGCTGTTTCTGACTAGTCTGACTGGAATCCTGCTAATTAGGACCCCAGTCTCTCTGCTTTCTCCCTTAAATTGTTGTGGTTAGTACTTAGGTATATCCCAGATTGGATACTGGGGTACCCTTATCAGTCCCTAGTATATGGTACTAAGGTACCCAGGGCATAGGTACCCCAGAGGTCCCCCATGGGCTAAAGCATGCATTATGCCACCATGGGAGACCACCATTCAAAATGCAACTACAGGCCTGCCATTGCAGCCTGTGTAAGCTGGTGCTAGCACCACTTGCGAAAGATATAGGTTTCCTATATCTAGGGTCACTGCACCTAAAACCTATAAGTCACCCCTATATCAGGCGTTATCAATCCTGAAGGCAGGGTGCTTGGTTCTAAGTGTGAGGGTGCCCCTGCATGAGCAGTACACCCTTACAGCCTACGGAGTCCATTCTCCCGAGTTGTAAGTGAAGCAGCCATATACCATATAGAGGGGCACCGCGTAATTACGCGATGACCAACTCGAAATTGGCTGCCACAAATCCTATCATGTTTGGTATCAATCATGTTGGAATCATACCCCCACACCATAAACAGTGTGGGAGTATGATCCCAAGCACTGGAAGAGCCCTCCATTAAACTCTCAGTGCCCCCGGTACCAGTCTTCTAGACCCGTACAGCATAACATGGCTGCTGCTGACCAGAGACACGATTCTGCCCTCCTGCTGCTGAGCCAAGCTCGAGCAGGGGAAGGGATAACAATAGGTATCCTGTCACAGGGAGGTGTGACTACCTCTTAGACAGGATGTAGTTTATTGGGCCGGGTGGGTGCGCTTGCCAGCACCACTCAGTCTGCATGAGGGGCACATTTGGTGCCTCCTTGCATAGTCCAGTTCAAACCAGCTCTGGGAGCCGTTGGCTCCTGCTCTGCTGTGAAACTGTATAAAGAACATGGGAGTAACCTGCCCCTGTCCAAACCCTCCCCCTGGGAGGGTCCCCTGAATTGTCCCAACCCTTTCTTTAGGGTACTTAAGGGCTTACCTGGGTGTAGGTCCCTAGATTCGTCATGGGACACAATTCAATTCAGACACCACTTCAACTTCTACCAATTGGGCAATCTGAACTTTCCGGACTTCGTTTGGGATCGACTTTCAGTCTGCTGCATCGTCTGTGTCTGTGCACCATACAGGAACCTTCCAAGGCCTGTGGGCATCCAAGACACCTGAAGGAATCTCCCTTGAAGTGAAGGAGTCACTTCCCTGCATCTGCAGGCACCGCAACTAAGCTGAACGGTCTGCTGATCCTGAGCTTCTAAGGACTCCAAAAGGTTCAACAACACAGGTGGTAGTTCTCCACAGCTCTTGAGGCCTGCCCTGCCCTCTCACAAAGTTTGAGGCCAGTACCCCTGTGCACCGCGTCGACTTGCCATTGTAAAGGCTTGTTGGCTTCCTTCCACCAAGATCTTCAGGCTCCAAGTAGCCCCAACCTCAAACATCTCCAGTGACCAAAGTGTTCATCCACATCGCATCGTTTGCACCGTGGACTGCATCTTTTGGTGAGCTGCCGAGGTCCTCTTGCGACTCCAGTGCCTCCGGCCTGTGGGTCCTGTTGAGGGTCACCTTTGTTTCTTTTGGGCACCACTGATTGCTCGGGGCCTGCCCTGACTCCCCTGTTTGTGGTGAGTCCCCTGGACCTTGCTGGTCCCGACATTGCACCTTCTTCGACTTCTACATTGTTTGCAGTTGCCAAGGCTTGTTGGTGCTCCCGACGGACACCGACCCCTCAACTCTCGAAATCTGATGTGGGACAGCTCCTGCACAGCTCCTGGTCTTCCTCAGCATCGCCTGATCCCCACAGCTGCAGAGTCAAGGTCACCATCAACTCTCCTGCAACTCCCGACCTCGTGGGCATTCGTCTTCCAGGTCTCCGGGTCACTCCCGAGTGGCATAGACTCTGTCTCCTCTGCTTGCAGGTACTTCTCATCCTGAATCCACCTTCGGATTCCACCGGACACTTTCTCCTTCTCCAGCAGTGGCACTTTCCTGAAGTCCTCCATTGGGTTCGACAGTGTTTTCCGTTACCACTTCACACCTATGCACCCGGCTTCCCTGGTGTAGGTAATATGGGTACTAGGGTATCCACAGGTGGGGTGGCTCTCCAACCTTCTGTCTTCCACTGAGTTTCTTCGCGGTCCACTGGAAAGGGTCCTTAATCTTTAAAATTGCAACCACGACTTACACATTGATTTGTACGGGGAACGCGGTCGTGTTCCCACACTGCACACGATCTCCGTGGGGCTCCTAGTCACTCTCCTTGGGTGGTTCCTTGAGTCCCCGGCACTTCTAGGTCCTCTGAACATTGTCTTGACATGAGTCGTGGTTCTTATACCACTTTCTTAGTGTATGGTTTGGTCCCCCCCCGGGTCCACTGTGTATTCTGTGCTATTTACTTGATTTCTATGCAAAGTATTGGGTGCATTGTGTATATCTCCGGGTAGGAGATATTTGTACGTATTAGTGAGTGTTATATAATAACTACACATTTTTATAAATACATTGTGTGGTTCTTTTTTACTTAATCTATACCTATAAGATTGAATTTTGCTAAAACAAGCTGCTTTACACTCCTTCTGGTCTAAGTCTGAAGGCTGCTCTCCACAGCTACCACTTAGAGAGCTATCTAAGGTTGTCTAAGACCTCTTAAATCACCATACGGGTTGTCTGGACTGGTGCAGGATGCCGACTTACATAAGTGGACATCATATACGAGGCCAGCCTCTCACAGTAATGTCATGAACTCCCACGTCAGACTCCATTTTGAAAACATTAAGTTAACCTGTCTGGCTTTGGTCCACATTCAGCATTTTATTATCTTTTGAAGAACTTGTGAAAGTGTCATTTCATCTAAACACTGACGTGTTATAACATCAGGTGACACAAGTCTGCCACTAACTACTCAATATCTGCATTTCAAGGTTTAACAGTAGACATGAAAGGTGAACATGCAGTCCGAGTCCATATATTCATCTCACTAGTTCAGACCAGTTTCATATTGGATTTTAGAAAATTCCCACTGGATTTTGCAATGTAGGCTAAAAGTCAGTGTTCAGAAGCCTATATAAACCCCTTGAATTGACCACTGAATTGGAGAGACCTTTGCACCAGGTTATCACAAGAGGTCCTGCCAGACTGCCGGAGCATCCACTCATATGTCAAGAGTTGATCCAGGGATCAAAGGAGCTCAGCCTATCTGATCATGTGTTTTCCTTTTGCAGGAACACTGTCTCCCTGCTGAAGTCTGATAAACACAGCTTATCTGCTGTGAGCAGGTATACAGGGCCCCAAGAAACTCTACTGGCAAGATATCTATTCCATGCTCTCATAGTGTAGCGCATTAAATTAGCGTTAGGCTGTTAGTCTCTTAGTCTGTTAGTCTGCTAGGAACTTTCTAAACATGTAAGAACTAATCATTGCACTCTCACTGCTAGCAAAATGCACAATGCTGTGTTAATTATGTTCTGTGCTGTTATCATTCATGTACTAAGCAGCAGAAAGAAACTGTTGAAATAAACACTTTTAAATATACAGGGTCTGATTCAATTCTTGGCGAGTGGCCCATCTCTCTGCCAGAGTGACGGGGTAAACTACTCCATTGCCCTGACAGAGGTGCCTCCTGCCACATATAGAAATGTCTGCTGGTCCAGCGGACATTTCTAGCATTGGCATGAATCACCATTGTGGCAGTTCTTGTCAATGCATTATACGTTTGGTGGACGGCTCCATCAATATGACGGAGTTGTAGAACAAACTTACAATTTTATTTTTATTTTCAAAAAGAAAATCCCAAAGTGGTATTTCTTTTTGAAAATAGAAAAAACAAGCCCCGCTCACCATGGGAGTTTCCTCCCATGTCGTCTTTCCTCCCATGGCGAGAGAGGCATTGAGCATTTTTCAATGCCCCTTACCGCCAGGATTCTCCTGGTATTGACGGGCATTAAATTAGGTGGGCAGACATACAGCCAAACTTCCAACAGCTCTTACTTTGTCAGGTGATTGGAGGGGTTTGACCATGGCAGAGACGAAGTAGTCCCCGCTGTTGTCAAATCTATGGACCGCCAGACCATAAAGTTGGCAGGGAGTGAGCTCTATCACTCTTGAGATGAAGTTCTCTCTCCCCCAACTTTTAAACCAGGCCCAGAGTGTCTTTTCTTAGTGCTATGCTTGAGTGTGCTAGTCTAAGAGTAAAGTCAGGTTTGAATTACCACTGCACTCCTGAATCCTTTGCAGGACTGTTAGTAACCCAGAAAGCACAAGTACACATCGGCAGGAATGCTCAATGGGGTATGTGGGGCTGCAGTAACCTGGACTTCCTTACTCAGTGATGGTGCATTGAACTAAGTCCTTGCACCGGTGGGGTCGGTATCCAAATCCTTTAGGCCTGGGCTCTAGACCACAGTTTATGTCTATATCAATTAAAAGAATTTAGGGCCAGATGTACAAACATTAGAAATACCGATTTCCTAATTGCTTTTCTATCTGAATCACAGTTAGGGAATCTGTGCTCCTAATGTATGAAACTCATTGAGTTTTATTTAGGGATTCCTTGTGGGTTGCAAATCCACCTATCTCATAAATATTAATGAGGTAGTTTGCAACCCATTAGGAATCAAAGCCATCACAGAGATGATGGCCTGCTGAGGTCAGCAGACCGCCTTGTCTGTGATTGTTTTTTTTTTAAAAGCAGCCTGTTCTTCTTAGAGGAAAATGGGATGCATTTAAAAAAGTAAAAAAATGCAATGTTTGAGTTTTATTTTTTTAAGAGTAGGCAGTGGTCCATGGGAACACTGCCTGTTCCTAAAAATAATTTTTTCATCATTCTCAAAGGGGAAGGGGTTCAAAAGTGACCCCTACCCATTTGTGAATGGGTTACCACCGCATTTTAAATGGTGGTAAAGTAGTACTGTTTTGCGACCGGAATTCTGTTGCAAAACAGTAATACATACCATATAGATTTGACGTTTAGAAGGGACGCCCAAAACACACCCCTTCCAAATACCAAATTGCGATTCGGTAACAAGTTATCTATTTGCATTTTGCATTTTGTACATCAGAAAAAGCATTTTTCCAGTTGCAAATAACCCAATTCTGTGAATTAGGCCGTTTGCAACCAAAAAAATGCTTTGTACATCTGGCCCTTAATCATCATTATGCCAGTACTTGAATACTAATTTAAACCAGGCACTCAAGGAAGAGTAGGTAATCAACTGCTTTGAATGCAACTGGTAAATTAAGTAAAAATAATGCAAGACACTACACATATCCCCTGTATCCGAAGACAGTCCAGAATTACAAAACTAACGGCCTGATGTATCAAAGAGTTTTACCAATAATGTGTCTGTGGAGAAATTCGTTGATCATAAGGGTCTGTGTCAGTTATGTATCAATGCACATCAATATAGACACAGAAAAACCCTTTTGTCATTCGACATGTCATTTGAGATGTCATGAGTGATGTCATTTAACATGTCGTGAGTGATGTAATATGTTAGATCATAAGCGGTGAGTGAGGGTGCAAGTTATAATTAGCTCAGTAAACAATAAATGGTGAATTTCAGCACTTTTCTTTTTTTAATTATTAGTTTTAACCATAAATGGACAGAAAATAAACCATTTTTTGTTTTTTAAACATTAGTTTTGACTGTAATTGGTGCTGAAAATAATAGCGATCGAATTACATAATAAAAGTAATTTGAAGGTAAGCGTCAGAGCATTTTGAAAGTAAAACTTTCTGCAAATTGTCACTAGCGGGTTTATGTTGTTTGCATTCGTTTATACATATTTTTGTATTAGTAACAACATCCTTTTATTGGTAACAAAATCCTTAACATGAGTTGACTACTTCTGTTTTTGCTTTTCTCGGTCATTTCTGTGTTTGAAACTGGAAAACTCATCACTTGAATAGTTACTTTTTGCATTTGTGTCCTTTCCACCATACATGCTAATCAAAGTTACACTTTGCGAAGTCCTGAGACAGTACCACATATTCAACATTGGGAATTTTACTCATCAGTAGTTGTGCATATTTTCAGACTTCTCTGAAAATTACTGTGAGATGCTGTCATGGTGCTGTTCCTAGGGTTAATTCTGAACCACCTTAGGGGCATATTATCAAGAGAATTATCGCCGCTTTAGCGGCCGTTTTCGGCCGAAAAGCGGCGATAATTCTAACGAATAATAAACAAGTAACGCTTTTGCGTGTATCCTTGATTTAATTCCCGTTTCTGTCACCACTCGCTACGCATCGATAATGAGATGCAAAGTAGGCGTGGCTGACAGAAACAACATGGGAAAAAATCGCGAAGGCAGCTTCGCGATATTAGCAAGGAGGGGTAGCGATGATAATAATCGCGCTACCTCTGGCCTAATGCAGGAATTTAAAGTCTGCTAAATTCCTGTGTTAGGCATACCTAACATGGGAGGTGGATTATGGGGTTAAGGCCACAGGGCCTTATCACCAAGATCATCGCCGTTCTGGGAGGGACATCGCTGTTTTTAGGCGATGTTTGGCCATTTGCCCGCTATCGCTGGAATATTTATCACCATAGCGCTGAGCGTTGGTAATACAGCGCTAGCTTGGCGAGATATTCCAGCTATAGCCGGCGATAAAGAAAATCGCGCTAAGCGCGCTCGGCGATAATTATCGCCAACCCTAGATAATATGCCCCTTTGTTAGTGCGCCTGAATACAGTGATTTGTGTTTGGAGAGGTTGATAAATAGACACAATCTCCATATTTGTAACCGGTGTATTACATTACTTTAGTTTTAAATACATTGCCTCTGTACCTTCTTTGATCCTGATGTCTAAAGACTAGAACTGACTGCTGTTAGAAAAGGTCTCAGTCTGAAACACTGACTTGTGAAGCAGCTGCTTCTCTCAGCTTCTGTACAATGAAAAGCTGGGTGGCTTACCTTTTTCGCCATGCCCTCTTTCATCAGTTCATGCTGTTTTGTTTAGTGCATTTGCTGCTGTTGCTGCCATGCTTTTGCATCCGCCAGTAATTACTGGAAATCCACACCTCATAGGTAGCTTAAGACATTCCAGCCAAAGCGGTATCTGCAACAGGCTGTTGAAAAGTCTTTATTCTGGCACCAGGTGCAGAAAATGATGACTTGGGGGTTCTTTGATCAGTCAACCATTCCACTACACGTTTACCAAAATGGGCTTCTCTGCCTGACACAGTACACGACAAACAGTAAGAAGAAGCAATAGTAGGAAAGACAAACAGTTTTTAAATGCAGCTCCAAAATTCTAACGTCCTGAGCAATATAGTCTTCTAAATACCCTCAAATATTTTTCAATGAATGTATTTCTTACACGAGTTGATGATTGATCGGTGGGCTGCGAGAATTAGTGAACTAAGGGCACCAAAACAAAGTGACGTGTAATTAGACCTCACAGCTTTTTGACCATTCATGCAAGTTTATCACAAACATATGGCTGTTTTTCAACAGCAAGATAAGTTGCTGTACGTACATATGCAGTGATGGGACCGGAAATTCGCCAATCTCAAACATGCAATTGTTAAGGTAATTGGTTTTACCCATGAAACCTATTGACTTTGCCAATGCTGGTTTTTTCCACAAGATGGCCACCCTATGTGTGCATGTAGGTGCAGCAGACAACCTAGCATTTGCAAAGGGGTGGCTAAGCCAACAAGAATGAGTTTCTTAACTGCACACACCTTTGCACTTCCACTATTTACAGACTTCCCAAGGTTCATATGAACAAGGCGAAACTGCCACTCATCCTATCATGAATGGTTGTGGTTCTATTTTGTAACCTCTTGATTACTATATTGATTTTTTTTCTTGTGAAAGGTACTCATGTTTCTGTCAAGGACAGAATAGACATGATTAGCAAGATTGATGACGTCCCCTTCAGTCCCCAGTCTGAATTCCTTGGCAACTTCAACATGCAGTGACTTCTAGGCCTGGGCGGAGTTTCACTCCACGAATTCTGCGGGGTTACCGAAAACCTTCCGCAGATTTCCGTGAGCGGGCAGAGTAAGGGGGAATCGTCAAAATCCCATTTATCTCTGTTCCCAGATACTGCGCGTTATAGAACCCTGGTGAGGTCTGGACCGCTACCTTCATGCAGAGAGCAACACAAACCAAAGGAGATGCAATTAGTGTGCCAAATACTCCAATTAAAAAAAAAACCTTCCCAAAGGGCTGAGAGATAGAGCTCTGGGGTACACTACAAACAGACAGGATCCTTTGAGGAGTAGGTTTCCATTAATGACCACGCCGAGGTTGGAACATTTCTGAGAGCGATAACAGAACAGCCCTGTGGTGATGATGATAACTCAGTACCCTACCAGAGGACCACGGCCCCAGTGCTATCAGCTGAGTATTTCATCTGTAAAACACTGAAATGTAACATGTTGCGGATTGAAGTTCCATATGTGGTATGTTGTTATAAGGTGTACTTACTATGTGCTAAGAATTAGCAAATCTAAAACAGCTGTTTCCAAATAGTGTAGTTTTCAGTTTTTCATGCCTTTAGGGTCATTAAATTCTGACAACGTTGTTGTCACATGTCATTACTCTGTGAAACTGAAGGTGATTGATCAATATACAATTTCAGTGCTTAGTGGAAGATTTGGGAACATGAGCATCACCCTACTACTGCATTTAAAGTCCAGCTTTCACCAGCCTAGAACGTACATCAAACGGACTTGGTAAATATGCTAGAAAAGGGGCATGTTCCAACACCGCAGGCACTAGGGTGAAGTGAAAACAGGGGAAATGTGGCATTTCAGGCAGGCACTAGGGTACAGGAAGAATTGGATGTGTCATCATCATCAGGCAGTTCAGGGAAGGGGAAACAAAGGTCCTCGGTCATGTAGGAAGAGGGGAGTATTTTGACACTATGGGCAGTGGGTAGGTGTGAGAACTGTTTTCTTCTCCAGTCCATATGGTTTGCGATGAAGAAAAGAGAGGCACTGTGTTCTGGCACTACATGCAGCGTGTTGGCATGAAGGGACAGTGAGGGTGTGGGTTGTCGCTGTGCCCGTTGGGGTGAGGAGAGAACGCTAGGCATATCTTCTGGCACTGTAGGCCTGGTGTTAAAGGAGAGCCCAAAGGATTGTCTCATTGCACCTAAGGCACTGTGGAGCCAGGAGGGTGATACGACAGATGATGTGTTCATAAAGGTACACAACTGAAGGGGCCGGGGCAGAGGCTGAGCATGGAAGGTGTTCTAAACAGGGAACAAAGAGCAGTTTTCCTGGTGTTTGTTAAGGTATCATGTTTTAAAATGTATCACTCGAGGTGTAAGCACAGTGCTGCATCCCCTCTCGTCCCATGCCTTTACAGTTCACCCGTACTCTGCAGAATGCCTTGCTAGGACAGTCCCTCCACTCTGCCCCTATCAATCTTTTGTAAGAAGCAGTGCCCAAAATATACACTCACTCTGCTTTCGCCATTTTTTCTCTCTTGCTCCAAGGTGCCATGGTCACACAACAGCTGCATACCACTGAGCGCAATCTCACTGCTACAGTTGCAATCAACACGTGACGTTGGCTGATCAATAAACAGCGAAAATGAACAAGAACTAGAAGCCTGCTGGGCAGGCTTAATTAGAAAGAAGCCTTATTGGAACAGCAATAATTGTGTATTGGAACTTAGTGGGCAGTAAACTCTGCCACGCTGCGGAGTGCAGAGTTCTTGCCAGACTCCATTCTCCAAGTGGAGCGCAGAGTTGCAATACTCCGCGGAGCGGAGTAAATTGCCTACCCCTACTTTATACCACCAATTTGACTTTTCGCCAGTCTAGTGCGACCTAAAGTAGCCTTTTTAGAGCTACTTGCTTTTAAGCGCTTTATTGCATTTATTCGTTTAAAATTCAATATCTCAACTTCTATACATTGGATTTTTGTCATTTTGGTCTTGTTTTATGTAGAATATAATAATCTACTTTTATAAAACTGTATGGAGTATTTTTTAGGTGTATTCCCTGTGTTACTGTGTGAGTGTGCTGCACAAATACTTTACACATTGCCTCTTTAGATAAGCCTGACTGCCCTGTGCCAAGCTACCAGAGGGTGAGCACAGGTTATCTTTTAGTGTGCATCTAGCTTACCTTGGCTGGGATTGTGGCTTCTGCTTGGACGGGGTGAATACCTTTGCCAACCAGAAACCCAATTTTTAACATTTATCTACTACAGGTACACTGCAAACATGGCTACAGGCCTTCTCTGTGTAGGCTGACTGCTGCAGTGTAAACCCTGCAGTGCAACATTTCAAAATAATCCTTTTTAACAGGTAAAGATCTCCCTTTAAAATATTATTAAGTCACCCCATATAGGCTTTTTAGCCCACAAGTCGGGGATCATGATATTTAAAAGTGGGACTGGTAGAAATTAATACTAACATGTCCCTACAGTGACAAGGCATTAAAAGCTATTCTCACTGTGGGAGGACCTAGCTGTCCTATGTAGTAAATCAGACTACATATTAAAATACTAATATTATATCTCGGAATGGGACCAGCTAGACAAATAATTAAACACCTGTTTTAATAGTTAGTAAAAATGCAGTACAATGGTAAATCAGAATTAAAAAAAAAAATTAGGAAAAGTTATCTTTTCCCTTCCTGAAGTTCCTTGTGGTTAATTTGCATTAATTCCCCCGCAACTCACAGCCCGTGCTCAGCCCAGAAACAGGTGTGAAAGAGGCATGAAATTCTTTCCAGGGCCACACTATACGCTGGCCTGATTCCGCAGAGGTGAGCTAATAGAATATGTAGGGTGGAAACTGTAGGCACACTGTGTCAAATCCTACATGGCAGGTCTGTTGCGCTACATGTAGCACTTTGGTGCACTTGAAAGGGAGAGAACAGGATGCTAGGACAATTCTTGCAGATTCCATGTATGATTGCTAGAGGACCCTGTTTTATCCATACCAGTTGGTGTGCACTCTGAATACTGACCCCAGAATATCGATGGAACTCAATATCAAGCACAAAATATTGATACATAAATATTGAAGGTACGTTAGTCTAGTCTTCTATACTCAATCCACATATATGTACCTATGAAGTACATATATCTTCAAGGTATGTAGATGTGGTGTTACGAGTAGTAAATCTATACTTCTCCATAAGCAGTCAGTTCAGTTCAAAACTCTTTATTTCCGCCACCAGGGCCATAAAAGAACAATTCATCACACAGCAGAATAGACAGTAAGACAAAATTAAAAAACATCCATTTTCCTAAAATCATATGAAATATATATCAATCAATCAGGGAATTGTAAGTGCGCTACTCACCCGTGAGGGTCTCAAGGCGCTGAGGGGAGGGAGGTCCGCAGATCTGTTTAGCCGAAGAGCCAGGTCTTGAGGGTCTTCCTGAAGGTGTTCAGGGAGGGGGCGCGTCTGATGTCTGCCGGTAGCTCGTTCCAGGTCTTGGCTGCAATGTGAGAGAAGGATCTTCCACCTGCTCTGGGTCTGTGGATGCGCGGGGTTTCGGCCAGTGCGAGGTTGGAAGATCGGAGGTTTCTTTTGGGTACATGGAAGTTGATTCTGTCGTTGAGGTATTTGGGTCCGTTGTTGTGTAGGCATTTGTAGGCGTGAGTGAGGATTTTGAAAGTGACTCTTTTCTCCACGGGGAGTCAGTGGAGACTTCGTAGGTGTTGGCTGATGTTTTCGTGTCGGGGGATGCCAAGGACGAGTTTGGCGGCGGTGTTCTGTATTGTCTGGAGTTTGCGGAGTAGGGACTTGTTGATGCCGGCATAGAGTGCGTTTCCATAGTCCAGTCTGCTGGTGATGAGTGCGTGGGTGACTGTCTTCCTTGACTCAGGGGGGATCCACTTGAAGGTCTTGCGGAGGATGCAGAGGGTGTTAAAGCAGCTGGAGGTGACAGCGTTGACCTGTCGGTTCATGGTGAGTGATGAGTCGAGTAGGATGCCGAGGTTCTTGGTGTGGTCTGAGGGGGTAGGTGGGCTTCCGAGGGCAGTCGGCCACCAGGTGCTGTCCCATGCAAAAGGGGTGGTACCGAGGACGAGGACTTCTGTCTTCTCGGCGTTGAGCTTCAGGCAGCTGTTGGTCATCCAGACTGCGACGTCTTGCATTCCTTTCTGGAAGTTGAGTTTGGCAGTGGTGGGGTCTTTGGTGAGGGACAGGATGAGCTAGGTGTCGTCGGCGTAGGATACGATGTTGAGGCCGTGTTGTCAGACGATGGCTGCAAGGGGGGACATGTAGATGTTGAAGTGGGTGGGGCTCAGTGATGAACCCTGTGGGACTCTGCAGGTGATTTTCATGGGGTCGGAGAGGAAGGGTGGGAGTCTGATCCTTTGGCTTCTTCCGGTGAGGAATGATCGGATCCAGTCCAGGGCTGTTCCTTGTATGCCTGCGTCGTGTAGTCTGGCGACTAGTGTGCGGTGGGTGACGGTGTCGAAGGCCGCTGATAGGTCGAGTAGGATGAGGGCTGTGGAGTGGCCTTTGTCCAGGAGGGTGCAGATGTCGTTTGTGGCGGTGAGAAGGGCGGTCTCTGTGCTGTGGTTGCTTCGGAATCCGGATTGGGACGGGTCGAGGACGGCGTTCTCTTCAATGAATCGTGTCAATTTCCTGTTGACTGTTTTCTCTGCAAATTTGGCTGCGAAGGGGAGGAGCGAGATGGGCCGATAGTTCTTGAGGTCGGTGGGGTCAGCTGTGGGCTTCTTGAGCAGGAGTCTGACTTCTGCGCGCTTCCAGTCGTCTGGGAAGGTGCCTGTTTTGAAGGTGGTGTTGATGGTGCGTTGTAGTCCGGGTGGGATGGCGGCTGCGGCTCTGTGGTAGATGTGAGGGGGGCAAGGGTCGGTGGGGGCCCCCGAGTGGATGCTTTTCATGGTCGATGCGGTGTCTTCGGCCGTGATCGGTGTCCAGTTGGAGATGGTGGGCTGGCTGGTGTTTCTGGGGTGCGGGGGGCCGTCTGTGGCGCCTGGTGGATGGTCGATGAAGTTGTCGTAGAGGTTTTTGATCTTGAGGTGGAAATAGGTTCCAAGCTTGTCGCAGAGGTCTTGGGATGGGGTGATGTCTGTGGCTTCGCTGCGTGGGTTGGTGAATTCTTGAATGACACTGAAAAGTTCCTTGGAGTTGGTGGATTTGGCCAGGATTTTGTTGTGGATGAAGTTCCTCTTGGTGGCTCTGATCTGGTTGTGGTAGTCCATCATGGCGTCCTTGTAGGTGGTGTGGTTTTCGGTTGCTTGGTGTTACTCCAGTTCTTCTCCAGGCGTCTGCAGGTGCGTCTGGCTTCTTGGAGAGCGGTGGTGAACCAGGCGGCTTTCCTGGGGCGTTGTCTGTCGGGGTTGCGTAGCGGGCGAGCTCGTCTGCACAGTTGGAGATTCAGGTGTGGAGTTCTCTGGCTGCGTCATTTGCGTTGGGTGCCCAGGTGTGGTTGTCTCGGGTGAGGGTGGAGTTAAGTTGCTCGTCGGTAACCTTGTTCCAGTTCCTTTGAGGTGGGCGTGGGGCTGGTTTGGGTGCCTTGGGTTTGTTGATGGCGAAGTGTACGCAGTGGTGGTTGGTCCATGGCGGCTGCGTTGTGTGGCTGAATTGGACGCTGTTTCCTGCCACGAAGATGGGGTCGAGGGTGTGTCCTGCTCTGTGGGTCGGTGTGTTGGCGAGTTGTTTAAGTCCGATGCTGGCGAGGTTGTCACGAAGGATAGTGGAGTTGGGGTCGCTGGGGTTGTCGAGGTGGAAGTTCAGGTCTCCAATGAGTATGTAGTTTGTTGAGGCGATGGCGTGGGGTGCGGTGAAGTCAGTGATGGTGGTGGTGAAGGGTGTTCGGGGTCCGGGGGGTCTGTAGATGAGGGTTCCTCAGAGTGTGGCTTTGGGGGTGGTCTGGATCTGGAAGTGCAGGTGTTCGGCGGAGGGGAAGGTTTCGCTGGAGGTGGTGAGGCGGAGGGTGCTCTTGTGGGTGATGGCGAGGCCCCCTCCTGGGTGGTTGGGGCGGTCTTTCCTCTGGATCTTGTATCCGTCTGGAATGGCGATGCTGATGTCGGGGGCGGAGTATGCGTTGGTCCAGGTCTCTGTGAAGAAGGCGATGTCGGGCGAGAGAGAGTCGAGTAGGTATATACAAATACAATTGTGCACGGATATATATAAATAAGACATTTCATTAAAAAATGGGGTATTACAAAAGATAACCCAGCTAGGGCACGTATAAGACAAACTAAGAGTTGGTTTATTAGACGGGTGTTCGACCTAGGGCTTTCTTACGTACCCACATTGCACCGAAATTTTTGCAACAGAGATGACCAGTATTATGGAAGAATCTGAGCACTCATCTTTCAATATTTTGTACCGTAATATTCTGTCCTTGATATTTTGTTCCTCAATATTCTGTAGGTTGATATTCAGTAGTGCAATCCTACTAGACTTCTATCTCTGGGTGTGCTAAACTTGATTTTAGTCTTAAATGTGGAAGTTCCCAAGTGATTACCATAGTGCGCTTCCCTACACACCAGCAACTCTCGGAGCCCAAATTTAGTGTGGCATTTGTCATATTGAAAATACCCAACACATGGCATTTTGGGCCTGTTTGCATTAAGGCAGCAGGAACTGCTGAAAAAGAGGGTTGGGTTGTCCCTGGGAACTTTTACCCCATTGGTTAGGAAGTGCCCTTGAGTCACGCCCATCCACTAGCTGGTGTCAGGTATAAATGTGGCACCGCAAAGGCACTTGGACAAAACCCTGTCTGGACCTTTGGAAGATTACACAACAGAAGCTGCTCCTAACATTGTGACCGAAAAGCTCTTTTCGGTTTTTAGCTGAGAATGCTGGCATCTCACAAAAAGTGAAGGACTGTCCTCACACACCACCCGGTGTCATGCTTCATCATCGGCAGTCCTCGCCCTCAAGAAACTCGGTTTGGTAGAGGGCGGGCCTTCACCTGGAGACAGGGCGGCACTTCTAAAACTAAGTGGGGGCCCGTGAAAGTGAGTGAGGTTAAAAACCAGTACAGTTAGCAAATTACATTTAATAAGGGAGGTAGCTATATGGTGCTAAAATTACGAAAGCAGTGAAATTGGGGATATTATTGTCCCCTCACCCTAGTGATTGCTATGGTTGACATGTTTCTGCTTTTCTTGGCCCAATGGGTCCGCAGCATTCATCAGGACTAGAAAGAAAAGGGCTCCGTTCATACCAAAATGATGGTATGAAATTACCACTTGGTGGGATGACCTATGTCATACTCCACCAGGGAGGACTCTCAACAAGCCTGTAAAACAGAAGTGAAGAGAGACACAAGAATACCATCAAGAGGTTCGGTCATAGACAATACAATTATAATCCACATGCACAAAATGTATACAAAGTGGCTATTATGTGTGTAACACGTGTCAATGCAACTGTGAACACACAAAATAAAACTAACAATGTGAGAAAATTCTCACATTCTTACCCTTAGGTAGTGTCCTACACGCCCCATGGGAGGAGAGTGGAGGAGAGACCCCTGTGGTTAAACTCTGGAGAAAAGATGAAAGTATTGAGCATGTCAGAGCTCTATTCTAATTGAAAACAACATTATTACACATTCATACGCCCATGCACTCTCTTACTACATCAAGGTGCGTCTCTCGTGGGTGCACCTAGTGGTGTACGCTCGTTCTCCCCGAAGATAAATGAGCTGTGGAGGAGGAAGGGTTTATATAGTGCTCTTAAATGGCGTAAATAAGTAAATTAATAGATCGCCTACACATGTGTTAATAAGCCAAGGGGTTCCGGTGTCATGAGACTGCCTTCGCTGCGAGTGGTTGACTTGCCTGACCTTCGCATCGGAGTCTACCAAAGTTAATCAAATGATTTAAAGCGGAGCACCTGGGTGAAACAGGATCCGGTGTCCGTAATGCGCTGATGTAAAGGGGATAGGCAGAATGCCTGACCGCTGCATCAGCCCGATCGGGAGCCAATGGGGGCCATGATCTGGGTGGAGCCCATGTGGGAGTGCAGCGTAAGGACGCCGTGAGGTGCACGGGGCGTGTCTCATGCTGTTTGTGAAGCGCATCTTTTGCCAAAAGCCGTCAGCAAGGGGCGTGGCGGTATAATGATTAGCGGGGGCGTGCCTCACCGATCAGATGGTGGGTGGGTACATACCGCTTACGGCTCGTGTGTGATAAGAATACAACACACGAGTCAAGTTAAGAGCAAAAGTTGTTACGTGAGACATGCATGTCTCTGAGAAAAGACATATGTTAAAAAGTAAATATACATGGAATCATGTATATAAGAAAATGTATATAAAAACAGGTACGTGTGGTAATTACCCATTTTACCGGGTTTCTCAAATAGGATAAATATTTAGGAAAAAGTCATAAGGCGGTAATGCCACCAGTTTGTTATATGTAGAGCCCAGAGCGGTATTTTCTATAAAAATTGTCTCATGATTGCACAAATTGTATGCCGGTATCAACCACGTGTGTGTTCCATTAATTCATGGTGATAACATAGGGATATCAATATAGCGTCTTAAGATACAGGGCAGTCAGTTTTTAGAGACTGGTGGTAAATTGGAAACAAGTGGATATTTGTAGACTGTTTTTTAGGGGCAGGGCAGCCAGTTTTTAGTGGTAAAACGGTGGTTAGGGGTTCCATGAAACTCAATACAGTTTATTAATAGTAGAGCAGTCATGGTGTTTAGTACTTAAGACCCCACTGGTCTACTTATTTGCCCATCTGGAGCCACGGGATCTCATCATTCAATCCCGTGTCCCATGAGCGCAGGCGGTAAACCCAGCGCTGTTCTCTGATATGGAGAGACCTTGGGATGTCTGGTTGTGTTTTGCTCATTACTTCCAGCACTACCCATTTCAGATCTGTGTCTTTATGGTTGTGTTCCAGGTAGTGCCTGGTCAACTTCGTGTTGGTCTTCTTGCACCGAATAGTGCTTCTGTGCTCGTTGACACGGACCTTGATTTTCCTTGTGGTCATGCCTACGTACATCAGTTTACATGGGCATATCAGTAAATAGACAACATTCTCGCTGTTGCAACTACTAAAGTTCTTAAGTGCCCAAGGTTTGTTGGTTTTTATATCAACCTCTTTTGTTGTACTCTTTGACCACAGGGGTCTCTCCTTCACTTTCCTCCCATGGGGCGTGTAGGACACTACCTAAGGGTAAGAATGTGAGAAATTTCTCACATTGTTCTTTTTATTTCGTGTGTTCACAGTTGCATTGAAACGTGTTACACACATAATAGCTACTTTGTATAAATTATGTGCATGTGGATTATAATTGTATTGTCTATGACCGAACCTCTTGATGGTATTCTTGTGTCTCTCTCCACTTCTGTGTTACAGGCTTGTTGAGAGTCCTCCCCTGGTGGAGTATGACATAGGTCATCCCACCAAGTAGTAATTTCATACCATCATTTTGGTAAGAACGGAGCCCTTTTCTTTCTAGACCTGATGAATGCCGCGTACCCATTGGGCCAAGAAGGCAGAAACATGTCGACCATAGCAATCACTACGGTGAGGGGACAATAATATCCCCAATTTCACTGCTTTTGTAATTTTAGCACCATATAGCTACCTCCCTTATTAAATGTAATTTGGTAACTGTACTGGTTTTTAACTTAACTCACTTTCACGGGCCCCCACTTAGTTTTAGAAGTGCCTCCCTGTCTCTAGGTGAAGGCCTGCCCTCTACCAAACCGAGTTTCTAGAGGGTGAGGACTGCCGATGAGGAAGCATGACACCTGGTGGTGTGTGAGGACAGTCCTTCACTTTTTGTGAGATGCCAGCATTCTCAGCTAATACCTAAAAGAGCTTTTCGGTCACAATCTTAGGAGCAGCTTCTGTTGTGTAATCATATTAGGTTGGAGGCTAGCTCACTCCTAGTGCCCCGCGCCTCTAGTTCCCTCCCCTAGGACCTTCCTGGGGTTAGTGTGTTTTATATTTTATGGAGCTTTGGAAGCACAGAAGACCTGCTGTCTGTGCCCTGAGAGGAGCCATGAAGGACTGGACCTGCTCCACCTTACACCCAGGGAAAAGAAATGGACTTGCTGCAGGGCTACGGAGATACAAGCTGCAAGAGACCGTTTCCCTGGAGCAACTGAAAATGGACAGGACCTTCATGTTGGCCTCCGCTGAAGTGAGTCCTTGCCCCTAAATGCTGCCTCTGAGTTCCTGAGAGCCTTAGTATTGACTCTGAGGAGCTTTTCCAAAACACCTGAAAAGTTAGGACTTAAAAGACTTAGGGGTATATTCACAAGAACGAGTGATAACTACCGCAAGAGTAGCGTAACGCAACTTTCAATATCGCAGCCTAGCTCGGGAAATAACCCTGTGTCAACGTGGAATTCACAACAAGGTGGTAGCATGCGATAGTCACCAGATAACGTGTCAAATGTCAGCATGAAAATCAACGCCACGCCGAAAAAATGCAAAACGCGAACGCTAAAAAACATGCGATGAGGCCAATCGCGGTACAGAAATCAGCGAACACCAGCCACAGGCCTGCAAATCCCACGCGTCCGGCGGGAAAAAGCACCATAAAAGAAAGAAAAAAAAAAGCCCAAAAACAATTCAAACTGTGTAGCAACATGGATGCACCCGGACCGAGTGCAGAGGACAAGCCGAACACCACAAGCCCCACGGAGGACCAGCCAGGAACCCCGCGATCGAGGAAGGGCAAGGACAAGAGGAAGCGGAAGACGGGGTTCAGTCCGCAGGAAGACCGGATCATCGTCACAGAGGAGACCGAACACCATCAACAACTGTTCAGCACCTCCACTGCGGCACTGGCAACCCAAACCGAAATATGGCAGGCCATCTTTACCAACGTCACTGCAGTCGGAGTGTCCAGGAGATCACTGGAGGAGGTCAAGAGGCGCTGGCATGATCTGAAAAGGCAGACCAAACATAAGCTCGCCGCCAACAGGGATGCAGCAACGGCGACTGGAGGTGGGAGTCCTGCGACACAGGAGGAGCTGGATGAGCTGGAGCAAATGGTGGCCACAGTCAGCAGTGAAGAGACGGTGGCAGGATTGGGGGGCCTGGACACAGCACGATACGACCTGACCCAACAGCAACAGGGTGAGTAACGACTAGGAACGGGGGGGACGGGGGGAGATGGGCACAATGGCACACATGCACAATTACGTGTAGCACACAGCACACCCACAATGACCGTGTAACATGTCCTTGATTGCCTTGGCACACTGCAGCACACATAGCAACGCCAAGTAGGCCCCCATCCACAATGTACACAGAGGGGCCCTCCCCTATCACCAATATCACAACCGACCCATGCACATGTGCTGAATCCAGCAAAGCAGCGGCTCTGTGACCCACACTGACTATGCAAGTAACACTGCATGTCCGATAGCATGGCAGCAGCCAAAATAAAATGACATGGCCCACGAATCAACATGGAGGTAGCCCAGTGCGGATCACATCCGTAAAGGAGCAGGTCACACTCCGACATGTCCACGTGCACCCACAACCCATGCCGTACAATACACGCAGCAGACAAACAATGCACCAGGCCACAAAATCTGTCCGAGAGCACATATGACCCAAGTCAAAGGCAAATCAGGCCCGAAAAGCACACAATTCAAAGGCACCCCGCATCAAAGGGAGAAGGCTACACGAAATCAGAGCTGCAGGGGCAACTCCCCCACAATGCAGCACACCCACATATCAATCACAGAACATCAGCAATGACGGCAATGTAGTACAAAGTGCAACACCAGCACCACAGGACAGAGCTCACAATAGGTTCCGCTCGTGCGTAGTAACTGTCCACTCACATCTGGCATTGCCTGACACTGTGTGATGATAATGTACGGGTACTACCACACATCCATCATGTAGTCGAAAAACACACTGACTGCCATCAAATAGCCAGCTCCCCAAAACAGTCACAATGTACATTGGCATGCAGTCTGAATGTAAACATCTGCAAATCATCAACATACATGTGAAACTCTGTCAACCTGCATCTCCCCTTTACATTGCAGAGGGACAAACAACACCTCCTGCAGAGCACACCACACTTCCCATCATTGATGATGAAGAGGACAACTTGCACATATGTCAAGACACCCTCCAACGGATAATGGACAGCCTCTGCACCCCACCCCCAGGAGCAGGGCAGGCCAGCTACCTCGAGGTGACCCCACCACCTGCACAGACCACACAGCAGGAAACACACACCACCACGGCTGTCTCCCAGGACCCCCCCGACCAATACATGGAATTCCAACGGCGTGTGTTGGGTTGCCAGGTGGAGTTGGCTGATCAGCTGCGGGTGGGTTTCGAGCTCGTGGCAGCCAAACTCGATGCCATACCTGGGTGTCTGAGTCCCATCAGGGACCACGTACAGTCCCTATCGGACACCCCCTGTACGCACCATGCTCCGCCACAGACCTTGGCTGACCTCGCTGGTGCCATGAATCGAATACAAGAACTGTCTGGTCAGACAGGCACCAGCCATGACAGCACAGAGTTGGCACAGATGCGGAGGTCAATGGAGACCATGGAGCAGATGCAGGCTGGAAGTATGTCTGCCACGGCTGGACACCAGCGAGTAGTAGCTGGGAACTTCAATGCCCTGCAGTACTTCATCTTGCCATTGCTGCCACTGAGCTGTTCCCAGATGACTGCAGCGGGAACATCGACACACACAGCTCCGACCCCTGATGTGACCGTGGCACACTGTGATGCTGCCCCATCACCTACGCAGTCTGATGTGTCAGTGGCACACAGCGATGCAGCCATAACCCCGCCACACACACCGGACACACCGGACACAGAACCCGTATCAGGGGAGTGAGAAGGGGATGGGAACTACTGTGTGAGGAAGGAGGCAGTAGCATCCATCACCGCCACAGGGCCTGTCCCTGCCTGGTTATGACCTATGCATCATGCCCTGGGAAATACCTCCTACTGACCCCCGGAACACTCTGCGACATTCACCCGGACCCCGACACGGACTGCCATTTCTTCACTGCTGGCCAATTACACAGCAATCCAGCTGCGGACTGCACTCTCCCTCTTCCTAATCACTGTGCAATCCCCAAAGGACTCTGGTTGGCCCACCACTGGGCTTCCATGTGATGTGGGCTTGGATGGCCATGTCCAGCTCCAGCTCCGCCAATCACCTGAATGTGAATAAAACATTCTAAATCACACAGAGGTGTCATCACTATGTTCACTCACGTATGGAAGTATGGCTGGATGTAGGGACAATGATTGCACATGAAGGTACACCCTGGTAACTGACATCTATGCGCATGTCTATCCCTGAGACACATGGCCAATTGGATGACTGTGAAGGTGAGTACAAGCTGTGTCCCCATTGCACATCAACAACAATCTCACAACCCCCCAACGTAGGCACGTCCATGTGTTGAATAGGGCTGTGTGTAGGAGTGACCAAAACGGTAGCAGGCCAGGAGTGGTGTCCTACACCACGTGTGACAACAGAACTTCACGTCGCATACCTACTTACACACATCTGTTGTGATATATGACATTGCTCCACATGGTCAGAGGTTGGACACCATACACACATTGCTGAAGTCATGTAAGTGCACATGTCGTTCAGCACATATCCAAAAACAATGTCTGGCTCACAGAGGTGGAGCTTGCCAAAGGGACACACCCACATTGCACATGCGTCAGTCAGTTCCTCCCTGTGTAGGGACGATGCTCATTGTGGCACACGAGTGGACAATCTAAACAACACACCTCACAGTTAGACACCAGTGGAGTGGCATAGACTTTATTGGCATGTGCCTGTCAGTACGGACGAGGCAACGGCCACAGCAGGCAGGGACATGCTTAAGACACTTACACGCAGCATGGGTACATGTCGAGGTTCAGAAGATGTCCGGGCTAAAATGGACAACATTCATCACGGATGGCAACGCTCACAGCCCACCTTGCCTTGCTGGATGAGTCATGTGTTGTTTGGCGTCTGCCCATTGCCCCGTGTGAGGGGGCACGACTCACTGCACACGGGATCTGCATAGTGCTCTGCCTCCGGAGTGCGCCGATTGTCTGCTCTGCTGACAGTGATCAGGTGTGAGGGTCCGACAGGTTCACATGTCGTGCTATATTGCCATGTGTGTGCTCTCCCCATCAGTGTGTCCGAATTGGCAACGTTGCCAAACGACGCTGTGTTGCTCCGACCATGGACCTGCGTCACCTTGCACAGGTGTGTGTACACACGCGTTGTTCCACACACATGCATCCAGAGCCCGGACGAAGGCAGACGTGTCCTCTGTTGTGGTGGGATATGTGAGCAATCCCCAAGATGCAACAAGTTGTTGGGCCATGTGCTATGGGTGGCAATCGGATGTGGTTGCAGGAACGTAGTTACTCGTCCATGAATGCCCGTGCAGCTTCATGTGCAATGTGTTCCAATAGTACGTCGTTGTCGTGTTCAAGGAACACCAGGGTGAGCCAATCCATTAGGTGGTCCGGGCAGGTGTGCTCAGCCCATGCCGTCTCACCGATCCGCAACACAGCCCAATAGGGGAGCGCCTCGATGTGGTCACTGCACACGAGAAATTGTGCAATCTCCCATGCACAACTACCAATACATACACAGTATGTCAAGGCATCCCATGCACGGCTGTCTCGGTTACACTCCTGTTCGTGATCCAGCAGGGGGCGCAGACACAAGTCATAGTCCAATTCATCAACAGTTGTGTTGGATAGGCAGCCATCCATGGGACACTCGAATGTGCATGTTCGGCAGTGGAACCAGGGCTGGACGCAGGTGACGTGGGCAATTGTGAAGCTGAGCCTGTAACTGATCCGCAGCACTGCCAGTGGCAGTGCGCCCAGTAAATGCAGCATACGTGCACAGTACTGTTCCACGTGATGGGGGTTGTGCATGTGCCCGGTATGGCCTGCCATTGCGTTGGTGCGTCTCGTGAACCGGCACTCTTCTGAACTGCGGCAGTTGTGTGGAGGATATGCCACAGCTCTGAGCAATGATTCGAATGTGTGTGCAACGTTGTGGGTGATGGGTTGCTGTTTCCGTGAGTGTCAAGGGCATCCCATGCGGGGGTACCACAGGCAGGGGCTTCTGTGTGTGGGCTGTGGATAAGTCGGATGGTTCATTTGCGGAATGCGTGGTGTGGGAGTCGTCCCCATCTGCCATTGCATCTCTATCAGGGTGTTCCAGGTGCGTTCTGGACCAAGGTCAGAGGTGCAGGTGTCCTACCGCCTTCTGCATTGGGACAATGGTGCTTTCATCCCTGATGTTTGTCTGACTACTACTTGCTTTTTCGGAATGTGATGTGGCTTTGGCGCTGAGATTGGGACACAGCCTTGGGCTCATGGTGTACGGATGGCGATGCACACACACATGTTGGCATGTGGAGCCAGGTGCCCGAGCGTCCTTGCGCTGCTTGTGCTATCTCACTCCATCTCTCTCACTCGCTCTCTCCCTCTCTTTCCTTTGTTGGGCGCATGGCACACCTTCTTCTCTTGGATTTGGTCTTCCAGGCTGTGTGCTACGGATTGTCCAGTGAGGAGCCGCTAGGACTCATCCTAAGGGTTGTTTCTGCTTTTGTTTGTATGGCGTTTTGTGTTGGTGATTGCATTGCTGTATGACTGATTCTCCATTTTCTGGCCACGCATGTATGTTTATTTTCCTGCTTGTGCGACATCAGGCAAAATGTTTGTTTTGGGATTCGTGGTGTTGGTGTGCAGTTTCTTAGTCCGGGGTTGGGGGTGGTCCCGGGGGGGCGGGTGTTGCGGGCCTGGGTGTGGTGTCGGTGGGTGTTGTGGCCCTCTTGGGTGTCCGTGCTGCATGTCCAGTTGCTGGTGGGCATCTGTTGTCCTTCATGTGTGGCTCTGGGCTGTGCTCCCTTTTGTGGTGCAGGCTGTGGTCGGACTTTACACCAGGTCAGGGCAGGTGTAGATTTCCTGGTGCTAACACGGCTTATCGCCGGTTTTGTGTTTTTATCGCCGATGTGGCTGGTCGTTGTGAATGTTGAGGTGTGATGTTGTCGCGCCTTTTGGCACGGGAACGCCCACTCTGCATCTCATTAGCGATAGTTGCGCGGGTCCTCTGTGGCGATGTTTTTTGCGGCTGCTATCGCGGGTAAACTGGTGCTGTGGGCTGTTTACACCAGCTTGTGAATGGGGAGGTATATTTATCATGACTTTGGCTGCGATAAAGTGCCGTTAATTCGGCGATAGCTCCTTGTGAATATGCCCCTAAATCGGAAGGTAAAATCTGTGACCTGAACAAAGTTGGTTGGTGTATCTGACCGGTGCTCCATTGCAATCAGTGTGAAATAGCTCATAGTCCCTGTCGGGAAATAGCTTTTACAATGTGGTTTTACCACGTTGTACCTTTACCACGTATTTTTTACCACAAATGTTTTTAGAACGCATATGCTTTTACAACGTATGCCTTTACCACGCATTTAAGGTAAGTTCAGGGGTGGGGGTTCTCCCTCACAAATACATTGTTTATATATATAAATATATATATAAACAATGCGTGGTAAAGGCATATATTGTAAAGCATATGCGTTCCCAAAAAATGCGGGGTGAAAAACGAGTGGTAAAGACATGCAGAGTACTTCCCTGCATTGTTCCATCATACAACCGTCCATGTCTACTGCGATCATCGACTTTCATTGTCCCTCAGTGCTTTTTTAGAGCTATTTCTACCTAAAAATTTTAAATGTCATATATCTGGTTCCCCTTATTGTAAAATGTTGGTGTTATTTCATTCATTAAATTTTACTCTATTTTTATAATTTGGTTTGGGATTTTTAATGCTTGGTGTTTTACTTTATTACTGTTTTGGCACTACATAAATACTATGCACATTGCCTTAAGTTAAGCCTGTCTGCTTTGTGCCATAGCTAAGAGGGGTTTGGGATCAGGTTAGTTTAATGAATTTAAGGGTTCATCCTCACAAGAGTTGTGATTATCCCTAGAGGTGGGCAGTCGCCCACCCCAAATAATAATCCAATTTCTTACTCTAAGCATAATGTAATGTGATGAAAAACTATGCTTTATAAAAGACTCCAAACACTCCTCAGGTTTGTGGCACTAGGCTTGCTTCTGGATTAGCTGTGAGGCTTGTGTGCTGTGTTTCCTAATATTCCCGGAATTTCAGGGCTGAGAGAGGTTGGGAGTTGCTTGTTCAGTGTGTGACAATACGTGTGTTGTGAACGTTATCCAGCCTTTGTCTACTCAGTCCTGTATGGGGTGCAACTTGCTGCCACTGATATTGCCTGTGTGTGCGTGTCCTCACTAGGAGGATATGAAGTTTTATTTGAGCAAAACCTCAGTTTATGGCTGAATAACAGTGCTGCCGAAGCATTTTTTGGTATGGTTGATTCTGGTAATCATTGTTCATATGTATGCACCTGCTCATTGTATGTTGTTCTTTGCAGTTTTCTGTCTGCTTTGTCCTTATTGACCAGACATAGTAGTGCTGTTGCGCCAAGGCCCTTCTAAAGCCATTATAGTGTGGTATGTGGGTGCATTCTGAGGAGTGTTTGGGAGTGTGTGATGGATCAATAATCAATGTGAATTTGTTAACTATTAGTGATATATGAAAGTCAAACAGGCTTGTCTTCCAGCTCTCAGTTTATTTGTCTTGCACAAGGTGGTATTTCTGCAGTGGTGGCTGGTAGGGGAACGGTGGCGGGGGCTAGAATAAAAGAAGAAAAAAGAAGACTTACCTGCTGGTTGCCAGTTGCCAGCTGCCGCCTCTCCTCGGACCTCTCTGTTTTCCTGGCAGCACGGAAGCACACAGGCTCCCAGACTACCCTAGCCAATCATGACGCTGCTGTTACCAGCATGACAGCAGTATCGTGATTGGTCTGAGCATCCTAGTTCAGCTCTCAGACATGGAGTGGGAGCCTGTGCATGGTCTCCACCCAGGCTGTGCAATACAGCCGGGTGGAGAACATGCTAAGTGCTCATGACAGTTTGGCTGTCACAAAACGACCGGACAAACCGTTAGGCACTCTTATGGTGAACCAACCACTCCTCCTCCCTCTGACATCACACGAGCCCAGTCCCACCCCACCCTAACCTGGCTCCAAGCTCCATGCTAAAAATAAAATGATGATAACGTTCTGTTATTATCAGTTTATTTTTCCTTTGCACTACTCGGAGAGCAGTGGGGCGACACTCCTCCGCCTTTGCAGAGGAGCCGCAACTGGATTTCTGTTACACTAATATCACCTTCATTATTGCTGGATGGTCTTGAAATTTTAGGTTTTCTATGTTGTGCATAAGATTAAAATTAATTGCATTGAAAGAAATATTATTTATCTATCAAATGAATAGAACATATAAAGACAATTAAAGAACCAAGACACATCCCCCTAAGCGTAAAACATTTGCATTTGAGAGAAAATGAGAAGAAATGTAAGCTAAGACACAAAATCCCTCTCTTTCTTTCACAGAAATGTGCAAGACAACTGCTGTCTTCGACCATTATATATTGACTTTAAGAAGGACCTGGGGTGGAGATGGATACATGAACCGAAAGGATATCATGCAAATTTCTGTGCCGGAGCCTGTCCATATTTATGGAGTTCAGACACACAGCACAGCCGGGTAAGTTTTATTTACACATTTTACTGGCAAGCAAATGGGATCGTTGTAAAGTGGAAGAATGAAGGTCTGGTTTACAGGCTTTATTCAACTATTACTTGAAGCGTTCATTCAGTGTGACAGCCTGTGTCATGTTTACACCGGTTCAAAAAACAGACGCAGCCATCTTGCCCTTTTATTTCTCATTTACATAATGATGATAAATAAGCAAACTAAGAGGGCTATGTGCCATGAGTTGTGGGGGTGCCTGCGAGGGGCTGCACAGTTTTGCGCTGGGCCCACAGGCTTTTATTTTGGTAAGTTAATTAGTTAGCATTTCTAAAGCGCATAGCTACCCAGAAGCATCCCAGCGCTAGCGGCATAGTAGTGAGAGGGGTGGGTTTACCAGCTGAGATTTTGAAATAGCCATGTTTTCAGGTGCTTTCAGAAGGTGAGGAGGTGGGTCTCTGAGCGTAGATGCAAGGGAAGTGTATTCCACAGCCTGGCTATACAATACGAGAAAGAGCTGCCCCCACTACGTATCCTATGAATTTTGGGGAAAGCGGCCAGACTCATGCTTGAGGAGCGGAGGAGTTTCCTGGGAAGGTAAAAGGTAATGAGGGAGTTAAAAATGGTAGGACCTTTACCCATCAGTGTTTTATGGGCTATGCAGAGGGATTTGAATTTAATTCTTTCCCGAATGGGTAGCCAATGTAGGGCTTTCAGGCATGGCTTCGCCGGTTGAGTTCTTGGCACTCCGAGCAGCATCCTGGCGGCACAATTCTGGGCCACTTGGAGTTTCCTGATGGTTGAGTTGGGCGCTCCCAGGTACAAGGAGTTCCCGTAGTCCAGGCACGAGAGAACCAGAGCCTGGACCACCGTTCTTCTTGCCCCACTGGGAAGAAGGGGAAGAATTTTCAAGTCAACATAATGCTTTGTGGCGCTGTATGTTGCTTCGTGCCAAGTGACCCCTCCCAACTTTACTTCACTTTGCAAATCTTGCCCAGTGCATTAATGCTGAGACATTTTCAGGTTATGACAAACAGTGCAAAATAGTTTCGTTCCATGTTTGCCCCAGTGACAAACAATGTGCAAAATATGGACCAAGAGTTAAGCTCTGATGTGTTCTAATTTCACATAACACAATTTAACAATGTGATCCAGCTAAAATGGCACACTCTTCATTCCACAGGTTCCGATGGTGATGAATCTCTCGCTATTCTCACGCAGCCAATATTAATCTTCATTTTGTACTTGACATGCTTTTTAATTTAAACACTGCCTTGAAATTCTCATCCTATTAAACCCAAGGTTGGCTGCTGCCAAAATAAACTGATGGGGCAGCGCGGGTAAATAATAATAATAAAAACACACTTACCTCACGCTGCCAGCGGCCTCGGTGAAGAGGTATGAGGAAGTCCTTGGGCCACTCCTACCCAATCCAGACACTGCTCTCAGCATGAGATCAGCAGCTGGACTGGTTTGAGCGGGCTGGTTAGGCACTCAGTAAGTGATTGGTAGCCTTTACCTAAGACGGCTGGCCAAACCATCATGTGCACTTCCAATGTCCAACATTCTCCACCTGCTGGCTGTTACTCAGAATGCCCGGCCCACCCTTGAAGCGGCAGCATCGGCTGTCAGAGAAAAATAAAACAATAATAAAAATTATTTTTTTTCTTTCTGCATTGAGTGGGGCCATTGCGGAGGAGCCGCCGCTGATCAAACCTATATTCACCATTTGACACTCTTGATCATGGACTCCTGCTTACTGCAATCCCTGAAAACGGCATTGACAGAACTATACTGAAATGGTTCCCTTTTTTTTATCTGATGTACTCAGCCCTTGCTCGGTTTCCCTCCACTGTGTCTGTTTGCTCTTGTGGGGTTCCACAGGGTTCGACGCTCTGCCCCTCGCTATTTAAGTTGAATGTCCGACCACAGTCTACCCTGATCTACTTCTATGGCCTCTGACTATAGACTTGCTTTAACTGTTGCTCTCTCGAGGACATGATGCTGCAAGTCTGCTGGATGTCAGGGAGGAGCTGGCAATTACTGGCTGGAGTTAAATGCTGATACAGTGGAGGTTCTGGTGACCTTTGTAGAGGCGACATGTGGAATGTGTCCAACACCGTCAAAGCTACTGTAAAGTATTGGGGTCAAAATTCTTGCAGAGCTTTAAATGGCTTTCACTTTTTCAAGTTGCAATTTTCAAATGCAAGTCTGAAAGATCCTTCCATATTTAAATGAACAGGGCCATTGGTCTCTGACCTCTGCCCTCATTGAATTCCTTGTGAACTATTAAAGTGGGATCTATCTGGGCATTACATTTTCGCTTCTTCATCAGCTGTAAATATACAGAAACAGGCAGCATGCCTTGCCACATTAGCCCTTCGTACCCATTTTGAAACAATGTTTGTCCATAAATTATTTGTGGCTCCACCCATGCCTCTCTGTCTAATCGATTGGTTAGGTATGTTCCCAGCCTTGCTGTACGTTCATCTAGCCAAGTTCTTCTGAGAACTCCAGATTCCTTAAGGCTAGTACTACAGGCCGTGTTTTCTCTGTTCAGGCTATCTCCTAATGGAATATCTTATCCACTGATTTAAGGAACCAAAAACAGTCATGTTTAAGTAATTTGTCTGATCACTTCTTCAATTGTTCATTTTTGCAGCAATCATATGAGCAAGAGGACATCCCGAGAATGTTAGAGTGCTGTAAAAAACCTTAGTAACATAACGTTGCATAACATCTATGGTGTGACGATATGTACATTTGGTGTCACAGAAGGTGTGTGCACAATGGGATCATATCCAGGCAGCACAGAGTTGGTCCCCCATGCTGATGCTCATGATAGTTTTATAGTTTGTGGTTAGTGCCATATTCAAATCGTGCATCAGGAGCACAGCTAGAAGCATGTGGAATACATTGTGAAGCATGCATTTGTTGTGTTGCTTGACTCAACAATTGCAGTTATGAGGGTCTTGGAAACTTGATAACAAGCTTCTGAATTCTTCCTCTGGACCACCTCTGACTTCAGTACCTTTCAGTAGAGTAGCACCGAATTCCTCTGTCATGCTTGGATGTACCTTGGAAGTGTCAGCAATGGGACTTCATGTGGGGGCTGTTTTGTGTGTGTGCTACGTGTGGGGCTGATGCAAGACCACTGATAAGCCACTTCCTATCTGCTTCTGGAAGGTTAGGGGGAGATGGTTCCTGGTCAAGGCATGCTAAAGACCGAACCTGAATACTTAGGCGGTAAGCAGATTGTCACTGGTAGGCTGTTGCTCTGGAGCATGAAGGGTTCTTTATGAATCTTTGTTGAGATACTGACGGTCTCACTCCAGTCAGCTTGTGCGACTCTATACAGGTGGTATCAGTGATATACTTTATCAAGAAGCTGGCAGGATGGTGTTGGCAGTTGGGTGAAGTAACTTTCTAACAGCTGTTGAAAGCTTCCCCACGTGTTCGTAGAGTTTCTTCCATGGTGAGTTGAGGGAATGTAGGAGTTTAAGAAGATGGACTTTGTATCCCAGTGGATACGTGAGTTGCTGGTGCTGAACATCTTCAGCCAGCACAAAGAGTCAGAGATTCTTTGCTGTGGATGCCATGGTTTACAAGACAATCGGTGACAATGTCTGGCTGGTTGCTCTGGGATGCTAGGGTAGAGACTGATTGTGCATGCATGCAGCTTGCTCTTGGTTCTCCTGCTAGGCCTCTCCAAGTCATTGTCTGACTTCATCAATTGCCTGACTGTCATGGGTTGATGTATGCACTCAGAGGAAGTATTTTTTAGATGCATTGCACCCTGCCCTCTGGGCTGTCCACGACCCACATATGAGTCACCGAGGGGTGACTCATATGTATTAAAAAGTTGGTTTGGGCCTGGCTAAAGATTTATTTTGCCAGGTCAAAATGGAAGTGTAAGCTGCACACACACAAACTCTACAATGGCAGGCCTGAGACGTGTTAAAGGGCTACTTAAGTGGGTGGCACAACCAGTGCTGCAGCCCTACTAGTTGTCTAACAACAAAGGGTCTGGCTCTAATCAGCAAGGCTGAGCCTCTAATCGAGAAAAACAACAACAAACTTCCCTGTACTGATCCTTATTTTGTGACTCAAATCTTCCAGGTGACAACAAACAAATTAATGTCTACCTACTCGAGATTAATACAAAAATATATATTTTATTTTTCAAAAATCAATTTGTTTTCACATATATCATATAACACAATTTGGCAATTACACACATTATACCACAAGACCAAAGAGAAAATTGAAAAAATTGACCAAACAAAAGCAGTAAATGAATCTGGGTCAATACACCAATGATAAACAACATCAAGGACAACTCACTCACATACAAGACATAGAACACAGAACATATAACCTAATGATCTTTTCTGTTCAGAATATTTTAACATTGATTGATCAGTCAAAGAAAAACCAAGACAAACAGTGTGTAATCTTAAACGCAAGAATTTTCTGCACCGTACCAGTTAATGGACTTTACTTCACAAATCATTTACCCAGGCAGAAAATCTCTTTACATTAATCACACTTGTTAAACAAAAACACAACAAAAAGGTTGACGCGTTTCGAACCCCGTAGATTGAAGACTGGGGGTTCTCTTCAGGACCAATCACTATTTAGCGAAATCAGCTGATTTCACATTTGGACTCAAGCAATGTAGACTTTCAAGATTTTTATTTTGAGGAGAGCCTGCGAGGCTTCAAAATATCTTGAGAGGGCAAGGTGTGGCCTTATATGAGCTTCCTTGCAATGAGAGGTCTGGTCGGCCTCGTGGTGGGGCCCGGACTGAATCGCGGTCAGTCCGGACGCTGCGAAAGAGTATTGTCAAGCCTTACCCCAAAGGAAAAGGGATTGGGCCCCGCCACGAGGCCGACCAGACCTCTCATTGCAAGGAAGCTAATATAAGGCCACACCTTGCCCTCTCAAGATATTTTGAAGCCTCGCAGGCTCTCCTCAAAATAAAAATCTTGAAAGTCTACATTGCTTGAGTCCAAATGCGAAATCGGCTGATTTCGCTAAATAGTGATTGGTCCTGAAGAGAACCCCCAGTCTTCAATCTACGGGGTTCAAACGCGTCGACCTTTTGTTGTGTTTTTGTTTAACAAGTGTGATTAATGTAAAGAGATTTTCTGCCTAGGTAAATGATTTGTGAAGTAACGTCCATTAACTGGTATGGTGCAGAAAATTCTTGCGTTTAAGATTACACACTGTTTGTCTTGGTTTTTCTTTGACTGATCAATCAATGTTAAAATATTCTGAACAGAAAAGATCGTTAGGTTATATGTTCTGTGTTCTATGTCTTGTATGTGAGTGAGTTGTCCTTGATGTTGTTTATCATTGGTGTATTGACCCAGATTCATTTACTGCTTTTGTTTGGTCAATTTTTTCAATTTTCTCTTTGGTCTTGTGGTATAATGTGTGTAATTGCCAAATTGTGTTATAAGATATATGTGAAAACAAATTGATTTTTGAAAAATAAAATATATATTTTTGTATTAATCTCGAGTAGGTAGACATTAATTTGTTTGTTGTCACCTGGAAGATTTGAGTCACAAAATAAGGATCAGTACAGGCAAGTTTGTTGTTGTTTTTCTCGCAGCCCTACTAGTAGCATTTAATTGACAGACCCTGGATACATGTAGTACCACTTTACTAGGGACTTATAAGTCAATTAAATATGCCATTTGGGGATAAGCCATTTTTACCAGGCTTAGAGTAGAGAGCACAATCACTTTAGCACTAGTTATCAGTGGCAAAGTGCGCAGAGTCCTAAGGCCAGCAAAAACAAGGTCAGAAAAATGGAGGAGGAAGGCAAAAAGTTGGGAGGAACACCAACCTAAGGCCAAGGACTTACAATCTCATTGATTAGAAGAAGAAAGAGACCAGGGATTTTAAATTTGGTTTGGGGACAGGTTGTTGGTGTGACCATACATTAGCCATCATAAAATCCCTCTACCTTTAGGAAAAGGACTCTGACATCACTTAGAGTTCTGTGACCTTCTAACCTTCGACCTTGCTGTTTTTGGTCATTGAATGCTTCAGTGACCTGCAATATCTAGTAGACTAGGGGATATTCTATTCCATATCAATATATAACATTTGACCTCTGCTATTGAATGGTATCGGAAGCCACAGGAATATGTTACATCGTGTTCCCTGACAACTGTAGCAAAGCAAATGTCCTGTATCCTGTCACAGTGATCAATAGCCCTGGGGTGGTGCCCTGGATGCAGGTGGCAGGATGGGATTTTGAATCCTGAGGATGCTGCATGTGTTCCTCAATATGAGGGCATGTCCAGGTAAGTATTTGAAAGAACTTTACAGCATGTAACAAACAGCTAATCGAATGATTTAATTAATATATCATGAAAAGAGCAACTATCCTGCACCAATACAGGAGTTCCAAGCAAAGAAGAGGAAACGGTGGAAGGTGTTGAAGTCCTTTCAGGAGGAGCATGACCAGAGAAGAGTCTTTATGGACTCTATTTTGTGAGGACAAAAACTTTCACTCATCCCAACTCATAATACATAACATTACATGCATCTCTTTCTCCATTCTCATCCCACTGGAATCCACGCTTCATGAAAAATATTTTAAACTTAATTTGTCCTTCAAAATGAGACGCTAGTGTTTTGTATGATTATGAGTGTTCATAATGTTTTATCTTTAGGTTTTTAACTTTTACAGTTTCCTATACAATATCAAGGTCAAAGAGTGCTTTGCCGCCATTTCACTAATGAACAAAAATCTGAAAATTACAAATTTTTATACTTTTATTGTGCGAATTAAAAGTTGTATGCCAGGATGATACAATACTGCTCTTTTGGGTCCTTATGCTTACATATGTGTCTCTGAGCACAGTTGAATGGTGGAAAGTAACTTAGATACAATCTGATATTAGACTGTTAACTGGATCAGCAGAGAGATAGCTTAGATAGACTGTACACATAAGAACATCTTCAATCGATCCAGAATTACAGCATCTTGTACCCAGAATTATTACAAGATTGCAAAAGAACACAAAGCGGTAAGATATTGGTAAGTGATTATAGAAAAGTTTCTGTACAATCATTGGAAGACGTCCTGCTTTCCACATTTTTTGTTGGGACGCAATGTGTGACGTTCACAAAGAGTTAACAACACAGCTCTCACCAGATCTTATGACACAAACAGAAAAATAGCTTTAAGAAGCATTACAGGTAGAGGGTTGGGCTATTTCCACACGTTGGTTTCTTTGAGGTCAGTATTGATTGAGTGGACATTGTGCTCTCCTACTGAAAAGTGTTTGTATTGCATTTCTATTGCCTTGTGGAGTACTTCTCTTCATCTAAAATGGTTACCTTGATAACAAAGTAATGGCTGGGTGGCTTGTTATGCCTTTCCATAGAGTCCAGATGGGTTTCCTCTCATCCAACATGGCGGTTGCGTTCAAACGTGGTAATGCAGCAGTAGAGCTGGTGCACTGACGGAGTAACAAGAAAATGCACTTCTTGTTGATCTTTTTACTGATAGTTATACATATTTTGAGAACTTTCATCTCCCATGACTGCTTATCCCATGGTTCTATATATTTTGTGAGGCATCAGGGCGAATGAGGAATCATATGTGTAAGGTGGGAAAGTATTAGAGCATTATTAGCACCTCAGTCCATCCTAGTACAGTGCTCAGATATCTGTAAAGCTCATTGCCTCCTCTGGCATCTACACATGCCTCTGCAGCTGTAAGCACTGTTTAGCCGCCCTACACCTGTTGGAGAGCACCGCACTGTGTGTAGAAGTCTAGCAGAGGGAATGAGGGGAGTCAGTCACTGGCCGAGCGGTGACAGCTGCTCTGACTCAAAGTGAGTCAGTCCTTGCTTGGATGCTCTGCCCATCTGTGGGGGCTGGGCAGTTCCTTCTGTCAAGCTTCCCCCCTGCCCTACTCTTTCTCACTGGTCTGCTCTTCTCTACCAGCGCCCCGGAGTCCCGCCATGCTACTCTCCTGACCCACTCTTCCCCCGCCAGTCCACTCTTCTCTATGAGTATCTGGCGGGTCACATCACGCTGCTCCTTTCCTCTGCCTCCCCCCACCAGGCAAGACTTCCATCTGCGAGTGCCTGTGGGTCCCATAACGCTGCCCTCCTGCATTTTTCTTCCCCCACTGAGATAATCTTCCATCTGAAAGCACCCAGCAAGTCCCCTCATACTGCTTCCATTCCATTTTCTTCTCCTTTCTGGCCCCTCTTCCACCTGTGAGTGCCCAGCGGGTCCCCCTCATGTTGCCTTCCTGCCACTTTATACCCCAGTTGGGCTGTGCATCCATTGGTGAAGGCCCAGTGGGCCTTAGCATACTGCCTGTGGGTATGCCTGTGTGAGTTAATTGTGGTTGTGTGAGTGTAAGTTGAGTGCTGTCTGTGAGAGCACAGGGTGAGTTGTGCCTGTATGAGTACAGAGTGAGCTGTGCCTGTGTGAGGCCAGAGTGAGATCTCTGTCTGTGTGGCTGGTATGCCTGTGTGAGAGCAAGATGAGTAGTGCCTGTGTGAGTACAGGGTGCTTAATGTGCATGTGTAAGTGCAGGATGAGTTGTGTGCCTGCGTGAGTAAAGGGTGAGGGGAATGACTGCATTAGTGCAGATTGAGGGGTGTGCCTGTGTGAGTGTAGGATGAGCAGTGTGCCCGAGCGCAGGTTTTCAGTGTGTACTATGAGTGCAGATTGAGGGGTGTGACTGTGTGAGTGCAAGATGAGCAGTGTGCACGAATGCTGGTTTCCAATGTGAATTATGAGTGCAGAATTACACGTGTGCCTGTGTGAGTGCAGGGTGAGAGGCGTGCCTCTGTGAGTGCAGTGTGAGATGTGTGCCTCTCTGAATGCCGGGTCAGCGGTGTACTTGTATGAGTGCAGAATGCGCCACAATAAAGTCAGACCTCTTAGCATTGCCAGCATTTGCTCTGTGAGTATGTATGTTTTACTCCATGCATATTGTGATTTACATGTAAATATCCAGGCCTGATTCACAAAGTTTTTCTATGTGTCGGTGTGTCTTACTCTAAGCTTGGGTGCGTGCCACAACTTAATATCCAGGCTTCTTTCACCAAGCATTTTCTATGAGTAGGCAGTTTTACTCCAGGCTCAGATGTGACACATTCTTGAATTTCCAGGGCTAATTCATGCTTCCACACAGTTTGTTTGAGTCAGCACGTCTTACTCCTGCAAGCTGCAGGTGTAGCTCATTCTGTCAGATGTGTGACACAACTAGTCAGGGAAGGAGCTCTGTGAACAGGGATCCATGAACCAGGCGCTTGGCTGAAACACTGTACAGAGGTTCCTTGATCACCGTTCCACTGGTATCAAGTCACCGCCCAAAGAAAAGAGAAAACATTGGGCTAGCTGGCACACGGGCGCTCTGTGAGATCTTTGCATCAGGGCATGTTTTCAAGGCCAGAGGAAGAATACCGGCCATGGTAACAAATATGCGGTTTGCTTGTTTATTTCCCGAGCCCCCAGGAGCCTGATGAAGCAGCTAGTGTTGCTCTGCTGAACAGATCTTCTGTCTCCGCTGAAAACATTCCTCTAAATCTCTAGGAAACTGCCATTTCGTGTTTAACTAATACATTAATGGCGACCTCGAAAAATAGTTTTATATCATCAGTGTAGTACAACCTCCCACCCTCTCCTGCCACAGCCCCTTTGGCTCATGAACAGCTCACAGCCTATAACTTCCATGCATCACCTTCCTCTCTCTTTGTGCACACAATGAAAAAGCCAGTTCCTTTGGTGATGCTCTAGCAGACATCATTGCAAACAATTTTAGACCGGAGGGGGTAGCACTGTACTCCATGCGTGATTGCCCTGCGTTTCTATTCATAGACCCAAAGTGGGTGGGAACACCCCTGGCTTCTATTCTGTGAAAAATATTTCGTTCACTTAGCAACGGGCATGGATGCTGGAGCTATTCTTCCCCCAGACTTAGTCAAATGCCACCTTGCTCTTCGAACGGGACCCTTTCTTCTGCACAGTCCAGGGCTTTAGTAAGCAAATTACTTGTTTCTATTGGATTCAGTTTAGGTCATAAGGCCCATGGCCTTTTGGAAATGAGCGCCTACTTCAGACATGTACGATTCTGATACAACGTGAGACATGCTTAAAGTAATCATAAGAATATGAGAACACATCGAACTTTATGCACCTCATACATAAATAAAATAAATAACTAACTTGCTATCTAACCAACTAACTAAATAAATAAATACATTCATGAAGCTGATGAAAACATATGGATGGGTTTCTTGAGTGCCAGCCTGTGTTGTGTTAATCAACAGATTAATGTATTCTCTGCAATGAAAATGTTCTTGTCCCAACAAGATAAAAGTTAATGTAACTACAATGGCAAAGCGTGTTTGCTACACTGACCTTTTCTCTCTCTTTTTTTTTTAACTTATATTCTCATATTAGGTACTCGGTTTGTACAACACCATCAACCCAGAAGCGTCGGCCTCACCCTGCTGCGTGTCTCAAGATTTAGACTCCCTCACCATCTTGTATTACATTGGCAAAGCACCCAAAATCGAACATCTTTCCAATATGATTGTAAAGTCCTGCAAGTGCAGCTAAGATACCACAGCAGCAATGCGTGTTCAATGAAGACCTTAAAACATGAAAGAATGAAATGCCTAATTTTATCAGTGTTCAATTTTAAAACAAAAACTGAAAAACGGTACTAGTATGAACTGTGTATGTAAAAAGTTTGATTAAAGTAAAAAAAAAACTGTCATCAGAAGAAAACAATGTTGAAGGCTTTATCCTGCGTTTCACCTACTTTGATAGGGAGATAGGTAAGAAGTAGAACCTTTGAAAAATTAAACACTGGAAGAATTTGTTAGTGTTATTATGTGAAAGGAAAAACAGGAAAATCCCATTAAGTGGACTTGCTGTAACTGTCTCGTGCCTTACTTGATCTCAGTACGTTTTCGCGCAATAGGCACCCTACCCATTCCTTTTAGGTGTAGATCAAAGATGCATTATTTATTTGTGTATAACTATATAAAAAATGAACTTTTGAGGAAATGAAATGTGGACGACATGAAGACCAAATAAACTGCCAGAAACAAGTTCTTTGGTAGTCCTAATGCAACGATTGAACTCCAAAGAGGTTTTTTTTTTTAGTTTGGGGAACTAAAATTATTCACTTAATTTTTTTAAACGTCTGCCTCGTAAGTAGCTTTGTGTATTTTTAATAAGCTTCTTTAAGAATGCCCCATTTCTATGCAGGATTATCTTTTATGATATAGTGTACACATTCTGAAGCATCATTAAAACCCCAGTGGCAGACTATTACAAATAAATGGTGAAAGTGGCAGTGTTAACAAGTGAAGTGTGTACATGCACTAGTCTAATCAAAAGGCAGTGCAATGATTCTATATAGCTACGCTGTGGGATTTTGTTCAGGTATATGTAATTGTACCTCTAGTGTCACGATAGGTGGGTAGCAGAGCCAGCTTAATTGGAAACCAACTTGTAGTTCACAATTTACAAACTATCAACAATAAGTACGTTGTGTAAAATGTGTATATTTTCACCCTATTTTTGTATTTTGTAATTTTGTCAAATACGATAACTTTTCATTTAAATCAGGGGCTCTTTCGATCTCTCAGAAAAAAAATGTGTTTCCCTCTAGCTGGCCAGTATGAGTAGAGTCCTATACATTGACTTGCACTACAAACATGTTTTATAATTGCTGTACATGTGCTTTTTTGTTCTTCATTATGCCATAAGCTACCTGACTGTTTTTCATGATATAGTATGTTGTTATTTTTGCATCCACACTTGTAAAATTGAATTGCAAAACTATTTTTACGATTATATTTTCAAAACCTTTTATTTCATTGAGAGTCAGCTAAATATTTCTGCAATACTATGAGCAGGAACTTTGACACCGTGAGGTAAGATTACAGTGGACAGCTCCTAGAAAGGTTCAGGATAGCTGACCAATGTCATGGATTCATGTTCAAAATCGTCCGTATCAACAAGAGATTTGTAAAAAAAAGAGTGATTGTGAATGGAGTGTTTACACTGACATCAAAGTGTTTCCCCTTTCATCTTTTGTGAAGAAAAACCTATAGTAAATCACAGATTAAGTAAATATGTTGTTCATTTTAATTGATCTTCGTCAGACAATACATTTATGATTGCACCAAGAACCTACCATCAACACTTTTTTCTTTAAAATGGGTGTCTCTCTGAAGATCCTCAGATGAATAGCAATAACGTTTTTAATGGAATTGTTTATCCATTCGTGAGTGTGTCACACCAATGTTTGTGGGCCTAATGAAATTAATATGTGATTTGCTGTAGTGTTCCTTCTTCATCTGCTCTTGTGTACTGGCATGAGTACCAGCAGTCCTCTTTCAAATGAAGTCGAAATTGTTTTGCTACTTTTGTACATTCTAAAGTATTTTTTGTGTTGTCATTGGATTCCTCATTGAATATATTCAAATAATAAGCAATACGATGAAAAAGCCAAACCAAAAATACCCAGCATATTTTAGGATTCTGTTGTCTCTTTAAAATAACTTTTGAAAATGCTTCAACAGCTTCACTGCCTTTTAGGGAAAATGTCTGAATGTGTTGAAACCCAAAATTGTTGCGATTAGGAGTACATACAGGGTTTCTATTTTAAAGCTGCAGTACACCATGCTACACTAGAATCTAGCACATTTGAAAGCCCAGGTATTTTTGGCTGTAAAATTGCACTTGCCGAAAGAGGGTATTGCAGCTGACCTGCATCCCAACTCCATTGATTTTATTGTGAGTGTTTTCCTGGTGTCAGTAATGACATTAATAACTATTCTTGGCACTTTGGGGGATAAAGAAAACTTTGAGTATACATCTTCTACAAATCTCTTGCTCTGGAAAGCACCGGAGAAAGACAGAACGTAAAAATGGCCATTGTATTTTTAGTGACTGATCACTCTGTATTTAACACAATGTATGTTTTTGTGGTGCTCTAGTGGTAAATAAATTATTTCAATTATTCTATGACATTCTGTTTCTTTTATTTAACACTACTTTATTTGCAAGTAGAGCAAACTCTTTTGATAGTATTTATGGACATCCAGAAAGTCTCTAAACTAAGGTAAATATCTGATGATAGATTGACAAATTTCATGCAGCGTACTACTGGTTCAAATTGTGTTTTGGGCAACTCGCATCTAAAATCCTTAATTTTATGCTATTGCTTTTACTTTGAGCTCATGAAATCCTATAATGCAGCATGCATGTTTACTTTTACATATTAATTATATGTCACTGGATTTTAGTATTTCCTATCTGCATGCTGCCGCCACTGTGGTTTGTGGTTCATTCTTTGTGTGGAGATTTATAGATTGACATGTAATAGCTAAGTTCAAGACTGTCCTTTGGTTGTAAGTCAAAACATCAAGGGCCAAAATTAATGTGATCAAAATATTGCCTACTCTTACATTGTGAGCGTTGTGTAGGCAAATATATGTAGTTAAGTATCAATTGACTTTTCTGAACTTCACACCTATGTCCTTTGAAGATATATTTCAATATTGTTGTAGTCAGAGTAACGACCTCTGCTGCCTCCAGAGAAGGGATTACTGTAATGAACATAGCTGCAACCTGAAGAAGGAGCAAAAGTTCCTCCATCACACCAGCAACAACAGCAGATACAAAGCTTTTATATCAGCAGCAACAGAACAACAAAAGTCACAATAGTAGCCATAGCAGCTGTCACTACAATGGCAACAACAGGTACAATACCAGTTGCAAATCCAGAAGTGAAAACAGCTTTCATCACAGCTGTAACAATATTAGGGACGACAGTAGCTACCACCGCTACCAGCATGACAGAAACAACAGACGCAACCACAGCTGTAACAAGAGTAAGGACCACAGTGCCTCCATGACAGGCCAACAACAGCCACAAAAGTAAGGATGACAGTCTAATCTAGTCTTCTTTTGTGTAAAGCAGTGTGTCACCCAGAAATGCATCCTGGCACTGATGAGGATTTGTTGGTGAGAGTGGGATATGACTATGCCCTGGTAAGAATTACGTTATGTGGGTGTAATCTCACATATTTTTGTATTTTTGCTTGTTACACGAGATTCTCAAATGTACGCAATTATATTATATGGCATAATTACATGTGGTTTGCGGCAAAGATTTAGCACAAGTGCATGGGAACAACGTGAATAACCACAATGCAAGTAGCTGCTGTTTGCAGTACTTGTGTTGTTTGCACTATTTAAGACCGAAATGCGTCTTCGTGCCCATAAAGAATGTGAGGAAGCATGAGGCGCTAAAATATAGCACTAAATGCCGGTTTTACATTTTCCTTAATTATGAATAATTTTGCACAATTTTTCAGAAATTCTACATAATTATGCCAAAGCAAATGGCATGAATTTTGTATGACACAAAGTTAATTGGCTGCTAAGAATAGGAATTTTTTTAAAGCTGCCTAGAAAGTCAAGTGATCATCAATGAAATGGATATGAGAATTAAGGAATTCCAAGACTTGGTGACAAGGTAAAAAAAAAGACTGTACACTAGCACAAGAGTGATTAAGGCCATCCGCTAGCACAAGAGCAGTTTGGTTTGGGTAGAAACAGAAGGTGGAGTGAAGAATCTGCGAGATTTTAAAGGTATGTAGTGCCTAAGTTTCTGTTTGAGATATCTGGGGAAACTTGGTGGAAGGCCCAATCGATAATCCATAAAGATTTAAACTTGATGTGGCTCGAGATGATTAACCAGATTAAGGACAGGAATGTTGTCATAGATGGGCGTAACACCGAATCTGCTGACACCTTCGGCATTCTAAAAAAGTGGCTGATAGAGACGGCTCTGTGTTAATTTATAGCACACGCCACAAAATGACATATTGTGCTAGTTTCGAGGCCTCTCCATTGCCAGGGTGAGTTATAATAACAAAGATTATTTAGAAACTAAGGCATGGGTTATATTATTACCAAACACAGTATTGCTCATAAGCACTCTTGAAATGATGGCTTGGAATTTGGACTGGTATCATTTCAGCAAACTGTGCATATTAGAGATGTGTAGGGAGCAGTACTGGCAGGCCAGGGAGCAGATCTGTCCTCAAGTTACAGGACAGGGTGAGCAATTGGGTACAGGGAGATGTGCGGGTGGCATTGTTTCCCAGGCTTTTGGGCCAGGGCTTATTCCAGATCTGAATGCGGCAGGGAGAGCTACTCTACCGGACGGAGCAGGGCAGGGACCCTGCCTCGTGCTGTCTCTCAGTGACAGCCCGGTGTTGATTTATAGCACATGGCAGAACATTTGGGACTCTATTTCTACTGCTACAGCACTTCAACCACACTAAGAGCAGGTGTTTGCAAACTCAACATCATGTCCCATGTGCACTATTCACTGCGGTGAATTAGGTACAATTGTGCACCGAGTTAATCCATGTCCTTCTGTTGCACCATATTTCTGCTGGGCCCACTGCTGCGTTTGTCTGCAAATCTGACTCTCACGACCCAGAAACCTTTTTGACTAAAATCTCTCCCAGAAGAGACATGTATGCAACATCTGGAGGGGGTTCTCAGCTTCCCCGAATCCCCTCCCAAAGAAGGACGATTTTCTGCTGGTGTTCCTGGCTCTCCCCCGAATCAGACATGACTGCGGCTCCCACTAGCTATCACAAGGGGTTGGTGTGACGGCCTTGGGCAACACGGATAGGATCTACAGGGCCAGCGCTAAGCAAGCGGATGGTATCTTCCAGCTACAGCCACTCAGACAATGCAATATCATTGCTGGTTTCTTCAGGGAGGAGGGGGCTAGGACGGACATTTCCTATAGTCACATTACAGGGCTACAACCTGATCTTTGTATTAAAAATATAGAAAAGCTTAATTGTATTTACTATACACTCTAATTTCGGCCCGTGTTATAAAAGGTACTCAGAACTTGCCAAATAAGTTGAAGCAACTGCCTTCTTTGCTATGGTTCAGTCTAATCGTGATTCATGACGCTGTTTGGTAAATACAAATGAGGTGAGAGGTGGCTTGAAGTCAAAGTGGTGAGAATGGGAAGCAGTTACGGTTGAGAATGAGATCTGAGGCCACGTGTTAAAAAAGAAATGTGGTCTTCTGGTAGAAGCCTGTCAGCTGTAGGGTGCTTCTGCTGCGAACAGTGTGAGCATGCCAGTGTTTTCCATTTTTACGCTGTTACCAGCTTGACACAGAGCGCATTCTGCAGTGTACTCTGGTTGTGTTTCAACTATAACTAGTCCAGTGCTGATTAATTCTGCTGGCGGGGCAGCGGAATTTATTAGTGATTCCGCCTTACATGAGGAATTACTAAATTACTCCAATCCCGCCGGTGGAATAAAATATCCTGTCGCCCCTAGCCATAACTTCATCACACAAGTGCGTTGACTCATTATCTACTCATATACATGATTACATACTCACGTACACAACAGCGCACACATACATTCACGCTTCTCCTTCAGTTATCCACAAAATATCATAATTTTTCTACCTAGTACCCTTTAAGTACATCATAAAAAGCAGATAGGAACCATTAAATGTACACATACACACAACTATATACACACATATGCAGGCATTGCCCACTACTAATGTAGACTTCATTTCACAAGAATGTGCGCAACAATGTAAACATTATACAACACAACATACTCCACCACTGTACATCCAAACACGCAATTACCTTATAACATATATTCTAACATACATAAGCATACATAAATGCCAAAAAATCATTTCAGTTTCATACCCCAGGTAATATCTTTATAAGGACACCAACACAGCACATCCATTATATAGTGTGGAAATAAATATAAAATAATTCCAAACATTTAGGAATAAAAACCAATTACATAGCTTCAAAATATGGATTATTAAACAATTCAATATCTAACAAATGTAATAGAGCATTGCTTAACTGCTAATAAAAATCTGAAATGTCAAATTATTTTACATCACAAAAACATTTTTGATGCACACCTCACAGAAACAAGACAATGAATTTAAAAATAAACAGCTTAAAGTCCAACATTATGCATGCAAAACATAACAACATAATTAACAAAAAGGGTTAAAAACCAAGTTAAAACAGAACAAGATGAAATACTAAACATTTTCTTCGAAGGAAAACTGGAAAACAAATTGAACACTGATTTGCAATCCTGCAATATAAAAAAATCTAAATATTAAAAATATAAAAATGAGCTAGACATGAATTGATATATTTTCAGACCTTTCCAGTGATCTATGCATATCTTGCTCAACAGGTTTTTTGGACACCAAAGTATCATCCTTACTGAAGAATTAATTCAAGAACATTATGAAAATGGGTACTAATTAGCTGTATTGTAGCTGCATAATAGATTGACAGCATTATTTAGCAGATTATGAAACTATTTGCACATATTGCTAAACAAAGTTTAAAGATAGTAAAATACCTACAAAAAGTGTTTTGAACAATATGGCAATTTGAACTGCTTTCAAACTTATACTTATATGGAACTATATTAATATCAAAATGTTTTAACTTTTAAAAATAATATTTAACTTCTTATCTGCAGAATTAGTTCAGATTAACTTTTGTAGTTATAAAAACACTACCTAAATACTTATCCGCAGAATTAGTTTAATGGTTACACAGCAAAGGTTTATACCACCCTTTTCAATTATTGAAATTACACTTATTTATTAGTAATAAAACATAATCTTGAAAAAATAGTTTAGTTCATGCTAATGGACTTTGAACTATAGACCATCAAAAATGGCAAAAATTGATTGATACAAACAAAATCAAAAAAACTTTAATGCACATATTTCAACATAATCCTTTCTGTTGAGATGAAAATCTAAACAGATTATTCAACCAAACAAATTGATATAATACAACAACTACTATCAATTAAACAATCAGAAAAATCTCAACAACAAGAATTATAAAAAATGCATGAATACTACACAATACAACCATTACATTCAAAAGAAGCCATGGGTAAAACTGGAGATATATATCAAACTAAACAGGGCCTTATTTATGAACCACTTGCGGCACTGGAACGTAACTTTTTTGATGTTCCGGGGGTGCAGTGTGCCCTTTCACATTTACAAAGCTACGTAAAGCCACTTTACGTGGCTTTTCATGGCCTTGTAAATATGTTCCCCTTTCATTCAGAACACTGCGTGAAAGGAACGTTCAATGGTGTTGCCTTGGGTGTTCCCACACAACACCCATGAAATCTGAAGGATTTCCAGATTTATGAGAAATTGTAAACCTGGGAATGCATTTGATTCTAATGCCACCCTAGGGAGTAGCGTGATGGAGGCACAACTAGGAGAAATGTTTTAATTTCTCCTCATTTTTTCCTTTTTCTATGTGTGCTGCATTCTGCAGCACACATAGAAAGAGGAAAACGCCTGTATTGATTGATTTTGTGCAGGAAGGTGTCCTTTCCTGCTCAAAATCAATCAGCCCCACAGCGCAGGCTCCCTTGCACCATGGTGAAAAGATGCCTGGGTTGGCGCATGGCAGCCCATTGTGCGCCAGCGCAGGGGGAAAGGACAGGAATGCACCGTATCTCATAGATACGGCATATTCCTGCCCTTTTGTTTTGACGTAGGGCAGCGCAGCAAGATTCCTTGCTGTGCTGCCCTACGTCAAAACCTAATAAATTAGGCTCTTAGCGTTTCATTTGATTTATGAATCTGAAATTGCTGTGCTTTGTTATGCCATTCTAAACTTTAGAATAATGCAAAACATATAAAAATGTGACTGCACGACAGCTCATGGAAACATTAATGAATGAAGCCCCATATCTGGAAAGAGACATCACTAGTGTTTCAGCTCATAAATGATTATCAGAGGTTCAATAAAGGATACAAAATTTGGAAACTCCAACTTGGTTTGTCACCATGAGAGCAAGGGATGAACATCATATTTTTAAGAGAACCCTATGGAAACCTCCGAGACACATAAAGTATGACATCCAAATAATTATATTCTGTTGAGCCAGTTAATGCATCTCAATATTACCAACACAAATTTCAAGCTATGTTAAAATGTATCTGCACCAATGTCTAGTACCTGGAGAAGTGGCACACTAGTTTTGGAGAAAGGAATATCAAGGAAGAGGAACACTGAGTTATACATATGATGTTATGGCTAACAGCTAAACCTAAGGTTGGTGTAGACTCAGGTGAACCAATTTTGCTATTTATTGTGTTATGTCCCGTATAGAGGCCCTAATGTAGACCCGTTCATACATGCCCTAAAATGGACGTATTCATATTTGCTCTAATACGGTCATATTCGTACTTGCCCTATTATGGTCAAAGCCGCATATGACCTATTACGGCCATAACTGTACATGTCCTATTATAGTTATGATTCCTTATATAGGCATGATCTTTCACCTACATTGGTCCTCACTAGTACACAACATGCTCTGAGGGCTGAACGTTATCTATCCTGTGGTTTTGAATATCCTGGGGTTTTTCCCAAACACAGGCCCCCACTGTACTCATCAATTATGCATGGCTTTCTAGGAATACACCACCTGCATAATATGTATGTACAAAGTTCACCCCTGACGTCTTTCTCATGTCTAACGACAGACCAATACAAACCATACTGAGGACCGAGACTCTTTAGGGTATAAATACACCACATCTTGCCCCGGTAAGACAGAGGGAACCGAGACTTCCATGCTGACACACTGACCAGAGACGCTGAGGCTCCTGCATGCAGTCGCTCCAGCTGACAGTGGTCTGACACAGCCCTTGCGGGGTGTCCAACTCGAGACCAGGACGAGGTCCCACACTCTCTCTATTCAGGTATGGGGGTTTGACTAAATCCTAGAAGGATTCTTGGCTCTTAGGCTTTTAGACCTACACATATGCTAGGTACACTCAGGTACATCTAGTTAGGCATCGTAGGAGTACGCGCACTTGCATAATGCTTTTATATTCATGTATGTATTCATGATTATCGCAGAACTGTAGAACTGTTCTATTCCTTTGCTTTTATCGTACTGCTGATAATATATCTCTGCTATTGTCTGCTGGTTGCCGCAGCACATATATTTTACACTAGAATAACAACTGTTCAATAAATACTTATTGAAACGCCCGACTGTTTATTCTGTGTAACTCTCTGAGACAAACCGAATAAGTAAGCACGAGTGACTGAGCGAAAGGTAGTACATTGTTTCCACGATTCTGAGGAATTTGGGTTGTCATTATCTAAGGTTGCCAGAAACTAATCTCTCCCCGATAAGAGGAGATTCTAGTGGCACTGTGAGCTAGCTAATGCAAAACAATCGAACATACGCGGTGAGGGTGCACAGAGTCAGTCTGCCACCAAGCCCACAGCTTATGTTATACAAACGCGCAGGTCCTGCATGGGTACTATAGGAACTACACGACAATTGAAAAGTATGTTATCTGTGACATTGCAAAAACATCTGAAAATGTTGATTTACATAACAAAGTTCTAGAAAACCAACAACACAAATGTACTACAAAGTGCAGATGGGTTTATAAACATAGCATCTATTATTGTCAAAGACTCAGATGCTGTGGTAGTGGGTGTGGCAATGGTATTAGTGCTGATTGTAGTTCTTTTATTGCTCCCGTCTCATTGTCTATTTTAAAATGTCACCCAAGAACATTTCGGAATGTATATAATCGGGAAGAGAAGAACAATAGGAGTGGTAGAAGGTGGCGCCAATAGGTCTCTAACTATTCTGAAATAATTCAATGTTTTAGAAATGCTGGAAGCATAATATGTAGTGTATGCTAGTTTTATATAATGTTTGTATGATTTAAAAGCACTACAATAACATGACTGCAGAATCATAGTACACAAAGCAGACAAGATTGAAACGTGGAGGTTGGCCAATGTATCCAAAGCCAAAAATATCCAGTAGTTATATTTGGTTTCATTTCATTGATTGTATCCCCATTCTAGATGAGAAAAGAGGCTAAGGTAGCTAAAAATGTTTGCATGAGGTATCAGACAGTGTTTTAGTCATGGTTGCAGAGGGATTACTGTAAGAAGGCCTCTAAACAGAAAGGGATCTACACAATGGGATCCCTGAGTGATCAGACCTTGCTAGTGATAGAGGACCAAGAAGGACTATATCATCAAAAGAAGAGATAATAAGGTGACGCAGACAGCCTTCTGAATTAGTAGATACGTGAGGCCTGCCAAAGTTCAGAATTTTAAGATCGGAGGCAGCAAACCAAACATAAAGTCACCTAGTATTATAAGGTTGGAAACTTTCCCTGCCAAAATAGCACAGAAATTGGCCAGGAGAGTAGCAAATTTGGTAGCAGGACACAGGAAAAGATAGACTTAAATACCAGCCAGAGTGGAGAACATTTTAACAAAGAAAGTCACAATTTTTGGAAAAATGAGCATCCTAGGAAGCCTCAGCCAAGTCGAAAATCTTAGACAGTGGGCCAACAATATCCAGCAACCTGTCCTGGCAGGACTTCAGACCTCTATCGATACCCTTTCTTGGGTCACGACCCCCTTTAGCAATAAAGGCTATGATCTTGGAATCGAGCTCTGGAGTCACCAACACCTTATTCTCAATAGTGCGACGAGGGCACTCTGACCTCAGTCTCACACGCACCTCTTTTGGTATCTCCCTTCTGATCCAGTGTTGAATATAATCAGCCACGTGCTCCGAAGCAGACCATTCTGGTGAGAGGGGGTGCTTAATCAATAATGGATCAAACATGTTTGGTCCCAGTGGGTCTAAAAGAGATCCGCTCTCCTTGTTTAACGTGCCTTCCTTCTGCAACTTTTTTATGTATGACGAATCATCTTCCAAATCAAAATCGGATGAACAACTGAGTTCTACCCCCGCACTCCCGGAGGATTCATCACAAATCACCGTTTTGTGTCTGCGCGCTCTCTTTGCCACATCATCGTGCGGGCCTTTTACCTGCCCATCTTTGATGCCCGAGGCATCTTCCTCTTGCCTGTCAACACAGCAGACATGCTCTACCAAGGTAGATCTCTTCTTTTTACCCAGTGGAATACTGGTAGACACATGCTTCCTCTTGCGAGAAGCCTTCTTATTTGATCCATGTGCAGCCTCTGTTTCAGGCGCAGACCAAAACCTCTCCTCATCCAGCCTGGATGATTTGGATGCTAACAACTCCAACTTTTTCTCCATCCTAATCGATACTTCAGTTGTGATTTTTTCAATAGCTTTATTTAGTTTATCCTCCAAAGATCCTTCACCCTGCTCCATTGTACACATTAAAAATAAAAATATATATGCTAAAATATAAGCTAATATCCTCTTGAAAGGAATGACTTAATACGTGTAAGAATATATACATATACATACATTTCCAAAAACCACTGCCAAGCTAAATAGTGCTTGAACCTACAATATAAAATATAAAAATCCTGCACAAAAATATTTTAAAAGGCAAAAAACCTTGAGAATATCCCAACAAAACCTGTCCACTGCATCAAATATGGCTCAATCCAAGATTTAAACAAGCTTAACACACTCACAGCCCCAAATCGTAAAGAACGCGTTTATCCGAACTTGAAATACTGAGCCGAGTGAAGAAACTCCTGTCAGAATCCAACGTTCCAAAGAGACAGCCGCTACGGAACAAAGGGGCGTCGAAAAAGTGAAATTGACAAAAGGCCTGTCAGCGCTCTAGAGTCTCGTGCGCACGTACGCTGATACGCGACATCAGACGCAAGAGACTCCGACTCGGAGAAGTCTCTCTACACTTCCTGAAGTGCCATGTAACCGGGGCTCGTCACAGTGCCCACTATGAATTGCGCATGAGGTAAGGAGTATGCGCTTGCTCTGCCACATCCATGGCAACGGCTTCGCGAGGCATAACCGAAAATAAAACGTCGGTTAGCCCCAGGTCTGAAAAGCGTAACGACTAGGCCCCATGCACCGAAACAAACCTCTAAGGTTATTAAAAAAGGACAAATTAAGAACGGTTGATAAAACCTTCGCTCCTCAGTATGAGTGAAAACGCAATTTAAGCTTGAGAAGCTAAAGAAGATATGAAAGTGTACAGAGATAGAAGAAAGTGTAACCACGTACGCCCACAAGATAGCATACTAACATATCTCTCATCCAGACCAAACAGAAACTCCAACAATCAAGAGTTATATAATTTTAAAACAAGGGCATAAAATTGTACTTATCCCATTGAGCAGCAGCAATTAAAGAAGGAAGAGGACTGGTTGCTGGGGGGTTTTATTGAATTGAAATGTTGTTCAAAGTTCTATATTCTCTATTCTAAGAAGCTTTTAACATGCTGCTGAGTGGTGTCAATAAAGGATTTATTGCATAACATTGGCCTCCGGGTCTTGACATAAAATCTTACAGCCGGGGAGGATAGCGACAGCTAAGCCCAGACCTGAAGAATCACGGAGCCATGATTCTGTGATTAAAGAGAATGTGAATCCATCTCTCCAGAATGAGATTAGAGATTTCCTGGTGTGACCTGCTCAAAGTTACTGATATCCAGAGCAAAGATCTGGCCTGGGATGAGAAGTGACCATAGAATCCCATACATTAAGTCTGAATCCCTGAATATTCGTCGTACCAAGTCATAATGGGGCAGTTTTTTTGACCCGAAGGATATCATTCTGGCCTGTAGCAATATCTCTGGGGCTGTGTGTAAACGATGCCCTCCCCACCACTAAAAAATGTGATTAAGGGACCCTGACTCTCACATATCTCACAGATATTCATTGGCCTTGTGCTCAATGGTGGTCGGCCTGATGGGTTGGGCCCCCTAAAATACTGAAGGTCCCAATGCACTACAGGGGCTGCAGTGGTCTGTGTTACACCCCTGCTCTGGGAGTCACATTTACCAGACATTAGGCCAATTGAAATGAGGGCCAATATATTGAGGGCATATTAATTAAATAATGATGCAGCGCAGGGCAGCAAGTCACCTTGCTGCGCTGCACGATATGGAAAGGACAGGATTGCACTGTATCTAATATTATACGGCACATTCCACCCTTTTCCCGGCACTGTCACACAATGTGCTGCCTAGCACCAATGCAGGCACCATTGCACCACGGTGCAAGTGTGTGTGCATTGTAAGCAGGATTGTTTTTGTGCCGAAACGGCCACCTTCCTATACAAAAACAATCCTGAGAGGCATTTTCCTCTTTCTATGCATGCTGCAGAATGCAGCACACATAGAAAGAGGAAGTAATGAGGAGAAATAAAGATATTTCTCCTCTTTACGCCTCCCCTGGGGAGGCGTAGCATTCTGAGGCATTCCCAGGTCTACCAGTAATAGCTAAATCTGGGAATGCACCTAAATCCATAGGTGGATGCATGGGTACACCCACGCTCCACCTATGGAATGCCTCCCTAGGGCACAGTAACACAACACAGTGATTTGCACTGTGTTGCATTACTCTAGATTTATCAAGCCACGCAGGGTCACACAAGGTGGCCTTGTGTGGCTTGATAAATCTAACTTAAGAGTTGCATCGCTCTTGCGCCCCATTGCATGGTGCAAGGGCAAGTGCAACTCTTTAATAAATATGCCCCTGAAACTATGCTATAGAATAAGCAAGATACAACGCTTGCAGAAGAAAAAGGAACACTTTTCTTGTTGGGTTCTCATTACGTCGTTATTGTGTACTCTTGGCCATACAATATTATTCTGTACCCTTCTCCGGCTATATCACATTCAATAACTTTCCTAAATTTCATTCCAGATGATAAATCACTTTATCTACCTCGCAATGCACATCAGTTTAATACCTAGAAGCATAGCTCAGTTCGAAATAGATGTTATTTTTCAGACTCATTCTGTGGCTTTAAATTGCATTCAAAAGACTCTTTGTAAAGTGAAAAGGGAGCTTATGTTGGCATTCTAAATAATCCCTAAAATGTACAGTGCTTTTGCAGGCAATGTGATCTTCTGTTCGCACCTGACCAGTTGAAAGGTATTTTTTACCACGTCTGTACATTCTTCCTGCTGCACAGTAGCAACATTCATTGTATACATCTTTCAAAGCTTAGCAGTGCTTATGTTCAGTCTACAGCCCCTACTCTTTCTTTGATCCTCGGTACACTGTTTACCAAGCTCGCATCCCATGTGCAGCTCCTTTCAGCATGCATTGAAGACAAAAGCTGATGAAATCTTTCATCTATTTTCTGGGTAAACCATCTGCTTTCGGAATTGCATCCTGGCTTTAGAGCTTTCACACATTCCACCGACCTAGAAAGGAGGAAAAACAGACTGGGACTGGGGAAGGAGGGGCATGGATTTGGCTCCAGAATGGCTATGTATTATTAGGCAACGAGAAGCTCCTCCCTTTAATAATAGTATGTCATAAAACAAATGCCAATTAGTGCACTTTGCTTTTACTTGTCAACCTAGACATAGAGAGACAGATAGAGAGAGACGGGAGAAAGAAAGAAAGAGGAAGAGAGAACGAGTGGGAGAGAACAAGAGGGAGAGAACAAGAGAAAAAGTGAGCGAGTGAACCCCATATTGAATGTTATTTCCAAACTTCATTCTTTCAAAACCTATTCACTGTCCCTGGGGTCTACTTGTTATGATATCAAAAGACTTTAAATGCACTTTATACAAAAAACAGATGTTTTCAGAGAGTACTGTACCTAATGCCCCAAAGACGTTTTAACTCTAAAAAACACATTTCATATTCTGTCAATTGTGTTGCTTATGTGTGCACGTTTTAGGGGAAGACAGGGTTTAAGCTTGCAAGGGAGTTTAAAAACAGCTCGACGCACTTACTTTTCACTATAAATATAGGAACAAGAAGCTGCTGGTATGTTGAAATGGAACACAGAGCATTGCTGGCCCAAACTCTCTCCCATGGAAAGGCTTTGTTGGCACAGTAATGGTCGTCAGCCTGGTAACTGATACATTTATTAACGTTAATATGTTTTATTTATTCTTTTTTTTTTTTTATTGTTTTATATTTTTTCTTATTTGTTTTTTAAGAGAGCTAAACATGGGAAGTCGGAAGAGGGGGGAGGTCAGCAGGATAACGAATTGGTAACAAATCAGCCAGTAAGTGGTACTACAAATGAATACATCCGAAGTTCATGAAATTGTACTTTGGCCTAATGCAGTCCAGAATCTAAGGTGGAGGAGGGAATTTAACAGCCACTTATTTTTGGAAGATTGGACTGCAATTAGATTGTGGGAGTTAGTTATCTGGACAGCTGTTACTTTTGAAGCAGCTAGGTTAGATTTTGGGGCCCTCTCATGATGTGTATTACGGATAATTCATAATATTTTGAACTGTATGTACAGTTTTACCGCTTACTTTTGAAGGACGCCTATTGTAGGGCTGATGTGCTCAGCTCTGCACATCTTCAAGGTAAGCCGGGTGCTGGGGTTCAACTAGACTCGAACTTTGGGGGTGGAACTAACAGGTCAAGCACTGGAGGTAGGGTTAAAACTTCAAACACTGGGGCAAAGCTCTCCTTAGAGCCAATACAAGAGAACAGAGTGATAAACTGAACATTTTAAACAAAATGATCAGTCCTCATAGGACAACAATAAACATGTTTTAGTGGGTTTGATAATATTGATAGTCTATTGACAAAGATCTTTAAAAAGGGCAATGAGTGATTTTACAACTAAAAATCAGCTTCTACAGACAATGCAAAGCACTTTAAAACCAGTGTTTGCCAAGTTATTACAAGATGAAGGCCCTTTTTTGCCAATTCTCAGTAAATTCCTTCTGTGTAATGATAATGAATTCATGAAATATTTTTAATTCAATCTTCCATAAGACTCCTTTCTCTGACTGTTGACCAAAGGCGCCATTTATCTGGTCTGGTCATCAGGACATTGCACCATATGCATATTTGAGCCTGCATAAATGCACAGATCTCAGAGTATTGAGTTTAGTGGGTTAGCCTGATTTTGGGATGTGTCACTGGCAAGTCTCAGGTTTGATTGCTAATGCATCTTCCATTACTGGTTGGGGGGTGCACCCCTACTCAAACAACAACCACAATTTCAGTTAGGGTGATGTCACAAGCAAACCCGACATTAACCTTTGCTCAACCCTCTTGTAAATTGGCACAAAGCAGTAAGGCTTAAATTAGAGGCAATGTGTAAAGTATTTATACAGCATTTCAAACAGTAATAAAGTTAAAATACGACACTTGAAAAATCCCACACCAATTTAGAAAAATAGAATACAAATTTATAAATTATTTGAGATCAAAGTGACAAAAATCCAATCAATATAATCGGAGATATGCAATTTTAAAAGTGTAAGTGAAAATAGTGCCTAGAAGCTCAAAGTGCCAACTGTGGTTATCTAGTCATGCTGTATGGGGACAAAGTCACAAGTTCAGGCTGACTGTGATGGAGGGTGTGCGGAATACAGGGACTAAGTTATGCCCTCTGAACAAAGTGCCTTAAATCTGGGTTGCGGAACATTGTGAGCTCCCATGTTGAGGATGCATCACACAGGAGCAGTTCTGATGGCTGCGGACTGCAAGGCGAGGTCCTGTGTCGAGGATGCATGGTGTAGCAGCAATTCCGGGGAGGTGCGGGGCTGACATGTGAGGTCCTGCATCAAGATTGCCTCGCTCAGCGGCAGTTCAAAGAGTAGTGGGCTGCGATGCAAAGTCCTGCGTTGAGAAGGCATCGCCCAGCGTGGATCCAAAGAACTGTGGGGTCCTGCGTTGGGGATGCATCACACAGCGGCGGTTTCGATGCAAAGCTATTAGGCATTGTGTTGAGCTGCGTTGGTTCTGCTTGGACCACATCTGGGATGGCAGAGCACCTTCAGGTACACTTCTAAGCATCCAGGACTGGGGTGGCACCACATGGGGAGCAGGACCCACAGCAGAAAGAGTCCAGGTGCTGGGTTCAAGGTGGTTGGAGCCTTTTCTATCCATGAGGCTCTGATCAGGAGGCCAGCCAACTAGCCCTTGGAGTCACTCTGGTGGTCCTGGCATCAAGATGCAGGTCTAGTTTTTTTCACTCGGGCAGCAGGGCAGGAGAGTAGCAGGGCAGCACAGCAGCACAGCAGTCCTTCTGAGTCCTCCACAGGTCTAGAGGCACACTGAAGAGTTGGGTCTGAGAGTCCAATATTTATACCTGGTGCCAGCTTTGAAGTAGGGGGAGGATCTGGAGGTCCCCCCACCCCAGAGGTGTTTGGAATTTCCTGCCACCTTGGCCTGGCCCCAGCTTGTCTGGGGGCACAAAAGACTACTGTCAAACCCTTTGTGAGTGTGCTAGGGCAGAGGCTTTGTGATGTGCAAATGTGGTAAGTGACAGCTCCGCCCCTTTATGAAGTCAGAGATGGCCCAACCTGCCAATACCTATTCTTCCTTTGTCTGACTATCTGGTGGCAATACACAAAGACCAACTGTCAGCTCCACCTAGTCATGTGACCCAGGATACAGGTTGCAGACACCAAATGGCTGGGTCAGGAAAATGCCAACTTTTAAAAATGCTATTTTCAGAATTGTGACTTAATTTACGACTTTGCCATTAAAGAGCGTTTTAAATTACAATTCTTTAGACACCAAACTCGATATTCCTTCTTGCCCACGAATTGGAAGTTATCACTTATTAAATGTAATAAGGTAACCCAAAGTTATCCTATGGGAGGGGTACGCCTTGCAGTAGTGAAAACAAATTTAAGAGTTTTTCATTACCAGGACATGTAAAACTTAAAAGTACATGACCAGCTTTTTAACTACACTACACCCTGCCATATGGGCTGTTTAAGGCCTACACTCAGGGTGACGTATATGTATTAAAAAGGAAGGTTTAGGCCTGGCAAAAGGTTTCTTTTGTCAAGCCAAAATTTCAGTTTAAAGCGATGTTAGGCCCGAGACATGTTTCCTGAAATTCATGACAAGTCACGCTGCCATATTCTGAACACCTTGAAGCTTGTAAATAGCTGACTCTGGAAGACCCACATAGCAACCACTGGCATAGTTAAATCTAGAAATGTTGAGTGATTTTACCTGCTGGATTTTCCAAATGGTAAAATCTGGTTCGCTCTTTTCGCCACCCAATAAATCTGTATGCAGAAAAAGTGGACCTCTTATTATTGTGTGGAACATAATTCCAAATGGGAATTCCACCACACAGTTCCCAATCGGGGCCATGTTTTTATGGCCACTTCACAAGAGGGCTGATTAGACATAGATAGTGCAACACCATGAGGTACAAGAAGCGATGAAAAAATAAGAAAAGCTTCCTCTACCTGTAAATGGATTTTGGATCCAGCAGCCTATCTTGCACTCTTTAATATAGAGGTGTGTGAGCGAAGCCAAGCCAGGGCTTTAAGAGCCTGTGCATGAGCCAAGCCCGGAACATATTTTGCATGGAAATCGTGCCAAAAACACCATGTAAAATTATGATACAGTCTCTTCAAAATTAAACAAAATATACATGTTTTAACATCCGGAATTAATTCCCGTTAGTACATCAGATTATTTCACTGCAGTGAGATGAATTCATTAAAAGTGATAGTTGTTAAAGAGGAACTTAAAAACATTGATGGCCCCCCCAGCCTGACGACAATGCCATTAATTTACCAAGAGCAAAAAGAACAATTGATGGACAGAATGCAGAACAATGTCTTACATTCACCCCAGTACAGAGATCTGGGCCTAAATCCATCGTTTTTTTGCTCACCATGCCATTCAAGTTTGGACCCAGCCATATGCAAATCAGTCTTGACCCTGCGTCCAATGGGAACAGTCCAGCCCGAACTGCCAGGCCAGGTCCTCTCTGGATTGGAAACAAGCATCCTAGGACCGGTTTTGGGCTTTCAGCCCTCATCAGCCAGGATAGCTTGACTCCAGTAGCATGGAGAGCACGGGACCCACGTCTGGGCATACACGTCCCACTCGGGGTGACAAATGCAAAAAGAGCAATTGATGGACAGAATGCAGAACAATATCATACATTCACCCCAGTACAGAGATCTGGGCCTAAGTCCATCATTTGTTTGCTCACCATGCCATTCCAGTTTGGACCCAGTCATATGCAAATCAGTCTTGACCCTGCGGCCAATGGGAAAAGTCCAGTCCGAACTGCCAGGCCAGGTCCTCCCTGGACTGGAAACAAGCATCCTAGGACCAGTCTCGGGCTTTCAGCCCTCATCAGCCAGGATAGCTTGACTCCAGTGGCATGGAGAGGACGGGACCCACGTCTGGGCATACCCGTCCCACTCGGGGTGACAAATGCAAAAAGAACAATTGATGGACAGAATGCAGAACAATGTCATACATTCACCCCAGTACAGAGATCTGGGCCTAAATCCATCGTTTTTTTGCTCAACATGCCATTCCAGTTTGGACCCAGCCATATGCAAATCAGTCTTGACCCTGCGCCCAATGGGAACAGTCCAGCCCGAACTGCCAGGCCACGTCCTCCCTGGACTGGAAACAAGCATCCTAGGACCGGTTTCGGGCTTTCAGCCCTCATCAGCCAGGATAGCTTGACTCCAGTGGCATGGAGAGCACGGGACCCACGTCTGGGCATACCCATCCCACTCGGGGTGACAAATGCAAAAAGAACAATTGATGGACCCAAACTGGGGTGGTGTGGTGAGCAAAAAAATTATGGATTAAACACAGATCCCTGTGACTGGGGATGAATGTTTGCATTGTCCAGCATTCTGTCCATCAATTGTTTCTTTTGCATATGTCGCCCTAAGTGGGAAGGGTATGCCCAGACGTAGGTCCCGTGCTCACTACACCACTGGATTCAAGCTAGCCTGGCTGATGAAGGGTGATGCCCTGAAACCGGTCCCAGGATGCTTGTTTCCGGTCCAGGGAGTACCTGGCTTGGCAGTTCGGGCTGGACTGTTCCAACAAGGAACAGGGTCAAGACTGATTTGCATATGGCTGGGGCCATACTGGGGTGGTGTGGTGAGCAAAAGAATGATGGATTAAACCCAGATCCCTGTGACTGGGGGTGAATGTTTGCATTGTCCAGCATTCTGTCCATCAATTGTTTCTTTTGCATATGTCGCCCTAAGTGGGAAGGGTATGCCCAGACGTGGGTCCTGTGCTCACTACACCACTGGATTCAAGCTAGCCTGGCTGATGAAGGGTGATGCCCTGAAACCGGTCCCAGGATGCTTGTTTCCGGTCCAGTGAGGACCTGGCTTGGCAGTTTCGGCTGGACTGTTCCCACAAGGAACAGGGTCAAGACTGATTTGCATATGTCTGGGTCCAAACTGGGGTGGTGAAGTGAGCAAAAAAATGATGGATTATACACAGATCCCTGTGACTGGGGGTGAATGTTTGCATTGTCCAGCATTCTGTCCATCAATTGTTTCTTTTGCATATGTCGCCCTAAGTGGGAAGGGTATGCCCAGACGTGGGTCCCGTGCTCACTACACCACTGGATTCAAGCTAGCCTGGCTGATGAAGGGTGATGCCCTGAAACCGGTCCCAGGATGCTTGTTTCCGGTCCAGGGAGGACCTGGCTTGGCAGTTCGGGCTGGACTGTTCCCACAAGGAACAGGGTCAAGATTGATTTGCATATGGCTGGGTCCAAACTGGGGTGGTGTGGTGAGCAAAAGAATGATGGAATAAACCCAGATCCCTGTGACTGGGGGTGAATGTTTGCATTGTCCATCATTCTGTCCATCAATTGTTTCTTTTGCATATGTCACCCTAAGTGGGAAGGGTATGCCCAGACGTGGGTCCTGTGCTCACTACACCACTGGATTCAAGCTAGCCGTGCTGATGTAGGGTGATGCCCTGAATCCAGTCCCAGGATGCTTGTTTCCGGTCCAGGGAGGACCTGGCTTGGCAGTTCGAGCTGGACTGTTCCCACAAGGAACAGGGTCAAGACTGATTTGGATATGGCTGGGTCCAAACTGGGGTGGTGTGGTGAGCAAAAGAATGATGGATTAAACCCAGATCCCTGTGACGGGGGTGAATGTTTGCATTGTCCAGCATTCTGTTCATCAATTGTTTCTTTTGCATTAATTTACCAAGAGGCAAGTCAGTTGCCATGTGCGCATTAAATGTGGCCTAGATTCTTATTATACATGAGCATCATTATAGAATATTACATCAAACATAAGAAAGTTGTTTGTACAGCACACATCCTGAACTCAGATAATTAAAAATGCTCTCATGCAATAATGAAGTAAAAGGAGATATGGTGAAATAAAATATATGCATAGGCTCACACAATTTGGTCAAACGGGGAAGCCAGTACCAGGTGTTCTGTTTTCACATTGTACATTTCGACAACTAGATTGGTATCTTTTACTCTCTCATGTTGTATATCAAAGGTTAATGTTTTATCTTTCATTCGTGGCACATGATGTTTGAGTGCACATAAAGATTGGCTTGTTTTGGCCATGAGGCTGAACTGGGGACAAAGATCTGCCTCTGACATGGCATGTGCTTACCGTAACTCGCACACCTAGTTTAATAAAATTTTAATATAATGAATTGCATATTGTTAATGCTTTCAGTCGCAGGTTTGGACCTCATATAGTACTATAAACACTTATAACACTATTCACCAGTGCACCAATGAGGATTCCGTTTTGTGACTGTCTGGTGACACACATAGACATCTGCAGTGATCCCATTAACCAACTGAGCTGTTGTAACAAAAAATAATATATTTTTTTCCAATTACTTTAAACTTGCATTTAGTTGTATTTTATAGGTATTTACCTGAAAGTGAAAGGCAAGCAAAATAGATGCAGAAAATTGCCTTCTCTTCCAGCCACGTCTACAACGCCCCTCTGTGCTCAGGATCGCAGTTCCTATATTGTTTATGCACTTCAATCCATGGATGACCTAAGAACTACTTTGTACAAGGGTGACATCCAGAGCTTCTCTGCACACATAAGCAAAAGACCTGTATGTGCCCTGGAAGCAGCAGTAGCAGCCTGGGCTAAGACACAAGATAGGGAGGGCTGAAGCCCTTTGAGCCCAATGGGCACTGCACACCTGGCCGGGAAGATTGCTTTTTAGTCCTTTGAAATTTACAAGTGTTTTGGGATGGGAAAATTGTACAGACTACCTAGCAGGCATCAAGTCCAGGAAATCAAGTACAGCTGCAAGTGGTGTAAGAGGGTAGACAGAGGTGGGATACATAGGTGATAAAAGACACCTTTTTCCACGCTAATGACATGAGGGACAAAATAGAGTTGGAACTGAATGTGATCCCAGTATTTTACACTATGGAGATGATTCATAAAGGTATTTATGAGTAGGGAACTCTATTACTCCTATAGTTCTACCTCGCATATGCTTGCATGCCTTTGAATATTGGCCTCAGCATCTGATATGGAAAAAAGAGAATATTCAGGAAATATGTTTATACGATTAGTACAAATAGACATGTATTTTCACCCTAAGCACTTTCAAAAATATTGAGATGGGCAATTTGGGGTTTGATTCACAAAGGAATTTATGAAGGACTTAAATTAGTAGTCTTACAGGTAAAGCAGAGTTTGATTCAGTGCAAGTTTTGATTCAACCAGTGCTAAGTTGCCACTAGGCAAGGAGCAACTCAAAGTTCAATGAGCTGGACCAAATTGATACTGTACACAGAGGATACACTGCTTCTGTCTGTGGCATTCTTCACCTTATGAAAACAGTTCTGTAAAGGAAGGTATCAAGCTTGACCTAATGTGGGTGATTTTCCATAAAAGAGGAAAGTTAGATGGACAGCTCATCTAATTCAGGTGTGGATAGCTAGGTGGTCGAGAAGGGCCTTGAGTATCAAATGCCTTTGAGAGTACTAAGAGTATTATTAAGCAGTGATGGCCTTGGTCCATAGAAACCTGTAGCTTCTGCCAGATGTTAGGGCAATCTGTGACCATTTTCTGTGGTGGAAGCGGGAATGGAAATTCCTGAGAAAGGGGAGGTTTGTAATTGGACAAATGTTGAAGAGTACGTCTGAACACATTTCAGCATTTTGTTTAGAGGTGTAATAATTGTGCATTGTTTAAATGGCTTGGTAATGTGTTGATGAGAGTGGAGCTACTGCGTATAAGACCATCTGTCAGTTGGTTGGCAAGATATTCTTGAAGGTGGTGTGCAGTTGAAACTTTTTATGTAAATTTGACCTCATAATAATATAGAAATATGCTTTAACAGTAACATAGAAAATGCCTATTAAAATAGTGGTTAGAAAATGTGCTTTTATTCAATGTGCAAAAGTAAAAATGCTGCTTATTTCTGCAGAAAGCTCCCATTTCTATCGTTCAATATTTTCTTGATTTTTCCCTAGCCCTTTAAGAAAATAAATGCCTTTTTGGAAAATGATGATTTAACTTTATAACTGAACTGTAGAACTTGACATCTTCATGAAATGTGCTGTTTGCTGCAAAATGTATCTTTCATTCCTCACACCATATGACTTCCTTATATTTTAGATTGTTTCCTTTGCAATATGCTTAAAATGAACAAGCATATTAATGTAAGAAATGCTTGTTGCAGGTTTAAATTCCATGATCTAACCAGGATAGGCTAGATAGTAATGTTTAATTTCATAGAGCAGACCATTGTTACGCAATGCGACACTGAACAGCTAGCAGACTAGGCTTGAAAAGGTTCTCATGAGAACCTTCCTAGATGTATCTTTTTGTAATACGCTGTGGCCACATTGAAATAACTACATGTGGACATGGACGTTTACCATGAGAATTGAGGGAGAAGGTGACAGACCATCAGAAGATCCTTCCTCATTGGCTATAGGTGACATAACCACCTGTTTTTGCAACATGTTTTGTGCTTTCTATATAGTGCTTGTTCCTAGCTATAGAGTTAAGGCATTCTATGCACCCCTACCCTGCCATTTCCCTTAGCACTTTGTTGTGCTAACCTGAATTGCCATAAGCTACTGCTAACGGTGATTTCTTTGTTTTCCTTACGATTTGTGAGGAGACTCTCTATCTTATTCCGATCATAACTACTGCTATGATTAATTCCTTTGCCTGTTCTGACGGTTGCTACTGCAGCTGATAGGGAACTCAACTGAGATTCCAGAACTACTCTTTTTGGGGAGTTCAACCTTTTCATAGATATCAGCCTTTTACTCTAAAAATTCTACTTGCTCTTTTCCAAAAGGAACTCTTTATGGGTTCTTGCTAGGATAGGTTAGGTCCTTTAGATTAGGATAGGGACTCATTTCTTATGGACCATGCTGTTATTTTGTATGCTTGTCCTATAAATGTATTTATTTGACTAATCTGAATAAAAAGACAAAAGACTAATCTCTCAAAGAGAAAATAAAATTTTTAAATTTTCACCAAAACTTTCATTATTGTCTGAACATCTAATGCTGAAGACGATGTTTATTTTAGAGATGTGTTTGGGTTGTGCTCCATTCTAATACGTTGACAAAGATTCATCAACCCGAAGAGGCGTGTAAATTTGAAGTACACTTAGTAAGTTTGAAGTGAAGCTACTTATAAACTGTTATGAGATTTCCACGCTCGCAGTGGAAGGTATTTTGTTCACCTCTGACTTCAAGATTTGCGTTAGGATCTCTGAAGCTGATAACCCTACATTAACTGGATAAGAAAACCATGGGGCAGATTTACAAGCCCCGTGCGCCACTTTTGCACCGCCGTTGCGTCACTTCTGTGACACAGCGGCGGCGTAAAGCTAGCGCCATGCTGCGGGGATTTACAACGTGACGCATCTAGGGAGATGCGTCACGTCGTAAGCCCTGCGCCACATGAAACCTGCGTCAGGTTTCATGTGGGCGTTCCGGTGCAGGGTGGGCGTTCCGGTGCAGGAACGCCTCGGAAAAGTGCCTGAGTGAAATCTACAAGATTTCACTCAGTCACTTTTCCGACCCCGCTGCGTCAAAACCTTGCGCCTGCTTGAATCAGGCGTAAGGTGTGACGCACCATGTGGAAGATAGGCCGGGTTGGCACAGTGCTGAAGTTGCGTCGCGCCCGCGACACAACTCCAGCACTGCACCAACCTTACGCCGGCAGATGCGACACGCAGCTGCCAATCCTTGCGCCATGAGCGCATCCGTGGTGGCGCAACGATGGCATTGCGTGTCGCACGTTTCTTGGCGCATCCCTGCTGATTTGCAGGGATGCGTCAGGAAACGTAAATCTGCCCCAATGAGTTTATCCATAGTCCTCGGGAAGAGGTGTTGAAGCTGCTTTCTGTTCTTGGTTAACCTACACAGGGTAGATTCTAAACATTCCTTTGAAGCATGCTTGTAACCAATATGGTGGATACATGTTCTGGTTGGAGGTGAGTTGGCATTTTACCGAGTATCTTTCAAGATTCCTGCCCTTTTGTTTCAGATGTATGTGAGAATTGAAACACATGCGGTTTTATGGGGCGTGGATGGTGCACCCTGGTCAAGGACTGTAACAATTCTATTTTACAAAAATGCCTCAAACTGAAGAGGTGCACCTGTTAGGTGGTGAGAAAATAAGAGGAAAGTCATTCAAGAGCTAGGAAGGGCTGATGTTGTGCAGGTTCCTTTGTAGATGAGAAGTCTGGGAACCTTTACTTGTTGTGGATGGGCTTACAGATCTCACCGGCAAATTCAAATTTGATTTGAGCGTTGCCATTGAGATACGCGTCACACACTTTAAATGCACAAGGCTGTGGTCACTCTTGGATTGGGCCAGTCAATATACTGAGCCAAAACCAAACCAAAGTTATTATCAGCTAGAAAGTGTGTCAGTGACCACTTAGGAAACATCTGCCCAAATGTCAAATTCTCTCAAGAATAGCTCTCCGGAAAACAGACATACAGAATGGTAGGCAAGGCGTAGGAGGGTTATTGCCTTAGTAGTGGCAAACAGAGCATTAGATATCATTGATAAGTTTTCATGAGTAATGATGTGTGCTCATTTATAGTGCAGTCTCTGTTATAGAGATCCATCGCAACAGAAATAGTGACTAAAGGGTTACAGTTAGAACCACCCACTATAATCAGAGTTGCTGGGGCCAAGTGAGCCTTGTTATGTACTATGTGCTGCAGAGTAAAGTAAGAAGCCTGGAGGAGAGGTGCCAAGAACAGAGTGATAGGATAGTTATTGAAGATGACTAATAACTGAGGTGATCTTCCATCTCTAGTTATGTCAAGGTGGTCGCATGGCAATTAAAGTGTTATGACTGGGAAAGCTGATTTCTGAAGCTTGGAGCATGGGCTTGCTGTTGTCTTCTATACCGAAGATCAATAAACGCATTATTCATTCCTCTGTTAATTACTCAAGCGACATTTGTGACAATGTTTTTCTTGCCCATTATGCCATACCTGACAGAGACCAGCCATATGCAAATCAAGCTTGGTTTGCTTCAGTAAAAATAGTCCAGCCCAAACTGTCAGGCCAGGCTCCTACCAGACAGGCGCACAAGCAATGCCCGATCAGGTTCAGCCTTGTGGGCCCCATCAGCGAAGTGCAACTTAAGTATAAGCACCAATAACCATGGGACCTAAGTCTGGGCATATCCATCACACTCAGGGTGTCTCACTTTGAAGAACAGAAAGTCATGGGGGCAGTGTTTACATTAATCTCAGCCACTTTTAATTACTCTAGGCTCCATTCCAAACGATCACTTTTGTGCCTACCTAGCCACCCAAGATGGAAATACAAGCAATTTCAGACCAGTATCTGCCTCTTTGACCTCATGTTTTTCTCAGGCATTTTCAGAGCCAGCTGATTTCCTCAAGGGATCTTATTTGGTAAAGCTCCTAAAGCCAGGCCTGAACATTAACTATCTGTAAAATTGGGGCGGCATCGGTCAAGTCTTCTCTAATGTTGAGGTAGCTGTCTACAATGTGGGTTTCAGGGCAATGTGTGAGAGTAGTATTCTCAAATGTCTTATTGCTAATTTATGTGCAAGTGTAAGTGTAGTATTCAATTTGAAGTATGATAGGCTCTTTGGTTTGTAGCTACTTCCCTGGGTATGAGGGATGATAGTTTTAAGCGGAGCACATGTGATGAGAAGAAGATTGTGCTGGGAATGCGAAGGAATGTTACTTGAGAGAATAGTTTAATCATAAGGGGTAAACAAGTGTAAACATAAGTGGCAGTGACTGCTTCCCAGTTGAGGTTGTGTTGCCCTGAAGGGAGACTGCTACCCAAGTCCAATAAAGGGATTAACCAGGGTATGCACCCTGAATATCAACCCCAGAATATCGATGGGACACAATATTGACACCTACACCACGGTACATATATCTTCAAGGTATGTAGATGTAGAGTTAGGAATAGTAAATCTATACTACCCTAAAAGCACCTATCTTTCAATATTTTGTCCCTCGATATTCTGTCCTCAATATTCTTATACCATGATATTCTGTGGATAGATGTTCAGTAGTACAATCATTAAGTAGCTACTAGAGGAAGCTGTATGTTGTGCAGTGTTGAAAGAAGAAATAGAAAAATAGAATACAATTTAGGTTTCAATGAAGACGGTAAGCAAATTAACCTAAATGAAATTATGATACTTAATAAGGCTCTGAACGAAATCAACTAATAATACTTTGCTAGGCAACCTGTACAATGGTTTTCGGCACTGGAAACAAGGTAGATGTGAGGACTTCATTAACATTGCAGTTTTTTTGGGGGGGTGAAAACACAGACACAGTCACTAATTTAGGATGCACTGAGCGTATGAAAGTACAAGTATGGAAAAAGTCCTTAAGATGTTAAAGAAGGGAAAATGAAGAGCCTTCTGGTCATGTTTCTATTGGACATGGAGTTATTATAGGATGTCTGAGGGATTTCAGTCACAGTGATTGAAATGGTGATTTGTAGAGAGTGCCGGGGTCAGTCAAGAGGGTCAGTTGTGGTTACTGGGTGCTAGCATCCTTGAGATGATGATGAAGTCAGAGGTCTTCGGGCATGTAACAGCTCAGATCATGGTGCACAGGTCAGCCCAGCAGAGATACTGCAACAGTAATTAGAATGTGAATTGCTTACACCAGATGCATGACAGCAGAATAGTCTCTACAGATGGTTAAGGATGAAATGAGTAAAATGGCCCTTTGCAAATATCTAATTGGGTATGGGACAAATTTAATATGCCTGAGGGCATTTCAGTCACAGAGGTTAAAAAATTGGTTTATACAGCATGCCAGGTGTCTGGCACCATGGCCTTGTCATTCACCTGCAGCAAACGCACCAGAAAATGCTATTTACTTTCAACCCTTCCCACCACAAATTTGTGGGACAAAAGATAAGAGCAGTGAGAAGAAGGTGACTGGCCCTTTGTAGGAGACTAAACAATTATGTAGCCATCACCACTGGCCTGTCCTCATCATTCTGATCTAAACAGTTTCCTGCTCATAGAGTGATGGTCGCTCATCACCAAACTACAGGCCAGCACTAAAGACAGGAAAACCCACATAATGCATGAATTCGAGTGTAAGTGCCCCAAAGAGCATGAATAGTGAAACCTCCTGGTCCTGGCGCAGTCTGCCTAGTATGCTGCCAGAGGGTCAGACTGGGTGAGCTAGGTGAGTGAGATGAGCTCATAACCTTTATCAGTGACATGCAGCATTTTTTAGGGACCCCCAAAACACATTTAAAATATAATGGGGGAAATTCACTAACACTTTGTGCTTGGTCTGCTTCACAAGAGTGATGCAAACCCACTGCAAAGTGTTGTTTTGGGATGTACTTTCCAACACAAGCCCTGAGTTGCATAGGAAAGTTGCCTATTGTAATGCAAAGTAGAGCTATGGAATTCCATGAGTGGAATCCCAGGTACCCGTCCATGGGTTTAGAAGCACTAAAAAAGGTAGGCAGGACATTTTGCCAATAAACTACGTCTCTTCAAAGCAGGTGTACCGTGGAGAAAGGTTTTCTTTCCTCAAAACATTTCAAATGTTACATGTGTGCTGCACTCTACAGCACACATACAAAGTAGGAAAACTATTAAACTATGTCAACACATAGATTTTGTACTAGAATGGGACCCTTCCAGAACAAAACCTATGCTTGACATCACACACTCCCATGCACTATGGTGCAAGGGTCAAGCATATGTTATTGTCCAAGCGTCAAGCATTTGTATTGCACTATGATGCACTATGGTGCAAAGGTGTGTTCGTTGGCACAAGGCACTCAAAAGTGCACCAGCTCAGGGGGAGAGAAAAATAGTCCGATATCTTAGTAGATATAGTGCTCTTTTCCTCTCTCCCTTTAAAACAATGAAGAGCAGCAACTTCGGTTGCTGCACTGTGTTGCATCAAATTTTAGTGAATGCCCCCCTTAGTTTACTGTGGATGATAAGAGAATAGTACATTGCTTTCTTTGAGTTTGTGGAGAGTGACTGTTAATGTTGTGTTTATTGTTTTCTTCCCTAACTTAACAAAAAACTGTAAAGAGCAAAGGAGCAAAAATATAAAAGTCTCCAACAGCCTTAACCCCAAACCAAACAAATGGTACGCTTTGTTAAAATGCATTTTTTAGATGATTGTTTAAGAAAGGGTTTAAGTATGAAGAACATCTGTTTCCCTTAAAAATTCTCAATATTATACCCACAGTTTAAATTATGCAAATTGCTTCCCAGAAACATATGTTTGTTATCAAGATTAAATCCACTAGATAAAATCTCCAACCATTCCAGTTGAGCCAACCTTACCACCAAAGGTCCTCTTTCCAGAAATAACACTTACCCCTGCAAACGTGACTTTTTGGAAATTGCCCTTTCTCATTAAGTGTTACTATACTCCATGTGGAAGTCACCACTGCATCTCCTTTTAAACTACTACCTTAAATGAACCTCTTCCCAGAAACAGCTATTTCTTGAAGTTTAGATCCACTCTATGCAGAACCCCACACCATTCTTATTGTACACAACCTAAAACAGAGGAAGTACTTCTGACAAACAGGTTGTTTGCCATCAAATTTCAATCTACTTAGCGCTATTTATTCTATGAGAAGTATAATAATTCAATTCTAAACACAATGGGCTTGATTTACAAAGGTAAACATACAAATTTCTGTAAGTTTACTGTTTTTTGGTATTGACAAAACTGCAATTTAATAGTAACTTTACAACTGTGGAGAACTCCACACATAAAAAGCTAGGCCTGTCCTATCTTTTTATGTGCAGAATTCTCTGTTTTGACTGCGGAGAGTCCACAGTCGTAAAGTTACTATTAAATTGCAGTTTTGTGAATACCAAAAAAGAGTAAACTTACACAAATATGTACATTTACCTTTGTCTATCAGAGTGCAATGTTGTTATTGCCATAAAAGGCTAATATAAATAGCTGTTTCACTTACATCCTGTCACCACTCAGTGACAGTCCATATCTCCAGTTGTGACTGAAGAATAACACACAAGGATGCGACTTCTGAGTTACAGCTGGTTTCAACTGGAGCTTACAAACACCCCATAGCCCATACATCTAATTGTACTAAAATATAATGTCATACAAAACGTATCATTTTTAAATCTATTGAATTTCTGTTATCACAAAATATAAAAATGCATTGGAAAGAAGTGAAATGAATGACTGGTAACAGTTTTACACTAAAAAGTGGCTACCATTATCAGATTTGAAATTAGACCAGGCCTTTCGGAAGTGCCTGGAATGATCTCTTCATTCAGCAACAATCTAAAAGGACTATACCATTTCAATTCACCATTAGGTGAAGTGTAGAGGAGCACTGGCAGACCGTTTTGAGTGCTCACCTAATGAAGGGGCAGCATGGCTTAGAAGATCAAGTCAGACTGATGCTGTCCTTATAGGTCCTGACTTGTTAAAGCGACACACATAAAACAAATTTGTACCACTGGTCAGTCTTCTTTAATCCATAGCTTGGCTAAGCGGCCCTGCACTGTTTACATGTGAACACATCTGCATACATGTTCAGGCTGAGTGAAGATGATACTTGTCTGGCTCAGCCTGGGGTATGAGCACAGGCCACCCTGCAGCAGATGGGGCTCTGAATAAATTGACTATGGCCTGTGTAGGGATTATGATATAATTGGGAATCGAAAAAGAAACATCCTTTTCTATATGGCTAATGTGAAAGTCTACAGTATTTAACTATATTTATTCCTTTGCTGAAAACTGTGTAAAATATAAATTTATATTGAGTCAAAATAGAAAAGCTATTGACTTTATCTATTTCTCTGTTTCCAAATGCATAAAAAATATACATTTTTCCCTATCACTTTCCTGTATATATTTTTTATTTTATATTATTTGTGATATTTTCCTGAGCTTTTCCTAATATTATTTGGGGTTTGAACTACCTGCTGATCCAAGGTAATTACTCTGCTGGCCAGCTGGCAGTTTAGGCCAAATGGAAGGATTAGCCTTCTCTCGAAAAACGAGGTGGGGGAGAATCCGCATAGGGTAAGTGTCAGCCACTCTCTGTCAAGCCTGGGCATGTTTTTCTCTAAGAGACAAAGGGAGGACAGGCTGGATTCGGGCACGAGTACTACCACCCTTGAAGTCTTGATGGGAAGAAAACAATTTTTGGTGGGAAAGACCAAGCAAAGGGTAGAGGTCTTTCAGATCATTGCTTGATTTTACCATATTTAAAAATCCCGGATGGCTGTGCAGGGGCATGGGCCACTGCATAGGTGTCAATAAACTCACTTACTGTCAAATGCCCAGTTACTGTCTCCCACTATTGCCTATTTTCCGTGGTACCTATTGAATGCCAATTAGAATCTCAGCCCCCACACACATATCTAAGCCCCCGAGCATGCATGTAAACATCTCAGCCCCTCAAACACAGGCATTGTTCTGTGTTGCCCAAATGTTTGAAAGCATGTGTTTAAATATGAAATTCTTTCCTAATGTATTGCACTCCTGTTTGGTGACGATAGAATGGAGCAGTTCCTGTGAGCCCTTGCAATTGCTTCCTACTACGAGCTCTTCAAATCGCATTGGCCATCTTGGGTGCGGATGCTGTTTAAAACACGTTCATCTGGCAGACCTTGCTTTGACCTAAGGACTTTATGGATGAAACACTAGGGCACTCATTACGATGTCTGTCGGAAAACATTCCGACCGACTTCTTGTCATAATCGGTTCCGACCGACTCGGGTTCGGGGAGTCCGACCGACCGATTACAATGTTTCCGAACACCGTTCAGTCGGACTCCCATTGACTTCAATGGGAGCCTGTGTTCCAACTGACAAAACAGGCTCCCATTGAAAAAAGGGGTGGTTGCAGAAAACCTTGCACCCTGTGGCAGGCACTCCATGGTGCCTGCCACACTGTGCATGGTTGTAAAGATGGGTCCCATGGGCACCCCCACAGGCCCCTTCCGGAGGCCTCCGTGTGAAGGGGGGCCTGCTAAGGCCCCCAAAGTCAGTTTCTGGCAGCCATTTCATGTCGGGCAGACCTCTTCGGACCGGCTGTCGGAATCCGACATCGTAATCGGTCGGTAAGAAATGCGGTCTATAGACCTGCACGATTCAGCTCCGACCGACTAGGAGTGTCCGAATGCCAGTCGGAATCGAGCCGGAAAGACCAAACGGTTACCTTTCCATCATAATCGGTCGGTCGGAAATGTTTCTGAGTTGGTCGGAAACATAGGTTCCGATACAGATTACGAAAATCCGAATGCCGTTCGGAGCCTTTCCGACTGACATCGTAATGAGGACCTAGGTGTATTGCTCTCCTGAAAGGACTTTCCTGTGGTCCAGCTTTCCTGCTGGACAGACTCTGCCAGTCGCATACCACAACTCCCGGACAATCTGAAAAAGAAAAGAGAAGCAGATGTAAGATTTATCTATATTCTTCCTAAATGTTAAAGAAACCTGAAAAACAAGAAGTATTTAATCAAGAGGTAAATAAGATTATGAACTCGAAGGCATCAAGTACTGAAAAGATTAGAGGACAGAGGACCATAGGTTTAACGAGGAAAAGCAGAACATAGGGAGAAGACAAAATTGTATTACCCTTCTGTGAAGGAACAGACAGACAAAACAACAAGCTTAAAAGATCTGAGAGTTTTGCATAACATACTCTTTCAGTCAGTTGAGAACCCGTTCTTTAAATGCTTATAAAAAGCTTAACCACTATGTTGAAGAAGACAAAGTGCAGTGTTGATCCCAAAGTATAAAAGTTGGCAGAAAATAGAAGATTCCAGATAGATCCTTCCCAGGGAGAAACAGTAGCCCATCGCAGGTAGGAGGATGTCTGGGCTCATTTAGAGAAGATTCATTCATGGGATAAAGATAGAAGATTCTGAAAACTCTTAACTAAGCAGTGTTTTCACTTATGTTTCCCAAGGTTCGATGGTACTAGAATCCCAGATCTACAGGAACAATAAAATTTTGACTTGCACCTCTAGCCGAAAATTGAAATTCCAATCGGAGATTGGGTTTGGCATGTGGAGTTGGGTTCATAGCATCACCTCAAGGATAACGATGCAGGCATCATCAGGTGAAAGTTGGAGCTGATTGTAAGCTGACAATAGGCTTCACTTAAGAAATTTCAGTGAGAGATGGAGGCGTGATATGGCATCTCTAGAATGGTTAGATACCATCTCTTTCTAGATCTCCGAACCTTCATGTAAGAAATTGGTTTATTGTTTGAGAGGGGTGGAAGCCCCACATAAATAATGAACACAATACTTGTTTGGGTGAACCGCATAATTCACTAAATAAACATGTGCTTAACCCTCTAGTAGCTTGACACAAACGCAGTAAGGCTTAACTTAGAGGCAATGTGTAAAGCATTTATGCAGCACTCAAACCGTAATATCATAAAAACACAACACAAGAAACACCCAAAAATAATTTAGGAAAATAGAGTAAAATTTAATAAATAAAATGACACTAAAATGACCAAAAAACAATAAGTATAACCGGTCTTATCAATTTTTAAAGTTCTAGGTGAAAATAGCACCAAAAAGCACAAAGCGCCACTCACAGGCATCTAGTCACGCTGGACCATGTCAAAGTCACAAGTTCAGGCTGACCACAATGGAGCACAGGTCGGATATAGGGACCAGGGTTGTCCCGGTGAAGAGTTTTCCTTCTCACAGTCCAAGTCCATGCAAGGAGCCGCAGCTGGAGCACGTTTGGGGGGGCTACAGAAGTCAGTGCGAGGAGAATGTTGCCACTGGAGCTTCTCATTGGCGGTTGATGCGGGTTGTTGCTGCTCAGCACAAAGAGTAGATCGACGCTAGAGGCTCATGTTGATGCGACACGCGGCGGGCATTGCTGATGTAGACGGTCGTAGCTGACATGGAGAGCAGTTAGTCGCTGGAGCTTCATGTCGGTTGGCATCGCGGGTAATCGTTTCTTGATGTGAAGAGTCAACTTGCATTCGCGAGGGCCCAAAACCTCTGGATTTTGTTCCTGAAGTTCTGAGCAGGCGGAGTGCACTTTGATTCCAGGCAAGGGTCTAGGATCAGGGGTAATCTCTTGGGGCTCAGGACTCTCGTAAGCAGAGGCCAGCAGCAGGGCGCAGGCAGGTCCAGTTGGTGCTGGTCAGCTGGGTAGTTGCATGGAGGCCTCTGAAAGCTTGTTGTGTCCCTGTAGCACAAACAGGAGGTCAGCCAACTGATCCCTGGAGTCACCTCTTGGGATCCTGGGCTCAAGGAAAGCAGGTCCTATCTTCCTTCTTCAGGCAGCAGGGCCATCCTTCTTCTGAATGTTTCACAGGTCCAGGAATGTTCTGATGACAGATTCTGAAGGTGGCACATTTATACCTATTGGCAGCCTTTTTCTGGGGGCAATCCCTGGTATAGGTACATGTAGTACCATTTACTAGGGATGCATAAGTAATTTAGCATTTCCATACAGGTGTAGGGCAATTTTATCATGTTTTCAGGGAAGGCCACAAACATTTTACAGCTGATTAGCAGGAGTAAAGTGCACAGAGTCCGTAAATGTCAACAAAGACAGGTTCAGTAAAGAAGGGCAAACATCTGGGGTGATGCTGAAGACAGGGCCTGGTCCAACACTTTAGTTTAAAATCCATGCACAGACACAAATTGAGAGATGTTAGTAGAGGTTTCTCTTGGACTTTTGTGAACTGGTCCTGTGGTGGGTACCGATAGTGCATGTCCCTCTGACTCCTGGTACACACACAGGCACCCTGCAAGTGGCCCGGAGAACTGGGGAATGGGGAGTGATGGAAGGGAGTATAATCTGCATTCATGGCTGTAGGGTGTCACTGCCAGATGATCCTTGGCTAGGAGGAGCTGGGAGCAGGGAAGCAGCTCATCGAAAGTCTTCCTCAGTGGAAAAATAACAATGCTCCAGACAAACATCCAAACATTTTGAGTCATGGAGGTATTAAAGTTACACTTCTGGTGGCTGCAGCACACCACCAGGAGAAAGGAACAGAAACTCCTATTCAATTTGACTCTACAGGCCCAAGAAACATGCATCTTTAGCAGCCACTTGAGTGTGGTGCTGAAACTCATGGCAAAGTTACCCTAGGGTTTGGGAGCACTGCTGTGTGGAAGGCAATCTGAACTGGGAAGTAGTTTTAACTCCTGGGAAGTCTTTGTGGGTATGGATCCTGACATGAGCAAGAAACACTACATTTTGGTCCCTGGTAGCCCTTGCTTCTGACCTTCAGGGCCTGTCAGAATTGTGTGCTAATGGTTTGGGGATTCCGAATCATGGGGCTCCCCAAACCATCAGCACCTCACACACTGCCCATTTTTCTCTCTGTGAAGTGTAGGGAAGAAGGAGACTGGGCAGCACTTAGCAGTCAGCTGCTCCTCTGGCAGTGTGCAGGTAAGGAGTGCAGCTGATCAAGACCGTATGTGCTCTGGCGCTCCGCTACAGCCCTCAGTAAATGTTGAGCGGCTTCCACAGTTGGGCAGACGGATTAAGCCAGTAGGTTCTTTAAAAGTAAAAGTAAACCCAAAACTGAAAGAAATACAGGTGCATTGATTGGCCATCTGAAATTCATTGCCCATGACAGTAGCGCTTGCTCCATAAGGCCTGTGAGTGGCTCTTAAATGTGCATATTCAGTTAGTGGCGTCCCAAGATGAGGAGGAAAATAAAAAGTGATAAGTACCGTGCTTAATTTCTCTGACTGGCAATTACTCTTTGTCACAGGCCAGTCCATTGTTTTTTGCCCTCCATGAAACCTCAACAGGAACCAGCCATATCAACATCAGTTTTTGTCCTGCTCCAATAGGAAATGCCCAGCTCGAACTGCCAGGCCAGGCCCCCTCTGATCAGGAACAGAAACAATCCCAGACCAAATTTGTTCTACTTGAGCCTTGCCGATATGGTGCAGCTTGAGCCCTATGGCACAGTCAGCACGGGACCCATGTTTGGACATACCTGTCACACATAGGGTGTCTCACTGAGGAAAACAAAAAAGTGATGGATGGACTGCTTCCTTACTTAAAATTAATCTCTACAGGTTTGGTGGTTTGGGCTGGACTGTTTCTACTGGAGCATGCCTGCAGCTGATTGGCATATGATTGGTCTCTTTATTGAGTGTCATAATGGGCAAAAAAACATGGACTGAGCGACTGCTGGTGGCTCAAGCAGTCTATGTATCACGTCTTGCACCAAGAAGTGGAGGGGCACGCCGAAAACAATTGTTGGCTCTAGGGCACTGCCAAGAAAGTAAAACTCACTTTTTATTTGGCATCCTAAGTCTCGTGAGTAATTGAAACCAAGACCATGGTAAAATGCTTTTCTAGAAATTAAGCATTTCTGGCGCTAGAGCTTTCATCCAGAAGCTCTAGGACTTCATGAACCTGTGAGTCTAGAGGTATCTGTCGTCGCTTGGTAACCTTGTTCAAGGTAGAAATAAGACCCTTGACAAATGCTATTATTGTAGGTATGTCACATGAATAACAAAAGTTAAAACAAATACATATTTTGTGACAATTTCAAATGCTTTTGTATTGCAGAATTGTTGCAATAGTATGAAAGGGCTTATGTTCTGCAGGCCTGTCTTTTTATTGACGCATTTCTTTTATTTGTGTTAGACACATGAAGTTAGAGAGTTTCTTGTGGTTAGGGTCTCCTAACTTGAAAAGATGCCTCCAGCATAGGAGGCTAGGATACATTTAGAGTATTTCTAGGTAACAGTCCCCAACAAGGTCCCTGATTTATATCGCTGACAGATAATTATGTCTAGGATCATACTAATGTCCTGCTATTCTAGACCTCCGGTCAGTTCCAACTGTATTTTGAAAACATTGTTTTTATTGAGTAAAGAGCCAAATTATGCAAATACTTTCTTTTTTGCTCACATGACAGTATATAGGTTGACTTCCTATTCGGTAATAATATTTGTGCTACTTTGACACGTCAATATTGATCCACACTAGAGCTATTGCAGGCTCCACATACAAGGTTTTTTATTCCAGTGAGAGTGGAATGCCTAGCAAAGAATCTCCAGGAGTAGGAAATTGCTCAGAGTTGTGTCTCTCAATACATCTACGTAATTAACCAAAATAAAGACAATTGGAAATGAGGTTATAAGCAGTATTCATTCTCTCGGTATACATAACTGAAACAAGGTTTATTGGAATATGTGGACGTACCATTGAGTACCTTTAACGTTGTGCAGAAGGAGAAACTAACCAGAACTGTGTTATGGGAAGGAATTCAGTAGCATAATAACTACGGCTGATGTATTGTGTCATGCAGTAACTGTAATTTGGATGCACTGTAACTGGCTTGTTTGTATTCTATTGCATTCTATGGAAATGTAAGTGATTGCTTCCTCTATATTGTGTGACACAGTACCAAGAAGTCTTGATAAACCCCTCCATTTTCCAAACCTTTTAGCAGTAGTGCTATATGTGGCACTGGCAACCTCCTGGAAAAAATGGCAGTCCCTGGCACTTATTTTTCTACAATTAAGCACTAACCAATACTAGTAAACTTGTATGTCATTTCAGTCCTGTAAAATAGTGCAGTCTGGATCAAAATGTACACTATTAGGTTTTAATTAGCAATAATCAAGATGAAGACAGTCACATTTTATGTGGAGTATTTCACAATGACTTGGTTTATATTAAAATATTGCTGTGCGCCATTCCAGTACGGCACCATCAGATCAGTCTACTTGATCGATGCTGTGTGATGGAAGACGCCATGATGCCATTGCATGCTCATGTGGTGCAGAGATAGGATGCCATTGACCACTTCAAATACTATCACAAGCACAGTGTGCTCCGGATACCAAGCAGAGACATGAGCACTGGGGAGCGCATGCCGGGTGTGAACAAGAAGTACAGAGGTAAGGGCATTTTTGTTGTCACGTTGATGGGGTCATTAGTTCCTACTTTTGAAAAATGAGCAATATGGTACACCCGACTTTAAAAAGTTAAAAGGAGTTCCATTACCTTATAAAGGAACTCGACCTTCGGCCTCATTCCTCTGCATGGTTATGGAAACCTTAGTGACTTGCAATATCCTTATAATGTATTGCAGGGGGTACTTTATCCCTTATATTAGGTTTCTCTACTAGACAGACACCCGTTAATGAATCTAAACAGTAAAACTTGTCTTCAAGCCATATATGTTCACATAAACTACGTCCGCTGATTCTGCTAATGCGGAGATATCTTATCAGTACATTAAGGGCAACTTTAAGATTCACTTTCTTTAATATTTAGCAGGCCTATGAGTGAACTACAAGTGTGGCTTTCTGCTAGGAGTATGGATTCAGAAATCTTACCCCTCTTTTAGTATAATACTTCCAATATGACTTTTCACACTTTGAGTCTGCTCACCATTGTATGTCACTCACGCACCTCATTGTTTTAAAAAAAATATATCTTTTATTGCTTTTATTTTATTACGACAGTAACAGCAACAAACAGCATGACATGAACTGCATATAATGTCCTTAGACCTCGTACAGTGGTTCATTACGGCGACAAGAACATTGCAATTATTTATTCAATGGATATGCAGGTGTGACAGTTCCAATTAAATTGTACTAGGTCGGTGTAATTATTTAGAGTCCAATCCTTGCAGAGAGTCTACAAACATTGCTTTCAGAAGGTAGCATTGAGAGTCTGGAACTGTATGAAGGACCATGATGCACTGCACATTTAACAACCAGGGGGGGGAAGGACTTAAAACTTGGAGCTGAGTTGGAGTATCTCCACCTGTCAGTGTGTATGTATGGATGCGTTGCCTGCTGTGCCTGCGCCCATTACTTTAACTATATGCCCCCCATCAATATATGTGTCGAGGCATCGGTGTATCAGTGTCAGCTGTAGAAGTGGTGTCTTTGGGTATCTCAGGGTTTCTATGCACGTGCTCGGTGTTACCCATCCAGGCCAGGAGTCGATGTGGTCTGGCTTGGCAGGCTTGCATGTTGTTGTAGTGCTGTAAGGATCGCTTCCCAATGTGTGGCTATTGGTATTTTTCTAAGGCCTATGGTTTCTTCCCAGCGAATTGGTATGCCTTCTGCCCTAGCCCAAGCGAGTGTGGAATGCCTCCAAGCTTGGAAGTACGGGGGGTTAGGCGCCTTCCATCGTTTCGTGATTAGCCGTTTGGCAGTTATTATGCCCAGGTCTAAGAATCTGGATGTAACCTTGGTGTTGTGTGTCCTGCGGAATCTGTGTAGCAAGTACACCGGCCATTCAAAGGGTATCTCCCTCTCGGTGCAGTGATGCAGCGCTTCCGCTACCTTTCTCCAGTATGCACTACAGCTGGTGCAGCTCCACAACATGTGTATCAAGTCTGCGTCTAAAACAGAGCATCTGGGACAAGCAGAATCGGTACGATGAAAACATCTGTTTATTTTGGCTGGCGTGTAGTACGCTCTGTGTGTAATGTAAAATTGGATCTGCCTGAACCTCATGTTCCTGGGGATCTGGACTGGGCTGGCCAGCACTTGCCCCCATTCTTTATCCGAGAATTGCCTGCCTAGGTCTCTCTCCCATTTATGTTTGAGGGGGTCTAAACTGATCGCTGCATGTTGGCGCAGCGAGGCTGCGAACCATTGCGTCAGGTGTCTGCCTTGTCCCATTACATGCAAGTATTGTATAGTAAGGTGTGTGGGCAGTTCAGTAGTTAGGTCTCCCCATAGCGTCGTGAGTGTAGCTAGTAAAGACCGGTGCAGGAGAAATTGGCCCGCAGGAAGTCCATCTCCTTCTATCAGTGTCGCATAGGGAAGCAAAGCGCCTTCACGGTAGAGGTCTCCCAGAGTCTGTACCCCCGCCGTGTGCCACTGTTGTAATTCTGTAGCGGTAAGTGTTCCCTGTCCTTTAGGAGCACCCTCTAGGGGGAGAGCGGGGGCATAGGGTGTTGTGCTTCGAGTTATGTAGAGGCTCCTTTTGTAGCATCTGTGTGCTATGCTCAGCCACAGAGATTCTGGAGGCTGCGCACGTGCACCGGGGTGAAAAAGCTGAAGAATCTGGGACAGCGTAAGCGGTGGGAGCGTGGTCGCAGTATCTTCGCATTGGCGACCTGCCATCCACCTGGCCAGCCATTGGAGTTGTGCAGCCAAGAAGTAGTGTTCGAGACATGGTGCAGCCAGACCCCTTTGATCAGTGGGCAGATACAGTTTTTTAAACGCCACTCTGTGTCAACTGGGGCCCCATATGAAATCCCTGACCGTCCTCTCCAGTGGAGCAAAGAAGGGGCCGGTATGTGAACGGGTAGGTTGGTGAAATAGTACAAGAATCTCGGTAGGGCCACCATTTTCACCATTTTCACCAACGCCACCCTGCCTGTCACTGCAAGGGGAAGTGTACTCCAGAATTTCATCTGGGATTTGATGGCCGTTAACGTCCTACCTAGGTTACCGTCAAAGAGATCTGTCGGCTGTCGATATATCCGGATTCCAAGGTAGCGGAATGTGTCTGCATTCCACTTTACCCTCACTCCATTGAGTACTAAGCCCGGGTCAGGGACACCTGCGCTAAAGGCGTAGAGCTTTGATTTGCCGATATTTACCTTTAGTCCGGATATAGCCGCAAATTCCCGTAAGATTTGGGCCAAGTTGTCTGGCACATTGTTAATGTCGTGAAGGTAAATTAATAGGTCATCCGCGTATAGCGATACCATATGCATGCCATCGCCTAGCAGTATGCCCCCTTGCGTATGCACCCTTATCGACTCCGCTAGTGGCTCCATTGCAAGCGCGAAGGGAAGAGGGGACAGTGGGCAACCTTGTCTCGTCCCTCGTCGCACTGGAATCGCCTCCGAGATGTATGGGCCCATCTTTACCCTTACCACTAGGTTTGTGTAAAGCAGTCGGACTAATTGCAAGAAGGCCGGGCCTAGCTTGTACTTATCTAGAGTGGCAAACATATAATTCCATTCGAGGGAGTTGAAAGCTTTCTCGAGATCAAGCACAAGGCAGCCTGCCCTCGGCCATACGTTCGTGGAGTATGTGGCTATTCGGAAGAAGCGGCGCAGAATAAGTGAGGTGTTGCGAGCTGGTACAAAACCATTTTGATCTGCGTGTACCAGTGCAGGAACCACCTGTGCCAGCCTGTCAGCCAGCACCCTCGCGAGCAACTTATAGTCGGTGTTGAGTAGGGCGAGGGGCCTGTAGGAGCCCATATCAGTTGGATCCCTATCTGGTTTGGGTAGTGAAATCAGGTGCGCCTCGCATAGCGAGGGGGGGAGCCGTCCCGCATCTTCAGCGGCTGCATAAAGGGCATGCAGCTTCGGGCCTATCGTCACCCGATACACCTTATAGTACTCTGCCGGGAGTCCATCTGGTCCCGGGGTCTTCCCCGTGGCCAGGGATGATATCGCTTCCTCAACCTCCTCGAGTGAGATCGGCTCATCTAGCAGGTCACTGTACGTTGGCTCTACCTCAGGCAATTGTATGCGGTCTAAAAAAGCTGTCAGGGCATGCGACTCACAACTGCAGTGGGATTGATACAGTTGGTTGTAATGCTGTGTCAGAGCCTTTTGGATGTCTCGTTGTGCGTGTACTAGTGCTCCCGCGTTGGTTCACAGCGCTTCGATGGGTTTGCGGGCGTGTTCTTGGTGAATTAGCCAGGCTAAAAGCCAACCCGCCCTGTCGGCAGTGGCGTGGGTGTGGGCTGTATGCGCTGTGTAATTGTGACAGCGAAGGCGCTCTAGTAGTTCCGCGTGCTGTGTGCGCAGCGATTCCAGGCGTTGCTTGTCCCTGCCTTCCCCTTCCCCCTCCACCTCATACAGCAGCAGCTGTTTTTCTATTTTGCTTAAGTCGGAAGATAGTTGCCTACGTATGTTCCAGGTCATACCCATACAATGCCCTCTTGTTGTGACCTTGAAGGCCTCCCATTCCACCAACGCATCCTCTGCTGTGTTTTCATTAATCTCGAAATATGTGAGTAGGGCCGTGCCCAGTGAGGAGCGGAATGCTGGGTCCTCTAGCGCGGCAGTTTGGAGTCTCCATGTGGGGGGAGGGGGGCGCCCAATATCCCAGGTTAGTTGTAATATTTGCGGATTGTGGTCAGAGTGTGTCCGACCTAAATATTCTGCCTGGTGTACCAGGGGAAGGAGCGCTGGGGATCCCACTATTCTATCAAGGCGTACATGTAGGCCATGCACCGCTGAGTAGTATGAGTAGACTTGGGTGTTTGGGTTGATGGCGCGCCATATATCTATGAGTGCCCAGTGCGCCAGCCAGTTTGTGAGGCCCTGCGCATTGGATGCCGCTGTGGTTTTGGACAGGGGCGGGAACGATCTATCCAGATCTATGTTAGGTACAGAATTGAAGTCCCCCCCAAGGAGCCAGGGCATTCCGCTCCACCCGGCTAATGACTTCTGAGATTTTCCAAGAAGGTCGACTGGCCTACTTTCGGGGCGTAGACGGAACCAAGGAGTATTGGTTGGCCATTAAGTCTGCCACTGACTAGTGTGTATCTACCCTCAGGGTCAATTAGTACTTGTTCACTTGTAAAGGGAATCCCAGCTCTTACCCAAATGAGGACGCCTCGCGCGTGAGCCGAATAGTTCGTGCCGTATACTTGGCCTCTCCATTTATTGCGCAAGTGCCCCAGCTCCACCTGAGACATGTGTGTTTCTTGGAGCAGCGCAATACCAGCGGATCTGCGTTGCAAATATGAGTAAATAGAGTACATACGCGCCGGGGAGTGTATGCCATGCACGATCCACGTTACTACGTTGACTTGCACCATAATTATTTCTTGGGATGGTCAAAGTGGCAACAGGAGGGTAAGGCATTATAGTTTCTGATTTGTGTGAGTGTGCTCCAACTGAGGGGCAGATTTACAAGCCCCTTGCGCCACTTTTGCGTCATTTTTCCCATGTTAAAAATGACGCAAAAGTGGCGCAAGGGGCTTGTAAATCTGCCCCTCAGTGTTTTCAATAACAATGCGTATCTGCAAACTGAACTATACATAACTAAAAACAACATTGAAAGCAAGATAAAACATAATTCCATAAGGGCGGATCCCAACCGGGGAACGACCCAAACTATTGTGCCTGAGTGAGGCAGTTAACCTGCTGTCATTGATTGACTACTGGGGGAAGCTAGTAGTAGGAACGGGCCCGTGCGGCTCATCCCCCGTACGTTTGACAATATAGAAGTGTAATGTGTGGAACATCGCCTGTGCATATCACTTTTGTGGTGTGTGTAACCTCAATAAATGGAGGAGAGGAACCAGGAGTGAGCGGGAGGGAGAGTGATGTGATGTCAGTCCACCTGTTGCAGTTAGTTGTTAAGAGCCTGTTCACACATCATTGTCAAATGATTTCATCTGACGTCTGGGGAGTGACGTCCGGCAGATGAGGCGAGCTGGCACTCGAAGACCAATCCGGAATAGATTCAGCATCTTCACGGGATTTGGTTGGGGATCCTGCAGGGCCAGCCGGTGGTGTATGTTTCGTTGGATGCAGTGCAGCTGCCACCTGCAGCACCTCCTGGTATTCCGATCTCATCTGTTCAGGGTTCGGAGCGGTTACAGGAGATGATTTTGACCACAAGTCTCTGCCTCTACCTCGACGGCGGTTACGCCGGGACTTCTTCTGTACTTGGAATTCGTCAGAAGGCCTGGGCATCGTTGCTAGCCCATTTTCTTCTAGCCAGTCCCATGCCTCTGTGGGGGAATCAAAGTACCTAGTGTTGCCGTTGCGAACAACCCTTAGCCGGGCAGGAAATAGGAGGAAGTATCGGAGGTCAAGCTCTCTCAACTGTCGTTTAACTGCCATGAAGGTGGAGCGTCTCCTCTGTACCTGGACGGTATAGTCGAGAAAGAGTGAGACAGTAATGTTCTGCACTCTTGGGCCAGGGTGTTTCCCCACTTCCCTCAGTATGGCATCCCGGTCACGAAAATTCAGAAGACGAAACAGAAAAGGGCGTGGGCTAGCTCCTGGAGGGGGCCGGCGGGCGGGAACCCTATGTGCACGTTCCACCACAAATTGTGAGGAAAGCAGTCCGGGGGGCAGTAATACTTTCAACCAGGATTCTATGTAGCCTTCCGGGTTCGAGCCCTCTGCACCTTCTGGAAGGCCAATTGCCCGAATGTTGTTCTGTCGTTACCTCCCCTCGGCATCGTCTAGCTTCTCTTCCAAGGAGCAGACATGGTCTATAAGGTCCTCTAGGGTTGCTGTATGATTATTAGTTCTTGGTTGGAGGTCAGCAAGGGCGACTTCGTTTTCGTGTACACGATCAGACAGCTTGTGGTGATCTGATTGTAGGAGCGTAACGTCCGACGTGATGCCATCTATTCTGCTTTCTAGGGAGACACGGGTCTGCTCCAATGCTGCACCTATCCATTCCACTGCTGCCAGGACCGTATCTAATTTGGATGACAGACCTGGGTGATCCGTTTCTGCCGGCTTCCCCATGCCCCCTGAAACTCCCTTGCCCACGGTGAGGGATGGGTTGTCCAATTGATTACTCGAGCGGAGGCGCCCCATAACTATTTGCTGTGCACTCCGCATGCAGATCAGGATATGCGATGAGCTCATCCGAGATCAACACTATTTCCACTGCGTTCCTCGTTAGCACTCTCGGGTGTCGCAGGAGGCACCCCTCTTACCACAGGATGCCCTCACCACACTGTGTCCTAGATTAGAGTCTACATTTGCTTTAAAGGGGTCAGCGGGGTTAGAATGACCAGAGTCCAATCTCTGCCTACCCACGTACCCAGCCGGTGATCTCCCCTAGCCCAGGGATAGAGAATGAAGACCAAGGCAGTGGGACTACCCTATGCACTCAGGGGGACCTGGTACAGATATGACAGGTTTTGCAATTGAGTCGGGGGCGTCTACAAGCTGCCTGCGTTAATGCGTCCAGGCACCGTCTGCCCCAGGGGAAGGACTAGCTGTATGCCTGTCCCACAATTTGTGTTTAATGTCTACGACAAGGCCTTGAGTCCATGAACAGCTGTCCTAGTAGCACCGACACAGGCACTCGCAGAGTTTACAACCACGCGCGTAGCTGAAGGGCACTCCTTCTCTACCTCCGTGGCAAGTACAATCAGTCTCCCCAGAAAATGGCAGCGCCCACAGTCTAGTTTACGGCCCGACCCAGACCCATCAAGCCCCGGGGTGCTCTAGCTTTACTAACAGTGACCTCACGCTATGTTCAGGGGTCAGGTTCGGTGAAAGTGGTCAGGAAGGGCGAGTCATTCTCTGTGCAGCTCATTACCGCGTGAAAGGAGGCCTGGGCCCGACCGACCCCCGGGCGTGCCTCCCACTGGGTCTCAAGCTGAGCAACAGTCCAAGTCCAGCACGACTGTGCCACCCACAGCGACCGCCCACGGCCTGGTAGCCGCAAGTTTTCCCACCTCAGGCTTGATAGTGTTTCTGCGAGGAGAGGCCCCGCTCTCTAGGGCAGTACGGGCGGCAAAATGGATTCCCTCCCTCCAGTGCCAGCATGTCTAAATGCAGCCTAATCGAGGTCCAGACGTCCACTTCCAATCAAAGACACCGGGCCCCTGGGGGAGTCTAGGCTCGACCAACCTCCGGATCTCTCCCGGGGCCAGCTCGTCCCTGCACAGTCACACTCTGTATTACGACAACAACAGGGTCAAGGGTCCAGGAGCAGATGACTCAACAGCGCTGTCTTTTTCTATCCCAAAGGCCGCGGCCTCTGCGTGAAGGGACAGGACACTCCACGCCTACCTCCGTGGCGAGTCGAAGCAGTCACACTTCTGGAAGGCAGCGCCCTCTCAACGGTTCGACTCCTGATTCGGGCCTGACCAGCATCTGGGTACTCTGGCGTTTCTTTTGACTACCCCTGCAGAGTTCCAGGGCATGATTAGATGGGAGGGTTCAGGGAGGGCAAGTGTCACATAGTTTAGCACAAGCGTGGCCCGACAGTATACAGGGGGAGGCCTGGGCCCGATCGAACCCCCTGCCCCCCCTTCTTGAGCCTTATCCCGGGCAGCAGTCAGGCTCTGACTCACCAGCTGTACCCATAACGCCGGTCTCTCAGTCAGAAAGCCGTGGGTCTCACGCCTTAGCTGAGTCAATGCCACTGAGAGGAGGGATCACACGCTCCAAGCCAGCACCAGGCGCAAACCTGGATTCCCCTCCCTCCCGTGTCTGCGAAAGCGGCTCAGGTCCAAACAGGGTCTAGGCATCCACCTCAGGTTAAGGGGACCGAGCCCCCAAGGTAGTCTAGGCCCGACCAGCTCCCGGACCTCCCCCAGGGTCAGCCCACCACTTCTTCAGTGCTAGAACCCACACGCGCAGCAGACATCAAACGTGGGACAGTTTAGGCCCGAGTCGGCCTCCGCACTGTCCACCCTCGCCAGCAATCTGTCTCAGGTCGCCAAGTGCCCAGCAGCGTTACGTTACCAGAGTTCAAAGAGGGCCTGGGCCCGACCGACCCCCGGATCCCCCTTCACCTCCGCCAAGCACCAGCCCCTGGGCTCACCTGCGTCAGCGGCTCCCCAGCCGTGGAGCAACCAGGCTCACAGCGCCGCTTCACTCTTAACAGCGGGGGCCTTCCCTCTGGATGTCCGGGCGACAGACAGCAATTCCGCCGGCCCCGCTGGATGTATGGTTTTCTGCACTCTTCGCCCCTGAGTGCAGCAGTCATCAGCAGCCCCGGACGCACCAGGCTATGAGCTCCAGGAGAGTAGGGGGGCTCAGCTCCACGTAGCATCCGCCGCCATTTTCGGAAAGGCGCCAAATCAGCCGCGCCGCAGGCCTCACCAACAGACCGCTTCAGGTAGCGCGTTTGGCGCAGCAAACGACTCACCACCGGCCACAACAGGAGATCCTCCCTACTGGGTAGCCCCGAGGGGGAGCTTGCAGCGGGTTTTTGCCGCGATGAGCAGGATAACCGGGGGATGGGACCCGGAGCTCCGTTAGAGCACGTCCGCCATCTTAAGTGCTTGCCACGCCCCCTGCCACTCACGCACCTAATGGGACTTCCCTATATCAGTATTTCTTGTCAACTTAATTGTTTGTGTGTACATTATTTATATTATAGCTTTCCCCATACAAAGCACCTGCAATGCATTGCAGAGGATAGGTGGTGTGCTCTGCCTATCAGTAGCCAGAAGAGTTAGGAATTATGGGGTTAGGTGAGCCTTAGCAATACCATCCACGGAGTGCCACTTTTTGTTTCCTGTGTCACACAAGTGTGGTGATATTCCAGTGGAAGTGATGCATTATTATAATATTTCTTTATCTTTAAATGAAATATTTTGTTGTGTGTATTTGTGTGCTTTGTTTAGAGGATACAAGGGTTTTCTAATAGGAACAGATGAGATGGACATGTTCTTTACTGTCACTAGACTGAAACCAAGCACTCCTTTTAGAAATTTACTCTGAAGGTAGTAAGGTAGAAACGCGCAGGGTTTAGGGTCCAACTTAAAGACATTTGGATAAAGCACAAAAACCAATAAAATAACAAATTTCTTGCTTACGGTAAAATTTGATTTCCTGCAAAAAATTTTTTTTTTAAATTTGAATATTTTGTCTCCATATGTTTGTTGCTGACATTACATGAAGGATAAAGTACCCCAAATGTGCATGCATTAAAAGCTGTAATAATTCACCACAAGATTTCTGACCTTTACCTACTCATACTGCTGATACCTACTCCTTAACAGAATATCTATGTGAAATGTTACAGCATTCATATACATGGATGTAGTCACACTAGTCTATTCAAACTTAATACAACAGAGACTGGCTGTGTACTATGTCTTAAGAACCTGAATACAAATCAGACCTTCTGGAGGCAAAGAAAAGAACAAGTCAAGAAGCCAAAGGATGTTTTGAAGACACTTACAGAGCAAAATCTCCAATTCTAATCAGTCAGATATTTTCTATACAGAGCCACATGTGCTAAGACAACATGATCCAACACTTTATGTAATTTTCTGTACTTCAAATCATGGACTTAGAAACATTTGGGTGAATGACAGAATATCGATGCACACAATATCAATTCACAAAAATATCAGAAAATAAATAGTGTTCTAAAAAATATTGTCCTTCTATACTTAACTAAGAAAAACACAAATATCAATAACAAAAATATTGCTCTAATAAATATAGGTTTTTACTAATATCTATAATAAAAATATTGGAAACAAATATATTATAACATTTAAAAAGGCAACTAAGTAGTCAAAAATATTGATTCACAACATATCTACTAGATCAATATCGTCAAAATAATTAAGTTATAATGACAAAACATAAAAATAACAAATGAAATAAACAAATTAATGACAATAAACATTAAAAAACATATAAACATATTTTACTAACTTAATAAACATATAACATTACTAAAATATATATAACTCTGCCAAAATAAAAATAGTACTAAATACATCACAAAATCAATGAAAAAAGTATTTGTAATAACTAAAAACAAGTAAACAATATTTAAATAAATAAATAAATATATATAGTTTGACAAAGACTGCGTGTGCAGTTGAAACGCGTTACCTGGATTAGCGTGGCTCGATAACAAATCCCTTTTCAGCTATCCCGAGCGTGCTGAAGTCTGTTTCTTATAAGGGAACAGTCGTTTTGTTAAGATATATATATATATATATATTCACTGAAAAAACCATAGGTTTCAGGGACGTTATAGTTAGTTGGACTGTGTGTTCCTGTAAAGTTTAAATATGTTTTATATATATATATGCCAAGGTGTATTGAAGTATGAGTGGGTGTATGAGTGTCTGAATAGATGATTTAGTAGGTGCGTGACTGACTGTATAAGTGAGTGATTAAACGTGTCTTACTGAATGCATGGGTTAGTGAGTAAACTGTGTAAATGTCTGTATCAGTCTGTCAGTTGGTGTGTAAGCGGCTGCATGGGTTGGTGAGTAGCTACATGAGTGTCTATATGGGTTATTGATTGGTTGTCTGAGTATCTGTATGGGTGACTGTGTGTCTGTGTGGGTGGGTAGGGGGTGTGTGACTCTGTGCATAGATGTGTGAGTGGGTAATTCACTGGGTGTATGGGTTCAAGAGTGCATCTGTGAAGGGCTGTATGGGTGGGTGAGTGTGTGTATGGGTGTGTTGGTGAGTGAATAGATGTCTCAGTGGTACATGTGTGACTAACTACATATGTGAAAGGCAGTATATGTGACTGTTGGAGTATATAAATCACTATATGTGAGAGTTAGTGATTGTGAGAGTGGCTGTATGGATGAGTGTGTGCTTGTATCAGTGATTGTATAAGAGAGTAAGTATGTGTTAGTATCTGTATCAATAAGTGAGGTGGTGTGTGTATAACTGTATGCGTGAGTAAATGGGAGTGTGAATGAATCTTTGCATGATTGACTAGGTGTGTAAGTAACTCTATGGATGAGTGGCGATGTGTGAGTGTCTGTATAGGTATATGAGTGCAAATGATAGTGCTGTATTGATAAGTGACTGCATGTATGAGTGACTGTATGGGTGAATGAGTGGATGTGTGTGTAGACCTAGGAATCAGTGAGTGGGTATGTAGTAACTGGTATTGGTGTGTCTATGGTTTCGTAAATGGTAGTCTGTATTTTAGAGTGGGTGTATCAAAGGTTATATTAGGGTGTGAGGAGGTGCATCACATTATCACGTGGATGATGTCATCAGTGATGTCATCAACGATGTCAGTTGAGATGTCAACAGTGATGTCATCAGTGATGTCACTGACCATGTCATGAGTGATGTAATATGTGACGTCATCAGCAGTGCATTGCGGGGGTGCGAGTTATAGTTAGCTCAACTAACTATAACGGCCGAATTTCTCTGGTTTTGTACGAGTGAAATGTCCAACTAACTATAACGTCCCTGAAACCTAGGGTTTTTTCAGTGAATTTCGATGGTTTTTTAAATGCTAATTTCTAACTATAACATCCCTGAAACCTATGTTTTTTTCAGTGAATTTCTACGGTGTTTTAAATGCTAATTTCTAACTATAACATTCCTGAAACCTATGGTTTTTTCAGTGAATTTCAAAGGTTTTTTAAATGCTAATTACTAACTATTACGTCCCTGAAACCTATGGTTTTTTCAATTAATTTCTAAGGTTTTTTAAATGCTAATTTATAACTATAACGTACTAGTCGCATTTGCAGAGTGGTGGAGAAAGGTGGCTGAGTCTCTGACCAGCGCTCAGGAATTCTTCTGCGTAGGACTTACAGGAGGTACCAGGAGGGCTTCTTGGCCCCCAAAGTCCCTCAGGAGTAAAGTGGACTTCATCCTTCAACCCTAGTGTGCCAGGAGGCGCGTTTGCAGAGTGGTGGAGAAAGGGGGGCATGGCCTCCGAAGCTGTCTTAACAATCCCACTGTGTTGAAGGATGCTGAGAGGTGGACACAGGCCATGCCCCCTTTCTCCACCACTCTGCAAACACGCCCCCTGGAACATTCTAAGTTGTGAAATTAAATCCCCTTGCCTCCTGAGGGTCCCTGGGGGCCATCTAGCCCACCAGGTACCTCCAGTAAGCCCCACACAGCTGGATTGCTGAGAGTGGTCTGAGGCCACGCCCCCTTTTTATACCACTCTGCAAACGCACCGCCTGGCACACTGCTGCTCGGGGCATGAAGTCCACTTGTGTCCTGAGGTCCTCAGGACACAAGAGGACCTCATCGCCCCACCAGCAGTGCGCCAAGAGGCGCGCTTGCAGAGTGGTGTAAAAAGGGGCATGGCCTCAGACCACCTCTCTGCAATCCAGCTGTTTGGCGCTTACTGGAGGTACCTGGTGGGCTAGTTGGCCCCAAGGGACCCTCAGTATTCAAGGGGACTTAATTCCCCAACTTAGAACGCGCCAGGGGGCGCATTTGCAGAGTGCTGCAGGGAGGGGGCAGGGCCTCCAGCGAGCGAGTTGCCGGTTTCTTTTAAAAAAAATTCTTATTTTATGGGAGGGGGGCTGCGTGGCCCCCCTTTCCCTGGGCCACTTTTGGCCCTGATGACCCCATCCCCCGGGGCCTGGCAGCCTTGTTTTTTTTATTTTTATTTTTTTGGAGGGGGGCCGCGTGGCCCCCCTCCTCAGACCAATTATGGCCCCGGGGACCCCATCCCCCGGTGCCGTCCTTTCCGTTTAAAAAAATATATATATTTAATTACAGGGGAGGGGGGCCGCGTGGCCCCCCTCTCGGGCCACTTCTGGCCCCGGGGACCCCATCCCCCGGGGCCTGGCCTCACCGTTGGGGACCGTGGGGGAAGCCCCAATGCCCCCACGGTCCCAGCCGGCTCCCCGCCTCCTGCGGGAGCCGGCATTGCTTTTGCACAAGGGGAGCTGCTGACATGCAGCTCCCCTTGTGCAAAAGCAATCTGCTTTGGTTTTTAGAAGTGAGAGCAGGTTTCCTGCTCTCGCATCCAAAAACCAAAGCAGAGTTTGCTATGACAGGACAGGAGCCGTGCTCCCGCCCTGTCATAGCAAACGGCAATGTCCCGGGGGTGGGCACCCTGGGATATTGCAGGAGCCGGCCCTGGGGGGTGGCGGTCCCCAGGGCCATCAAGGGATCCTGGAGGGGGGACGCGCGGCCCCCTCCCATCATTTGTAATGCCCCGGGGAGGTGGTGGTCCCCGGGGCAGTGTGAGGGGGCTTGAGCCCCCCCACACAGATTATTTATGTCAGCCCCGGGGAGGTGGCGGTCCCCGGGGCTTGGGGGGCCCGCGAGGTCCCCCCACCGTATTTTAATAAAGCCCCGGGGAGGTGGTGGTCCCCTGGGCTTTGGGGGGCCCCCCTATTATAATAAAGCCCCAGGGAGGTGGCAGTCCCCGGGGCTGCAGGGGGCTGCAGGGGGCCACGTGCCCCCATGCATACATTTTGAAGCCCCGGGGAGGTGGCGGTCCCCGGGGCTGCGGGGGCCCCTGTGGGCCCCCACTACATAAAGCAGCATTGCCCCCGGGACCTGGCCCACCCAGGGGCTTAAGAATAACGAAGCTTTGTTTTTTTTTGTTTTCTCAGCCGAATTCGCGCACCCAGTGCAAATTCGGCCGATTTAAAAAAAAAAAAAAAGAAAATGCTTTTTTTGGGCCTGTGGGTCCTTGTGGGACCCCTGAGCAGGCCTAGGGTGTCAGGGTGTTTCTACCCTGCCCCCTTTTCTTAATTTTTCATCATCTTTTTTCTGTTTTCTTGTGACTCGGTTACCGAGTCACAAGATGGCTGCCAACACTTCCTGGTTTGGAGTGTTGGCAGCCAATTAGAATGAAGCTCGTCCTCGGTGCTCAGATATACATTTTTTATTTCTTGAATTTCTCTGTAACTACTGAACGGATTTCCACCATTTGAAAAAAAGGTTGCTTTCTGAACCAAGAGCTACCTTTTTGCCAAATTTGGTGTAATTCCGTTCAGCAGTTCGGGCTGTAGCCGTGTCTAAAGTTTCCTATGGAAATTAACAGGGGGAAAAGGCGTTTTGGGACCCCCCTTTTTTCTCGGCCCCCGTTTGAAGAATCACCGCGAAACTTTCAAGACAGGAGCTGATCGGAGCGGGCCATTAGTTTTGAAAATTTCGCGAAGATTCGTCAAACGGCGCCAAAGATATTGGCAAATCAAAAAATGCCAGTAGGCAATATATATATATATATATATTCACTGAAAAAACCATAGGTTTCAGGGACGTTATAGTTACAAATTAGCATTTAAAAAACCTTTGAAATTCACTGAAAAGACCATAGGTTTTAGGGACAGTTATAGTTAGTTGGACATTGCACTCGTACAAAACCCGTGAAATTCCCCCGTTATAGTTAGTCCAGCTAACTATAACTCGCGCCCCGCAATGCACTGCTGATGACGTCACATATTACATCACTCATGACATGGTCAGTGACATCACTGATGACATCACTGATGACATCTCAAATGACATCACTGATGACATCATCCAGTGACTGTGTGTTTCTGTAAAGTTTAAATATTTTTAATATATATAGGAAAAGACGTATTGAAGAATGAGTGGGTGTGTAAGTGTCTGTATGGATGATTTAGTAGGTGCGTGACTGACTCTATAAGTGAGTGATTTAACGTATCTTACTGAATGCATGGGTTAGTGACTAAACTGGGTGAATGTCTGTATCCGTCTGTCTGTTGCTGTGTAAGTGGCTGCATGTGTTTGTGAATAGCTACATGAGTGTCTATATGAGTTATTGAATGCTTGTCTGAGTATCTGTATGGGTGCCTGAGTGTTTGTGTGGGAGGGGTGTGTGCAACTCTGTGCATAGATGTGTGAGTGGGTGATTCACTGGGTGGATGGTTTCAAGAGTGCATCTGTGATAGACTGTATGGGTGGGTAAGTGTGTGTAAGAGTGTGTTAGTGAGTGAATGTATGTCCCAGTGGTACATGTGTGAGTAACTACATATGTGAAAGGCAGTATATATGTGTGTTGGAGTATATAAATAGCTATAAGCGAGAGTGAGTGATTGTGATAGTGGCTGTATGGATGAGTGTGTGCTTGTATCAGTGATTGTATAAGAGCGTAAGAATGTGCTACTATTTGTATGAGTAAGTGAGCTGGTGTGTGTATAACTGTATAGGTGAGTAAATGGTAGTGTGTTTAATTATTTGCATGACTGACTAGGTGTGTGAGTACCTCTATGGATGAGTGGCGGTGTTTGAGTGTCTATATAGGAGTATGAGTGCATATGATAGTCCTGTACTGAGTGACCGTAAGTATGAGTGACTGTACGGGTGAGTGAGTGGATGTGTGCGTAGACCTAAGAATCAGTGAGTGGGTATGTAGTTATTGGTGTTGGAGTGTCTATGGTTTTGCGAATGGCAGTCTGTAATTTAGAGTGGGTGTATCAAAGGTTATATTGGGGTGTGAGGAGGTGCATCAGATTATCACGTGGATGATGTCATCAGTGATGTCATTTGAGATGTCATCAGTGATGTCATCAGTGATGTCACTGACCATGTCATGAGTGATGTAATATGTGACGTCATCAGCAGTGCATTGCTGGGCGCGAGTTATAGTTAGCTGGACTAACTATAACGGGGGAATTTCACAGGTTTTGTACGAGTGCAATGTCCAACTAACTATAACTGTCCCTAAAACCTATGGTCTTTTCAGTGAATTTCAAAGGTTTTTAAATGCTAATTTGTAACTATAACGTCCCTGAAACCTATGGTTTTTTCAGTGAATTTCAAAGGTTTTTTAAATGCTAATTTGTAACTATAACATGTCTGAAACCTACGGTTTTTCAGTGAATTTCAAAGGTTTTGTAAATGACAATTTTTAAATGTATTAATTGTTATATAAATTTTTTCATACTGATTTCCAAATTTTTTAGAAACAATTTTTTTTTAAATATTTTATTTTTTAAATTACATTGTAATTACATTATACATTACATTACAAAAAATACTTTCTCAGAATGAATTACTTTAGTTTAAATACTTTGCACATAGGCAATAGACTTTTAAGTACAGTAGTTACAGTTGTTGCAATGGGCAACACATTTTCAAACACAATGCAACATTCAGCTCAATGTGAATTTCTAGTTAAATGCAATTAGTTACTTTATGGATTACTTTTCTAACCACAGGACTGGATCCTAGATTCAGTCCTGGGACATCTTCTGTAAACAGTTGAGTAAAAGCGTTTTGGTTACAGTCGTGATTTTTAAGGAATATTATTGTACTTTAAAAGTTCACACTTAGAAACTTTTTCTCATAGAATCACCAATGTTATCCTATGGAAGGAAATTCACTTAGAAGTTAAAAACTGTTATCGTTACTTTTTCTTACTCAGTGTTGGATCCTGGATCCAGCACTGGTGCATCTCCTGTAAACAGTTGAAAGAATGCGTTTAAGTCATACAGGCGATTTTTTAGGAATATTTGTAGTTTGTGAAAATCGACACTTTGAAACTTTTCTGCTGAAAACCAGACAATTGATTCCTATGGAAGAAAATATAAGTTACTGGTAAGTACGGTTAAAATTACTTTTCAGGGTCAGTGCTGGGCTAAAAGATGCAGCACTGGGTTCTCTCCTGATAACAGGTGAGTAAATTGGAATTCGTACTTTGGTTGATTTTAGAGGAATATTATAAAGTTTCAAAACTCCACACTTAGAAGAATTTCCAAGTGAAACCAGTCAATGTTAGCCTATGAAGGAAATTCAAGTTACTGGTAAGTACGGTTAAAATTACTTTTCAGGGTCAGTGCTGGGCTAAAAGATGCAGCACTGGGTTCTCTCCTGATAACAGGTGAGTAAATTGGAATTCGTACTTTGGTTGATTTTAGAGGAATATTATAAAGTTCTAAAACTCCACACTTAGAAGAATTTCCAAGTGAAACCAGTCAATGTTAGCCTATGGAAGGAAATTCAAGTTACTGGTAAGTACGGTTAAAATTACTTTTCAGGATTAGTACTGGGCTGAAAGATACAGCACTGAGGTCTCTCCTGATAACAGGTGAGTAAATCGGAATTCGTATTTCGGCTGATTTTAGAGGAATATTTTAAAGTTCCAAAACTCCACACTTAGAAGAATTTCCAAGTGAAAACAGTCAATGTTAGCCTATAGAAGGAAATTCAAGTTACTGGTAAGTACGGTTAAAATTACTTTTCAGGACCAGTACTGGGCTGAAAGATACAGCACTGAGGTCTCTCCTTATAACAGGTGAGTAAATCGGAATTCGTATTTCGGTTTGATTTTAGAGGAATATTTGTATGTTTCAAAAATCAACACTTAGAAACTTTTTCAACAAAAAGCAGGCAATGATATCCTATGGAAGGAAATTCAAGTTACTGGTAAGTACGGTTAAAATTACTTTTCAGGACCAGTACTGGGCTGAAAGATGCAGCACTGAGGTCTCTCCTTATAACAGGTGAGTAAATAGGAATTCGTATTTCGGATGATTTTAGAAGAATATTTGCACAATGGTGAAGGGAGGGCGGGGCCTGAGGTGACATCTGTGCAAACACGCCCCGTGGCGCGTTTTAAGTTGGGGATTAAGTCCCTTGAATCCTGAGGGTCCCTAGGGGCCAACTAGCCCACCAGGAACCTCCAATATGCGCCAGGGGCTGCGTTGCAGAGACTGTAGAGAGGCCACACCCCTTTTACACCTCTCTGCAACGCAGCTCTGTGGCGCTTTCTGGATGTACCTGTTGGGCTAGTTGGCCCCCAGGGACCCTCAGGATTGAAGGGGATTTAATTCCCCATCTTAAAACGCGCCACGGGGCCTGTTTGCACACATGTCACCTGAAGCCCCGCCCCCTCCCTTCACCACTGTGCAAACGCGCCCCCTGGCGCGTTTGCAGAGGGGGAACGAATTCCCCTTGAATCCTGAGGGTCCCCGGAGTCCAACTCCGGTTCGAACCACGGGCGGGAATCTGGAACGTCGGATAATGACCGAAGCCTAATGGCCTAAGAATAAGGTTCGTTGGTACTGTGTCTAAAACATACCGTCACAGGAACCATTTGAATGATTATCATGTCATAACAAGCAATTTATCATCTCGAGGAAAATACACTTGACGCACATTTATTGCGGTGAATATATGAGCATAATACGCCATCTTCAATCAATATAGCAACTTTGAGATCTTAATCAGAGCTATGAGTACCATCTCTAAAGGAACATTCTGATCTAATAAATATTGCCTGACGTATTTACCAACTAATATCTTGACGTACAACAATACTTTCGCCCTGAAGAAGTTCTGTTTTCAGAACGAAACGCGTTGGCTGTGGCCTTTTAAAGAAACCAATAAAGAAACGTGATTATGCCTTACTGAATGGATTGGACATTATTTGAAATGATCTAAATGGATCATATTTTGGACATTTGGTGCAACTTTGATTTCAAAAAAGATATATATATATATATATATCACACACAGGATTGTCCCCATTTGAAAGCGCACTCACGAAAGCAGCCGAGTCACCACTCTGTTCCAGTAGCGTTTCTTTATTTGCAACAACCAGCAGGTAACCGCCCGACCATTTCAAGCCCTACGCGTTTCGGAACTTCTTGTTCCTTGTTCACGGGCACGTTTAAATGTTATGAGGCAAATTAAAGGCAAAGGAAAAAGTCAACTGATTTTATCCTCCTCTAGTGGCCAGCCCTCCAGTGGGCGTGATTTCCAATCCAGCATTCTGGGACATGTAGTCACTTTGCCTTTCAATTACACCCTTCAGTGGGTTCCGCCGCATTAACATCTCTTTAAACATCTATTTAACAGCTCTCCAGTGAGCTACAGGCAGTAACCTCCGATTGTATTTAATTGCTAACTGCTTTCCTTCTGCTCGTTGCGTCGAAGTTAAGTCCCCACGCAGCAGCCCACACATGATGATGGCGGTGCAGCTTTCCCGACCGGGACCGGCCGGTTTTATCTCACACACAGGATTGTCCCCATTTGAAAGCGCACTCACGAAAGCAGCCGAGTATATATATATCCAACACACTTTTACTCCGTCAGGAGCCAAACCACATTCCGGGTGGCCTCGGCGCATGGGGACGGAGTTCCTCATTTAAATCCACAAAATCTTCTCTTCCTACAGAACACTCCAAAGGAACAAAAGAGCGCCGCACACCGGATTCCTTGAAATGACAAGCGCTTTATTTGTCCAGAACACCCAGGCGAAAACACGGGGTTTTGAATTCAATGTCCTTCCTTACGCGTTTCAGCTATCGTGTAGCCTTGATCACAGGTGAGACTTCTTTGGTAAACTGCGTGACGCTCCATCTTTAAGCGCCTGACGGGACTACAATGTATTACGTAGTCAACTTGTCAACTGCAAGTCCCAAAATGCACTATGAAGGTTGTTTAACATCCCTTTACGCTGTTTCACATTCTCCCATTCTTACTGCTTCCAACTCGGAGAAATGCAGCTTTATCATTGCACGGGTCAACATTCAAAGTGTACATATCTTTACCACATGTCGCCGCTGTGTTCATTTTGTAAAATGTCCTGAACAACAGAAATCCATAAGCAAAACAACATGTGTCATTCTGCACTCCCTTGCCACGTATCCACCAAGTTCCAATTGAAGGCTGGGCATTCCATACCTGTTCTACTTGGTAGCATGCGGGCGGGTCTGGCTCACTTAAATTTAACTCCAGCACACTTTTATTCCGTCAGGAGCCAAACCACATTCTGGGCGGCCTCGGCGCATGGGGACAGAGTTCCTCATTTAAATCCACAAAATCTTCTCTTCCTACAGAACACTCGAAAGGAACAAAAGAGCGCCGCACACCGGATTCCTTGAAATGACAAGCGCTTTATTTTTCCAGAACACCCAGGCGAAAACACGGGGTTTTGAATTCAATGTCTTCCCTTACGCGTTTCAGCTATATATATATATATATATATATATATATATATATATATATATATATATATATTGTAAGCACAACTGCTGACCAGAATTGTGTCAGCCGACACACACAGGAGCACACTCGAGGATTCGTGTATAAATCTTCTTTTATTTGTGCAGAGCCACCCATAGCACTGATTTTGTGGATATATACATTATTTTGCTTTCATATATATATATATGTATGAAAGCAAAATAACTAAATACATATTACACATTATAAAACTAACATTTATTAGTGTTCGTTATAACAGGGAGTAATGGGGAAAAAAATCCAACCTAAAGAAAGCTAGCCAATAAAATGTAACCATAAATAAACTTAACCTGTAGAAAAATCACACAATTACACCAACAATATATAAAAGGCACACAAATTTTAACAACTTACTGCTCGAACACCTACAAAAGTTGCAAGAAGAGGAGACTCTGCTCAATTTTTGGACCAGAACCTGAAAACAGAAGTGGAGATATATATACACCTACCTTGCAAAGTAAGTAAAATGTATATTTAAGCTAAAACATAAAATTAATTAAAGTTAAAAATGTCAAATAGCAAATAATTAACAAAACACTCTGCTACTTCTTTTTCTTTATGTTTAGTTCTTATAAACAAACTACTACAGCATCAATAAACTACTAATCTGCTGGGAAACAAAACCAGTCACATACTTGGAAAACGACATACCAAAAGGAAGTAAAGTAAAATTATTACTAAACAGGAGCTCACCCTAAAACATCGAAAAAATAAAACCTAACTAACTCAGCCCCTACTACCTATCATCAATCAAACATTTAAAATTAAAATAATGCACTTTTTTAAAGCAACAAAAAAGAAACAAACTGCTCCACATTACAACACCCGCAATGGAAAACCTGCAAAGAAAGTGTGCAACATCTACCAAGAACATACATGTAAGTATAAAACAGAAAAAGTGGTGCATAATTTTGTACGTGAATTACAAACGTATTGCACATTTTAAAATTTTAATAATTTATACTATTACATTATTTTTAGACATAATGACACAAAGAGCAAGATACATCACGTCACAGAAAGGAAAGCAATAATTTTCTCATTTGGGCTACTCTTACAACCAAGAAAGTACAACAATGGAAACTGTCAATCACAGACCAACTACCAGTTATACCCACCTTAAAATGTTTAAGTGTACAAACTAAAAGGCCACTAACGATACCCTTTCTTCCCCTGAAGATACCAAGATATCCAAATGCCTGAACACTGAAGAACCACACATAATGAGCAACCCTTCCTCTTACATATTAACGTAAACAATGATAAACAAATCCTAATAGTCTCTACAAGTGAAAACATACTAAAACTAAGCCATTGTCAAACCTGGATGATGAATGGGACCTTAAAATGTGCCCTAAACTATTCATTCAGCTATACATCATACACGGTGAATATTAAAACACAAATATTCCATTCATATATGCCACACTACCTAATACACAAAGTAGGACTTACTGTGAACTATTAAACCACATTAAAATCAAAACACTTACTGCCAACATAAAATAATAATTGATACTCAAACCATTATAAATTCTACCCAGTCACAGCCAAAAAAGTGTGTTACTACCACTTCAATCAAAGCATATGGTAACATCTCCACCTTCTGCACTTAGGAGGTCATTACAATGTCGGAAGGCCCGCCACCGCCAGCAGTGCGGTGGCGGACCTTCTGCCATCGGAAAGCAATTTTACCCCTGCCACATTACGATGGCGGGGGGAATCTGACCGCAACCGTGGCGGGCGCAAAGACCGCCCGCCACGGATCCGCCACAGGCAATCGTTACGATTGCCTGGCGGAGCGGACAGCATCAGTAAAATGGTGGCAGTTCCTAGCAGGCACCGTCTGCCAGATTAGGATGCTGGCCGCAGCCAGCCTTTCCGTGGCGGGTAAACCGTCATTGAAAGGCTGGCGGGGATTGGTTTTGGGGGCCTGTTGCGGGCCCCCCTTGTGTTGGGGGAGGTGGCTTTGCACTGGGGGGTACCCATGGTACACCCCTGCATTTCCCTGCACTGAGTGGCAGGCACCACATGGTGCCTGCCACGTAGTGCAGGGAAAGGCACTACATGCATTTTTAACATCGCGGCAGGTGCTGCAGTCAGCAGCGCCCGCCGCAATGTTAAATTGCAAGATGCGACTGCCATGGTGGCGGTCGCATCCTAATTTGGAGTGCGGGACCGCCGCATGCATGGTGGCCGGTCCCGATCCCCGCAACGATGGCAGTCGAACGAAAGTCCGACCGCCATCGTAATGAGCCCCTTAGTGTAGACTATGCTACTAGCAGTCAAATTGCATTGAAATTAAGAAAATGATTGCACAAGCCTATGTCCCTGTCACAGAGGTAGCTACCACTACAATCTACTTCTAGAAAGTCCTTTCTACCAAGAAAACAAACACAAACTAAGCCCCCTAATGGATTATTTTGAAGACATTTGGGTTGGCAGACTGTATTGCTCTGGACACCGACTCCAACCCAAATTCCAAATACCATGATGGAATGTCTATGACAGCACGATGACACGGGAAGCCTAATCAAACAACACTGTGGAAGGATGGCACAGTGCCTTCCAATCCACACTAGGCAGACTCCAACCTACACTCTATAAATTTATAGAATCCCTACAAAAACAACAAATCTACCAACAACTATGAATTGAACAATCAATAACCCAAATTAAACCTACAATTAGAAAACAAACCACTAGAATATATGACATGTGACAATGCAAAGTAAAACTCTTTATAAACAACAAGGAGTACACTATTTAGAATCAATAGCCAAAACCCTATTTTAAAATAAATAATTACCTGCAAAAAGCGCAAAAAACTAAAACCATAGTCCAAACCAGCATAACAAAATTATTTTTAAATAAATGATATACATATTACTATTAACATCGGCTAAAAAATTAAATAAAATTATAATTTGAAATAAAACTGATGAATACAAATATTATGTATATTAAAATATAAAAAATATGAATCTCACAACCACAAACCTGAAATAAGACATAAAATGTATCGCATAAATTAATTCCAGCACATAAAATATATTTTAACAAATATTAATCACATAAAACTGTCATAATTCACAGAATATACCATTTCCCACAACAGAAGAAAATTACTTAAATAGCACTTACTGTTCTGTAGCTGCACGTCCGCCTCTGGATCCATGTAATCAAAAAGTATACTCCACCACAAATGGAAAAAGAAACTCCAAGAAGCCCCCCAAAAATGTGAAAATAAACTAGTCCAAAAGAGATCTATTGAAGCAATCCAAAATCTTCATGAACCATAAAAAAAAAAAAAAATCCGGACTACAAACTAAAATTGATTTCCTTTAAAAAAACTAAATGCTAACTACAAATGCCCATAAAAGACATGGCAATTAAAAACGTGTAAAGTAAAACACAATACCCATCTGCAAAAAACGGTAACTTCAAATATAGCATAAATATCACAATCAATCATCAAAAAGCACATAAAACAACATAATATAACATAGTATAACAATATATTACTAACAAACTCTATGTATACCTTGGCCAACACACCAGTGAATGACACTGCAACAAAAACAACAAAATCACTGAAAAACCCCAAAACTACACTATAACAACACTATAACTAAAGTTTACAACTCTCCCTTTATTCCTCCAATCCTTAAAACCCTAAGCAAAACCCTTTTAAAAGCTCTTACCTGTTCCAACAAACAGCAGCCCCTTTCCGCGACCTCCTTCCAGGAAAATTGACTAAAAATTAGAGAAATAGATTACAAAATAGAAGGTAGCAGTAAAAAAATGGCTTCTTATTGAAACTAAAAATAAATTAAGAATCTCCCTTGAAAACAATGGAAATATATGAAAAAAAATAAAAAAATGTTTAAAAAATGTAAAAATGTTTACAAAATGTTAAAAATATACAATGGTTTGTAAAGATTTGTGAAAAAATGTAAAGTATAAATTACATATAGGGGCCGATTCCGATTCGGGCCGGAAATCTCTCCGACCGAGCCGGACCCGGAGAGATTTCCGACCGAATCGGACCCGTGCAGTCCGACCGAACGAGTCCGATGCATTCGTATGCCACCGGACACGAAGTCGGTCGGACTCCCATTGAACTCAATGGGAGCCGGTCGTACAACGCGTACGCGGGCTCCCATTGCCTCAATGGGTGCGAGGCGGACAAGGGCGCCCCCTACAGCGAGTACGCCGCGAGCGCTCGCGGCGTACACGCACAGGTAGGGGGACCCATGGGTCCCCCTGTGTGCGCCTCGCACGGTGCACGCGTACAGGGGGTCCGACACGGACCCCCAAAGTACGGCTCCGACAGCGAGTTCGAGTCGGACGGCGCGAGTCGGTCGGAGCGGTCGAGGTGCGCATCGTACTTACCCGGCCGGAAAACGTCTCCATTGCGCGGTGCGAACCGGGTCCGAGCGAGTCGGTCGGAGCGGTACGATCCGGGTGCGAGTCGGTCGGAGCGGTCGGGTCGCCCGGACGAGTCGGTCGGCGACTCCGCATCGTACTCGCTCGGCCGGACCCGCGTACGATTCGGTCGGGAAAAAGGGCTCCGAATCGGATCCGGTAAAGCCGAATCCTATTCGGAGCCCTACCGGCCGAGATCGGAATCGGCCCCATAGTGTACAAAAGTACACTTATTTGATATATGCTAAATAAAAAATGTAAAAAATATGCTTAAAAAGTACATAAAATAACTATATGTATATAAAAAGTAAAATAATGCAAAAATTACGAAAAAAATGTACAAAACTGTTTAAGTATAAATTACATGGTTTATTTAGTACTATTAATATTCCCACTGTCTGCTAAATTTAAGCCTCTGGTATCCTTGCTTTTGTACTCTGTTTTTGTGTTGGTATTCTGTTGCTTTGTTTTTGCACTGTTTAGATTGTTCTGCTGGTTTATTTTGTATTTGGGCTCTCTACCCTGTGCCCGCTGTCATCATTTTACCTACCATTTTCCTCCTGCTCTCGCTGCCTCCCCGACAGCCTACTTATGGAGGCCGCTGCACTGCTCCTGGACCAGCACAAGGAAACTTGGCCTGTCGCACTCCCACACATACTCCGCAGAAAATCTATTTTCTCTGGAACCCAGACAAAACAACAACTGCTGTCAGTTCATCTCCACCCCAACATGACTATCATCACAGCAACCAGCGCCACAACAGCCCCCAGAGGCCGAGAGCTCACCAGAACAACTAAGTTGCCTCCTGGTCAATGCCAGATCGCTCTGCAAACTTGACACCGAAGTCTAGGGCACCACCTCCACCCTCGCCCCGACGTGACATTCATTACTGAGATCTGTCTCACCCCCGCATCAACACCAGACTTTGCCATGGCAACACCCATCAGCTACAAAATGAAACACCATGACCGCACCAACAAATTCGGAGGTGGCATTGCCATTGTACACAAGGAATCAATCAGCTATGCCATTTCCGATGATGAGACCACCTTCTTCCCTGAGGCTGCTGTCCCCGCAGCCCCTCCCCCATGCCGGTTCCCGCTCCCACCTCCCAGCTGCGCTTCCCTCCCCCTTCCCTATTTAATGGCAGCCGCTGCGAGGGAGCACGAGCAAGACCTCTGACCTCCTGGTCAGAGACCTGCTCTTTCCCCCAGCAGCTCTGCTGTTGTGCTGCCTGCCGCTGACCCCTTTCACCTTTTGCTGGTAGGTGTTCGAGGCCCTCCTCCACCCGCAGGCTCCTGCCTGCGCCTCATCCCTGGTGGTCCAGTGGGAGAGCCTTGCTCTTCTGCTGCTCCGCTGCTGTCTGTCTGTCTGTTTGTGCCTGCTTTCTGTCTTTGTCTGTCTTTATTTTGTAATTTTGTGCCTTGTTTATTTTTCTCTGTTTTCAGTTTTCCTGTTCTTTGTGCCCTTGTTCTGTGTCATCCGTGCCCGTTTTTGTGTCCTTCTTCCCCACCGCTGCCCCTGCCCCCTGCCAGTTCCCGCTCCTGCCTCCCAGCTGCGCTTCCCTCCCCCTTCCCTACTTAATGGCAGCCGCTGCGCGGCTGTGTACAGCGGGCGCGCGCTAGTGTGCCAAAGGTGCACCAAAGGCAAGCCTGTCTGTGTCCGTCTGTGACCTGACCGCAACCAGCGCCAGGGACCCTGGTTCTCCGACCACCCACCGCTATGACTCAGCTGCCCTCCTCGCACTCAACCCCGGAAGGAACAACAACTGCCAGCTGTCCACAGCGAACACCACCCATGGCCAGTTCTCTTGCCACCACTGCTGCCGAACCTTCACCACCCTCCCCACCGCCATGGCCGCCGCCCCCACACCGGACGCCAACGCCACCGAAGCCCTGATGTGCATCCTCCTCAATGTGCGCTCCCTGCACAGACATGCCGTAGAGATCTGGGACCTCCTCGACACCCTCTCGCCAGATATCGCCTTCTCCATGGAAATCTGGACTAACGCCTCCTCCGCCCCCGACATCGCCACTGCCATTCCAGATGGCTACAAGTTCCAGAGGAAGGACCACCCCAACCGCCTAGGAGGAGGACTCGCCATCGCACACAAGTGCTCCCTCCAACTCTCCAACTCCACCATGAGCGACTCCTCCGCCACCACCGAACACCTTTACTTCCAGATCCAGACCAGCCCTAGAACCACTCTTTGCGGCACCCTCACCTACAGACCCCCCGGACCCCGCGCTTTGTTTGCCACTACCATTGCTGACCTCATCGCACCCCACGCCATCGCCTCCATGGACTACATACTCATCGGAGACCTGAACTTCCACCTCGAAAACCTCAGGGACCCCAACTCCACCGGCCTCTGCGACAACCTCGCCAACATCGGACTGAAACAGCTCGTCACCACCCCTACCCACAAGGCAGGACACACCCTCGACCCCATCTTCGCAGGTGGGAACAACATCCGCTTCAGCCACACCACGCAGCCCCTCTAGACGGACCACCACTGCTTCAACTTCTCTTTCAACACCGCCACTGCTCTCAAACCCACCCCTCGCCCTCCACGAAGGAACTTGAGCAAGGTCACAGAGGAGCACCTCAATTCCACCCTCAGCCGCGACCCCCCCGCCTCGACCGACACCAACTCTGCAGCCAAGGAACTACACCACTGGCTCACCGACTGCGCAGACAAGCTTGCACCCCTCCACACCACTGACAGACAATGCCCCAGGAAGGCCACCTGGTTCACCACCGACCTCCAAGAACCCAGACGCTCCTGCAGACGTCTCGAAAAACGATGGAGAAACAGCAAAACCACGGAAGACCTGACCACCTACAAGAACGCCATGACAGAATACCACCAACGCATAAGATCCACAAAGAAGACCTTCATCCGGAACAAAATCCTCACCAACTCCAGCAACTCAAAGGAACTATTCAAAATTATCCAGCAATTCACAAACCCCCTAGCGAAGCCATGGACATCACTCCCTCCCAAGACCTCTGCAACAAGCTCGGCTCCTACTTCCACCTGAAAATCAAGGCCCCCTATGACAATTTCAGTGAGCAGACTCCAGAACCCACCCTTCCCTCCAGCGACGACAGCTGGCCCACCATCACCACCTGGCCCATAGTCACCACCGAAGATATCACCACGACCATGAAGAGCACTCACTCAGGAGCCCCCACGGACCCCTGCCCTTCGCACTTCTTCCACAGAGCCACTGCCGCCATAGTGCCCCAACTATGATGCACCATCAACGCCACCTTCGAATCCGGCACTTTCCCCGACGACTGGAAATGCGCAGAAGTCAAGCCACTCCTCAAGAAACCCTCTGCAGACCCGATGGACCTGAAGAACTACCGACCCATCTCTCTCCTTCCCTTCACAGCCAAAGTCACCGAGAAGATCTTCAACGCCCAGCTGACAAACTTGATCGAAGAGAGCTCCATCCTCGACCCCTCCCAATCCGATTCTGCAGCAACCACAGCACCGAGACCGCCCTCCTTGCCGCCACAGATTACATCCGCATGCTCCTTGACCAAGGCCACACCATAGCCCTCATCCTACTCGACCTGTCCGCAGCCTTCGACACCGTCTCCCACCATACCCTTGCAGCCAGACTCCACGACGCCAGAATACAGGGAACCGCCCTCGACTGGCTCCGCTCCTTCCTCACCGGCAGAACCCAAAGGATCAGGCTCCGGCCTTTCTTATTTGAACCCACAGAGATCAACTTCATAGTACCACAAGGATCATCGCTCAGTCCCACGCTCTTTAACATCTACATGGCCCCCCTCGCCGCCATCGTCAGACAGCATGGACTCAGCATTGTATCCTACGCCGATGACACCCAGCTCATCCTCTCCCTCACGAAGGACCCCGAAACCACCAGACTCAGTTTCCAAGAAGGAATGAAAGACGTTGCAGCTTGGATGAGCAGCAGCTGTCTGAAACTCAACTCGGAGAAGACACATGTCCTAGTCCTCGGACCCTCCCCCTCTGCATGGGACAACTCCTGGTGGCCCTCCACCCTCGGCACCCCCCCACGGACATCACCCGGAACCTCGGCATCATACTCGACTCCTCCCTTACCATGACCTGACAGATCAACGCTGTCGCCTCCACCTGCTTCAAGACCCTCTGCAGCCTCCGCAAGACCTTCAAGTGGATCCCCCCTGAAGCCAGAAAGACCGTCACCCACGCACTCATAACAAGCAGACTGGACTTCAGAAACGCCCTCTATGCTGGAATCAACAAATCCCTGCTACGCAAACTCCAAACCATCCAGAACACCACGACCAGACTCGTCCTCGGCATCCCACGACATGAACACATCACCCATCACCTGCGAGACCTCCACTGGCTCCCCGTCGAGAAGAGAGTAACCTTCAAGCTACTCACCCACGCCTACAAATCCCTCCACAACATCGGACCTAAATACCTCAATGAAAGAGTCTCCTTCCATGTACCCAAAAGGAACCCGCTCTGCCGACCTCGCCCTGGCAGAAACCCTGCGCATCCGCAGAATCAGAGTGGGTGGAAGTGCCTTCTCCTACATCGCAGCCAAAGCCTGGAACGAGCTCCCAGTCAACATCAGACACTCCCCTACTCTGAACCAGAGCCATACCCCCCCAGTACCTTGAGACCCTCACTGGTTAGTAGTGCGCTTTAAACCCCCTGATTTATTGATTGATTGATTGAGACCACGCTGATCATGGAACACATAAACTTACAGCTCCGACCGATGACCACTCCACCATCAAAGGCACCCTCACATACAGACCGCCAGCACCACAAACCGACCTCAACTTCCACCTGGACGAATCCACCACAAATCCACCAACTCCACTGACCTCCTGGAAAGACTGGACAACATCGGCCTCAAGCAGCTGGTCACTGACCCATGCGCAAAGCAGGACATACGCTGGACCCAATCTTTATGTCCAGCAACAAAATCAGATGCAGCCACACGTCTGAACTCACCTAGTTGGACCATTTCAACACACACTTCACCCTCACCAGACCACACAGCACCCAACCGCTGCCGCGCCCCCTTCCGCAGCTGGACCAAGGTGATGCAGCAAGAATGGACGACAACCTCAGCAACACACAACCCAACTTCACCACCAACCTGGATCAGGTACTACAGAATTTCACCGACTTGATCACCAACGCCACCGACCGAGTCACTCCAACCAAACCAGCCAAAATGCACAGACCCTCCAAACAAGCCAGCTGCTACACCAATGAACTCAGCACGTCAAAATGCAGGTGCAAACAACTGGAAAGAAGATGGCGCACCAGCAGGAACCACACCGACTGAGCCACCCCACAATCAGCCCTCAACAACTACCACAGTCAAATCAAAGCCACAAAAATGAAGGCCGTGACCCGCCGGATCGAGACCAGAACCAACCAAAGCAAGAAACTCTTCACGATCGCCAGAGAGTTCACATGCTCGGCAGCCACTGAAAACTCTATGCCCGCCTCAAAGGAACTCTGTGACGCCCTCGCCGACCAATTCCACAACAAAATAGCAACCATCTATAGAGGCTTTGACCTCCAACCCACCAACCTGCTCAGCATCCAATCAATCACCACCATCGACCACCCGCTCATCGCATGGGAACATGTCAGCACACTGAACACAACTACTCTTATGAACTCCATCCACTCGGGAGCGCCCATTGACCTCTGCCCCACTTACGTTTTAACCTCAGAAGGGACAAGATCAGCTGCCAGCTCACCACCATCCTCAACGCCTCGATAACCATCAACCTGCCCAAGAGAACCCACATAACCCAGCACCTGAAAGACCTCCACTGGCTCCTGGTCCAGAAGAGATGCCTTTTCAAGCTCCTGACCCACTCCTACAAAGCCCTCAACGACCAAGGAACCGCTGACATGAACCACTGACCTCCAAAGAACCTCTGCTCCGCACACCTTGCCCTTGCACATACACTGTATATACACCGCTGCCACGCCAGAGGTCAATCCTCTCATCTCGCCGCCAAAGCCTGGAATGCCCTCCACCTCCGCACTACAGGAAGGGACATTGATTGACTCTTATGTATGTTAAAAAATGTAAATGTATACAGTAAATAAATATGAGAAAAAACTAAAATTACAAACCGTTATGTATCTTTATTATATTAAAAAAATCTAAATAGAAATATTTATTTACACTACAAGTGCACAACCAGCTCCTATGCAAATTATTTTTCTGAAAATCTGGGACACTAATTAAATCACATTATCTATTGCTACAGCATGCAAAACCCTTTAAACAAAAGTATTGAACACTAAAAGGGTTAAATTTACTATTCCCACTCCAATCAAAACCATTTTGGGGAAGGTGTTAATCACTAAAAAGGTCCCATTACCTATTCCAAGTCCTATGTAACATATTTTGGGCAAAGGTGTTGGACACTAAAAGGACAACATCTACTATTTCCATTCTAACATAAGCCATTTTCAGGAAGGGGTTAGACACTAGAGGAGTCAAATTGACTATTCACACACCAATCTAAACCATTTTGGGAATGTGTTGGTCACTACAGGGGTCACATTTATTATACCCACTCCAATCTAAAGCACTTTGGGGAAGTGTTGGACACTAAAGGGGTCACATTTACTAATCCCCCTCCATACTAAACCATTTTGGGGAAGGTGTTAGACACTAAAGAGTTAATATTTACTACTACCTCTCTAAGCAAAACCAAATAAGAGAAGGTAGTAGACTGTAGAAGAGTTGTATACAAAATACATACAATGTGAAAATCAATACCCCCTCTTATTAATGGAAGCTCCCAGGGCAGGGAACACACTATTGTATGAGAAAAACCCTAGCCTACCTATTATTTACTTCAGAATGTGTGGTATACCTTTCTAAATATGAAGACCAAGTCACTCAATAATGTAAAAAAAGGGAAGCATACTTTATTATCATAAATAGAATCTAAAACTAATAAGATATACAATTAAGCTGTTCGCAGTGTGGTTCAAAACTACACAAGAAAAAACTACGTTTCATACCTTTCAGTCATACCATAATGTACCTCTATATATGGATATTAATCACTATCATATGTGTAATCTGAGACATTATACATGTTTCACTTCATTATTTACAGATAGTTTTACATTGAGCATGTCAAAGGTTATAACACTTATTTACACAATAATTCATATGCTTAAATTGAAAGATTAGTGCAGCCATCACATTGTGAACCCCTTCGCTGCCAGGCCTTCTCTCCTGTGCCACGCCTTTTTTTTTTGCTATTTGGGGTACTTTGCGCTTAGGCCCCTATAAGTTTTTGTCCACATAGGTATCCATGCCAAACTTGCATCCTTTTCTTTCAACATCCTGAGGATTCTAAAGGTAACCAGGTTTTGTTGATTCCCCCTGGAGGTGACCGAGAAATTAAGCAAAGTACAGCTACATTTGTTTTTTGGGGGAAAAATGGGGGAAAAGTGCTGCAGAAGAAACCATCTGTTTTTTTCCCTGCAAATGGTATCAACAAAGTGTTTGTGGTGCTATAATCACCATCTTCCCAGCTTTCAGGAACAGGCAGACTTTTGTAAGAAAACCTCAATTTTCTACACAGTTTTGACATTTTACTGGGGCATAGCCTATTTTTCCTATTTTTTGGGCTTCCAGCCTCCTTCCAGTTACTGATAGAAATGAGTATGAAACCAATAATGGATTCAGGACAGCTATACATTTATGGAAAGTAGATAAATTCAGAATTTGCAAGGGGTCATTTGCGTAGCTCCTTCAAGGTTTTCCTATAGAAAGTAACAGTTGAAATAAAAAAATATTGAAATTGAGTTGAAAAAAACAGCCATTTGTGCCTACATTTTCACCTGTCTCTTCTTCTAACTATGTTGGATTTTTTAAAACAATATACCGTTATGTCCGCGGTACACATCTGGTTACGGGCATATATAGGGCTTGTAGGTTCACCAAGAACCCAAGGTACCCAGAGCCAAACACTGAGCTGCACCTTACAATGGTGTTTCATTGTGTACTGGGTATACAGCAATTCATTTGGTAAAATATAAAGAGTGAAAAATAGGTATCAAGGAAAACTATGTATTTCCGAAATGGGAACAAGATATGGAGTTTAGAAGCAGTGGTCACATGTCTGAATTTGTAAGTTGCCATAGCAGCATGTCAATTAGAGGGCATTTTTCAAAATGTCTTCTTTTTTACACACCGTCTTACATTTGGAGGGCAGAAATGCATAGAAAGACAACTGGTAATAACACTTGTTCTACTATTCTGTGTTTCCCTAATTCTCCTGATAAAAACGATACCTCACTTGTGTGGGTAGGTCTAGTGCTCGCAGCAGGTAATGGGTCAAAACGCAACATGGACACATTACATTTTTCCACTGTAAATGTACCCTTTGTTTGCAATGTGCCTAGCTCTGGATTTTGAGCCCTGGCTCAGCCAGCACTTAGAGAATCCGTAGAAAACCTGTACATTTTTGAAAACTAGACACCCAGGAGAATCCAGGATGGGGTGACATGTGTGGCTTTCACCAGGTTATGTTACCCAGAATCACTTGCAAACCTCAAACTTTGTAAAGAAAAATACATTTTCCTCACATTTCTGTGATGAAAAGTTATGGAATCTGTGGGGAGCCACAAACTTCCACCCATCCAGCATTTCCCCAAGTCTTCCTATAAAAATGTTACCTCATTTGTGTGGGTAGGCCTAGTGCTCGCGACAGGAAATGGCCCAAAACGCAATGTGGACACATCACATGTTTATACAGAAAACTGACCCTTTTTTTGTAAAGTGCCTAGCTGTGGATTTTGGGCCCTATCTCAGCAAGCACCTAAGGAAACCTAGCAAACCTGTACATTTTTGAAAACTAGACACACCCAGAGGAATCCAGGATGGGGTGACTTGTGTGGATCTCACCATGTTATGTTACTCAGAATCCCTTGCAAACAAGATTTTTGTCAGAAAAAACACATTTTCCTCACATTTCTGTGAGGAAAAGTTCTGGAATCTGTGGGGAGCCACAAACTTCCACATGCCCAGCATTCCTCCAAGACTCTCGATAAATATGGCACCTCACTTGTGTGGGTAGGCCTAGTTCCCATGACAGGGAACGGCCCAAAACTCAACATGGACACATCACAGTTTTCCACAAAAAACTGACCCTTTTTTTGCAATGTGACTAGCTTTGAATAATAATAATAGTTAATTAGTCAATTGAAACCATAAACATGATTCAAACATACAATTCAAAAGGTTTAAAATGCATACAAGAAAGACTAAAAATTTGTCCTACATCTACTTCAGCCATTGGACATCTTGTCGCTTGACCTTCACAATTTTTAACTTTCCTTCCTAAATATATAAGTAAAGATGCCAAATGTAGATATTAAATGGATCAAAATGACTAATCAGGGACTGGTCTTTTCCCTAATGGGTAAAGTGCAAGTTTGCAATACGAACAGTTGGAATTCACATAAGTTAATCGCTATAAATAGTTAAAGTGCTTATATGCTGGACTAAAGCGGGTATATGTATGATGCTAAATGGACCATGGTTTTCCCCCTGTGAAAGTGCTGATGTGCAAAACTACGCATCATGAAAATGCCAATGTGCAAAATAAAAAAGTGCCAACTTAAACAAATTGTTACCTAAGCATAGCGGATAGGGAACGGCTATTATATCGGTCCCTAGCAGCCCGTCCTTGGGGTTTGCCTACTCATGTGACATTTACCTTAAAAAGTACGGATTTATCACAACCTAAAGTTGGAGGCAAGGACCCCCTCCAGATTACTCAAAGCTCAACCTATCTGCTAATCGATTTTTGGAAAATGACATCTAGGGAAAACTAGCAAACCTGTAAATTTTTGAAAACTAGACACCAAGGGGAATCCAGGAGGGGGTGACTTGTGTGGCTTTCACCAGGTTATGTTACCCAGAATCCCTTGCAAACCTCAAACTTTGTAAAAAAAACACATTTTCCTCACATTTCTGTGATGGAAAGTTCTGGAATCTGTGGGGAACCGCAAACTTCCACCCACCCAGCATTCCCCCAAGTCTCCTGATAAAAATGGTACCTCACTTGTGTGGGTAGGCGTAGTGCTCGCGACAGGAAATGGCCCAAAATGCAACATGGACACCACATTTTTCCGCAGAAAACAGACCCTTTTTTGCAATGTGCATAGCTGTAGATTTTGGGCCCTAGCTCAGCTGGTACCTAGGGAAATCTAGCAAACCCATGCATTTTTTAAAACTAGACACCAAGGGGAATCCAGGATGGGGTGACTTGTGTGGCGCTTACCAGGTTCTGTTACCCAGAATCCCTTGTAATACTCTAAATGTGTAAAAAAAAATAAAAGAAAACATTTTCCTCACATTTCTGTCATGGAAAGTTCTGAAATCTGCAGGGAGCCACAAACTTCCACCCATCGAGCATTCCCCCAAGTCTCCCGATAAAAATGGTACCTCAGTTGTGTGGGTAGGCATAGTTCCCGGGACAAGAAACGGCCCAAAACATAATGTGGACACATCACATTTTTCCACAGAAAACTAACAATTTTTTTGCAAAGTGCCTAGCTGTGGATTTTGGGCCCTAGCTCAGCCGGCACATAGCGAAACCTAGCAAATCTGCACATTGTTTAAAACTAGACACCCAGGGAAATCCAGCATGGGGTGACTTGTGTGGCTCTCACCAGGGTATGATACTCAGAATCCCTTGCAAACATCAAAGTTCGTAAAAAAACACATTTTCCTCAAATTTATGTGATGGAAAGTACTGGAATCTGTGGAGAGCCACAAACATTCACCCACCCACAATTCACCCACGTCTCCCGATAAAAAGTATACCTCACTTGTGGGGGTAGGCCTGGTGCCCGTGACAGGAAACGGCCCAAAACGCAACGTGGACACCACATTTTTTCACAGAAAACTGACCCTTTATTTGAATGTGCCTAGCTCTGTATTTTGGGCCCTAACTCATCCGGCACCTAGGGAAACCTAGCAAGCCTATACATCTTTGAAAACTAGATACCAAGGGGAATCCAGGATAGGGTGACTTGTGTGGCTCTCACCAAGTTCTGTTATCCAGAATCCCATTTTGCTCACATTTTTGTGATGGAAAGTACTGGAATCTGCAGGGAGCCTCAAATTTTCACCCATCCAGCATTCCCCCAAGTCTCCCGATAAAAATGGCAACTCACTTGTGCAGGTAGGCCTAGTGCCCACGACAGAAAACGGCCCAAAACCCAATGTGGACACATCACATTTTTTCACAGAAAACTGACCCTTTTTTTTGCGACGTGCCTAGCTGTGGAATTAAAGAAAACAGTACTTCATAATTTACTCCGAAACAGTGCTAGAAATCAAACATTTGCTAAGGAAAATTAATGCCATGGCTAATTTGGTGAAATCAAAAGTAGGGATTTATTCCACAAAATGAGATAAGGCTCTCAAAATAATATTAAAACCAAATAGCAGTCTATAAAGTCTAAAATTGTGCACTGTTGTGCAGTGGCACAAAGCTTGCCTCCTAATTCACTACCAAGGGGGACCTCCTTAGGAAGGGGCAACTAGTGGGAAGAGGAGGCACCTCATAGATATTACATGGGACGGGTGCTCTTTGGTGTGGGAGGGGTGCCCTGGGGGGGTTTGGAGGGTGCTCTTTTGTTTGGTAGGGGAGGATTGGGATGTGGAAGGGGTGGGTTGCGGTGTGGAAGGGGTAGATTTGCATTTGGTATTGGTGGGTTGGGCTGTGGAAGGGGTGGGTTGTGGTGTGAAAGGGGTAGATTTGCATTTCCTAGGAGTGGGTTGGGATGTGGAAGGGGTGGATTGGGCTGTGGAAGGGGGAGATTTTCGTTTGGTAGGAGTGAGGTGGGGTTTGGAAGGGGTCAGGGCAAGGGTAAAAAGGACATCTTCTATGGGAAAATGGGTAGGGTGTTCATCAGGGAGTGGGGATTTGGAGGTAGAGGGAGTGGCAGTGTCTGATGTGCATGCGTCTGTTCAGGGTGTAGGTGCCTGTGGGTCTGGTGTATGTCATGCATGTTTGGGTGTGTCTTGCGACATAGGAGTCTGTTTTTTGGATGAGTGTGGGCGTGTGAGTATTGTAGGTGTGAATTCTAATGCAGTGGTTCCCAAACTTTTCACTCCTGAGGACCCCCATTGAGTCACTACTGGAAGCCGGGGACCACCAAGCAATTTGTATGATTTAAATGTCAAACATTAAAACTGTAATTCGAAAAAAATAAACACACAAGTGTGCACATCAAACAAAGACTAGACTTGAATTACTAAAGATTTTAGTATTTCTATATTAAAAATATTTGCAAAAATCCTAAAATCTTAATGGGAAGGTTAGTGCTGCATCTTGCGACTAACTTTTCATTGTTTGATTTTATTTTGCAGCCCGAGGCTCCTGCTCCTGCCAAGGCTGGACTGGAAACCTAAAGCTGCTCTGGCAAATGTTGTCAGACCAATCCCCGTACAGTGCACACCAAGTGCAGCGAGTGAGCCTGACCACTACAAAGGGGGCTTTGGGGGGCTCTCCCCCAAGAAAATTTGGGGGAAAATGGTGTATTTTACAACACATTTGTCATTATATATTGAATTGTATTAGCTTTTAAAGCTTAGTAAATAATGACCTTACTATGCACCAGGATACAACATTCTTTTGTTCAACATCTGTTTATTGAGCAAGAGCAATTAGAAAACAATACTTGTCACAGATAGCAAAGGAAAGGGGCAAGGGAGTAGCAGATAATGAGCACAAAGAGCAAATCCCTCACAGGAAAGTGCAAATATTTGGTATGCAAACAGAGAAAAAGCAAGTTGGAAGGATGACAATACTTATGAATTTGGGCCGAGGCAAAAGTCCAGAATTTGAAAGTCATTCATGTAGGGGAAGATTCTCCTACACAGCCCAGAAGGGCCTACAGTGAACCCAGGATCTAAGGGCCAGTATAGGAAGGATGGACTATCCCGGAGGGATCCCAGCTATACATAGAAAAGCAAATAGGGACACAAAACTGACAAAATTCGGCTAAACAAGGCCCCCGCCCATTCTTAAGGCTCAAGACACAGTGCAACCGCACTGATAAAGTTTGTGACAATCAACATGTGAAACTGTATTAAACAAGAAAAGAAGAAGGAAAATAAGAGAAGTATGAAGAGAAGGCAGAAGAGAAAAAATAAAGATCAAGAAGAGAAAAGAAAAGAGCAATGAAAAGGGGGAAGGGGAGAAGGAGACGTGGATGCGCCAGAGGGGAGTAGGGGAGGGCCTAACAATAAGTCCCAGAGTGGAGGGCGGGGGTTGCCGGAATAAGGGTGGTCATCTACCATGCGGCCTAAATTACTCCAGGGAATCCAGCCGTCCGCCTCTAGAGTAAGGTTCCAAGGGACTATCAAACAATTGCAGGGCCCTCAATCGAGGAGGCATTAGGCGTGAGTGTTCAGTTCTAGTAAAGTGATGCACTAGGGGACGCCAGATGCGTTCAAAGTGAGTGTCAGAATGGGCAAGATGGGCTGTAAGCAACTCAAGGGAAAGAACATCCCATAGGCGAAGAAACCATGCAGCAATAGGCGGGGGGTGGGGACGTTTCCAGCAGGAGGCAATGGTCTGACGCACTGCGCCCAGTAAGTGAAGGATAAGATGCCAGTGGGCCGAGGTCATGGCCCGTAGCGCGCTGGGTCGAATGCTTAGGAGTGCCAGGGACGGAGTAGAAGGGACCGGGAAACCCACAATGTCCTTAATATGGCTGAGTACCTCCTTCCAAAACACAGTGAGTTCCGAGCAAGACCACCAGATATGTAAAAAATCCCCCCTAGCAGCCTGACACCTCCAACAAAGCGGAGAGGTGCCTGGGAACAACAACATTCTTTTGTCAATCTTCAATGATTGACAATCTTCAATGATTCCCTCACTACTACCCTCCAACAGTGCCTCTCATCTCTCCATAGCTCCACTGTCACATGTGTTTAATTTGTTTTATAGCACCCCTCATACCACTCTAGGGTGTCAGAGAACTTTACATCACACACATACAGAGACAATGAATCATATGTGTGTAAATAAGTGAATAGAAAATGTTACATAAGGCAAAGGGGACTACAACGTGTAGGATTAACATGTCATCCATACTGGTAGGCATTTTTTAAGAGTGCTTGGTCTGGAGAAGCATGAACTCAGGATTCAGAACATAACACAGGGGTTAGCGTTGACTTCAATAATAAGGATTTATTTCTAACCAAACAAACCTTTTTAGCAGCATCGGGATAATGAAAAACTGGGAAAAAGCATAACTTAGTAACTTGTACCATGCAGTTTGCATGCAGCTCTTTGATGGCAGTTCATAGCTCACTGTGCTAGATTACGAATGGAACTTGTGAACTGCACAATAACAAAAGAATCTCTGTGGAAAAAGCTGGAACCCACTGAGCTATGCACAAAAAAACACTGTTTAAAAAAAAAATGCTTGGTAGACATTCTTTGCAGCAGGCATATTAACCATCTGCGCTTTCTTAGATGAGTCAAAGCTGCCACTGGACAAAACCCCCATCTCTCTCCACCTGGTACATTAATCACCGGAGCTATCTTGACACTTTTATTGCTGTTCAAAAATTGATGATTATACAAGGAACTTTGCAGTGCTTTTAAAACTGCTGCCTGCGGACTCCCTGGGAATGTGTCACGGACCCCTGGGGGTCCGCGGACCCCAGTTTGGGAGCCACTGCTCTAATGTATATGTGTGTGGATGGGTGTGCTGTGGAGGTGCTGGGTGGGATTGTGGTGCATATGGGTGTGGTGGTAGCTTCGGTTTCTGTGGTTGTGCTGGCGGTGGGGGTGGTGTATGTGGGTGTGGGTGTGGTGGTAGATGCAGTGTTTGTGGTTGTACTGGGTGTGGTTGTGGTGCATGTGGGTTATTTTATGTTATTAAAATTTCTAGAGCGCACGAAAACCAAATGGTGTCTTGGCGCTAGCAGTCTTGAGTAAACTGAGATTCCTATTTATTGAATAACCACATTTTGAGAGCCTTCCTGAAGGCCGTCAGGGAAGGGAGAGTCCTAATGGAACTATGAAGGCTATTTCAAAGTTTCGTGGCCCCCACTGTGAAACTTCTGCCACCCCAGTTGGCTTTGCGAAACCTGGGGAAAAGCATCAATTTTGCTCCTTCCGAGCGGAGGCATCTGTTTGGGGAGTACCATTTCAACGATCACCTCAGAAACTGAGGGCCGGTACCATGAAGAGCTTTATATGTAATGCATAAAGCTTTGAAATTGATACAGCTTTTGACTGGAAGCCAATGAAGATTTTGAAGGTGCTTTCCTATTGATTGAAACTTAGGTATCCCTAACAGCAGCCTTGCAGCAGCAGTCTGGATCATCTGAAGCTTTCGTAGCTACTTCTCGGGCATGCTAAGATAGAGCCCGTTGCAATAATCCAGCTTGGGGAGAACTAAGAATGTAACTAATATCTTTCTACTATTATCTGGAATAAAAGGCAGAATTTTCTTTATCACTTTAAGTAGATAGAAGCTGGATGAGGAAAAGGCATTAACTTGAGCCTCGAAGTTCAGTTTCTCATTGATGATCACTCCCAGATTTTTCCCTTTGAATACTGGAGTGGGTGCTACCCCCAGTTCGTCTGGCCACCAGATATGCGACCAGTTGGGGATGTGATTGCCAAAAAGGATTATCTCAGTTTTACCTGAGTTCAATTTAAGACAGTGTGAACTCATCCAGGAGCTGACTGCCCTCATACAGTCCCTAAATCTGTTAACCGGAGGCACACTGGAGCATATGTACAAGCCCCAATCGCCATCACAGCGTCACTTTCAGTGATGTTGTGATGGCGATAGGGGCCTCGCCTTATTTACAAGGCAGCGTTAAGCCACTTAACGTGGCTTAACACTGCCTTGTAAATAAGGCCCACTTTCACGCTATGCTTAGTGTGAAAGGGGTGGGCAGTGAGTGTTGCGGTGGGCGTTCCACCCATTGCTTTTGACGCTGCCCCTATTTATAAGGGCAGCGTAAATAGGAGGCAGTGACAAAATTAAGACCAGAAAAAACCTGGTCTTAAGTTGGCGAAACGAGGAGAAATGCTTTATTTCTCCTCGTTTTGGTTTTTCCATGTGTGCTGCACACATGGAAAAAGCAAAACACCTTGGATTGTTTATGTGTAGGAAGGTGACCCTTCTTGCACATAAACAATCCTTAAAAACAACGACATTTAGTAACTTCCATGTGTGCTGCATTAAGTAGTACACATAGAAGTGACAAAATGGCATTTCAGGACTGTTTATGTGCAGGCAGGGACATCTTTCTACACATAAACAATCCTCCCCTGCACGCAGACACCCTTGTGCTATGGTGCAAGGGTGCCTGCCAGCGCAGGGGGAAACGCAAGGCTGCACCATATCCTTGTAAATATGGTGCAGCCTTGCGTTTCTGAAGTGGCGGAGTAAGGCGTAAAGCCATGACGGCTAACGCCTGATTCCATCACTTCCTTGTACATATGCCCCACTGTTTTTATAAACGGACAAAACTATTTGGGTGTTGTCCGCATAAGATGTTAGTGCCAATGCGAAGGATCTGATTAGCGTTGCTAATTCTGACAGATAGATGTTAAAAAGAGTAGGACTCATAGTAGAGCTTTGCGGAACCCCACAGGGGAGAGCAAAGGAAGAAGATTCATAACTGCCAAGAGCAACCGATTGCGCTCTTCCTGATAAGAAGGAGGAGATCAGTGATAGTGCATTATCCTTGATACCCAAGGTGCTCAATCGATTGCATAGCAGGTTATGGTCGACCATGTCGAACGCTGCCGACAGGTCGAGTCAGATAAGAGCCGCAGCGCCCCCTACATCTAGAACTGCCCTGATTTCATCTGTGGCTTTGATTGGGGGCGTTTCTGTACTGTGGCCTTCCCTAAAGCCAAACTGGGTCTCGTGTGATAGTGGCTGCAGTGTCTGTGCTGTGGTGGGGGTTGTGCATGTGGGTATAGTGGTGGCTTCAGTGTCTGTGTATGTGCTGGTGGTGGGGGTGGTGCATGTGGGTGTGGTGGCGGCTAAGGTTTGGCTATGCTCCTATGTTTTTCGTGGTATTTCTGTGTGGGTGTGCTGCTTGAGTGGGTGCATGCAAAGGTGAGAGTGTGCTTGGGACAGGTCTGGGAATAGAGAATTTTGATGAGGAAGAGGCGGGAGGAGGGATAGTTGTGAGGCTGTGGTTAGTGAGGAGGCTAGACCTTCAGAAGACCTCTATGGTCCAGACATAGCAGTGTGAATGCCTTCCAGGTAGGTTACCATTTGTTGCAAGTGGAAGCCATGCCCCTGGATGGCATTCAGTAGTGCAGTATTGCCTACAGAGATTTTCCGGAGGAGATCAATAGCCTCCCCACACAGCTGGGGAGACAGGGGTAGGTGGTGAGGTGCCTGCAGTGAAAGAGACACCACCCCTTTCAGGGGTGCGGGTTTGGCCAACTGGGGGGGGGAGCAAGAGGGAGGGTAGAGATGGTACTCTGGGAGGCCAACAAAGATGCAGCTGGTTCGACTTCCTGTTGGGTCCACCACCACAAGGGAGTGCTCGGTGGAGGAGGCCTCCGAAGAAGATGTAGAGAAGCTGGACACCTCCATTGCACTCTCCTCACCCTCCGCCCCACTGGGTCCCTTGGTGTTGGTGGTGTCCGCACCCAAACCACAGTGGCCAGCTGCTTCCCCGCCTACGTTGGCAACTTCTCTTTCACCTGCTCCGGATGATGCTAAATGACATATGCAATCATTTTATTGAATCTTTGTAGACGGAACTGATCATGATCTTTAATTACAAAACAGTTTCCAGGTTTTCAGATTTCAGATTTCACCTGCTTCAAGGCTCTCAAACTTTGGTTCTACATTAGCATAAGCTCATGCATGTGGGCAACGTTGTCAGAAAACATTTGGTCACAGTTATGTCATTCCCCATGATAATCATGTATGCTCTTGTCTCTTATCCATTATTATGTCTCTCCGGGGAACTGTTTCACACCTCTGACTGTTTGGCCTTTGTAGTTTAGAATAGTGAACTGATGTCACCAAAAAGGATATCACACAAAAATACCTTTGTACATTGTGTTCAAATGGCCCTAAAACTGCATACTTTTTATTCTCAATAAATAAAATTTGAATAAATGTGTCAACAAATACTGAAAAGTTGTACCAATATTAGAATAAACTGTAAGCAGCTTACCTTTGTTTGGGCATTTGACAATGGTAACACATCAAGGCCCTAAAGTATATGTCAAATGTAAAAATTATAAATTAATTCTGTACTGAAGTAGCTAAGCAATGCATCTCATACTAGATAGATACCTATGCTGTTGAAGATAGTAAGAAACACATATTTGGGTGGATTGACAAATAACTTCTACAGCATAAGTAAATACATAGCCCTTGAAATATTTCTGATAAACTTCAGTACAGAGCAAAAATATTTTCAGATTTGACTCCTAAAAATCTCTAGTTTTTTTAAGTTTGTTGTATCATTGTAAAATTGTTTCACTAAATATGCTGCCTTTCACTGTCGTCAAAAATGTGTAGAACATCACAGTAATCATTATATACACTGATTCATACATATTAATTACTTCAAAGATTCAAATGTAAATCACAATATGCAACATATTACTCCTTGATGCATTTCAACATTTGCCTAATGAGTCATGAGTTTGGCCTGATTCTGAGTTTTCCTGATGGGAGACTCCTACATATATGTGAGGGAACATTCCATCTTCCAAAATCCCTTTAAGTTTCCCATTTTTCTCCATCATTGGTTTGTCATATGGACATGACAAAGGACCTTGAGAAATTGTTTTGGGTATGTGCTACTCTGTCACCAATATGTAAACATTCCTGTCTGTGTTTCAACAAAATTTGTATGCCTATCACAATTATTTGCCAATTGACATTTGTGAAGGAGTAAGACATCATCCTAATCTGTCATTTTTAACATGTCTGAAACAGTATTTCTGATGCCAAAGACAATTTGGATATGTTTTGATTCCAAAATGTGGCCATTAATTCTGATGTCACTGGTCATTTTGGATCTCATGCTCACTCTTGTTTGTGTAGAATCCCAACTTACCAATGTGACATTTGGTACAGCCACTGTATCATAAATGCCTAGTTTGCAATGGCACATGTAATAGGGCTACCATTACATCATCCACAACAGTGAAGGAGCATCACACGACACAATAAAGACTATTGGCATGTTTGGTATAACTGTTCCTCACAACATCAAAGAACCTGATGTGTATGTGGAGTTTAGGAAGCCAGGTGTTTGCTCAGAACAGTCCTTTGGTTGTGAACTGGAATCAGGTGGATCCTTTCCAATGAACTAATAGACAAAGCACATCATCATACACATTGTGAAAAACCTACACCTTCAAGAACTTTTCTTGTGAGTGGAACATGGGTCACCCTTAAAGTTGATGGGAAAAGTCTGGCTGTAACAAAAATTAGTCATGTAACATGTGAAACTCTGAACTTACCCCCTTGTTGCTGCTGTTGGGCCCTCAACTGCCCATCAAGCTGGGGATAGGCCACCACAAGAATGCGGGCCATTAGGGGGGTCAGGTTGCGACACACGCACTTCCCACATTGGGAGGACTGCCTGAGCTGGACGTCGGCTGACTTTCTGGTCCAACGTCATCGGTCCTCCCACCTCTTGTGGCAATGGACGCATCGCTACTTGAAGACTCCCAGGGTCTGCACCTTCCTTTTCTACATCTGTCACTAGTGCGACTCATAAGTTAGCATACAACATGTGTATTTTCACATGCTGACCAAAACAAATATCTTAATACACAGTTTGGTAGAGACCTGTTGACTACCCTCATCCCATGTCATGGCCAAAGCTCACCAAATCAGGCCTGTAACATCATCTAGCCCATGGGGCTCATACATATTCTATGATATGACCTACTTCTGATCAGTGCAAAAGATTGTGAACTACTGAAGGCTAAACATAAATATTTATGGCACAGTGAATAACGGCCACTGTGCGTAAGGGGCCTGCAGTTTGGACATGGCACATTTTGAAATGGGAGTAAAAATGAAATGAAGTGTTAGATAAAGAAGTTAGGCAACTGACCCTTTCAACTGTCATCCATTTAAAAGAATTCAGGGACGTATTTTTAAGCACATCTCAAAATTTGGCCTGGCAAGGATATATGTTTATGACAGATATACCTCAGTGCTTCAGTTGTTTGTCCCTGTGACTCAGTCCCAGCCTGGCTGATTATTCTGACTGAGCACTGCTCATTGTCAGGCCTTATTATCTGCAGTCTGCTGATCATGATGTCTCATGAACACAGCCTTCCCTTAACTTTTACATGAAAAAATGGCCCTGTGCCCATCTAATAAATGACCTCAAGGCTGTGTGCTACTTTGAGGGGGTCTTGGAGCTAATGGTAGGTCTCATTCCACTGTTTGCAGAGTCCTGAACTAGGCTGAATGATTTGTGGGATGATACACATAGCTAACATCATTTTCATTTGGCTTGTACAGAAAACATTTTTATGTACAGTTGTAAAGAGAATGTAATATGTTTTCTAATTTCCATGATGTGAGGCTTCAACTCATTACATGTAATTCAAACATATACATAGATATATCTGTATATCCATGCCACTTAGACTCTAGGGCTTTAAACACACAACACATACTACTGCTGTTGTTTTTTAACATTGTCAAGTGCTTAGAAATCCTCAACATCATTGTCCTCTGTAAGGAAACAAATATGTGACACTTGACATTACTAATTACACACAACTCAAAGGGACATTGTAGCCTGTGGTAATGGAAAAAAGCCAGTTAGTCAGATTCCCATATACATTTCAGACAAGTACCCATCCTCTGGTGAGCCATAGAGCTGGCCATACAGGTAGAGGACCTCCTGTGCCAGCAACTCCAGGTCATCTGGTGAGAAGCCAGGGGCCCTATCACTTTTTCAACCTGCCATCGATGCTCCCAGAGGTCAATAACAGCAGAGAAAGCGGAGGAGGTCTTGATGGCAGCAGTGCTCGGAGGCAAGTGAGCTCTTTTTCTAACCGCCCCGTACACAACGTATGTGATTGTCAGCAGAGACAGACACAGCCATTGGCCTTCGTACGTTACTTTCACCAACTTAAGTCTAAGGCTGTGCCCGTCATGGAGTTTGCCGCCCACTACGTGGTCAACTTCTGCCACGCCTGTCTGATTCCAAATGTCCTATCGGCGAGGTCAGGCACCTGCCATTTTAGAAGTTCAAAATAGTGTGTTTGTGACTGTGAAGTGCGTCACCACCACTCAGAATGGGGGCTAGTTTGTTTACATATTCAAACTTCGATGGACACTCACTTTAAAAAAAATAAACATTTATATGTAGAGCGTTACTGTGCTAATATGCAATATTTGCGCTGTGTTGTTCACACCTCCGTTTGAAATGTATTAGTACACATTTAAAAAAAATGCATTTTAGGCTATAAATGTAATTTGTGAAGAATAAAGGACAACATGCAAATGTTTGATTAAAATATGTAGTAAAACCATATATACATTTTGTAGAACTACATGACTTTAGTGTTAATTATCAAATATGTTGCTGTGGAAAATGTGAAAAATGTTCAAATGTTTTTCCAATGCAGACATATGAGCCCTGTGATAGTGAGGAGATGACAGCCTCAGGTGTCCCACCCATTTCCAGACCTTGCCACCATGGAAGAAAGATATATAATCAAGAAGTTCAGATTGAATAGGCAAACTATACTGGATTTATGTCATCAGCTGGAGCCAGATCTTCAGCCTCACAACAAAAATCCCAGATCTATTAACCAGTTGTCAGACTCATGCAGTACTTCATTTTGTGGCCATAGGATCCTTCCAATATACCATGGCAGTATCTGGTGGAATGTCACAACCAACTTTCAATAGTGTGCTACAAGAAGTTATATCTTCAATGATGAGACAGATTAACAGCTTCATCCAGTTTCCTCGGCAGCAGGAGTCAGCCAATGTGAAGGGGAACTTTTACCATTTGGGTCGCCTACCCCACATGTGGTTGGAGCAATTGATGGCACACATATGGCTTTTATACCACTACACGCCAGAGAACAGATATACCGGAATCGGAAACACTTCCATTTAATCAATGTGCAAGTTGTCTGCTTACTGGTTTTGAACATCACAAGCATCTGTGCACGGTTCCCAAACTCTGTCTATGATTCCTTTGTACTATGGAATAGTTCCATACCCCTGCAAATGTCACAACTTGGACCTGAGAGGGCCTGACTTGTTGGTCAGTACAATCTTTCATAATATTGTTTGGGGAATTTCTAGTTGAATCTGAAATAGTGTTAGTTTTTTGTCTTCCATGTAGGAGACTCTGTTTATCCCAGCCAACCATGGTTTTTGGCAACACTGAGGAATCCAATAATGCCAGGGGAAGTCCGCTTCAATGAGGCCTGTGGAAGAACACAGTTGCCAGTGGAGCGGGCTTTCGTGCTCCTAAAGGCAAGAATCCGTTGTCTAGACAAAACTGGTGGAGCCCTCCTCTACTCACCTGATAAGGTGTACAAAATCACTGTGGCCTGCTACATGCTCCACAACATCGCCCTGCAACAGAAGATCCCTCACATCGCAGAGCATGGAGACGATGAAGAGCCACCGGGTGAGGCTCCTGAAATGCCAAAAGAAGATGATAGTGGTGAAGAGGATGGAGTTGACTTATGTCAACATATGATTGACAACTTCTTCTCATGAGTGTAAGTATATCTTACAGTTCACACAGAGTATAGGGTAGCAAGGTGCACGAAAAAGAAGAAAGGGTTGTGGCAAGTGGAGGCACAACAGGTGTTTGGACGAGAACCCTCACTCACCCGAGGGTGACATGCTTCATCATTGGGTTCCTCCACACACTGGGACCACAAGTTACTCAGTGTGGGCTACAACTTCCCCGCAGGAAAGGAGCAGGAGTGTTTTAAGGAGCACGTCAGTGTACAGTACCTCTTGGGTGGAGGTGAGGGGCAGAGTGCAACAAAAAAAGTGTGTTTAAAACTACCTCATTAGGAACAACAAACTTTATTATTATGTCCTAAAGGATAGAGATTAAAAGCAATGTGAGACAGGGTTATGGATGTATACCCTGTGTTGTGGTCAACATGTTTCTGCCCTACTGACATTAAGTGTTCGAGGCATTCTTCAGGACCATGATATTCAGTCACTCTTCTATAAGAACGTGCACAAAAAATAATAGCTAAAAGTAGAAATTCGGGCCCATACTCTTGACCAACCGTGCGCAGTGGCAGCAATTTGTTGGGTAGGTCAGGTAGCCCTGGAATAGAATGAAAAATCACATATCAAATAATATGTCAAGCACCAGTGTGCACCACCACCATATTCACAAGTGTATCCTTATTCCCACAATATGTTCATGGTAACCTTACCTATGAACAGTGTATATGGTCCGACTCTACCATCTGCAGAGTCTCTCAGTCTCCACACGCAGATTTCTCTAATATGAGGTACAACAACATGTGTCACAAACATGAAAAGCAAACAAGGCAAACACTACACTGCACTACTAGAACAGTGTTGGTTAGGCAGTTGCAAACATTTATCCATAATGAGATGCGCTAGTGTTTAATGTGCATAAGTAGCAATACAGGGACGTTTTGTGTATTGGATTTAAACAGAGCGCTCATATTCAAACAGCCAGTAGCTTAGCCTAGCGCAAAAACAGCACTCATACACTGTATCTGTAGGTTGGCGCAGTGTTGGCTGTAGTATGTAAAAGTCGCCAAAATAAGGTGCTCATCTTTAAGGAACCTCCAACATTGCCATCCATATGAGAACATATAGACGGCATATATATGCAGTGTCTGGCTGTGGATGAATTCATAGTAACATTATCACTGCAGTATAAGTATACTGGTTAGGATGACCAACATGCCTCGGGACTGAGTATCAAGATCATAATCCATGAGTGCAAGTGATCGTAATCAACACTCAGCCTAATTACTTCTTTGGGATAAGTGTTGTATCGGTGCCGTAATAAGGACGACCGACCTGCCTCAAAAACTACATGTCACAATAGTGATCAAACAAACGTAATCATATGCAGTGATTACGACTATTAACATGCCCCAAAACTTAAACGGAAGTAAGGCAAGCAGGCAGAAAAGCATGTAAGCCCTATGTAAATCTCACCTTACGCATGGGGGTCCTTGACTATTTGAGACTCTGGTGGGAGTGAATTCAGGTACCGGCAGGGTGCCTTTTAAGGACGTCAAGTGCCATAAAACAATTGCGTCTTTTGCATATCCACTCCGCAGGACTAGCGAAGTTTGCGCATGTGTGTATACCTCATGTGTGATGGGCGGGGACTGCAGTGTTCATGGCGCTAATGTTCGTGACGAAAGCTACGCATGTGTAGTTGCCCGGTTCTAAAAAACCATGGAAACCAGAACAAACGTCTAGGGCGCTAGCGCTAAAAGTTGCAGCGAGGTTTGACGGCGATGTTAGGAATGCAGCTAGCCTATAGGAAGCAAAAATGCAATAGTAAGTGACACACAGGGCTAATTCGTGACCATTTATACAGAGCACATTAATAAGACGCTGGTCAAGAGGCATAACTGTGTGACCAGTCATTTGGAATAAACTATACTTTGTAATCCACCAGGTATAACGTAAATAAGTGGATTATGCAGATTGACACTGCACTAAATGGCATACGAAGTTTAGAGTGCACACCACAGTATGTCATCGTTCAGACCAGTATGGTGGTATCCCAGTCTGAACACCCACCGCTGTTCTCTAAGAAACAGTATTCTGTCTAAGGGGCCCATATCTCTGCAATAGTTTGGCTTATCCAGGACCACCCATTTGATATCCTCTTCAGTGTGTCCTGTTTCCAAAAAATGCAAAAACAACAATTGATGGACAGAATGCAGAACAATGTCATACATTCACCCCAGTACAAAGATCTGGGCCTAAATCCATCGTTTTTTTGCTCACCATGCCATTCCAGTTTGGACCCAGCCATATGCAAATCAGTCTTGACCCTGCGCCCAATGGGAACAGTCCAGCCCGAACTGCCAGGCCAGGTCCTCCCTGGACTGAAAACAAGCATCCTAGGACCGCTTTTGGGCTTTCAGCCCTCATCAGCCAGGATAGCTTGACTCCAGTGGCATGGAGAGCACGGGACCCATGTCTGGGCATACCCATCCCACTCGGGGTGGCAAATGCAAAAACAACAATTGATGGACAGAATGCAGAACAATGCCATACATTCACCCCAGTACAAAGATCTGGGCCTAAATCCATCGTTTCTTTTATCACCATGCCATTCCAGTTTGGACCCAGCCATATGCAAATCAGTCTTGACCCTGCGCCCAATGGGAACAGTCTAGCCCGAACTGCCAGGCCACGTCCTCCCTGGACTGGAAATAAGCATCCTAGGACCAGTTTCGGGATTTCAGCCCTCATCAGACATGATAGCTTGACTCCAGTGGCATGGATAGTACGGGACCCACCTCTGGGCATACCCGTCCCACTCGGGGTGACAAATGCAAAAACAACAATTGATGGACAGAATGCAGAACAATGTCATACAGCTAAAGAATGATGATGAATTCAACGCAGATCTGTGACTGGGGGTGAGTGTCTGAAAAAATTCAGCACTCCGTCCATCATCTCCTTGTGTTTGCTTTGTTCGCCCTAAGTTGGCAGGGTATGCCCAGACGTGGGTCCCTTGCTCACTTTGCCACTGGATTCAAGCTAGCCTGGCTGATGAAGGGTGTTACCCAGAAACCGGTCCCAGGATGCTTGTTTCCGGTTCAGGGAAGACCTGGCTTGGCAGTTCGGACTGGACTGTTCCCATGAGGTACAGGGTCAAGACTGATTTGCATATGGCTGGGTCTGAACTGAGGTGGCGAAGTGAGCTAAAGAATGATGATGGATTCAACCCAGATCTGTGACTGGGGGTGAGTGTCTGAAAAGATTCAGCACTCCGTCCATCATCTCCTTGTGTTTGCTTTGTTCGCCCTAAGTTGGCAGGGTATGCCCAGACGTGGGTCCCTTGCTCACTTTGCCACTGGATTCAAGCTAGCCTTGCAGATGAAGGGTGTTACCCAGAAACCGGTCCCAGGATACTTGTTTCCGGTTCAGGGAAGACCTGGCTTGGCAGTTCGGGCTGGACTGTTCCCATGAGGTGCAGGGTCAAGACTGATTTGCATATGGCTGGGTCTGAACTGAGGTGGCAAAGTGAGCTAAAGAATGATGATGGATTCAACCCAGATCTGTGACTGGGGGTGAGTGTCTGAAAAGATTCAGCACTCCGTCCATCACCTCCTTGTGTTTGCTTTGTTCGCCCTAAGTTGGCAGGGTATGCCCAGTCGTGGGTCCCTTGCTCACTTTGCCACTGGATTCAAGCTAGCCTGGTTGATGAAGGGTGTTACCCAGAAACCGGTCCCAGGATGCTTGTTTCGGTTCAGGGAAGACCTGGCTTGGCAGTTCGGGCTGGACTGTTCACATGAGGTACAGGGTCAAGACTGATTTGCATATGGCTGGGTCTGAACTGACGTGGCGAAGTGAGCTAAAGAATGATGATGGATTCAACCCAGATCTGTGACTGGGGGTGAGTGTCTGAAAAGATTCAGCACTCCGTCCATCATCTCCTTGTGTTTGCTTTGTTTGCCCTAAGTTGGCAGGGTATGCCCAGACGTGGGTCCCTTGCTCACTTTGCCACTGGATTCAAGCTAGCCTGGCTGATGAAGGGCGTTACCCAGAAACCGGTCCCAGGATGCTTGTTTCCGGTTCAGGGAAGACCTGGCTTGGCAGTTCGGGCTGGACTGTTCGCATGAGGTACAGGGTCAAGACTGATTTGCATATGGCTGGGTCTGAACTGAGGTGGCGAAGTGAGCTAAAGAATGATGATGGATTCAACCCAGATCTGTGACTGGGGTGAGTGTCTGAAAAGATTCAGCACTCCGTCCATCATCTCCTTCTGTTTGCTTTGTTCGCCCTAAGTTGGCAGGGTATGCCCAGACGTGGGTCCCTTGCTCACTTTGCCACTGGATTCAAGCTAGCCTGGCTGATGAAGGGTGTTACCCAGAAACCGGTGCCAGGATGCTTGTTTCCGGTTCAGGGAATACCTGGCTTGGCAGTTCGGGCTGGACTGTTCACATGAGGTACAGGGTCAAGACTGATTTGCATATGGCTGGGTCTGAACTGAGGTGGCGAAGTGAGCTAAAGAATGATGATGGATTCAACCCAGATCTGTGACTGGGGGTGAGTGTCTGAAAAGATTCAGCACTCCGTCCATCATTTCCTAGTGTTTGCTTTGTTCGCCCTAAGTTGGCAGGGTATGCCCAGACGTGGGTCCCTTGCTCACTTTCCCACTGGATTCAAGCTAGCCTGGCTGATGAAGGGTGTTACCTAGAAACCGGTCCCAGGATGCTTGTTTCCGGTTCAGGGAAGACCTGGCTTGGAAGTTCGGGCTGGACTGTTCCCATGAGGTACAGGGTCAAGACTGATTTGCATATGGCTGGGTCTGAACTGAGGTGGCGAAGTGAGCTAAAGAATGATGATGGATTCAACCCAGATCTGTGACTGGGGGTGAGTGTCTGAAAAGATTCAGAACTCCGTCCATCATTTCCTAGTGTTTGCTTTGTTCGCCCTAAGTTGGCAGGGTATGCCCAGTCGTGGGTCCCTTGCTCACTTTGCCACTGGATTCAAGCTAGCCTGGCTGATGAAGGGTGTTACCCAGAAACTGGTCCCAGGATGCTTGTTTCCGGTTCAGGGAAGACCGGGCTTGGCAGTTCGGGCTGGACTGTTCCCATGAGGTACAGGGTCAAGACTGATTTGCATATGGCTGGGTCTGAACTGAGGTGGCGAAGTGAGCTAAAGAATGATATTGGATTCAACCCAGATCTGTGACTGGGGGTGAGTGTCTGAAAAGATTCAGCACTCCGTCCATCATCTCCTTTTGTTTGCTTTGTTCGCCCTAAGTTGGCAGAGTATGCCCAGACGTGGGTCCCTTGCTCACTTTGCCACTGGATTCAAGCTAGCCTGGCTGATGAAGGGTGTTACCCAGAAACCGGTCCCAGGATGCTTGTTTCCGGTTCAGGGAAGACCTGGCTTGGCAGTTCGGGCTGGACTGTTCCCATGAGGTACAGGGTCAAGACTGATTTGCATATGGCTGGTTCTGAACTGAGGTGGCGAAGTGAGCTAAAGAATGATGATGGATTCAACCCAGATCTGTGACTGGGGGTGAATGTCTGAAAAGATTCAGCACTCCGTCCATCATCTCCTTGTGTTTGCTTTGTTCGCCCTAAGTTGGCAGGGTATGCCCAGACGTGGGTCCCTTGCTCACTTTGCCACTGGATTCAAGCTAGCCTGGCTGATGAAGGGTGTTACCCAGAAACCGGTCCCAGGATGCTAGTTTCCGGTTCAGGGAGGACCTGGCTTGACAGTTCGGGCTGGACTGTTCCCATGAGGTACAGGGTCAAGACTGATTTGCATATGGCTGGGTCTGAACTGAGGTGGCGAAGTGAGCTAAAGGATGATGATGGATTCAACCCAGATCTGTGACTGGGGGTGAGTGTCTGAAAAGATTCAGCACTCCGTCCATCATCTCCTTGTGTTTGCTTTGTTCGCCCTAAGTTGACAGGGTATGCCCAGACGTGGGTCCCTTGCTCACTTTGCCACTGGATGCAAGCTAGCCTTGCAGATGAAGGGTGTTAGCCAGAAACCGGTCCCAGGATGCTTGTTTCTGGTTCAGGGAAGACCTGGCTTGGCAGTTCGGGCTGGACTGTTCCCATGAGGTGCAGGGTCAAGACTGATTTGCATATGGCTGGGTCTGAAGTGAGGTGGCAAAGTGAGCTAAAGAATGATGATGGATTCAACCCAGATCTGTGACTGGGAGTGAGTGTCTGAAAAGATTCAGCACTCCATCCATCATCTCCTGGTGTTTGCTTTGTTCGCCCTAAGTTGGCAGGGTAAGCCCAGACGTGGGTCCCTTGCTCACTTTGCCACTGGATTCAAGCTAGCCTGGCTGATGAAGGGTGTTACCTAGAAACCGGTCCCAGGATGCTTGTTTCCGGTTCAGGGAAGACCTGGCTTGGCAGTTCGGGCTGGACTGTTCCCATGAGGTACAGGGTCAAGACTGATTTGCATATGGCTGGGTCTGAACTGAGGTGGCGAAGTGAGCTAAAGAATGATGATGGATTCAACCCAGATCTGTGACTGGGGGTGAGTGTCTGAAAAGATTCAGCACTCCGTCCATCATCTCCTTGTGTTTGCTTTGTTCGCCCTAAGTTGGCAGGGTATGCCCAGACGTGGGTCCCTTGCTCACTTTGCCACTGGATTCAAGCTAGCCTGGCTAATGAAGGGCGTTACCCAGAAACCGGTCCCAGGATGCTTGTTTCCGGTTCAGGGAAGACCTGGCTTGGCAGTTCGGGCTGGACTGTTCCCATGAGGTACAGGGTCAAGACTGATTTGCATATGGCTGGGTCTGAACTGAGGTGGCGAAGTGAGCTAAAGAATGATGATGGATTCAACCCAGATCTGTGACTGGGGTGAGTGTCTGAAAAGATTCAGCACTCCGTCCATCATCTCCTTCTGTTTGCTTTGTTCGCCCTAAGTTGGCAGGGTATGCCCAGACGTGGGTCCCTTGCTCACTTTGCCACTGGATTCAAGCTAGCCTGGCTGATGAAGGGTGTTACCCAGAAACCGGTGCCAGGATGCTTGTTTCCGGTTCAGGGAATACCTGGCTTGGCAGTTCGGGCTGGACTGTTCACATGAGGTACAGGGTCAAGACTGATTTGCATATGGCTGGGTCTGAACTGAGGTGGCGAAGTGAGCTAAAGAATGATGATGGATTCAACCCAGTTCTGTGACTGGGGGTGAGTGTCTGAAAAGATTCAGCACTCCGTCCATCATTTCCTAGTGTTTGCTTTGTTCGCCCTAAGTTGGCAGGGTATGCCCAGACGTGGGTCCCTTGCTCACTTTGCCACTGGATTCAAGCTAGCCTGGCTGATGAAGGGTGTTACCTAGAAACCGGTCCCAGGATGCTTGTTTCCGGTTCAGGGAAGACCTGGCTTGGAAGTTCGGGCTGGACTGTTCCCATGAGGTACAGGGTCAAGACTGATTTGCATATGGCTGGGTCTGAACTGAGGTGGCGAAGTGAGCTAGAGAATGATGATGGATTCAACCCAGATCTGTGACTGGGGGTGAGTGTCTGAAAAGATTCAGCACTCCGTACATCATTTCCTAGTGTTTGCTTTGTTCGCCCTAAGTTGGCAGGGTATGCCCAGACGTGGGTCCCTTGCTCACTTTGCCACTGGATTCAAGCTAGCCTGGCTGATGAAGGGTGTTACCCAGAAACTGGTCCCAGGATGCTTGTTTCCGGTTCAGGGAAGACCGGGCTTGGCAGTTCGGGCTGGACTGTTCCCATGAGGTACAGGGTCAAGACTGATTTGCATATGGCTGGGTCTGAACTGATGTGGCGAAGTGAGCTAAAGAATGATATTGGATTCAACCCAGATCTGTGACTGGGGGTGAGTGTCTGAAAAGAGTCAGCACTCCGTCCATCATCTCCTTTTGCTTGCTTTGTTCGCCCTAAGTTGGCAGGGTATGCCCAGACATGGGTCCCTTGCTCACTTTGCCACTGGATTCAAGCTAGGCTGGCTGATGAAGGGTGTTACCCAGAAACCGGTCCCAGGATGCTTGTTTCCGGTTCAGGGAAGACCTGGCTTGGCAGTTCGGGCTGGACTGTTCCCATGAGGTACAGGGTCAAGACTGATTTGCATATGGCTGGTTCTGAACTGAGGTGGCGAAGTGAGCTAAAGAATGATGATGGATTCAACCCAGATCTGTGACTGGGGGTGAATGTCTGAAAAGATTGAGCACTACGTCCATCATCTCCTTGTGTTTGCTTTGTTCGCCCTAAGTTGGCAGGGTATGCCCAGACGTGGGTCCCTTGCTCACTTTGCCACTGGATTCAAGCTAGCCTGGCTGATGAAGGGTGTTACCCAGAAACCGGTCCCAGGATGCTAGTTTCCGGTTCAGGGAAGACGAGGCTTGGCAGTTCGGGCTGGACTGTCCCCATGAGGTACAGTGTCAAGACTGATTTGCATATGGCTGGGTCTGAACAGAGGTGGCGAAGTGAGCTAAAGAATGATGATGGCTTCAACCCAGATCTGTGACTGGGGGTGAGTGTCTGAAAAGATTCAGCACTCCGTCCATCATCTCCTTGTGTTTGCTTTGTTCGCCCTAAGTTGGCAGGGTATGCCCAGACGTGGGTCCCTTGCTCACTTTGAAACTGGATTCAAGCTAGCCTGGCTGATGAAGGGTGTTACCCAGAAACCGGTCCCAGGATGCTTGTTTCCGGTTCAGGGAAGACCTGGCTTGCAGTTCGGGCTGGACTGTTCACATGAGGTACAGGGTCAAGACTGATTTACATATGGCTGGGTCTGAACTGATGTGGCGAAGTGAGCTAAAGAATGATGATGGATTCAACCCAGATCTGTGACTGGGGGTGAGTGTCTGAAAAGATTCAGCACTCCGTCCATCATCTCCTTGTGTTTGCTTTGTTCGCCCTAAGTTGGCAGGGTATGCCCAGACGTGGGTCCCTTGCTCACTTTGCCACTGGATTCAAGCTAGCCTGGCTGATGAAGGGTGTTACCTAGAAACCGGTCCCAGGATGCTTGTTTCCGGTTCAGGGAACACCTGGCTTGGCAGTTCGGGCTGGACTGTTCCCATGAGGTACAGTGTCAAGACTGATTTGCATATGGCTGGGTCTGAACTGAGGTGGCGAAGTGAGCTAAAGAATGATGATGGATTCAACCCAGATCTGTGACTGGGGGTGAGTGTCTCAAAAGATTCAGCACTCCGTCCATCATCTCCTTGTGTTTGCTTTGTTTGCCCTAAGTTGGCAGGGTATGCCCAGACGTGGGTCCCTTGCTCACTTTGCCACTGGATTCAAGCTAGCCTGGCTGATGAAGGGTGTTACCCAGAAACCGGTCCCAGGATGCTTGTTTCCGGTTCAGGGAAGACCTGGCTTGGCAGTTCGGGCTGGACTGTTCCCATGAGGTACAGGGTCAAGACTGATTTGCATATGGCTGGGTCTGAACTGAGGTGGCGAAGTGAGCTAAAGAATGATGATGGATTCAACCCAGATCTGTGACTGGGGGTGAGTGTCTGAAAAGATTCAGCGCTCCGTCCATCATCTCCTTGTGTTTACTCTGTTTCCAAAAAATGGCGTGTAAGTTTGGTGTTGGATTTCTTCCGCTTAATAGAGCTCCTATGCTCAATCATTCTAGTTTTGACCTTGCGGGTCGTCATGCCTATGTACAACAGGTTGCAGGGGCATCTGACCAAATAGATCAGTCCTTCTGAATTACAGTTAGTATGATTAGTTAGGATCCAAGGAGATCTTAAACCCAGGTCCAGTTGTGTAGTTTGTGTGGTAAGATGACACACGACACATGAACCACAAGGAAAATGGCCCTGTATGGGTGCCCCTGTCCAGATGGTGTGTGGGATGTCAATTGTACGAGGCTGCCGTGGTCGTGTATGTACCAAGATGTTGCTCAGGTTCCTACTGCGTTTGAAGGCGAAGAGGGGTTTCTCACAGACTTTATTGCCCTTATTAAGAATATGCCAATTGTAGTTAATAGCCTTTTTGATGGTCTCACTCAGATGACTGTATGTGCTCACACACACCAAATGGGCAGAGGGAATTTTAGGGTAGGTGTTTAGTAGTGCGGCACGATTATTGTTACGTGCCCTCTTAGAAGCTCTGCGCACCAGGTGAGATGGATATGGTCATTCCAGAAGGTTTTGGGTAAGGTTGTCGGCATGTTCTCGATACTTTGTAAGTTCAGTGCAATTTCTCCTCAGTCGCAAAAACTGCCCTACTGGGAGGTTGTCACAAAGAGCTCGTGGGTGGAAGCTTTTGTAACTAAGTAACAAGTTGGCTGCCATAGGCTTTTGATATAATTCCGTAAAGATCTGTCCCTCTTTAGGGTAGAGTTTAAGGTGAAGGAATGGAAGTTCTTTTCTGCTGAATTCACAGGTGAATTTAAGATGGACGTTTAGAGAGTTGAGCCAGACAGTGATAGCCTCCAATGAGACCTGATCATCCTCCCAGATGACCAAGATGTCATTGATGTATGTCTTCCACAGCACCAGATTGCTGTGGAAGGGATTCATCGCTGGATAGATGTGTGTCTCCTCAAACCAATGCATGTATAAATTAGCCATGCTGGGGGCATAGGTACTGCCCATTGAAGTGCCAGTCATGTATGAAAGTATATCTTTACATGTTATCACTTTCACCGTCACACCAACTATTGAAGTGATGATGAGAGAAGTATGTGGTGGTAATTTGTTAGGAAGGTCAAGTTCAGGGAAATTCAGGCCAAAGGTGTTTGTTGATCATAGTTTTGACACATTGACTACTGTGTTCAGTGACATTGTTTATTTCTGATTGTTTTGTGAAACTGTGTCTTCCTAATGTTGACTTTGTAATGTGTCTACTATGTTATGTTTGATTGGTAATATTTTTGTTTTGATCTGTTTTAGGTTCTTTCACAATGTCATCTTCATTTGGACATTTCAGAGTTGGCAAAATCCTCATTGTGTGTAAAGTGTACGATGCTGTAGATGTGTCTCATCATTGTAAGGCATACTTCTTGTGGCACACTGCTGAAACTTGGTTGTGACATTCCAATAGATACTCGAACAGTGGATTGGAATGATCCTGTGTCTACAAAATGTAGTGCTGCCATGTTTTCGTCTATTGGTGTTATTAATGTGGGATTCTTTATGTGAACCAGAAGATCTGGCTCCAGCTGATTACATGAGTCAATGATAATTTGCCTATTCAATCTGATGGTTTCATATATTTCATATATATATATATATATATATATATATATATATATATATATATATATATATATATATATATATATATATATATATATATATATATATATATATATATATATATATATATATATATATATATATATATATATATATATATATATATATATATATATATATATATATATATATATATATATATATATATATATATATATATATATATATATATATATATATATATATTCACAGTTCTCTCACCAAAAAGAGGAATATATCCCCAGGCAAGAATCACGGCACTACTGCAGGATGAAGTAAGTTTGTTTATTTCTTTTTTACATGCACACCCTGTGCAAGAATAGCAAAAATGGACGGTCTACGCGTTTCGGCTACCACTAGCCTTCTACTGGACCATAGAGTCCCTTGTGTCTAGACAACATTATATAAAGTGCAACGTGCTTAACCCCTTGTTTGTGTCAGTCATTTTGAACAACTAGACTAGCAACCTCAATCACTTTTGATGGAGTAATTTTGCCACCATCTTTTCTTTTTCTTTTTCTTTTTTCGTCAATCACTGTAAAGTACATTCTGTCACTTAAAGTAAAGTGCAAATAGTGCATATATCCTATAATTACAATAAGTAGACCTTCAAATCGTAACGATATTACAGAATTAATGTTATCCCATAGAGGCGTGCTCAAAAATGATACATTCAGCTTTCTTGTATTTGTGTGTGTCCTCATTAAGCAATGAAATAAAGTGAGAGCTGCACAATTTAAAAGATAATTTTCAAATAATCCACTATTTCCATCATAGTTCCTGATGAATCATCAATATAAGGTGAAATTCATTTCCGGTGGTGCATTAAAACAATTTAAAATATTTTCTTAAAAATATTTCCAAAAAAGTGTAATATTACTAATAGAAATGCTAAAAACCTACTACCAGTTGCTAATAAATGCTAATAAACTTTTTGTGTAAAGTACACAAACATAACATTTTTTACCATTTCATGTATTTACCAAAAGGAGAACTATAAAGGGTGATAACAGACTTTAGTTACATTAGAATTCATTTGTTGATGGTACCATACTAATTTCAGGAATTGTGGTGTGTTCTAAGGTGATTTTACCCTGTGAAAAACCTTCTGCTGGGATATCATGAATCATGTTTGAGAGAAAACTATTTTCACATGCTTGTCCCATAGAGTTTTGGAAGGTGCTCCAGAAGCTAAAATGAGAGCATATTTTCTGTAAATTCACATTATCTTTCTCAGTCATGTGAGAATGAAGTCTGACATTCTCAGTAAAACATGTACATCCAACAAGGGCAGAGACTGTCAGTTGATTCCTTTGTGTTCTACTGCAGCTTCCCAGAGTGTTCTAAAGAACAACTAGAGTGCTAACAGCCTTATTTATGACAAAATGATGGCACACCTGAAGCCATCTTGATTGGAATAAACTGGTAACTCTTAAAACATTTAATTTAAAAAGGAACAAAATGAGGGGGTTCATTTTGTCATAGAAATTATGGTTAGTGCTGTAGAAAGAAAAATTAGGACATGTTTTAAGTGAGATCTCAACTATCTTCCTGTTATATTTCAACAGGAGCAGCCTGCCAGTTGATTCCTTTGTGTTCTACTGCAGCTTCCCAGAGTGTTCCAAAGAACAACTAGAGCGCTAACAGCCTTACTTATGACAAAAGTATGGCACACCTGAAGCCATCTTGATTGGAATAAACTGGTAACACTTAAAACATTTAATTTAAAAAGGAACAAAATGATGGGGTTCATTTTGTCATAGAAATTATGGTTAGTGCTGTAGAAAGAAAAATTAGGACATGTTTCAAGTGTGATCTCAAATATCTTCCTGTTATATTTCAACAGGAGCAGCCTGTCAGTTGATGCCTTTGTGTTCTACTGCAGCTTCCCAGAGTGTTCTAAACAACAACTAGAGAGCTAACAGTCTTACTTATGACAAAATTATGGCACACCTGAAGCCATCTTGATTGGAATAAACTGGTAACACTTAAAACATTTAATTTAAAAAGGAAGAAAATGAGGGGGTTCATTTTGCCATAGAAATGAACAACATTCCCAGCATGACCCCCTACACTACACAAGCACCACTGCACTACCCTAAACCCTAAAACACTACCCCCAGCACGACCCCTTCACTACCTAAACACAACTGCACTACCCTAAACCCTAAAACACTACCTCCAGCACGACCCCCTACACTACACAATCACCACTGCACTAACATAAACCCTAAAACACTACCCCCAGCACGACCCCCTACACTACCCAAACACCACTGCACTACCCTAAACCATAAAACACTACCCCCAGCACGACCCCCTACACTACCCAAACACCACTGCCATACCCTAAACCCTAAAACACTACCCCCAGCATGAACCCCTACACTACCCAAACACCACTGCACTACCCTAAACCCTAAAACACTACCCCCAGCACTACATGCTACACTACACAAACACCACTGCACTACCCTAAACACTAAAACACTACCCCAGCACTACCCCCTACACTACACAAACACCACTGCACTACCCTAAACCCTAAAACACTACCCCCAGCACGACTCCCTATACTACCCAAACACCACTGCACTAACATAAACCCTAAATCTACGCCCAGCATGACCCCCTTCACTACCCAAACACCACTGCACTACCCTAAACCATAAAACACTACTCCCAGCATGACCCCCTACACTACACAAACACCACTGCACTACCCTAAACCCTAAAACACTACCACCAGCATGACCCCCTACACTACTCAAACACCACTGCACTACCCTAAACCCTAAAACACTACCCCAGCACGACCCCCTACCCCACCCAAATACCACTGCACTACCCTAAACCCAAAAACACTACCACCAGCATGACCCCCTACACCACCCAAACACCACTGCATGACCCTAATCCATAAAACACGACCCCCTACACTACACAAACACCACTGCATTACCCTAAACCCTAAAACACTAGAACCCAGCATGACCCCCTACAGTACACCAACACCACTGCACTACCCTAAACCCTAAAACACTACCCCCTACACTACACAAACACCACTGCACTACCCTAAACCCTAAAACACTACCCCCAGCACAACCCCCTACACTACACAAACACCACTGCACTACCGTAAACCCAAAACACTAGCCCAGCACTACCCCCTATACTACCCAAACACCACTGCACTACCCTAAAAACTAAAACACTACCCACAGCATGACCCCCTACACTACACAAACACCACTGCACTACCCTAAACCCTAAAACACTACCCCCAGCACGACCCCCTACACTACCCAAACACCACTGCACTACCCTAAACCCTAAAACACTACCCCCAGCACGACTCCGTACACTACACAAACACCACTGGACTACCCTAAACCCTAAAACACTACCCCCAGCATGACTCCCTACACTACCCAAACACCACTGCACTACACTAAACCCTAAATCTACCCCCAGCATGACCTCCCACACTACACAAACACCACTGCACTACCCTAACCCCTAAAACACTACCCCCAGCACGACCCCTACACTACCCAAACACCACTGCACTACCCTAAACCCTAAAACACTAACCCCAGCATGACCCCCTACACTACCCAAACACCATTGCACTACCCTAAACCCTTAAACACTACCCCCAGCAGTACCCCCTACACTACCCAAACACCACTGCACAACCCTAAACCACTACCCCCAGCACGACCACCTACACTACCCAAACACCACTGCACTACCCTAAACCCTAACACTACCCCCAGCACGACCCCCTACACTACCCAAACACCACTGCACTACCCTAAACCCTAAAACACTCCCCCAGCATGACTCCCTACACTACCCAAACACCACTGCACTACCCTAAACCCTAAATATACCATCAGCACATTCCCCTACACTACCCAAACACCACTGCACTACCCTAAACCATAAAACACTACCCCCAGCATGACCCCCTACACTACTCAAACACCACTGCACTACCCTAAACCCTAAAACACTACCCCAGCACAACCCCTACACCACCCAAACACCACTGCACTACCCTAAACCCAAAAACACTACCCCCAGCATGACCCCCTACACTACCCAAACACCACTGCATGACCCTAAACCCTAAAACACGACCCCTACACTACACAAACACCACTGCACTACCCTAAACCCTAAAACACTAGAACCCAGCACGACCCCCTATAGTACACCAACACCACTGCACTACCCTAAACCCTAAAACACTACCCCCTACACTACACAAACACCACTGCACTACCCTAAACACTAAAACACTACCCGCAGCATGACCCCCTACACTACACAAACACCACTGCACTACCCTAAACCCTAAAACACTACCCCCAGCACAACCCCCTACACTACACAAACACCACTGCACTACCGTAAACCCAAAACACTACCCCAGCACTACCCCTATACTACCCAAACACCACTGCACTACCCTAAACCCTAAAACACTACCCCCAGCACGACCCCCTACACTACACAAACACCACTGGACAACCCTAAACCCTAAAACACTACCCCCAGCATGACTCCCTACACTACCCAAACACCACTGCACTACACTAAACCCTAAATCTACCCCCAGCATGACCTCCCACACTACACAAACACCACTGCACTACCCTAACCCCTAAAACACTACCCCCAGCACGACCCCCTACACTACCCAAACACCACTGCACTACCCTAAACCCTAAAACACTAACCCCAGCATGACCCCCTACACTACCCAAACACCACTGCACTACCCTATACCCTAAAACATGACCCCTTACACTACACAAACACAACTGCACTACCCTAAACCCTAAAACACTACCCACAGCATGACCCCCTACACTACACAAACACCACTGCACTACCCTAAACCCTAAAACACTACCCCCTACAGTACACAAACACCACTGCACTACCCTAAACCCTAAAACACTACCCCCAGCAAGACCCCCTACACTACACAAACACCACTGCACTACCCTAAACCCCCCTACACTATACAAACACCACTGCACTACTCTAAACCCTAAAACACTACCCCCAGCACGACCCCCTCACAACACAAACACCACTGCACTACCCTAAATCTACCCCCAGCATGACCCCTACACTACCCAAACACCACTGCCATACCCTAAACCCTAAAACACTACCCCCAGCATGAACCCCTACACTACCCGAACACCACTGCACTACCCTAAACCCTAAAACACTACCCCAGCACTAACCCCTACACTACACAAACACCACTGCACTACCCTACACCCTAAAACACTACCCCAGCACTACCCCCTACACTATCCAAACACCACTGCACTACCCTAAACCCTAAAACACTACCCCAACAACACTCCCTACACTACCCAAACACCACTGCACTACCCTAAACCCTAAATCTACCCCCAGCACGACCCCCTACACTACCCAAACACCACTGCACTACCCTAAACCATAAAACACTTCCCCCAGCATGACCCCCTACACTACACAAACACCACTGCACTACCCTAAACCCTAAAACACTACCACCAGCATGACCCCCTACACTACTCAAACACCACTGCACTACCCTAAACCCTAAAACACTACCCCAGCACGACCCCCTACACTACCCATAACCACTGCACTACCCTAAACCCTAAAACACTACCCCCAGCACAACCCCTACACTACTGCACTACCCTAAACCCTAAAACACTACCCCCAGCATGACCCCCTACTCTACCCAAACACCACTGCACTACCCTAACCCCTAAAACACTACCCCCAGCACGACCCCCTACACCACCCAAACACCACTGCACTACCCTAAACCCTAGAAAAGAAACCCCCACCCCATGCCCAATCCCCCTTACCTCTCACTCCTCGTGGTTCCTCTCTCCTCGTGGTTCCTGCTTCACGTCGTCTCTGAGGGGCGAGGCACGTCGTTGTGAGGAAACAGAACAGCCTCTGTTTCCTTACAACGACGTGGATCATCTACATGTTTTTGAGAACGCATGGTCATTTACCATACATACCTTTACAACAAAATTCGTTGTAAAGGCATGCGTGGTAAATGACCATGCGTTCTAAAAAATGCGTAGTAATGACTTTGCGATGTACAACGCATGCGTGGTAATGCATGCGTTGTAATGGTATCGCGAAGTAAAAAGTCATTGTAACGGCTGCTTACCGATCGAAGCTGGCCCCTGTTCTTCAGTGAGATATTTATTTGATTAATTAGGAGGAAGGAATGTGGTTTTTTACCGAAAAGTGCATTCCCGGCTGTTGTATTGTGAAAGTGTCCGCGTGGCCTGGTTTCACTTCCGGTGAGAGAGTGAAAGAGTCTGTTTGGATCTAAAGGAGTTCTGTTGTTGGACGGGGCCGGCGCGAAACGTCATCAGAAAACATAGCTAATGGAAAGCGTCCTCCCTGAAGTGTGGAGCAGTGCCATGAGAGGTCAACGAGTGTGCGTCCCACCGCAGTATGACCGTACCGCGTGACCCATGTGCCGCCTCCAGGGTACGGGAGGCAGAAGCGGCATCGCAGGTCCTCTTGAAGACCGTTGTAGCACTAATTCTACATTTTGGTACTAGGGCATTTTAACTTCGTTGTTCCTGCCAGATACAAAGAGAAGATCCTGTGTTATTCAGTGCCCTCGTTACCTTTTTGTGGGTTGTGGTGCTTGTCACTTCGCTGCCCCGCCGGTGCACACGACTGGGCACCCCACCTCGTGTGCCATCTGCAGGGCCTCTGCCCTCTGATCACTAGTTTTGGTTTCTGGAGTGGCAACATAAACAGTTGCTCCCAAAGGACTAGCCTGAACACTTAGGTGAATATCCCCTGCACCAGCATTCCACGGAAATTCTTTCCTAGCTCTCCCACGTCAACGAGGACGTCATAATAGCACGGCTCCGCTCGCGACACCATATGACGTCATCGGAGCCATAAGAGGACCTCGTCGGCGTGCTGACGTCAGTTCCACCCATTTTGTCCGTGCCACCGAGGCAAACAGGCGGACCGAGACATTTTCACATGTATACATAGTATAATAAATATATATATATTCACTGAAAAAACAATAGGTTTCAGGCACGTTATAGTTAGAAATTAGCATTTAAAAAACCTTAGAAATTCACTGAAAAAACCATAGGTTTCAGGCACGTTATAGTTAGAAATTAGCATTTAAAAAACCTTAGAAATTCACTGAAAAAACCATAGGTTTCAGGGGCGTTATAGTTAGTTGGACATTTCACTCGTACAAAACCATAGAAATTCCCCCGTTATAGTTAGTTCAGCTAACTATAACTCGCGCGCCCGCAATGCACTGCTGATGACGTCACATATTACATCACTCATGACATGGTCAGTGACATCACTCATGGCATCACTGATGACATCTCAAATGACATCACTGATGACATCATCCTTGAGAAAGAGTGGCAGACCTCCTCTCACCCTAATATAACCTTTGATACACACACTCAAAAATACAAACTAACATTTTCAAAACAATGGACATACCAATACCAGTTACAACACACCTATTCATTAATTCCAAGATCTACACACACATCCACTCATTCACCAACAGTCCCTATACAGTCGCTCATACATGTACTTACTCATCATATGTACTCATACACCTATACATCCTGTTACACACCGCCACTCATCCATAGAGTTACTCACACACATAGTCACACATGCAAACAAAGTATCAAACATCCATTTACTTGCATATACAGTTATACACACACTACCACACTTACTTCTACAGAAACTTACACATACTTACTCTCTTAAACAATCACTTATAGAAACACCTACTTATTTGTACAGGAACTCTTCCAATCTCTCACTCTCACATATACTCACTTATATACACCAATACTCACATATACTAGTTTAAAACATATGTAGTTACTCATAAAGACACTATTGAGACAGTCATTCACTCACTAACACACCCATACACACACTCATCCACCTATACAGTCCTGCACACATGCTGTCTTCAACACATACAAACAGTGAGTCACTCATTCATGCATCTTTGCACTAAGTAATACCCCCCACCGAACCATACAGACACTCAGACTCAGACTCATACTGATACTCAAAAAACCAACTAATAACCCATATAGACACTCATGTAGCTACTCACCAACCCATGCAGCCACTTATACACAAAGTGAGAGACTGATACAGATATTTTCATATTTAAACATTACTCACTAACCCATGTATTCACTAAGATACACTTAATCAGTCAGTTATACAATCAATTTTACCCAAAAAAAACATCCATTTAGACACTTATATACCCATTTATTCTTCCATCGACCTTGAGATATACATATATAAAACATATTTAATTTTCAGAAAAACACACATTCACTGGATGATGTCATCAGTGATGTCATCAGTGATGTCATTTGAGATGTCATCAGTCATGTCATCAGTGATGTCACTGACCATGTCATGAATGATGTAATATGTGACGTCATCAGCAGTGCATTGCGGGGGCGTGAGTTATAGTTAGCTCAACTAACTATAACAGGCGAATTTCTCTGGTTTTGTACTAGTAAAATGCCCAACTAACTATAACGTCCCTGAAACCTATGGTTTTGTCAGTGAATTTCACAGTTTTGTAAAGGCTAATTTCTAACTATAACGTCCCTGAAACCTATGGTTTTTCAGTGAATATATAAATATATATATATTTTTATTCATATATATAATATATGTACATGTATATATTACCTACTTGCGGTCGCCAGTAGGTAGTCATAGTTAGGACCTAGTTTCCATAGGAAAAGCGTTTTTTGTTTTCCCAATAACTTTGGCGTCGTTTGATGAATCTTCGCGAAATATTCAAAGCTATTGGGGCGCTCCGGTCAGCTCCTGTCTTGAAAGTTTTGGGGTGATTCGTCAAGCGGGGGCCGAGAGAAAAGGGGGGTCCCAAAACGCGTTTTCCCCATGTAAATTTCCAAAGCTATAGCCCGAACTGCTGAACGGAATTACACCAAATTTGGCAAAAAGGTAGCTCTTGGTTCAGAAAGCGACCTTTTTTTTTTTTAAATGGTGTCAATCCGTTCAGTAGTTTCTAAGATATTGAAAATAAAAAAATATTGATATCTGGGCGGAGCCTAACCACACATCTCATTGTGAGATCTGATTGGCTGTCAGCACTTCATCCTGGAATTGCTGGCAGCCATCTTGGGACCAATATACATGATAGCACCCCATTGAAATGCATTGTAGTGAATAGAAGATTTTGAGGGTCACCAAAAGGAGAACTATAAAGGGTGATAACAGACTTTAGTTACATTAGAATTCATTTGTTGATGGTACCATACTAATTTTAGGAATTGTGGTATGTTCTAAGGTGATTTTACCCTGTGAAAAACCTGCTGGGATATCATGAATCATGTTTGAGAGAAAACTATTTTCTCATGCTTGTCCCATAGAGGTTTGGAAGGTGATCCAGAAGCTAAAATGAGAGCATATTTTCTGTAAATTCACATTATCTTTCTCAGTCATGTGAGAATGAAGTCTGACATTCTCAGTAAAACATGTACATCCAACAAGGGCAGAGACTGTCAGTTGATTCCTTTGTGTTCTACTGCAGCTTCCCAGAGTGTTCTAAAGAACAACTAGAGCGCTAACAGCCTTACTTATGACAAAAGTATGGCACACCTGAAGCCATCTTGATTGGAATAAACTGGTAACACTTAAAACATTTAAGTTAAAAAGGAACAAAATGATGGGGTTCATTTTGTCATAGAAATTATGGTTAGTGCTGTAGAAAGAATAATTAGGACATGTTTTAAGTGAGATCTCAAATATCTTCCTGTTATATTTCAACAGGAGCAGCCTGTCAGTTTAATTCCTTTGTGTTCTACTGCAGCTTCCCAGAGTGTTCTAAAGAACAACTAGAGCGCTAACAGTCTTACTTATGACAAAATTATGGCACACCTGAAGCCATCTTGATTGGAATAAACTGGTAATACTTAAAACATTTAATTTAAAAAGGAACAAAATGAGGGGGTTCATTTTGTCATAGAAATTATGGTTAGTGCTGTAGAAAGAAAAATTAGGACATGTTTTAAGTGAGATCTCAAATATCTTCCTGTTATATTTCAACAGGAGCAGCCTGTCAGTTGATTCCTTTGTGTTCTACTGCAGCTTCCCAGAGTGTTCTAAAGAACAACTAGAGCGCTAACAGTCTTACATATGACAAAATTATGGCACACCTGAAGCCATCTTGATTGGAATAAACTAGTAACACTTAAAACATTTAATTTAATTAAGGAACAAAATGAGGGGGTTCATTTTGCCATAGAAATTATGGTTAGTGCTGCAGAAAGAAAAATTAGGGCATGTTTTAAGTGAGATCTCAAATCCTCTTCTATTTCATTAGAAAATTCTGACATGCAGACTGAAACAATCACTTTCAATGCCAGCAGTAGACTTCCAGTTAACTCCCTGGTGAGCAGTAGCTTTACTACAGTGATCTAATGAGCAACTAGAGTGCTAACATTCTGAATTTAGGTATTGGAGCCTTGCTCTTACTTGGACCCCTTATTGCGTATTTTGCACGAAGTACATGAGATTGATCTTGCGAAACATTGAACTTTACTATTCTGTTAACCTGAAGTTGCTCTGAACCGGGCTTTGTAACACCCATTTTTACCTACTGGTTTTAATTAATTCTCACTGTATTGTATTAAGAAAGAGGATTTACTGTTTTTATGTACACTTTTATGATCTATGTTTCTAAATCAGATCGAATAAAGTTTAATGAATTTAATTGAAGTCTCCCAAGATGGCCACTAGAGAAAAAGGAGCCCAAATGTAGCACACATATCACCCAGATGTAGCCCACGTATAGCCCAATGACAGAAGTGTGGAAAACACTTTTTATCCTTTGTTTATTTGCAGTTTTATATAGTGCAGGCTGGTCAGATATTGGAGTGCTTTACATGAGCATTGGTTACATCATACAAGGACAAACTCATTTTGGTTGTAGGCATGGGGAGCTTAAGTGATTTGACCAGAATCACAGAATGTCGAGCTGAAGCAGAAACTCCAACTTGGTTCCCCAGTTGCAAAGTCTGCAGCTCTGGAAGTAACACCACATTCTCTCCCCTAAGCGTAACATTTAATCAAGTGGTCAACTGGATAAAAAAACATTATGATAACAAATAATTTAAAAGTGCTTTATCGCTATTTGAGAACTCAGAAAATATGTCCTCATTTTAGTTTTTTAGAGCACTAACCATAATTTCTATGCAAATAAGACCCTCTCATTTCTATAATTTCTAAAGGAAATGCTTTAGGTATTACAGTTTTGATTACATCAAGATGACGTCAGGCGTGCCACACTTTTGTAATAAATATAGAATGTTAGCAATCTAGTTGTCTCTTGTCTCTTTCTGCACGTCTCTTGCCTCTTTCTGCACCTCTCTTGCCTCTTTCTGCAGCTCACTCTCTTCTTTCTGTACCTCTCTTGCCTCTTTCTGCACCTCTCTGCCCTCATTCTGCAGCTCTCTCTCCTATCTGTACCTCTCTTGCCTCTTTTGCACCTCTCTTGCCTCTTTCTGCACCTCTCTTGCCTCTTTCTGCACATCTCTTCCCTCTTTCTGCACCACTCTTGCCTCTTTCTACACCTCTCTTGCATCTTTCTGTATCTCTCTTGCCTCTTTCTGCACCTCTCTTGCCTCTTTCTGTAGCTCACTCTCTTCTTTCTGCACCTCTCTTGCCTCTTTCTGCACCTCTCTTCCCTCTTTCTGCAGCTCCCTCTTCTTTCTGCACCTCTCTTGCCTCTTTCTGCACCTCTCTTGCCTCTTTCTGCACCTCTGTTGCCTCTTTATGCACCTCTCTTGCCTCTATCTGCACTCCTCTTGCTTATTTCTGCAGCTCACTCTCTTCTTTCTGCACCTCTCCTGCCTCTTTCTGTACCTCTCTTGCCTCTTTCTGTAGCTCACTCTTCTTTCTGCACCTCTCTTGCCTCTTTCTGCACCTCTCTTCCCTTATTCTGCAGCTCACTCTCTTCTTTCTGTACCTCTCTTGCTTCTTTATGTACCTCTCTTGCCTCTTTCTGCACCTCTCTTGCCTCTTTCTGCAACTCACTCTCTTCTTTCTGCACCTCTCCTGCCTCTTTCTGTACCTCTCTTGCCTCTTTCTGAACATTTCTTCCTCTTTCTGCACCTCTCTTGCCTCTTGATGCACCTCTCTTGACTCTTCTTGCTCTTCTCTTGCCTCTTTCTGCAGCTCACTTGCTTCTTTCTGCACCTTTCTTCCTCTTTCTGTACCTCTCTTGACTCTTTCTACACCTCTTACCTCTTTCAGCACCTCTCTTGCCTCTTTCTGCACCTCTCTTGCCTCTTTCTGCAGCTCACTCTCTTCTTTCTGCACCTCTCTTGCCTCTTTCTACACCTCTCTTCCCTCTTTCTGCAGCTCACTCTCTTCTTTCTGCACCCCTCTTGCCTCTTTATGCACCCCTCTTGCCTCTTTCTGCACATCTCTTGCCTCTTTCTGCACAAGTCTTGTCTCTTTCTACACCTCTCTTGCCTCTTTCTGTACCTCTCTTGCCTCTTTCTGCACCTCTCTTGCCTCTTTCTTCACCTCTCTTGCCTCTTTCTGCACTTCTCTTGCCTCTTTCTGCACCTACCTTGCCTCTTTCTGCACCTCACTCTCTTCTTTTTGCACCTCTCTTGCTTCTTTCTGCACCTCTCTTGCTTCTTTCTGCCCTTCTCTTGCCTCTTTCTGCACCTCTCTTCCTTCTTTCTGCATTTTGCTTGCTTCTTTCTGCACCTTTTTTCCTCTTTCTGGACCTCTCTTGCCTCTTTCTGCACCTCTCTTGCCTCTTTCTGCACCTCTCTTGTCTCTTTCTGCACCTCTCTTGCCTCTTTCTGCACCTCACTTGCCTCTTTCTGCGCCTTTCTTCCTCTTTCTGCACCTCACTCTCTTCTTTTTGCAACTCTCTTGCTTCTTTCTGTGCCTCTCTTGCTTCTTTCCGCACTTCTCTTGCTTCTTTCTGCACCTCTCTTGCCTCTTTCATCACTTCTCCTGCTTCTTTCTGCACCTTTCTTCCTCTTTTTGCACCTCTCTTGCTTTTTTCTGCACTTTTCTTGCCTTTTTCTGTACTTCTCTTGCTTCTTTCTGCACTTCTCTTGCTTCTTTCTGCGCCTTTCTTTCTCTTTCTGCACATGTCTTACCTATCTAGGTGTAGTTAGAAATTAGCATTTAAAAAACCTTAGAAATTCACAGAAAAAACCACAGGTTTCAGGGATGTTATAGTTAGAAATTAGCATTTAAAAAACCTTAGAAATTCACTGAAAAAATCACAGGTTTCAGGGACGTTATAGATAGAAATTTTCATTTAAAAAACCTTAGAAATTCACTGAAAAAACCATAGGTTTCAGGGACGTTATAGTTAGAAATTAGCATTTAAAAAACCTTTAAAATTCACTGAAAAAACCATAGGTTTCAGGGACGTTATAGTTAGAAATTAGCATTTAAAAAACCTTTGAAATTCACTGAAAAAACCATAGGTTTCAGGGACGTTATAGTTAGAAAATATCATTTAAAAAACCTTTGAAATTCACTGAAAAAACCATAGGTTTCAGGGACGTTATAGTTAGAAATTAGCCTTTAAAAAACCGTGAAATTCACTGAAAAAACCATAGGTTTCAGGGACGTTATAGTTAGTTGGACATTTCACTAGTACAAAACCAGAGAAATTCGCCCGTTATAGTTAGTTGAGCTAACTATAACTCGCACCCCGCAATGCACTGCTGATGACGTCACATATTACATCATTCATGACATGGTCAGTGACATCACTGATGACATGACTGATGACATCTCAAATGACATCACTGATGACATCACTGATGACATCATCCAGTGACTATGTGTTTCTGTAAAGTTTAAATATGTTTTATATATATATATATATATATTTTCACACAATCGGATTCTCCTAGCGGCGCGCTCAAGTGACGGGTGCAATCGCGATGGGGCTGAATCCAAGCCCAATATTAAATTATTCTGCAAAGATGCAACGCACTCCAATTTCCAGTTTTAAAGCTTTTATTGTTAGCTTAACTGGCTCCAAGCCTCGCTGGGCTGAAATTCATTGGTTGGAGCCAGTTAAGCTAACAATAAAATCTTTAAAACTGGAAATTGGAGTGTGTTGCATCTTTGCAGAATAATATATATATATATATATATATATATATATATATATATATATATATCTCACAAAGAAACCTCCAATTTAGAAGCCCCCAACCCTGCAGGGCGGCCTCGGAAGCAGGGACGGAGCACCCTGTTAGTTTGCTACAGCAAGAACAGAAAAGATTCCGAGGCCCAGTATCTGGCATAATCTGGCGTTTATTTCAAAGTGCTCAGTGGCAGCACACAGGATTTCCTGACGCGTTTCGTCTCCATTGCGAGACTTGTTCACAGTTGGATAACATTTGCCTCATTAAGCCACAGCGTTTAAAAACATTTCCGGCTGTCATGTGACACCATTGGTTTAGTGTCCTACAATTCCCAAAATGCACTGTACTGTTAACAAACATACCAAACGGAGTGCAGTGCAAAATTACTTTCAGCATAATTGCGTTACTTTTCAGCACTGCTGTCTCATGCTGCATCATCCTCTTTACAGTGCATTTTGCTGTTACCGTGGCCTGTAGTGAATAAAATCTTTAAACAGTCTGTCATGTGAATCAGGTGTTTCCGCAAGTGAGCACATTGTCAATGTTCATTCTTAGCAATGTTTAGAGGTCTATTGGTCCTTGTAATGCTGTCACATTCGATACAATATCCAAACGCTGGTGCCAGATAAAGTCGGGACGAGGTGTCACCTCTCCCGTGTCCCTTGCTCACCTCCGTGTCAAGAACTGCCTGGAAAATCCTTTTCTTGCATGGTAGGCGGCGGGTCATGCTTCCAAATTCAATATCACACAAAGAAACCTCCGATTTAGAAGCCCCCAACCCTGCAGGGCGGCCTCGGAAGCAGGGACGGAGCACCCTGTTAGTTTGCTACAGCAAGAACAGAAAAGATTCCGAGGCCCAGTATCTGGCATAATCTGGCGTTTATTTCAAAGTGCTCAGTGGCAGCACACAGGATTTCCTGACGCGTTTCGTCTCCATTGCGAGACTTGTTCACAGGTGGATAACATTTGCCTCATTAAGCCACAGCGTTTAAAAACATTTCCGGCTGTCATGTGACACCATTGGTTTAGTGTCCTACAATTCCCAAAATGCACTGTACTGTTAACAAACATACCAAACGGAGTGCAGTGCAAAATTACTTTCAGCATAATTGCGTTACTTTTCAGCACTGCTGTCTCATGCTGCATCATCCTCTTTACAGTGCATTTTGCTGTTACCGTGGCCTGTAGTGAATAAAATCTTTAAACAGTCTGTCATGTGAATCAGGTATTTCCGCAAGTGAGCACATTGTCAATGTTCATTCTTAGCAATGTTTAGAGGTCTATTGGTCCTTGTAATGCTGTCACATTCGATACAATATCCAAACGCTGGTGCCAGATAAAGTCGGGACGAGGTGTCACCTCTCCCGTGTCCCTTGCTCACCTCCGTGTCAAGAACTGCCTGGAAAATCCTTTTCTTGCATGGTAGGCGGCGGGTCATGCTTCCAAATTCAATATCACACAAAGAAACCTCCGATTTAGAAGCCCCCTACCCTGCAGGGCGGCCTCGGAAGCAGGGACGGAGCACCCTGTTAGTTTGCTACAGCAAGAACAGAAAAGATTCCGAGGCCCAGTATCTGGCATAATCTGGCGTTTATTTCAAAGTGCTCAGTGGCAGCACACAGGATTTCCTGACGCGTTTTGTCTCCATTGCGAGACTTGTTCACAGGTGGATAACATTTGCCTCATTAAGCCACAGCGTTTAAAAACATTTCCGGCTGTCATGTGACACCATTGGTTTAGTGTCCTACAATTCCCAAAATGCACTGTACTGTTAACAAACATACCAAACGGAGTGCAGTGCAAAATTACTTTCAGCATAATTGCGTTACTTTTCAGCACTGTTGTCTCATGCTGCATCATCCTCTTTACAGTGCATTTTGCTGTTACCGTGGCCTGTAGTGAATAAAATCTTTAAACAGTCTGTCATGTGAATCAGGTATTTCCATAAGTGAGCACATTGTCAATGTTCATTCTTAGCAATGTTTAGAGGTCTATTGGTCCTTGTAATGCTGTCACATTCGATACAATATCCAAACGCTGGTGCCAGATAAAGTCGGGACGAGGTGTCACCTCTCCCGTGTCCCTTGCTCACCTCCGTGTCAAGAACTGCCTGGAAAATCCTTTTCTTGCATGGTAGGCGGCGGGTCATGCTTCCAAATTCAATATCACACAAAGAAACCTCCGATTTAGAAGCCCCCAACCCTGCAGGGCGGCCTCGGAAGCAGGGGCGGAGCACCCTGTTAGTTTGCTACAGCAAGAACAGAAAAGATTCCGAGGCCCAGTATCTGGCATAATCTGGCGTTTATTTCAAAGTGCTCAGTGGCAGCACACAGGATTTCCTGACGCGTTTCGTCTCCATTGCGAGACTTGTTCACAGGTGGATAACATTTGCCTCATTAAGCCACAGCGTTTAAAAACATTTCCGGCTGTCATGTGACACCATTGGTTTAGTGTCCTACAATTCCCAAAATGCACTGTACTGTTAACAAACATACCAAACGGAGTGCAGTGCAAAATTACTTTCAGCATAATTGCGTTACTTTTCAGCACTGCTGTCTCATGCTGCATCATCCTCTTTACAGTGCATTTTGCTGTTACCGTGGCCTGTAGTGAATAAAATCTTTAAACAGTCTGTCATGTGAATCAGGTATTTCCGCAAGTGAGCACATTGTCAATGTTCATTCTTAGCAATGTTTAGAGGTCTATTGGTCCTTGTAATGCTGTCACATTCGATACAATATCCAAACGCTGGTGCCAGATAAAGTCGGGACGAGGTGTCACCTCTCCTGTGTCCCTTGCTCACCTCCGTGTAAAGAACTGCCTGGAAAATCCTTTTCTTGCATGGTAGGCGGCGGGTCATGCTTCCAAATTCAATATCACACAAAGAAACCTCCGATTTAGAAGCCCCCAACCCTGCAGGGCGGCCTCGGAAGCAGGGACGGAGCACCCTGTTAGTTTGCTACAGCAAGAACAGAAAAGATTCCGAGGCCCAGTATCTGGCATAATCTGGCGTTTATTTCAAAGTGCTCAGTGGCAGCACACAGGATTTCCTGACGCGTTTCGTCTCCATTGCGAGACTTGTTCACAGGTGGATAACATTTGCCTCATTAAGCCACAGCGTTTAAAAACATTTCCGGCTGTCATGTGACACCATTGGTTTAGTGTCCTACAATTCCCAAAATGCACTGTACTGTTAACAAACATACCAAACGGAGTGCAGTGCAAAATTACTTTCAGCATAATTGCGTTACTTTTCAGCACTGCTGTCTCATGCTGCATCATCCTCTTTACAGTGCATTTTGCTGTTACCGTGGCCTGTAGTGAATAAAATCTTTAAACAGTCTGTCATGTGAATCAGGTATTTCCGCAAGTGAAGGTGTATTGAAGAATGAGTGGGTGTATAAGTGTCTGAATAGGTGCGTGACTGACTGTATAAGTAAGTGATTAATCGTGTCTTACTGAATGCATGGGTTAGTGACTAAACTGTGTGAATGTCTGTATTAGTCTGTCAGTTGGTGTGTAAACGGCTGCATGGGTTGGTGAGTATCTACATGTGTGTCTATATGGGTTATTGATTGGTTGTCTGAGTATCTGTATGGGTGCCTGAGTATTTCTGTGGGTGGGTGGGGGTGTGTGACTCTATGCATAGATGTATGATTAGGTGATTCACTGGGTGTATGGGTTCAAGAGTGCATCTGTGAAGGGCTGTAAGGGTGGGTGAGTGTGTGTATGGGTGTGTTGGTGAGTGAATGGATGTCTCAGTGGTACGTGTGTGAGTAACTACATATGTGAAAGGCAGTATATGTGAGTGTTGGAGTATATAAATGACTATATGTGAGAGTGAGTGATTGTGAGAGTGGCTGTATGGTTGAATGTGTGCTTGTGTCAGTGATTGTAGAAGAGAGCAAGCATGTGTAGTATCTGTATGAATAAGTGAAGTGGTGTGTGTATAACTGTATAGGTGAGTAAATGGGAGTGTGATTGATTCTTTGCATGACTGACTAGGTGTGTGAGTAACTCTATGGGTGAGTGGTGGTGTGTGAGTGTCTGTATAGGTGTATGAGTGCATATGATAGTGCTGTATTGATGAGTGACTGCATGTATGAGTAACTGTATGGATGAATGAGTGGACATGTGTGTAGACCTAGGAATCAGTGAGTGGGTATGTAGTAACTGGTATTGGTGTGTCTATGGTTTCAAAAATGGTAGTCTGCATTTTAGAGTGGGTGTATCAAAGGTTATGTTAGGGTGTGAGGAGGTGCATCAGATTATCACATGGATGATGTCATCAGTGATGTCATTTGAGATGTCATCAGTGATGTCATCAGTGATGTCACTGACCATGTCATGAATGATGTAATATGTGACATCATCAGCAGTGCATTGCGGGGGCATGAGTTATAGTTAGCTCAACTAACTATACCAGGCGAATTTCTCTGGTTTTGTACTAGTGAAATGTCCAACTAACTATAACGTCCCTGAAACGTTATAGTTATATATATATATATTTCAGTGAATATATATATATATATATTCACTGAAAAAACCATAGGTTTCAGGGGCGTTATAATTAGTTGGACATTTCACTCGTACAAAACCATAGAAATTCCCCGTTATAGTTAGTTCAGCTAACTATAACTCGCGCGCCCGTAATGCACTGCTGATGACGTCACATATTACATCACTCATTTCATGGTCAGTGACATCACTCATGACATCACTGATGACATCTCAAATGACATCACTGATGACATCACTGATGACATCACTGATGACATCATCCAGTGAATGTGTGTTTTTCTGAAAATTAAATATGTTTTATATATGTATATCTCAAGGTCGATGGAAGAATAAATGGGTATATAAGTGTCTAAATGGATGATTTTTTTGGGTAAAATTGATTGTATAACTGACTGATTAAGTGTATCTTAGTGAATACATGGGTTAGTGAGTAATGTTTAAATATGAAAATATCTGTATCAGTCTCTCACTTTGTGTATAAGTGGCTGCATGGGTTGGTGAGTAGCTACATGAGTGTCTATATGGGTTATTAGTTGGTTTTTGAGTATCAGTATGAGTGTCTGAGTGTCTGTATGGTTCGGTGGGGGTATTACTTAGTGCATAGATGCATGAATGAGTGACTCACTGTTTGTATGTGTTGAAGACAGCATGTGTGCAGGACTGTATAGGTGGATGAGTGTGTTTATGGGTGTGTTAGTGAGTGAATGACTGTCTCAATAGTGTCTTTATGAGTAACTACATGTTTTAAACTAGTATATGTGAGTATTGGTGTATATAAGTGAGTATATGTGAGAGTGAGAGATTGGAAGACTTCCTGTACAAATAAGTAGGTGTTTCTATAAGTGATTGTTTAAGAGAGTAAGTATGTGTAAGTTTCTGTAGAAGTAAGTGTGGTAGTGTGTGTATAACTGTATATGCAAGTAAATGGATGTTTGATACTTTGTTTGCATGTGTGACTATGTGTGTGAGTAACTCTAAGGATGAGTGGCGGTGTGTAACAGGATGTATAGGTGTATGAGTACATATGATGAGTGAGTACATGTATGAGTGACTGTATAGGGACTGTTGGTGAATGAGTGGATGTGTGTGTAGATCTTGGAATTACTGAATAGGTGTGTTGTAACTGGTATTGGTATGTCCATTGTTTTGAAAATGTCAGTTTGTATTTTTGAGTGTGTGTATCAAAGGTTATATTAGGGTGAGAGGAGGTCTGCCACTCTATCACAAGGATGATGTCATCAGTGATGTCATCAGTGATGTCATTTGAGACGTCATCAGTGATGCCATGAGTGATGTCACTGACCATGTCATGAGTGATGTAATATGTGACGTCATCAGCAGTGCATTGCGGGTGCGCGAGTTATAGTTAGCTGAACTAACTATAACGGGGAATTTCTATGGTTTTGTACGAGTGAAATGTCCAACTAACTATAACGCCCCTGAAACCTATGGTTTTTTCAGTGAATTTCTAAGGTTTTTAAATGCTAATTTCTAACTATAACGTGCCTGAAACCTATGGTTTTTTCAGTGAATTTCTAAGGTTTTTTAAATGCTAATTTCTAACTATAACGTGCCTGAAACCTATGGTTTTTTCAGTGAATATATATATATTTATTATACTATGTATACATGTGAAAATGTCTCGGTCCGCCTGTTTGCCTCGGTGGCACAGACAAAATGGGTGGAACTGACGTCAGCACGCCGACGAGGTCCTCTTATGGCTCCGATGACGTCATACGGTGTCGCGAGCGGAGCCGTGCTATTATGACGTCCTCGTTGACGTGGGAGAGCTAGGAAAGAATTTCCGTGGAATGCTGGTGCAGGGGATTTTCACCTAAGTGTTCAGGCTAGTCCTTTGGGAGCAACTGTTTATGTTGCCACTCCAGAAACCAAAACCAGTGATCAGAGGGCAGAGGCCCTGCAGATGGCACACGAGGTGGGGTGCCCAGTCGTGTGCACCGGCGGGGCAGCGAAGTGACAAGCACCACAACCCACAAAAAAGGTAACGAGGGCACTGAATAACACAGGATCTTCTCTTTGTATCTGGCAGGAACAACGAAGTTAAAATGCCCAGTACCAAAATGTAGAATTAGTGCTACAACGGTCTTCAAGAGGACCTGCGATGCCGCTTCTGCCTCCCGTACCCTGGAGGCGGCACATGGGTCACGCGGTACGGTCATACTGCGGTGGGACGCACACTCGTTGACCTCTCATGGCACTGCTCCACACTTCAGGGAGGACGCTTTCCATTAGCTATGTTTTCTGATGACGTTTCGCGCCGGCCCCGTCCAACAACAGAACTCCTTTAGATCCAAACAGACTCTTTCACTCTCTCACCGGAAGTGATACCAGGCCACGCGGACACTTTCACAATACAACAGCCGGGAATGCACTTTTTGGTAAAAAAAACACATTCCTTCCTCCTAATTAATCAAATAAACGTCTCATTGAAGAACAGGGGCCAGCTTCGATCGGTAAGCAGCCATTACAATGATTTTTTACTTTGCGATACCATTACAACGCATGCATTACCACGCATGCGTTGTACATCGCAAAGTCATTACTACGCATTTTTTTAGAACGCATGGTCATTTACCACGCATGCCTTTACAACGAATTTTGTTGTAAAGGTATGTATGGTAAATGACCATGCGTTCTAAAAAACATGTAGATGATCCACGTCGTTGTAAGGAAACAGAGGCTGTTCCGTTTCCTCACAACGACGTGCACCGCCCCTCAGAGACGACGTGAAGCAGGAACCACGAGGAGAGAGGAACCACGAGGAGTGAGAGGTAAGGGGTATTGGGCATGGGGTGGGGGTTTCTTTTCTAGGGTTTAGGGTAGTGCAGTGGTGTTTGGGTGGTGTAGGGGGTCATGCTGGGGGTAGTGTTTTAGGGTTTAGGGTAGTGCAGTGGTGTTTGGGTAGAGTAGGGGGTCATGCTGGGGGTAGTGTTTTAGGGTTTAGGGTAGTGCAGTAGTGTAGGGGGTTGTGCTGGGGGTAGTGTTTTAGGGTTTAGGGTAGTGCAGTGGTGTATGGGTAGTGTAGGGGGTCGTGCTGGGGTAGTGTTTTAGGGTTTAGGGTAGTGCAGTGGTGTTTGAGTAGTGTAGGGGGTCATGCTGGTGGTAGTGTTTTAGGGTTTAGGGTAGTGCAGTGGTGTTTGTGTAGTGTAGGGGGTCATGCTGGGGGTAGTGTTTTATGGTTTAGGGTAGTGCAGTGGTGTTTGGGTAGTGTAGGGGGTCGTGCTGGGGGTAGATTTAGGGTTTAGGGTAGTGCAGTGGTGTTTGGGTAGTGTAGGGAGTGTTGTTGGGGTAGTGTTTTAGGGTTTAGGGTAGTGCAGTGGTGTTTGGATAGTGTAGGGGGTAGTGCTGGGGTAGTGTTTTAGGGTGTAGGGTAGTGCAGTGGTGTTTGTGTAGTGTAGGGGTTAGTGCTGGGGGTAGTGTTTTAGGGTTTAGGGTAGTGCAGTGGTGTTCGGGTAGTGTAGGGGTTCATGCTGGGGGTAGTGTTTTAGGGTTTAGGGTATGGCAGTGGTGTTTGGGTAGTGTAGGGGTCATGCTGGGGGTAGATTTAGGGTAGTGCAGTGGTGTTTGTGTTGTGAGGGGGTCGTGCTGAAGGTAGTGTTTTAGGGTTTAGAGTAGTGCAGTGGTGTTTGTATAGTGTAGGGGGGTTTAGGGTAGTGCAGTGGTGTTTGTGTAGTGTAGGGGGTCATGCTGGGGGAGGTGTTTTAGGGTTTAGGCTGGTGCAGTGGTGCTTGTGTACTGTAGGGGGTAATGTTTTAGGGTTTAGGGTAGTGCAGTGGTGTTTGTGTAGTGTAGGGGGTCATGCTGTGGGTAGTGTTTTAGGGTTTAGGGTAGTGCAGTCGTGTTTGTGTAGTGTAGGGGGTCGTGTTTTAGTGTATAGGGTAGTGCAGTGGTGGTTGGGTAGTGTAGGGGGTCATGCTGGGGTTAGTGTTTTAAGGTTTAGGGTAGTGCAGTGGTGTTTGGGTAGTGTAGGGGGTCGTGCTGGGGTAGTGTTTTAGGGGTTAGGGTAGTGCAGTGGTGTTTGTGTAGTGTGGGAGGTCATGCTGGGGGTAGATTTAGGGTTTAGTGTAGTGCAGTGGTGTTTGGGTAGTGTAGGGAGTCATGCTGGGGGTAGTGTTTTAGGGTAGTCCAGTGGTGTTTGTGTAGTGTAGGGAGTCGTGCTGGGGGTAGTGTTTTAGGTTTTAGGGTAGTGCAGTGATTTGATTTGATTTGATTTGCGAATTTGTAAAGCGCACGAATGCCCAAGGGCGTCTTGGCGCTAATCATTGTAAAAGACTAGGTCTGCCGGAGAATGATACCACACTACTGAAGTAAACAGCCATGTTTTCACCTCCTTCCTAAATGAAAGTAGCGATGTGCTGTTTTTAATTGTAACAGGTAGAAGGTTCCAAGTCTTAGCTGCCTGTAGGAGGAAGCTTCTCCCTCCCCACCTGACTTGCTTAAATTTAGGGACCTGAATCAATTTTGCCTGGCTTGATCTCAGTCTCCTGGATGGCTCATATGGTTTCAAATGAGTTTTTAAGAAGTGGGATCCTATTCCGTGAAGGGCTTTGTAGGCCAGGCAGACTGACTTGAACTTGATCCTTTTTTCAATAGGTAGCCAATGGAGTGTTCCTAATCTGTGGACGACTGGTTCATATCTGGGAATGTCCAGCACCAGCCTTGCTGCAGTGTTCTGTAAGCGCTGTAATTTTGTTAAATGTTGACTTTGTAACCCTGCATACAGTGCATTCCCGTAATCCAATCTGGATAAGACCAGTGCAGTTACTAATGTTTTACAGGAATCTTGGGGGATAAACGGTGATAGTTTCTTTATTAGTTTGAGGATGTACCACACCGAGGAGGATAGTTTGTTTATCTGGGTGCCCAAAGATAGTTTGTTGTCCAGTAGCACTCCCAAATTTCTAACTTTGTCCACTGGGAGTGGGCAGTCGCCTAGGCTGTCTGGCCACCATTTTGGGGACCAGAAATTCATATCTGTCCCAAGCAGCATAACCTCGGTTTTGTCACCATTCAATTTCAGGCAGTTATATTGCATCCAGTGAGTGATCTGACTCATGCAATTACTGAATCTGCCTGCTGTCTCATCAGTGTTGTTTGAGACTGCTACCACAATTTGAGTATCGTCCGCATAGGAGACTGGTAGGAAACCACAATTCCTTATTATAGCCGCTAATGGGGCAACATATACATTAAAAAGGGTGGGGCTTAACGACGACCCCTGAGGTATGCCACAAGGTGAATTAAAAGGTTTGGAAGTGGCATCTCCTAATCTAACTGAGAAGGTTCTATCAGTTAGATATGAGGATAGAAGCTTAAGTGCCGTCTCTTGGACTCCTACTTCGGCTAATCGGGTCAGGAGTGTACCATGGTTTACCGTGTCGAAGGCCGCCGAAAGATCCAAAAGGATCAAGGCAGCCTTCCCTCCAGCATCCAGTACACTCCTGAGTTCTTCCGCTGCCATGATCAGAGCTGTTTCGGTTCCATGTTGTTCCCGGAACCCATACTGTGAGTGGTCTAGGGCATTAACGGAGTTTAGATATTTTGACAGTTGTTTGTTCAGTAGTTTTTCCAGTACTTTTGCTGGAAAAGGGATCTTAGAAATGGGTCTGTAATTCCCGGGATCCTGTGGGTCAAGATTTGGCTTTTTAAGTAACGGGAGGACTGCGGTCTTTTTCCAGGCATCAGGGAAACAGCTCGATGTAATTATCTTAGTGAACACCAAGGATAGTTGGTCACTCAGTAGCTCTGGAAATAGATGCATCACCTTAGGTGGGCAGGGGTCTGTTAGGCCTCCAGACCTAGTTGTCATTACCACCTGTTTAATCTGTTCTACTGATGGAGGCCAAAAATGGAACCCCGTATTGGAACTTTCCATGGGCAGGCCCTGTTTATATTCTAAGAACGGAAGTAGGGTATCAGGTTTGTTGGTCGTAATGAAGGACTCATACACGGACTGGACTTTGTCAATGAAGAACTGACCTAGAGTGTTGCAAAGTTCCATGCTACAGTCTATCTGTTTGTTAGCATTGAGATTAGTTAGTTTTTTTACCGTGGCAAATAATTCCTTACTGGAGTTTTTGGCTTCATTTATTTTTCGTATAAAATAATTACTTTTTTCCTCTACGATTAATTTTTTGTAAGTTGCCAGGGAGTTTCTATATTCATCTTTCGTCCGTTGTTCATAGTCAGCCCTCCATTTCCTTTCCGCCCTTCTGCAATTTAGTTTTTGTGCCTTTAGTTTTTCGTTGAACCAAGGTTGTGAGGGATTTTTCCTCCTAGAGGAAATCTTTTTCAGTGGAACTGCCAATTCGACCGCTGAATTCATCCAACTGAAAACCTGTTCGGCAGCTAAATTACTATCTAACTCAAGATCCGGAATAGTCATAGAAAGCTGCTCCTGTAGTTTCGGAGTGTCAATCTTAGACCAGTCCTTGTAGGTGACACACCTATGCTGGGAGACAGTGGCTACTGTGGCCTGCTCTACCTTTAAGGTGAATTTTATTACCTTATGATCTGACCAAGGAACAGGCAGTACTTCCAAGATCTCGATTTTTGTACTTGAGGTGAAAATCCCGTCGAGTGTGTGCCCGGCCACATGGGTGTTGTGCTTTACAATCTGTTCCATAGACATGTTGGACATTGTATCGGTCAAAGTCATCGTGTTTTTATCTAGAATCTTTTCTAAGTGAACATTGAAATCGCCCAAGATGGTGAAATCTGAACCTTTTACACTTGATTCTAGGAACGGGCTTATTAACTGTAGCAGAGGGGTTTTTGATTTTGGTGGTCTATAAATTAGAAGACCTTTAAATGTGTAATTGTTTGTGACAGTGATCTGAAATGATAAGGTTTCACAGTCTGGGCTGCTGCCATGATCCGAGCCCCTAGCCTGCAGTTCGTCTCTAAAGATGATGGCCAGACCCCCCTCGTTTCCCTTTCCTGTCTGCTCGAATGATCGAGTAACCTTCTGGTATGGCTAATGCTAGATCCACACCCGACGCATCGTCTGCCCATGTCTCTGTAATAAAAACTAAGTCCAAATTATGTGTTTCCGTTAATTCGATCATTTCTGTATTGTGTTTTACTAATGACCGTGCATTAATGAGTCCAGCCTTAATAGTTTTGATAGTGTTAGTAGTGTTCCGGGTAGAGTGGATGCCTTGGTGTATTAGGCCCTTAATATTTGTAAATTTGAACGTCAACTGACAGTTCGTACACTGCTTAGATTCTGTCTGCAAATCCATTATGGGGCAGCGGGATTTGGACCTAAGTGTGAGCAGTTCAGTTCTGGAGTAGATTAGGTTATTAGATTGTACCACCGTTTGTGTAGGGGTCATGGCCCTGGGCCCGGTCCAGGCGCGGACGGGCGCAGACGGGCTTGCCTTTGGCACGCCTTCGGCGCGCCGGCGGCGCGCCCGCTGCGCGCGTCCGCAGCGCGACCGCTCTGGCATTAATTTAAGTTGGGTGTGCAGCGTGAGCGACTAGCCCGCTCACCACCCGGAAATGCCCCGAGACCGGAAGTGAGGATGGTCTCAATCGCCCTCAGCACCCTCCGTACAATCGGCACTTGCCGTGACGGACCGGGGTGACTGGGGTCAAGTAATTACAGGGTCGAAAGTGCGGCGTGCAAAGTACAGCAGGTAAGGCTAAAAAGGCTAAAAACAGTTTAAAAATAAAAAGAGTATCTTATTCCGCATCTAGAACAGCGGCAGCGCTGCGGTAGTCTTAAACATCTGACTCCGCGTCCGCTCTGACCTCGACTGAAGTAGGGTGTGCAGCGTGAGCGACTAGCCCGCTCACCACCCGGAAATGCCCCCGAGACCGGAAGTGAGGATGGTCTCAATCGCCCTCAGCATCCTCCGTACAATCGGCACTTGCCGTGATGGACCGGGGTGACTGGGGTCAAGTAATTACAGGGTCGAAAGTGCGGCGTGCAAAGTACAGCAGGTAAGGCTAAAAAGGCTAAAAACAGTTTAAAAATAAAAAGAGTATCTTACTCCGCATCTAGAACAGCGGCAGCGCTGCGGTAGTCTTAAACATCCGACTCCGCGTCCGCTCTGACCTCGACTGAAGTAGGGTGTGCAGCGTGAGCGACTAGCCCGCTCACCACCCGGAAATGCCCCCGAGACCGGAAGTGAGGATGGTCTCAATCGCCCTCAGCACCCTCCGTACAATCGGCACTTGCCGTGACGGACCGGGGTGACTGGGGTCAAGTAATTACAGGGTCGAAAGTGCGGCGTGCAAAGTACAGCAGGTAAGGCTAAAAAGAGTTTAAAAATAAAAAGAGTATCTTACTCCGCATCTAGAACAGCGGCAGCGCTGCGGTAGTCTTAAACATCTGATGTTTGTGTAGTGTAGGGGGTCGTGCTGGGGGTAGTGTTTTAGGGTTTAGGGTAGTGCAGTGGTGTTTGTGTAGTGTAGGGGGTCATGCTGCGGGTAGTGTTTTAGTGTTTAGGGTAGTGCAGTGGTGTTTGGGTAGTATAGGGGGCAGTGCTGGGGTAGTGTTTTGGGTTTACGGTAGTGCAGTGGTGTTTGTGTATTGTAGGGGGTTGTGCTGGGGGTAGTGTTTTAGGGTTTAGGGTAGTGCAGTGGTGTTTGTGTAGTGTAGGGGGTAGTGTTTTAGGGTTTAGGGTAGTGCAGTGGTGTTGGTGTACTGTAGGGGGTCGTGCTGGGTTCTAGTGTTTTAGGGTTTAGGGTAGTGCAGTGGTGTTTGTGTAGTGTAGGGGTTTAGGGTCATGCAGTGGTGTTTGGGTAGTGTAGGGGGTCATGCTGGGGGTAGTGTTTTTGGGTTTAGGGTAGTACAGTGGTGTTTAGGTGGTGTAGGGGGTCGTGCTGGGGTAGTGTTTTAGGGTTTAGGGTAGTGCAATGGTGTTTGAGTAGTGTAGGGGGTCATGCTAGGGGTAGTGTTTTATGGTTTAGGGTAGTGCAGTGGTGTTTGGGTAGTGTAGGGGGATGTGCTGGGGGTATATTTAGGGTTTAGGGTAGTGCAGTGGTGTTTGGGTAGTGTAGGGGGTCGTGCTGGGGGTAGTGTTAGGGTTTAGGGTAGTGCAGTGGTGTTTGGGTAGTGTAGGGGGTACTGCTGGGGGTAGTGTTTAAGGGTTTAGGGTAGTGCAATGGTGTTTGGGTAGTGTAGGGGGTCATGCTGGGGTTAGTGTTTTAGGGTTTAGGGTAGTGCAGTGGTGTTTGGGTAGTGTAGGGGGTCGTGCTGGGGGTAGTGTTTTAGGGGTTAGGGTAGTGCAGTGGTGTTTGTGTAGTGTGGGAGGTCATGCTGGGGGTAGATTTAGGGTTTAGTGTAGTGCAGTGGTGTTTGGGTAGTGTAGGGAGTCATGCTGGGGTAGTGTTTTAGGGTTTAGGGTAGTCCAGTGGTGTTTGTGTAGTGTAGGGAGTCATGCTGGGTGTAGTGTTTTAGGGTTTAGGGTAGTGCAGTGGTGTTTGGGTAGTGTAGGGGGTCGTGCTGGGGGTAGTGTTTTAGGGTTTAGGGTAGTGCAGTGGTGTTTGTGTAGTGTAGGGGGTCATGCTGTGGGTAGTGTTTTAGGGTTTAGGGTAGTGCAGTTGTGTTTGTGTAGTGTAGGGGTCGTGTTTTAGGGTATAGGGTAGTGCAGTGGTGTTTGGGTAGTGTAGGGGGTCATGCTGGGGTTAGTGTTTTAGGGTTTAGGGTAGTGCAGTGGTGTTTGGGTAGTGTAGGGGGTCGTGCTGGGGGTAGTGTTTTAGGGGTTAGGGTAGTGCAGTGGTGTTTGTGTAGTGTGGGAGGTCATGCTGGGGGTAGATTTAGGGTTTAGTGTAGTGCAGTGGTGTTTGGGTAGTGTAGGGAGTCATGCTGGGGGTAGTGTTTTAGGGTTTAGGGTAGTCCAGTGGTGTTTGTGTAGTGTAGGGAGTCGTGCTGGGGGTAGTGTTTTAGGGTTTAGGGTAGTGCAGTGATGTTTGGGTAGTGTAGGGGGTCGTGCTGGGGGTAGTGTTTTAGGGTTTAGGGTAGTGCAGTGGTGTTTGTGTAGTGTAGGGGGTCATGCTGCGGGTAGTGTTTTAGTGTTTAGGGTAGTGCAGTGGTGTTTGGGTAGTATAGGGGGCAGTGCTGGGGTAGTGTTTTGGGTTTACGGTAGTGCAGTGGTGTTTGTGTAGTGTAGGGGGTTGTGCTGGGGGTAGTGTTTTAGGGTTTAGGGTAGTGCAGTGGTGTTTGTGTAGTGTAGGGGTAGTGGTTTAGGGTTTAGGGTAGTGCAGTGGTGTTGGTGTACTGTAGGGGGACGTGCTGGGTTCTAGTGTTTTAGGGTTTAGGGTAGTGCAGTGGTGTTTGTGTAGTGTAGGGGGTCGTGTTTTAGGGTTTAGGGTCATGCAGTGGTGTTTGGGTAGTGTAGGGGGTCATGCTGGGGGTAGTGTTTTTGGGTTTAGGGTAGTACAGTGGTGTTTGGGTGGTGTAGGGGGTCGTGCTGGGGTAGGGTTTTAGGGTTTAGGGTAGTGCAATGGTGTTTGAGTAGTGTAGGGGGTCATGCTGGGGGTAGTGTTTTATGGTTTAGGGTAGTGCAGTGGTGTTTGGGTAGTGTAGGGGGACGTGCTGGGGGTATATTTAGGGTTTAGGGTAGTGCAATGGTGTTTGGGTAGTGTAGGGAGTCGTGTTGGGGGAGTGTTTTAGGGTTTAGGGTAGTGCAGTGGTGTTTGGGTAGTGTAGGGGGTCGTGCTGGGGGTAGTGTTAGGGTTTAGGGTAGTGCAGTGGTGTTTGGGTAGTATAGGGGGTACTGCTGGGGGTAGTGTTTAAGGGTTTAGGGTAGTGCAATGGTGTTTGGGTAGTGTAGGGGGTCATGCTGGGGGTAGTGTTTTAGGGTTTAGGGTAGTGCAGTGGTGTTTGGGTAGTGTAGGGGGTCATGCTGGGGGTAGTGTTTTAGGGTTTAGGGTAGTGCAGTGGTGTTTGTGTAGTGTATTGGGTCATGCTGCGGGTAGTGTTTTAGTGTTTAGGGTAGTGCAGTGGTGTTTGGGTAGTATAGGGGGTAGTGCTGGGCTAGTGTTTTGGGTTTACGGTAGTGCAGTGGTGTTTGTGTAGTGTAGGGGGTTGTGCTGGGGGTAGTGTTTTAGGGTTTAGGGTAGTGCAGTGGTGTTTGTGTAGTGTAGGGGGTAGTGTTTTAGGGTTTAGGGTAGTGCAGTGGTGTTGGTGTACTGTAGGGGGTCATGCTGGGTTCTAGTGTTTTAGGGTTTAGGGTAATGCAGTGGTGTTTGTGTAGTGTAGGGGGTCGTGTTTTATGGTTTAGGGTCATGCAGTGGTGTTTGGGTAGTGTAGGGGGTCATGCTGGGGGTAGTGTTTTTGGGTTTAGGGTAGTGCAGTGGTGTTTGGGTGGTGTAGGGGGTCGTGCTGGGGTAGTGTTTTAGGGTTTAGGGTAGTGCAGTGGTGTTTGAGTAGTGTAGGGGGTCATGCTGGTGGTAGTGTTTTAGGGTTTAGGGTAGTGCAGTGGTGTTTGTGTAGTGTAGGGGGTCATGCTGGGAGTAGTGTTTTATGGTTTAGGGTAGTGCAGTGGTGTTTGGGTAGTGTAGGGGGTCATGCTGGGGGTAGATTTAGGATTTAGGGTAGTGCAGTGGTGTTTGGGTAGTGTAGGGAGTCGTGCTGGGGGTAGTGTTTTAGGGTTTAGAGTAGTGCAGTGGTGTTTGTGTAGTGTAGGGGGTTGTGCTGGGGGTAGTGTTTTAGGGTTTATGTTAGTGCAGTGGTGTTTGGGTAGTGTAGGGGGTAGTGCTGGGGTAGTGTTTTAGTGTTTAGGGTAGTGCAGTGGTGTTTGTGTAGTGTAGCGTGTAGTGCTGGGGGTAGTGTTTTAGGGTTTAGGGTAGTGCAGTGGTGTTTGGGTAGTGTAAGGGTTCATGCTGGGGGTAGTGTTTTAGGGTTTAGGGTATGGCAGTGGTGTTTGGGTAGTGTAGGGGGTCGTGCTGGGGGTAGTGTTTTATGGTTTAGGGTAGTGCAGTGGTGTTTGGGTAGTGTAGGCGGTCGTGCTGGGGGTAGTGTTTTAGGGTTTATATTAGTGCAGTGGTGTTTGTGTAGTGTAGGGGGTCATGCTGGAGGTAGTGTTTTAGGGTTTAGGGTAGTGCAGTTGTGTTTAGGTAGTGAAGGGGGTCGTGCTGGGGGTAGTGTTTTAGGGTTTAGGGTAGTGCAGTGGTGCTTGTGTAGTGTAGGGGGTCGTGCTGGGAATGTTGTTCATTTCTATGGCAAAATGAACCCCCTCATTTTGTTCCTTTTTAAATTAAATGTTTTAAGTGTTACCAGTTTATTCCAATCAAGATGGCTTCAGGTGTGCCATAATTTTGTCATAAGTAAGACTGTTAGCTCTCTAGTTGTTGTTTAGAACACTCTGGGAAGCTGCAGTAGAACACAAAGGCATCAACTGACAGGCTGCTCCTGTTGAAATATAACAGGAAGATATTTGAGATCACACTTGAAACATGTCCTAATTTTTCTTTCTACAGCACTAACCATAATTTCTATGACAAAATGAACCCCATCATTTTGTTCCTTTTTAAATTAAATGTTTTAAGTGTTACCAGTTTATTCCAATCAAGATGGCTTCAGGTGTGCCATACTTTTGTCATAAGTAAGGCTGTTAGCGCTCTAGTTGTTCTTTGGAACACTCTGGGAAGCTGCAGTAGAACACAAAGGAATCAACTGGCAGGCTGCTCCTGTTGAAATATAACAGGAAGATAGTTAAGATCTCACTTAAAACATGTCCTAATTTTTCTTTCTACAGCACTAACCATAATTTCTATGACAAAATGAACCCCCTCATTTTGTTCCTTTTTAAATTAAATGTTTTAAGAGTTACCAGTTTATTCCAATCAAGATGGCTTCAGGTGTGCCATAATTTTGTCATAAGTAAGGCTGTTAGCACTCTAGTTGTTCTTTAGAACACTCTGGGCAGCTGCAGTAGAACACAAAGGAATCAACTGACAGTCTCTGCCCTTGTTGGATGTACATGTTTTACTGAGAATGTCAGACTTCAGCCTCACATGAATGAGAAAGATAATGTGAATTTACAGAAAATATGCTCTCATTTTAGCTTCTGGAGCACCTTCCAAAACTCTATGGGACAAGCATGTGAAAGTAGTTTTCTCTCAAACATGATTCATGATATCCCAGCAGAAGGTTTTTCACAGGGTAAAATCACCTTAGAACACACCACAATTCCTGAAATTAGTATGGTACCATCAACAAATGAATTCTAATGTAACTAAAGTCTGTTATCACCCTTTATAGTTCTCCTTTTGGTAACCCTCAAAATCTTTGATTCACTACAATGCATTTCAATGGGGTACTATCATGTATATTGGTCCCAAGATGGCTGCCAGCAATTCCAGGATGAAGTGCTGACAGCCAATCAGATCTCACAATGACATGTGTGGTTAGGCTCCGCCCAGATATATATGTGATTTTACTTTTGATTTTCTCAGGAACTACTGAACGGATTTACACCATTTAACCAAAAGGCACGACTCTGAACCAAGGGCTACCTTTTTGCCAAATTTGGTGTAATTCCGTTCAGCAGTTCGGGCTGTAGCTGCGACTAAATGTTCCTATGGAAAATTGCATGGGAAAACACGTTTTGGGACCCCCCTTTTTTCTCGGCCCCCACTTGACGAATCACCCTGAGACTTTCAGGATAGGAGCGGACCGGAGCGGGCCATAAGTTTTGAAAATTTTGCGAAGATTCGTCGACCGGCGCCAAAGTTATTGGAAATAGAATGTTGTGAATTTCCTATGGAAAATAGGTCCTAACTATAACTATCTAATGGCGACCGCCAGTAGATAATATATATATATATATATATATATATATATATATATATATATATATATATATATATCCTTCTTCTATGCTGGCAAGGTCTGGAACTGGAAATGTGAAAACTGGCACTATTAGTTCCATGTATGGAATGCTATGTTAGTGAAAATGTTGACAGACAATTATTGGTCAAATGGAGTAAACATTGTAGTAAATGATTGAAAGCTGTACTTTTTTGGGAGTCATGGCTGGGAACATAAGAAAAACATTATCTACTTGCTAATTATCTATATTAACACAATAATTAGATTTTTGTAATTGTAAAGTAATGATGGGAGAAAACAAATGCATTGATAGAGTTGAGATATACCACACCAGTCTATAAGTCTTTGGGTTGTGAATTTATTGCACTAAACATGAAGAAATTAAACAGGGTGAAAATGAAAAAGCAAACCACAAAGTGAAGAAGTCAGTCACGGTGAATAAACTGCAGTTGAAGAGCCAAAATGTCAGTCATGGTGAATAAACTGCAGTTGAAGAGCCTAAATGTTTTGAAGTCCAATGTCCAAAATACGACTGTCATCAGAAAGGTGAATGTGTCCAGAAATACCACAGAGTGAGTGGTAGTCACACAATGGAGAAAATTAGGGGTGGTGTTTCTTGCTGGTGGTGGTAGAGGTCTTGCCATCCTCACCTTCTGATAATCTGGGTGGACGTCCCTTCCTGCGAGATCCACAGTTGCAGGACCTGGGGTGGCTGCAGATGGTTCTTCCTGAGGCAGGGCCTTCCTTCATGTTGCTGTGGCATATATAGATGGGTCAGATGTTGTAGGACCACAGGAAGGGGTAGATGGTGCTGGGAAGCCCTGCACAAATGGGTGTAAATGTCCTAAAGCACCCCATTCAGGGAGCCCATATCGGAGTTGTGGGCCTCCATCAGATAATTGAGCTCCCTCTGCAACTGCTTCATCTCCCCGAGCTCGGTGAGTACCTGGCCAAATATGTCTTGGGACTGATGATAGGCTCCCAGGAGGCCTCACTATGCTGGCCCACAGAATCCCTCCCACAACCACTACCCCCACAACCCTACGCCCTTGGCCCAGTTGCTCCATCCCCCTAGTTCCTGGCTGAGCTGGTGGTGCTCTGGTCTCAACATTAGCCAGGACTGGGGGGCACACGATCGGTGTTACCGTGGTAGGGATACAGGAAGTGGAGACTTCAGTTAGCTGAGGTGTTACAGCTGGGGTGGGAGGTGTTGTTGTGGGCCAAGTGAGACTCACTGGAGCTGTCTGCCCATTCTGACCAGATTAATCAGGATCTTCATTGTCATCCTGATTACCAGGAGTGTTGTCCTCAGTGAAGGCTTGATCCTGGGCTGGAGGGGAGGTCTCTTCAAATGCTGATTCCTGGCCACGTGGTCTGACAGTGAGACCAAGTGAGAAATTGAGAACATTTATATTAGTAAAAGTGTGGAATATACATCCAAATCTTTGAGATAAACAATGTAGATACCTAGAAGAAAAAAAAGGTAGTTATTATGATTATAGCTTTCAGTGGTATCGAAAATATTACCTTACATTTTTGCAAATTTAAACAGTGCAACTTCAAATAAGCAGGATGTTTGTGAAGTGATTAGGAAGTATACCTAACATCTCCCAACCATTCAACCCAACACAGTGGGGAGGTGAAAAGTGCAATTGGGAATTACAAGGCCTAGCTGACTTCAAAACAGACATTTACACAACTTGGATGGATGTTTGGCATTAGTCATCATGTGAACAGTGCAGAGTCAATTATTGCAATTAGAGCTTATATTCAGCATAGTACTTTTCATACCTTACAATTTATGGTTCAACACAGTTTGATTTGTGAAAGTCATGACATCAATTCAATTGCTTGTGTAGAACAGAAAAACATTCAGAAAACAACACAAACAATTTACAGAAGAGAGCATTAAATAGGGATTGATCTCTACTTAACACTTTACCATATGTGGAAATATGTTAGACAATAGAGAATAAGCAATATGACATAGCAATATTCTTTTGACAAAACAGAAACAGGACATCATGGTAGTTGTAGTCATTTCAAAGACAACTTCCCAACACCTGCAAAATGGTTAGTGGAACATAACTGTGGAAATTATGTGGTTGAAATGGGACAGACACTTGCAATATGACACACATATGTATAATGGGTAATTTGATGGTCTAACACTCATAGGCAGTATGCCACCATTTGACATGTAATGGATATTGACATCTGTAATCTTAGATGCAACACAATACATTCACACAAACAATCCATGTTATCTGATACTGATACTTTGAGGTTTCTATGTTAGGAAAATATGTGCAGAACACATTGGCAACAGCTGAGTTGAGAACAAAGAGGATATTGAGGTTTAGTGAGACTTTACAAAGTGTAACTTACCAGACTCCACTTCACCAGGTATTCCTGTCAACCCCTCAGGATGTAGGATCTGCAAGACCTTCTCTTCCCAGGACATGAGTTGTAAGGGGGCCTGGGAGAACCACCACCATTCCTCTGGGCCTACAGGTGATGCTTGAAGGCCAGCAAACGCACCCTCCCCCGCAGGTCATTTCACTTCTTCCTAATTTCCTCCTGTGTGCACAGGTTGTTTGCTACAGCATTCACTCGGTCGACTATTCTGGCCCACCTTTGCCTTTTCTGAGATAGGAGTGTATTTTGGACTCAGGCTCCAAACAAGTCTGACTCTACTCTAATGATTTCACCCACTATGACTGATAATTATCCTCCAGTAAAACGGGGATTTTTGGACCCTGGCATTGTGCAAAGAAATATGATTAAATCAAATTAATTAACCACAAGGAAATAAATTAAAGAAGATAAAGGGACAAGAAACAGTGAAAAGCAACAAAATAACCTCACTTAACTGGCAAGCATTGTGCTAGAAAATGTTGTGGTGCAGTAAAATGGGAAAGGATCATTGTCGGAAATGGAGTGTGTTTCATAGTGTGGTGTGCAGGTGTTTCCATTTGGCCAATGGACATCAGGTATGTTATGCTAGCATCCATCCAATGGCCACAGTGATGGCGCATTGTTGAGCGCGTACTGCGACGGACTCCCTCTGTCAGGGAACTGCTGCTAGGAGACCGCCAGCACAACTGTGAAATCTATATCTGCTCGGTGGAAACCCGCAGTCCTGACAGCGATGGAGTACTATTCGCCAGCTTTGAAGTCCATCAATTCAGCAGCTGTGAAACGCGACCATGGCGGGTAACACTCTGTCGATGCGGACGGCGAGTCAGCCTGCATGCATCTAAATATGGCGGGCGAAAGACTGTCAACTTGACACAGTACTTGGTACCACTGCCACGGAAGGATGGTGGTAAGACCGTCAAGATCTAAATCAGGCCCTTAGTGAATATTAAGTTTTAGCTGGTTATATTTAGGCATGGAACTAATGTCACTGCTTCTAACAATGCATTCTCCTGAGCGAAAACATTTTTCTTTATGAAGAAAGCTCTTCCTCTAGAAACCCAACAAATCTGTGTGTGATTTGGTCTCGTTTCCGCCCTGAAAGGGGAGTTATGATAGGACTTGGCTAGAGTAAATCTCTAATGATTTCCAGGTTGGGAAAGGGCCTCAGTGGTATTTGGAAATGCCCACAAATTTAGGAGATTGTAGGTGTTTCTATACTTACGAAGCAAACAATGCCTTGTAAGACTTACTTGCTGCACTCTGAGTGACATTTACTGCTGCAGATTTCTCAGTACACGTGCTGGAGAAATTTGCGGTAGTAAACTCATTAACTCCTGCCAGGAATCATTTAATGTATTCCTGGCATGAGTAAATGGAGGTAGTTTCAGATGTAAACACATGTTAATGGCCAAAAATATGTTTGTGAATTGCCACCATTGTCTTTTTGAAACTTACTATGCATTGGTCAATACTGTTCACCTATACATTTTGGTTAAGGTAGCATAGAAATATATTGACAAGACTAGATACTAGTGGACACTATAATCTGCTCACTGTAAAGATTAATACTCTCCATTACTGTTTTGAGCCAGGATGCCAACATTTGGTTTATGAAATCTACAAACAAGCAGTTGAAATGCTGCTGTTAGGAGAGGAATTCGCTCTTTGCAGCATCCTGTTAAGTCCCAGGGTCCCAGCAGTACTGTAATATTCAGTGCTTGTGATGAAAAGGTGAAACGTTTATTAAGCAGATGGAACAGCACATGCATGATGACTGACAGGCCACTGCTCTCAGTGGGGATCTGGGTCAGCACCTCTTCAATGAAGTGCATGTGTAGGATTTGTACTGTCAGAAGGTTGGCTCAGTAAGTGGAATGCTGGCCACTGCAGCTCAGCACTTTGGAAGTTGAGAGTTTCAATCCCAGCAGGGCAGCCTCAGCCTAATGATATTAGGAATTAATGTTCCCAGGCATCTGTTAGGTACATACATTTAGATTCAGGGATACTGGGAGACTCTACGAGCGTGAGCAGACGCGTACTCTTCAGGAATGTTTGACTACAGGGTCCGTTCCCCCCTGGCACCCTTTATGATGTCTGTTGAAAAAACAAGTCATTTTTGACCATACAGGGAAAAGGTTCTACAAGTATGGTCTGTATGGTTACGTGCATGTTTATTATCTTTTAATTACACAGCAAATAGCTAAAAAATCGCCAAAAGCAGGGTGATAACGAGGTCCTGAGGAACGGCGACTGACCCTTTACGGGCAACACAATGGCTGAAACATGTCGACCTAACAGATGCCTGGGAACATTAATTACTAATAGCATCACACAGTTCTTCTTTTTTAATCTGGCCCTAAATCCTAGAATAAGAAGTCTGCCATATAGGATTCAGAGGCTATTTTAAAATTCACTCATTTACCCTGCCTTCACTCACCTCTACTATTTAAAGAGCCCCGCTTACAAACGCGTCAAGCCCACCCACTCACGTTCAGTTTTGGGTGAGGGTCCAATGATGAAGCAAGCCATGGGTGGTACCTGTGGGTGAGGACCATATATATATGGTCCTCACCCACAGTGAGTCCTGTCACTCAAGGAGGGGTGGGGCTGAGAACTTTATTGAAATCTGTTCCCCAGAGACGCGTTTCAACTTTCACAGCCTTTCTCAATCTGGACAGAAACGTGATTGTTCATAGTTCAAAATTGCAGGTAAAGTTTCATTTGTGTAAAAATGAAACCAGCACCCCTCGTTATTTTTGGCATGCTGGCGTCCTGGTCGACGCTTAATCACCCAGCCCGCACGGTGTGTGTTGTGATAATGTTCGTTGTGCATAACAAACACGCTTTTGGTTCTCAATTTTAAAACAGCGCATAAAAGATTTTCCTGTTCTCCTCTTTTCTGGAGTTGCCACTCACCCCCTCTTCTCTGCTTTAAGAACAGAGCCCTGCTCCGAAATCCTTTCAAAACGAGCAGGCTCAGAAGGGGGCTTTGTTGCAAGGTGCCAGCCTATCACGCTGGTGAGTTGTCCTCACGCTGCCGTGGCGAGCACCTTTCACCTCCTCCTGTATGCATGCCACAGTGTTAGGTACGGGGGCTATACGGTTAGCTGCTCCACTTTCCATCAATTTCGCGGTCTGCCGTCTAGTGCCAAAACGCAGGTGGTGCTCAGGAAGACGCTACCGCAAATGCGCCTAAACATCCAAACAATCCTCCTTTAACCTTAAAAAAGAGTCCTGTCCCTCAAGGAGGGGTGGGGCTGAGAACTTTATTGACATCTGTTCCCCAGAGACGCGTTTCAACTTTCACAGCCTTTCTCAAACTGGACAGAAACGTGATTGTTCATAGTTCAAAATTGCAGGTAAAGTTTCATTTGTGTAAAAATGAAAACAGCACTCCTCGTTATTTTTGGCATGCTGGCGTCCTGGACTACGTTTAATCACCCAGCCTGCACGGTGAGCGTTGTGATAATGTTCGTTGTGCATAGCAAACACGCTTTCAGTTCTCAATTTTAAAACAGTGCAAAAATATATATATATAAAGAAGAGAAGTGCAGAGCCTGATTCCGGAGTGAAATCTTGCGTTTATTTCTCAAGTGAAAATGGCTGCAACCTTATGTCCTCTTATCCTTACGTTAAGAGCCGTTAGGCCTTGGTCACAGGTGAGTACAATTGCAATCACGGGAGAGTGCTTTAGTCCATATCCCACGTGGTTGATGTCATCTTCCTACAAGTCCCAAGATGCATCAGTGCTGTCATTTGAGGGTCCATACATATATATACATACATACATAGATATATGCATATATGTGTATAAAGATATGTATATATATATATATATCTCTTCTTTCCGAGTCAGGTATACAGGAATCTTTCCCAACGACCACGAACCACGGACACGGACCAAAGTTAGTGCAAATATTTTATTTCACCTCTGATGTCGCCATAACGTTTCGACTCGTCCGAGCCTTGTTCACATGACATTGTACTCGTGTTGAGCACCCAAATTTAAAGTGACAGTGCAATTCCCAAATAATCACGTGAGTGATTTGTTCATAGACATAGAAGACATATCGCTGTATAATGGGTTATCCACCATATGATATTATTTTTACATCTATTTTATAGGCAGATACAAAAACATACTAAAATCCATAAAATAGCATTAAGAACAATAAGCTAAAATTCATGTATCTAAAAAGCAAACTCATTGCTCCTTAAAATCAGAAAATCAATGTATGAATACATATATTAATCAAATATTACCTAAATATAAAATGAATAACGGCATAATGCTCCTAATCCATCATATTGACTAGTGGTTAGGGTCTATTCGCTCGGTTGCCCTTAATGGAATACGTATGTCATTTGATGCATGTTGTTAATAACCAAAAATGGTCCAATTCCGGGTTAAATCCCCTTATCAACATTGCCTTACCCATAATATTATGTCATACTTATCTATGTAACAACTCCCTGTGTGTGTACGAATATTCTAATTGTGATGGATGGAACCGTAAAACTTGTGACTGTTAAAAATAGGTATGTTAAAACTTTCATTTTAAACCATGCACTTTAAAGCAACGGCTTCATTTGTAGAATAAAAAGTGGCAAGAAACGATCTCAGATGTTTTGACTTGTTGTTAGTGAACCTCAAGGTAAATAGTTTTTAACATGTCAAGTCGATTAGATGCTCATCGCTAAACTATTGCAATACTGTATATTATATATATAAACAAACGCTGAAAATCCCCCAAGCAGAATCCGACATTTCGTTGTTCACATATCTACTCCCAAGGTGAGAACCGACATTGTCACTCATGTGTGCCAGTAAAATAAAAATAAAATATAATATAACACTGTAACAGACTGCCTAAGCATTTAAATATAAATATATAAATATATAAATAGGTATACATTGCTAAATATATTAATAAATATATAAATATAGAAATACCCATATTGATAGTCATATAAATAATTCATGAATCCTCCTCAGAGTTAAAAAGGAAAATAAAAGAATTTAAATAGCATAGTCGTTCAGTGTATAAGTACCCATAGATGGTCAATTGGAATCCCTGGTATATTTTATCCTAAACATGTGTGCAAGTCCTCAGTAGCGTTAAGCCCCCCTGGGGTTTTGGAATCGAACTGTAGAATATACCTTGTCTCAAGTTTATGCAGTTTCGATTCCCTGTCACCACCTCTTCTGCTGGGTGAGATTGCATCTACCACAAAGTATTTGAGCCCCTCGTTATTGCTGTTATGGAACTCCCTGAAATGTCGTGCCACCGGATATGTATTATCCTGATTGGATATGGCGCGAAGATGTTGCAAAATTCGTTTATGTACAGGTAGCTTAGTGCTACCTACGTAAAGTAGCCCACATGGACATATCAGCACGTATATAGCATATTCCGTTTTGCAAGTTAGGAGTTTGAGAATCTTGTGCTCCTTGTCGCTAAAGGGGTTTGTGTACGTTTTAGTATTGATGCCATGTAGGCAAGCTTTACAGATCTTACACTTAAAAAACCCCTATTGGTCTGAAGCCAAGTGGTTTTGTCCATTGTTTCGGGACTAGTGTTGACCAACCTATCCCTCATCGATGGCCCCCTCCTATATGTGATGGATACCCTGGATGGTAGTATTGGTCCAACAATAGGATCACTGAGCACTATAGGCCAGTTTTTGTTGATAATTCTGTGGAGCCTGGAGTGCTGTCTACTGTAACCCATGATGAATCTCATCTGATTGGTTGCACCCCTACCTTCTCCTCTGTTAGTTGCTCCCACTTGGGATACTGTCTGGGCCACCTTTGTTTTGTCTATTAAAAGCTCATCTCTACTACACTTCATGGATTTAGTCATAGCACTGATAATGATTTTCTCAGAGTACCCCCTATCTAGAAACCTCAGTCTGCTATGCTCCTGTGCCTGCTTCAAATCATGTTCATTGCTACATATTCTTCTAAGACGTAACATTTCTCCATACGGAATACTGTTAATTAAGTGTGCCGGGTGTGCACTGCTGGCATGTAATGTGGAGTTGCCTGAGGTTTCCTTTCTATAGAGCCTAGTCTCCATGGTGTTATTGTGTATGAATACTTCGGTGTCTAAAAATGTGATTGATGTTTGACTCATTGTTGCAGTAAAATTGAGATTGAGGTCATTAACATTGATGCCACTTATAAATTCCTCTGCCTGCTGTTTGGTGCCATCCCATACCACGAAAAGGTCATCGATATAACGCAACCAAATAATTACATTAGTGTCCAATATTGCTCCAAAATCACGCTTAAGGACCAGTTCCTCCCAGCTGCCCATATGCAGACAGGCATAGCTAGGGGAGAAACTGGCCCCCATGGCAACACCCCTTATCTGTTGGTAGATAAGATTATTAAACATGAAATTGTTATTATTAAGACAATGTTCCAGCATATCAAGTAGCATTTCATTGTGATCCTTGTAATGCAGACCCCTACGAGAGAGATAAAACTGTATTGCTCGTATACCGTCACAATGTCTGATGCTGGTATAGAGAGATGTTACGTCCAGTGTCAACATCCAATAACCCTCTCTCCAAACTACTTGTTTGATTTTACGAAGAAAATCCCCAGTGTCCTGTACATATGATTGTAGTGATTTCACAAAGCCTTGTAAAAAATAATCTATGTACACAGATGTTTTTTCTAAAATCCCATCCCTAGCAGAAATAATAGGCCTGCCCGGAGGTTGGTTAATGTCCTTATGGATTTTAGGAATAAAATATATGGACGGGGTTATAGGATTGTCTTTTTTCAAATACTTGTATTCATCTTCGGTAAGCAGTTGTTTGTTTTTCCATGTCATTAATTTCTTATAGTACTCTTTGTGTGATTCCTTCATGGCCACTGGGGTATTGCGTAAATAGCATTCTCTATCATTAAGTTGCGAGTATGCTTCCCTATCGTATTCCTTACGCGTCAAAAGTACAATGTTGCCTCCCTTGTCACTGCTTCTGATGATGACATTCTTCTCCAATTTCAATTTGAGCATGAGGGCCTCATATTGTTGATTCCTTTTGTTGTATCTACGCCGCTTGGTTAACGTTTCTTTATGTAATTTTTTGATTTGTGCCGTAACATTTTCATGAAATACCTCCAAAGAATCACGGGGCATGATGGGGTTGAATGTGGACGCTGGCTTGTATGGAGTTGATTGTATTTTTTGTTGTGGAAGTACAATGTCCCCTCCTGCCCTTTTGTATTGTTGGTTAGACTCGTCATATCCGACTCCTTCTGTCTCCCATAATTCCTGCAACTCCTGAAGAATAGGGGCATCAGATTGTGTCAGTCCACAGATATTATCCACATCACACGTTTCTGTAGATCTCTTATTAAGCGCATGGAATTTCATCAGTTTCAACTTCCTAACAGCTTTATACATGTCCAATCTCGTAGAAGCGTAATCGAAGTCAGTTTCAGGGGCAAACGATAAACCTAACTTAAGAATATTTTCTTCTTCTGGAGTTAATTTCACTTGTGTTAGATTGATGACAGTTCTGTTGGTAACCGATCCAGTCTTTATTTCTTTGTCCACTGTCCCCTTCCCCTCTTCTTGTTGTAGTTTGGAGCGCTTTCTACTTGCCTTGCTCCTCTGCCTGCGCTTATAGTTGGCATGCTTTCGCTGTGATTTCTTTGTGGTCTGGGACGGAGAGTTTGTCTTCTTTCGTGGCATAAAAAATTAATTTCCTCCCCGGGTGATGGTTTGGTTACTCGGCCACTTTCTCCCACACTACGTAATTCGGATTCAGAGTCACTGCCCCCCATGGAGCTCATATCAGACTGAGATGTTTCCGCGGTATTTGTGTTTCTGATGTGGGCCTTCGGATTTTCAATGGCCCTATGTTTAGAGGCTCGTAAGGCGTCGTACTTTTTAGCAAACGTGAAAATCTGCCCCAGCTCATAATCATTACGATCCCTCTGAAACTTAAATGCCTTCCGTTCCATGATTTTGGCCTCCTCTTTCTTGATTCTCATTGTCATTTCATTGAATAATGTAGTTTTTTCCTCCGTGACTGCAATTTTATCCAATTCCTCATTTATTTCTGCAATCTCCCTGAGTAGCTGTGCCCGATCAATGTCGGCATATTTAATGAGAATTAAAACTAGTCTCCGTGATGACTCTAGATTACTATCAGCCCATTCTCGCATGAGGTCGGGATTCGGATTCTCATAGCTGGGGGCCGTGAGTATCCTTAAACCCCTTGGGATCCGGTTGACATCGATATACCTTTGGAGGGATCTGGATTCCCACCACTTGCTCTGCTCACTACGTAACTTTTTTTCTAAATTTTTGTATTTTTCTCTTAAAGAACCTTCGTTTTTGTTGCTTTGGTTGCTGGTTTTATTGCATATGTTGGGTGGTATCGGGAGGCTGTCAGAGAACATCGACATAGCTGCTGCCTCCCTCTCTCGTACAATATCGGCTGACATGCTTGATAGGTTAAGTCAATTTTACGTGGACTAAGCGGTACCTTAATTGATTTCAATAACCGCTTTACCACTGCACTCTTCTCACCTCCCCTGAATACCTGTTGTGTTTTGCCTGGATTCGTCTCTGTATCCTCCGCGTCCTCCGACCCGGTTTCAGCAGCTCTTCCTCCGTCCTCGGCGTACTTCGTGCAGGTTCAGGGGGTCAAACGCAGTATTTCCTTCAGGAACTGACCACTTCCGGGTGAACCCGGAAAAAGTTTCACCTTACGCGTTGACACAATGCAATGAGGGTCCCGTGTTTGGCCGCGTGAAACTAACGGCCACATATATCTCTTCTTTCCGAGTCAGGTATACAGGAATCTTTCCCAACGACCACGAACCACGGACACGGACCAAAGTTAGTGCAAATATTTTATTTCACCTCTGATGTCGCCATAACGTTTCGACTCGTCCGAGCCTTGTTCACATGACATTGTACTCGTGTTGAGCACCCAAATTTAAAGTGACAGTGCAATTCCCAAATAATCACGTGAGTGATTTGTTCATAGACATAGAAGACATATCGCTGTATAATGGGTTATATATATATACATGTATATAGATATGTACAGATATAGCTATAAATATGTATATATATATATATATACCTCCACATACATTTCTATTTTTACACCACTTTACAGAAGGATACTACTCATCATGTAATATTCATATCTGAGAAATTGTGAAGCGAGCTCCTATTTACCTGGGTGCACTTCGCTTACCGATCTTGGATACATATAACACGTGCGCTTTCCATAGAAACTGGGTCTCCCCTCTCTTTATGTTTATTGTATATTTAAAGATCCTCATCAGGCATGTGGTGATCTCTGTGCCTTCCACAGAGTCACTACTGTAGCACCTTCCAGTGAACACACTGCATTGCCTTACGGCACCATATTCAGTGCACCTGCTCATCGATTATGTGCAAAAAGTTTGTTACTTACAGACATAAAATAATGGCATTGATGCACTCAGAACTGTTTTTCCCTATGCGTAGGGGTTATCTCCCTTGTTTCCTGTTTTTGACTGCTAGACTTTCCCTGATAAGCCTGAACAGGAAATATATACATTGAAAAGTCTGACCTAAACATGGGAGACAATCTGATGTACATTGACTGATGGCTACTCAGTGGACGGACCTTTGATGAAAGGCTTCCATCAAATGAGGCTCTGCGATAAAAGTTATCGCATTTCCCTCAAATCTAAAAAGAGTTGGGGAACTGCAAATATGATGAATATGGCATCTGAAGCTTTTTGGGTGCCTGTTGACATAGGGTCCACATCTGCCAAACTCATAAATCAACCCCTGACTATTCCTTGCACTACGGGTAGCATATGAAAGGGAACCTCAGAGGAGTAATGGGGAAGACATGAAAACATAAAGAAGGTATAGAGTGGGGAAGGCAAAAAGTGAGAATGAGTGAGGAATGTAGAAAAAGCATAAAGATGTGAGTGATCAACCGCCACATCCCCTTTCCACGTTAAACATGAGAGGCAGTCAGCCACTGAGTTCTTGTTCCCTTGAACAAAGTCGATCTTCAAATTATAGCCCTCCAAACCCAACAACCACTTGGCTATACAAGGAGTAGTGTGGTCCCTCCCTTTGTTAGTGAAAATGTGTGTTCTTAAGTTAAAAGGTAGACCCCACAAAAAGAACTTAAAGTGAGTAATAGCCCAAGAACAGGCTAAAGCTTCCCTCTCACTGTGGAATAGTTAGATTCCACATCCTTCAGCATCCTTGAGAAAGTGCCACAATTTTCTCATTTCCATCCACTATTTGCACCAAGGGCGCACCTAACACTTTAGCACTAGCATCTCTGTAAAGAATTGTCTTCTGTGTGGTGTCAAAATGTCTCAAGGATGGTGTGTTCACAATGGCTTGTTTAATACCTTCAAAGTCTACTCTGCATGCATTATCTCACTCAAAGTGAGCTCCTTTTTTCAACAAGTGCTTCAACGGTGCGGTGTAATCAGTAAATTTGCTTACAAATTTGGCCATGTATTCCACCAGACCCATAAAGGAGTTTAATTCATCTTTAGAGGCGGGTTCAAGTGCCTCTTTAACAGCCACCACCAGATCAAGTTTAGGTTTTATTCCCTCCTTGGTAATGGGATGACCTAGATAATTTACTGAATCCATACAGAACTTGCACTTTTCGAGCTTTATAGTTACGCCCGCATCTTTGGGAACTATGAGGATATCATTTAAGTGTAGCATTGTGATCATGCACTGAATCAACATAAATCAATAAATCATCTTGAAAGTAAAGCACATTATTAACATCCTTCAATAATTGGTGCATCACCCTCTGGAATATGGCACCAAAGGTTGTGGTGAATGAAGTAAACGATGTTGATTCTGGGTGAAGTTCAATCTGGTGATATGCCGAAGTTGCTTCAATCACACTAAAGAAACATGCATTTCCAATCATGCTGATCATACCATCTATCTTGGGTACATGGAATCGGTCCACCCAAATGCTGTGGTTCAAATCCCTAAGATCCACACAAAGACATATGTCTCTGCCACCGGACTTTTGGGCCACCACAATAGGAGCCAACCAAAGCGTGCTTTCAATGGGCTCTTTCACCCGTGACTAAATTACTGGTCTAATTCATTTTTCAAAGGTTCCCGCTTTAAGTTAGGAATAGACCGGACTTTGTGCACAACAGGAACAGCGTTCTCCTTTAACACAATTTTATGTTGAAAATATTTTAGGTAGACTCATTTTTCAGTAAATACTTCTGGAAACTCCTGAGAAAGTTTTTCCCTCCAATCTACATGTTCAATTGCCATAACTGATTCACTGCTATTAGGGTCTAGCTTAAGTATTTTTGATGTTTCCACCCCAGCAAGTTAGAACCTCTCTCTGCAATGTAAATCTTGCCTTGAGCTGTGGAATCCTTAAAGGCAATGCACATGTTAAGCTGACCTAACAAAGGTATAGGATCTTGATTGTACCCATCCGGATGGATATCTGCATCAATAAGAGTCTAACCGTTATTCCTCAACTTATCATCAAATGTTTTCCACCCAATATTAGTGCATGGCGAACACGAATCTGCATACACAGGTACTCCCACTCCATCCAAAAGAATTTCACATGTAGGATAGTCATTCTCTGCTCCCTCGCAATCAGATGTAACCTGAAACACAAACTTGTTGGGATTAAAATCAGATTCCACCACAATATGGACTTGTTTCCTTTCCATCTCTCCATTTCTACAAGTGCAGGCATGATGACCCCTCTTATTGCATTTCCTGCAAAAAATGTACCTTGGTGGACAAAAGGGGATATTTGCTAAGTGATTGCAATTGCCACAGTGGTAGCACTTACTCCTTTCCCTCTCTTTGATACCTTCAACATTTTTTTAAATTGCACAACTCGATTTTTCTTGGTTGCAGAAGCCTCCATATTACTTTCTTCACCACTGGTGTGATTCCTAACCACATGCACCGTTTCAGACACACTGCTCTGTTTCAGTTCTTTAATACACTCTGCCGTGTGTGCAATGCTCCTGGCCAAATCTATGGCCTCCTACAAATCAGGATTGTGCGCAAGTAACTTTTCGTGTACCCTAGGACTGTTGGTGCACCTCACCAGCTGATCCCTTATAAGAGAGTCCCACAATGGCCCAAACTCACATAAACTAGCTGATCCTCTCAGACAAACTATATAACTAGTTATTTTCTCTTTTTTGCCTTGAATCCTGCAAAAGAATGTGTGCCTCTCCAGGAAATATTCACTTTTTTCACAAAATGTTCTTCCAGTTACGGGAACATTAGTAAGTACACATCCTCCTGACCCTCATCTTTTTGTTCACTTTCAGATGGAGGAATTTCTAGATTTTCATATACTCTCCTGGCCTGTACCCCCAAATTGTGGAGCAGAGTATGCTGTTTTCTTAACGCAAAAAACTTCTCCCCACCAATAGCAATTAATCAAACTAGAACAATGTTTCCCACTCATACCACAGTAAAGCTGGTTCCCCTTCCTCAGCCAGGAAAGGAGGTGGTTGTGACATGTTGGCTACAGCCATGATTTAGATTATCTAATATGCACTCTAATACAAATGTATACAACGACAGAGGTACCTAAACAGTGTTTACTTAATACTTTTTGTGCGTGAAAGCCATAACGATTACTGAGAGAAGAGTAAATCAAAGTAAATAGACAATATTAGAACTATTAACAACACCACACAGTGGATTAAAAAAAGAAAAGAATGAACCCCTATTATAACTGTTAATGGCCCCACACAATGTAAAAAGGGGTTTAAATGAACACCTTCCTATAGAAACCTCCTTCATGGACCATAATACCCTCCTTCTCTGGTAGCATCACATTAAAAGCTCTAAAAAAAATAGGTCACTAAAAGTGACATGAAGGAATGAGTTAACGAAGACCTTCTCCAGAGAAGCGGTCTTTAGCAGTGCAGAGATGCTTCAGCTCCGCCTGCGGGCGTAGCCAAGTGTGCCGGAATTGGAAAAGTCAACTGGAAAGATTCGGAAGAGACAGGATGATGCGCTTCACCGTTGCTGATGCCCCAATCCAGACGACATGCTGCTTGGACAGGGAATCCTCGTCTGATCCCAGTCGTAAGTTCCCTACAGAGTGATCCTCGATGCCTCAATGGATAATAGCACTCAGTAATACGACCTGCTAGGACGCTCGCTCCATGACAGCGTTGAGAGGAAGTCAACGTAGAGTGGTGCGCACACCACAGGCAGTCACCAACTGCGCAGCCAAGTAAAAATGCCGCCAAGGACATTCATTAGAGATCCAATGGTCCCGCAGACAGGTGCACTGATGGACAGCTTGCAGCCACTTTAGGGAACTGTTCTGGTGGTACTATAAACTCCACCAACTCATGCACATATACGTTTCTCCTCAAAAGCGCAAGCATATACGCTAGAAGTGATGCGCAATCTTCACCTCAAGGGAGGACTTTACTCCACATGTACAGCATGTCAACCCCACAACATGGCTTTCTAAGTTTAAAGTCTTTATTTAATCCAGTGTATACAGCAAAACCAATACAACATAATCGAATAATGCATCATCCATTAACATGCTGTAAAAAAACTTTAAAAACAGCCATTAAAATCTTTGTAATTTTGTGAGAAAGGAAGGGGACTAAGGGAAAAAATAAAAGTAGAAAAAGAAACATCTCATATTATATCATAAAAAATAATGGCAAAGAATACCATTCTTTTCATCAAAATTCAGCTTCATAAACTACACAGTAATTCTGTACAAAAAAACAATAGAATAACACTTGAATGGAAAAGAAGCACAGAGAGAAAATACTCACGGAGGATAAACATTTTCAGATAATATGGGTCCAGTATTGGAAATATCACTTTCAAATTGGTGAAGAAATGTAGCAAGAGGTAACCGTAACAATTGAACATTATGAGAAGTTAAACATTGCACAATATATATAGTATTTAACTTATGGTGAGAGCCTATCAAATCCCACCATGCCTTATATGATAACTTAGAGGACATTTTCCAATTAAAACTGATATACTGAAAAGCAATTGCTAATAAAATATCTAACAGTTTATCTTTAGGGAATGATGGAATAATAGAATTAGTCAATGTTCCTAAAAGAGTTTAAAGAATATTAAAAGAGTAACTCAAATTAAAAATCTTTTTGATTTGAGACCACACCCTGTGCCAAAGTAAAAGTGTATTTAGGCAATAAAACAATATATGTACAAAATCTGCTGCAGTAAACTGGAAAGACCAATATTGATCAGAAGAATCCAAGAAGAATTTGGAGCATTGCAAAGGAGTAAAATAAAGCCTGTGATAAATAAAAAATAAAGATTGTATAACACTCGCAGACCTAGGAATTTTATAAATACGCGCCCACACTATATTCCAAAAAGGAATAGTCCAAGAAACACCTAAATCTTTTTCCCATAGGAGTTCAGACTTGAATTTGGTTCAAGAGGGATCTAGAAGAGAAAGACCTTTATAAATAGATGATGCTTTAGGACCTGTTTTCAGAAATTCAGTAATACCGGAAGAAAAAGGAACTAGTCTGAAGACAGCTGGGCAAAAAACAAACACATCGAAAACCACATCCATCAATACTAAAAAAAGTTTATAAAAAGATTGAGGACAATGATACATAAGACAAAATTGAGGAAAAGAGATAGGAGAACCATTATAAAAAAAGTTGAGACACCCACATAAGACCCTTATCCTTCTAAGTACGCCAAAAAACAAATCTATTATTAATCTTAATTAGGGAATTATACCATCTCGGCATTGTTAAAAACAAAGACGTAGTCAGCGTAAGTGGAAGGAATGTAGATCGAAGCATCAAAACAGTGTTCCTTCAAAGAGGAGAATGAAGAAAGGACTTAGTCGAGGACAAAGATATCACTTCCCTCAAAGTAAAGGGAAGAAGAGAAGCTTTTTCAATTTCTAGCCATAATGGAGAAAAAGACGAAGACAAATCCTGAGTCCAAAGGGCTGCTTGACTTAAAGCAAAAGCTCTGTAATACCCATACAAATGTGGAAAATTACTTCCCCCCCGCCGAATTTTGACTTTTGTAAAGTAACTAAGGCAATTCTGGGCCTTTTATTCTTCCAAAGAAATTTGAGAAGCAATTAATTAACTTTTTTAAACACATTTTTGGGAACTTGAACGGACAAAATAGAAAGGAAGTATAGCAATACAGATGCTCGGGCGGCATGATATAAAAGAGAAATAAGAGCAATAAATTTGGGGCCAAATCCATGCCATTTTCAAGAATGAAACAAAAACTCCCAATTAATTCTGTCAAATGCCTCTTCAGCATCTATTGTAATAGTAGCGAGGGAAGATTTGAATGAAGGAGCCTTGCTTAGAACATTAAGAAATAATATAGCATTATCAGATATAAGTCTCCCTTTAACAAATCATGATAGCTCTTTCCCTAAAAGATGAGGAAGAAAGGATTCCAAACGAAGAGTTAAAAGCTTGGCAAAAATGTTATAATCAACATTTAACAAAGAGATAGGTCGATAATTTTTACATTCATGAGGGTCGTTACCATCTTTGTGAATAAGACAAATTATTGCTTCTTGAAAGGTACCAGAGGTGGAAGAGGATACTGTGAAATGATGAAACAAACGATATAAATAAGGAAGGAGAATATTAGAGAAATTAAGATAAAACTCTACTTTGAAGCCATCAGGGACTGGTGTTTTCCCCAACTTTAACATTCGTAAGGCTGAAGCAATTTCTTCAGAAGTAAGGTCATTCTCTAAGGAGTCGAAATCCAAATTCAGTAGAATGGGACGAGGAATCTGATTTAAATAATCTACAATCATTGAGGAATTAGAATCTGATTCAGGGTGTAAAGAGATTTATAAAATGCAACAAATTCTACTAAGATATCCTGATGTTTAGTAGTGAACTTCCCCAAGGATATTGAAATGGAGTCAATAATGTGTCTCTCCCTTCTTCCCTTAAGATAATTTGCCAGCCTTGTTCTGTCCACCATAATGCCTTCCATTAGTCTTAAGGAGAATAGAATCAGCTTCCTCAGTAGAAATGGTATTGAATTGCATTTTGACTTGAGGCACACTTTTAAGATCAGAAGACAATTTGGAAGTGAAATATTTATTTTCCAAAGACTTAATTTTCAAGAGCAACACATTATGTTCTCTTAAACGACTTTCTTTTTCTTGGACACATAATTTAAAATGAAATCCTGGGCTCAGGCTTTGAACGTATCCAAAAGTAAAGAAGGAGAAACATCCATGCCATCATTAAACGAAAATAATTCTGAGGCAAAAGAAATAAATGCACTTGAAAACTGAGCATCCTGCAATAAAGAATTATTAAATCTCCAACTATGCATAGGGGAACGACGGGGAACCAAATCCAAGTCTGTAATAACCGTAGCATGATCAGAAAGCACTATTGGAGTTATATAAGACTGTATAATATATTGTGCGAGGGATTTAGAAAGAAAAATGTGGTTGAATATTGAAAGCGTACCTTAGGAATTTGAATAAAAGGTATTTTCATGGGTCTTGGGGTTAGACAACCTCCAGGAATGCACGAAGGCTCCTTTAGAAATAGCAGAATGAAAGTGCTTAAACATTTTACTTGACACAAAGGGAACCGAGGATTGCCTATCTAAAAATGGGTCCATAATTTGATTGCAATCTCCTTCTAGGATAAAATATGTATCATGAAATTGTGTGCATTTCTGTGAAATGGAGGGCCAAAAAAGTAAAATCTGGTTGTGTAGGTGCATAAACATTCATTATAGTAAGAGGGACATTGTCTATAATAAGATTCACAATAATCCATCTTCCTATATCATCAGTTTCTTGAGACACCACAGTAAAATTGAGGGATGTTTTACATAATATGACAACTCCATTCTTTTTATTCAATGAAGGGGAAACAAACACATGGCCCACCCCAGCCCGCTTAAATATTAAGGCTTCAGAGTGAACAATGTGGGTTTCCTGAAGAAGAATCAAATTAGGATTAGATTTACCTAGGTAACACAATACTCTCTGCCATTTAACGGGATTAAGAGATCCTATAATATTCCAGGATATTACTCAGAATTATGCAAAATAAAGGCAAATATGCATTTAAAAACCATAAGGCATATAAGACAAAGCCAACAGAAAATATAAGAAAGGAAACGCAGAAGGGAGAAGGGAGAAAAGGGATAGAAGAAAAGAACACAAGTAAAGGGAAAATACAGGTAAGGAAATAAATAAAAAGGAAGGTTTGAAAAGGAGACAATGAGCAAGAAGAAGAGACAGTACATGTCCAAACAGGATGACTGAGAAGGCATACCTGAAAAAAGGAACAAACGGAAATGGGGTGGTGATGACACAAGTACAGACGACACACCAAAAGGGAAGAGTCTACACCACGCCAGGACCATATACATTCAGGAGGGATGTTACCTTATGCAAAGGAACCAGATGATCCTGTGAAAAAAAGGAGATTAGTATAATAAATGACATTACAAAAAAATAGCAATATGCTTAAAGATAAAGAACAAGGTAAACCCTATAAGATAAGTTGGGAGCATAATAGAAGTATAATTCAGCTCAATTGTGAATCCATTGTGAACACAATAACCAACATACAAGATTCAGAAAGAGATGAGAACATTTAGACAAATACAATATCAAAGGAAAGTTCAACGTAGAGAAGATGCACCAGTATCCATGGTATCCGATGTATGGACTTGTATACATTTTTTAAGTTCCGCTGGATCTTCAAATACAGTAGCATTGTTTTGATAAGTTACTTTAAAAATGCAGGGATGGAACAAACCATATCTGGCACCTAACGATATTAACAAAGGTCAAAGATTGATGAATTTTTTTCTTCTGGCTGCACTGGCAGTAAAAACATCCTGAGACAAAAAAAGGTATGACTTAACCACAACACTTGTTTCTTAGCTTTAGCTGCAGCAAGAACCAAGAGTAAGTCTGTAAATTGTAAAATGAAAATGATGACCCCACGTGGTTTCACGGGTGATACAGAAGAAGTGAGGCGAGGACCCAACCTATGCGCTCTCTGGATGTTGAGCAAATTGGAAGATGGCATATCCAATAGTTTTGGAAGAAAGGCAGTAAAAAAGGAAACAGGATCATCTCCTTCAAGTGCCCCGGGAAGACCATAAATACGCAGGTTATTCCACCAATTTCTATTTTCCAGATCCTCTGAATACTGCTTAAGCTGGGCAATGGCCGTTTCCAATCGACTATTTTTGGGAATTTCATCATGTAGTTCTACCACCAGCTGATCCACTAAAGAAACCTGATGCTCCATTAATGACCAGTTATCATCCAGATTTTGGATAAGTTTATTAGTCTCCTCAACAAAGGGACACAACTCCCGAATCTCCTCCAGCAATAATTCCAAAGAAATCGGAGACGAAGACTTTTCAGGTGAAGGAGGGTCTTGTTTTAACCTCTTAGTAGCTGAAGCAGGTGACTGAGCTTTACTTGAGGTGGCTTGCATGGAGGAGGCACGTGGAGCAGTAGGAGTACCCATCTCTCCAGAGGCAGTAAGCTTCGCCAACAGTATATTATCTGCAGGAGAACCACTAATGGGGGGAGTTATACACTTCTTTTTAGATGTAAAGACAAACTGCGGCTTCTTTAATCTGCCCATACAGGAAGGGTATAAACACAAAGCCAGCCAGCATCACGTATCGGCAGCCAGAACTCCAGAAAAATGGCAAGCACAATGACATATAAATAAAGGGAAAAACCCTTAAATATATAGCAGCAGAATATCTTGCATTATAAAGCTGCCAAGGTAAGAAAGAGGAAGAAAAAAAAGGTGCCAGTAAACTTACACACATCCTATGCACTAAGCGACAGTCCAGAACCTTCCAATATGGCGGCGGCTTCTGAGGAAACGGCCGCGACGGCAATATCAGACCCAATATTGCTCGTCTCCTAAGAACACGCAAAAGCGGAGCTTCCCGCCATCTTCCACTCTTTCCTCCTGCAAGGCAGACTGTATAAGCAGCCTAAGGAACACCAAAACGGCGTTTGTAGGTCCCACCATAATGGAGCCCGGTCCCTAGGTGGCCATCTTGCATGACGCCAAAGCCTCGCCCCCAACAACATGGCTTTCTGTGCGCAAGCTGACCAACCTCACCTGCTGCTAACATTTTACCGATCTGCTCACAGTTTAATGTCCTATCACACTTCAAGCATTAAAGTTGACAGCGTTGCGTTGTGACACAGACAGTGGTGAGGTTGTGCTGCTGTATCCTGTACAGCTGACTTTACAGCTCCCAAAGATCGCCGCCAGTGATGTAAAGTAACTGAAGCAGAACATGTTGGTTAACAGAAGATTTATATTCAACTGTTCACAACCTCCAGTCGCAATAACTACATCAAAACTCACTACCGAGCCAACATTCTAGCACAGAACACACTGAGGTGACAATGGGGATGGGGGAAAGATAAGGGTCAAATTAAGAGGCAAATGAGAACCATAAAAATATGAAGCAGTATTCTACTCATAGTTATGCAAATATAAACATTAGATGTCCAAGGAAAGAATAAGTTGCATTTTGTGAAATGCTAGTATCATTACAACAGGAGAGTAATGAGAGACAGGAAGGGAGAAGGATCAAGGCGCAAAGAAGAAAAGTGAATAAGAGATAGACAGAGAGCAGCGAGTGAAAATATGAAATGAAAGGAGAGATTGGCGAAACAGTCAGACGCTAAAATTGACTACTTTTTAAGGAGGTGTGCATATGAGCATAAGCAAAATGTCATTATTCATAGAGAAGAAAGCCAACGGCTGAAGTGAACTGTCCTATTGTCTCATGCTGTATTTTGTAGTAGGTGAAAGCAAAATATGAATGCCACTTGAATAGACCAAGGGATGAAGAGGGCTGATAAAAAGCCCTCATATCTATATTTAGATGTATGTATTTTCATTAACATTTTTTTGAAAAACACGAAAGGGGCGAGATAGCCCAGATCCAGAAAGTCTTCATTCTAGGGAATGTCAGTTATGTGTCTGCTGAAAATAGTTGTCACAGCGCCAAAAGTTGGACTGTCTGTATTGTGCCCTTTACAGATGCTCACACTTCACTTCGTTGTTTTTTTGCTGCTGGCTCCAAATTGCTGGTCAGCCGCAGCAGCTTTGGCTTTTCGCGTCCTCAAAAACAAATTTCAAAAGCGTGCAAGGTCTTTTTAAAAAAAAGTTTGCAAGGTCTAGTGTCTCCTGAATACTATGAAATTTGTATCTATTCATGATCACTTCATTTCATTCAAGGTTACCTTAGACCAAACCTCGAATTTCTCATTGGAGTGGTCATCCTTGCATTAGATAGCCTATTTCAATATAAACAAACATTGGCATAGCCAATAGGTCTCGCCTTTGAGACCTTATAAGTGTTTAGCCAGAGCTATTGGCTTTGCCAATGGATTTAAGCTGTGTTGTTGAAAAGTATGTCGAAAAGTTATAATAAAAAAGTGTTATAAACATTTTTGTTACCATATATATAACCAAGAAGACAATATGTACAACTGAACGACCCTATTAAACAAGCATTGGAAATGCAACAGGTTTCGCATTTGGTTGAGTTAGAGCTATTGGCGTTGTAAATGATAATGTTTTTTACATATGTGCAATGGAGTGTATGTATGTGGTGTGTAGCGGAATTATGTAGGTTGGATTGGAATTGTTAGTTGTGGAATTGTGTGGCATGGAATTGTGTTATGGATTTGGGTAGTGGATTATGTGGAATGGTGTGCAGTGGAAATCTGTGGCTAGTAATTATGTGGTACTGAGTGTAGTGGAATTATGTGGAGTGGGATTGTGTGTTATGTAGTGGAATTATGTGGAATGTATTTTGTGTTGTGGAGTGTTATGTAGTGGAGTTTACTTAAATATGTGGTGTGACATTGAATTTTGTGGCATAATGTTGAATTCTGTGGTGTAGTTTGGATGTATGTGGTGTGTTTTGTAATTTTGTTGTTGAGTTGAATTATGTGGTTTGGAGTTGAATTATGGGGTGTGGATTGGAAATGTGTGGGGTTGAATTGAGGGGCATGGAACTGTGAATAGCTTTGCCTTTTTGGTGATGAAAAATACAAATAGTTAGGAGCTAAGCTCCAGAACTGTGTATTTGGGTGTTTCAAAAAAAGAAAAATTCAAAAAAGTTTACTTCGTTACATAGAAGCTTTGACAGTAGTAGGCACAGAGATGTACACTGATATGCATTGTTCGTCACTGTCATGTTACCTGAAAAAGAAGGGTATATTATCATACACTGGAAAGTGGTCAACTGTTTCTTGACAAGGGTTTTGCTATTGGCAACAGTACACCTTTTCAGGAATGTCACCCCATGTTACAGAGGTCCAAGAAAGCACTAACTTAGGTTTGCCCTTTTATAACCAAAGGTGGATGTGGAATTAAAAAATGAAATAGAATAAAGAGCTGGAAAGGATAATCTAATGGCAGTTGTTCTAAATAACTACTCTTCACAACCGTGTGTTTGTAATTATGCAGACCTATAAAAGTACTACGTTTGAACTGTTTTAAAGTTATTAAGCTAGATTCTGTGATACATAATTGTACGGCAGACAACGGATCTGTGCAATAACTAAAGTTGTACACGAGGGCTTACTGCACTGTACATCGCTACTAGATTTATGTTGTGATTAATACTGAGTGTAGCGCATTGAAGTAATTTCTTGTTGGGGGCATTAAAGCAAGTGCTGGTCACGAGCCTCAGTCTATAAACCATACAACTAACTGCCTGTGCTGGCTTGGCTTGTGGCGACAAAAGAAGCAGTGGAAGATATGCAACATAGATGTAGATGCCTGAAAGCCCACTAGAAGTGAAACTCCAAAACCTATCGCAAAGGTAAGAAAAGTACTGGAAGTGGTGAACATTTTTTAAATAGAGGTAGACCTATGTCAAATTAAAACTAAGGGGCATATTCTCAAGGACTTACCGCTGAGTTAGCGGCACTTTATCGCAGCCAAAGTGGCGATAGATTTATCGCCCTATTCACAAGCTGGTGCTAACAGCCAATATCGCCAGTTTTCCTGCGATAGCAGCCGCAAAAAACATCACCACGGATGACACCGGCAACTAACGCTAATGAGATGCAGAGTAGGCGTTCCCGTGCAAAAACCCGCGACAACACCACTTCGCAACATTCTCAACGACCAGCCAGATCGGCGATAAGATCACAAAACATGCGATAAGGCACGTTAGCAGCAGGGAATTAACACCTGCTCTTTCCTGGTATTAAGTCAGACGATAACCTGCACCAGAAATGGGAGCCCAGCCCACAGCCACACCATAAGAACAACAGATGCCATGGAGCTACTGATCATGCAGCCGGACACCCAAGAGGGCCACAACACCCACCGCCATCCCCCCTCCTAGGATCCCCCCCCCGGGGCCCTACCCCGGACAAAGATATTTTACATCAACTTTACGAAATCATGAACAAAACAATTCGCCTGATGTCGCACAATTACAACAATTAACATTCATGTGTGGTCAGAAAAAGGAGAATCATTCATTCATCTTTGAATTTCCAAACAAATAATTTTATTCAAATTTAACTCAAAACAACTATTTGGAAGAGTCATGGCGGGTCTTCTCTGGACAATCTGTAAGACACAGCCTGCAAGACAATAAACAAGATAAGAAGGTGTGTCATGCGCTCATCAAAGGACAGAGTGAGAGAGAAAGAGAGAGAGAAAGAATGGGAGAGAGAGAGTGAAAGAGAGGGAGAGAGAGAAAGAGAGAGAAAGGGGGAGAGAGGGAGAAGGAGAGAGAGAGAGAAACAGAGGAAGAGAGAGAGAGACGGTGAAAGGAAGAGAGGGAGAAGGAGAGAGAGAGTAACAGAGGAAGAGAGAGAGACAGTGAAAGGAAGAGAGGGAGAGGGAGAGAGAGTGCCGACACTGCGGACCCAGGCCTCACTGCTCTCCTGCTGCCACCGGTGTGTCTCCAACCACATGCCGGTATACACTGCAGTCCACCAGGTCCCTTATCTGAAACAGAGTCCAGATTTATGAATGGCAGAGTTCATATCATTGCACACGCCATCATCGCTTGGCCGCCCCTGCGCACACAGGCTGCTGCACCCCAGCCCCTCCCGCCGCCCAGCGGTGTTTGCCCGCCCCTGCGCACCCAGGCCTCACTGCTCACCTTCCGCCACCAACGTGTCTCCAAGAGGGCCCACCACGTGCAAGCTCCAAGCCCGAGGCCAGCGACCTTGGCAGCCTCCACATCATGCAGCCCCGCCTCGCGGGCCACCAGGTCACACACGTGATTCTGGGTCTTGATTTCGCTATGGCAGAGATCATATCAGTGCACACGGCATCATCGCAGGCTGCACACCCGCTCAGCTCTATAGGTGCCACTAACTCTGTGAACCGCGAGGCAACGCCACGTGGCGGAAGGCCCGCGCTGCCCGCTGGCTCAGGCCTAGACTGTGGTCCAGCAGGGCTCACACAAATCCTTACCAGTCCGGACCGCCAGGACGGCGCATCATCGCAGGCTGCACACCTGCTCAGCACTTAAGGTGCTCCTACCTCAGTGCACCGAAAGTCACCGTCCCGTGGCGGTAGGCCCGTGCCGGCCTCAGTGTATTCGGTGCCACCAACTCTGTGCAAGGCAAGTCATGGACCCTTTATGATTGAGTCTCGTGACATGCCAGGTGGACGCAGCCATGTCACCTCCGGCAATGGGGAAGAACTGGGACACGTAGTGTCGTCGTCCCCCCCTTTATACGTAAGCCGAGTGGGCTGGGTCGGCGTACGCCAGGCCAGCGTAGGGGTGTAAATAATTATCCCTGGGCTCTGGATGTGGTTCATTTCTGGGCTGAACAGGAAACCAACTGATGCGTGTGTCTCTGTTGCAGTGTCTGCGCCACACGGCCCGCAATCGACAATGTTGCAATGTTGCATGCACCCAGAGGGCGGCCGCGCATGAAGGGATTGTACAAGGAGCGCAAGGTCGCTCGGGCTCTGCATGTTAACTGTTGTGTGTGTATCGCTATTGGTGCACCATAAGCCTAAGGCCTAGCATCAATTGCAGCGCGAAAGCCACATCACATTCCCAGAATGCAAGCAGTAGTCAGACTAACATTAGGGATGAAAACTCCTTTGTCTCAATACATAAGGCGGAAGGACATCTGCACCTCCGACCTTTGTCTTGCATGCGGCAGGCACCCGCTGAGAGAGATACCATAGCAGATGATGACGACTCCCACACTACGCACAGCGCTAATGAAAGACCAACGTATCCACACCCCACACACAGAAGTTCTTGCTCGAGGTACTCTTGCATGGAATGCCCTTGACACTTACGTACACAACAACCCATACGTCCAAACGTTGCACACACATACGACTCATTGCTCCGAGCTGTGGCATATCATCCACATAACTGCCGCAGGTCAGAAGAGTGCCGGTTCTATGAGAGCCACCAACACAATGGCAGAACATCCTGGGCGCATGCACAACGCCTGTCACGTGGAACTGTACCGTGACCAAATGCTGCCTGTTAGTGTCTGATGCATTGGTCTGCATGTTGTAGCCCTTGTCTTGCCCGTACTGACACGCACATGCTAATAAAGTCTACGCAACTTCACTAGTGTTCAACTGTGATGAGTGTTGATTAGAATGACAAATCGTGTGCCTCAATGAGCATTGTCCATACACAGGGAGGGACTGACTGACGCATTTCACTTAGGGGTGAGTCCCTATTGCCAGCTCCACCTCTGTGAGCCAGACATAGTGGTTGGGATAGTTGCTGATAGACCTGTGCTCTTACGTGTCTTCAGCAATGTGAGTATGGTGTCCATATTCTTGCCATGTGGATCAATGTGATCCATCACTACAGGCTGTGTCCACCCAGTTGAGTCTGAGTAGGTATGCGAAGAGATGTTCTGTTGTCAAATGTGATGGTGGACCCTACTTTAGGCCTGCCAACGACTTTGACATTTCATACCAGTCCTATTTCTAACATTGCGTGGGGCAAAGTTGAGAAATTGCGCGATTGTTGTTTCAGAGCAATGAGGCCACAGCTAGTGCACACATTCCCAGTCATCTCACTTCCTATGTGTGTCACGGTCAAACATGCGCATTGCTTTCATTTCCCAGGGTGTACCTTTTTGGGCAATCAATGTCCTTACATTCATCCATACTTTCATACTTGATCGATTATGGACATACACATCTGTGTGAATTTGAATGATTTATTCACATTCGGTGGAGTGTGGGAGCTGGAGCAGTACATGGCCATGCAAACCCCACATTACATTGTAGCCCAGTGGGGGGCCAGCCAGAGTCATTTAGGGATTGACAAGTACATCGGAAGAGGAAGAGTACAGTCTGCAGTCTGATTGCTGTGTCATTGGTAAGCAAACAAAATATGGCAGTCCATGTCGAGGTCCAAGGTGAGTGTTGCAGAGTGTTTTGGGGGACAGTGGGAGGTGTTGTTACAGGGCATGATGCAGAGGCCAGAACCAAGCTGAAACAGGGCATATGGCGGAGAAGAATGCTACTGGCTCCTTCTCACTGCAAAGGTGGAATCACCCGCATCATCGTCCCCTATGTCATCTGTCTGACATGTGGGTGCTGATGTTTGGTCTGCAGCACTGTGTGCCACTGACACATCAGGGGCCAGAGATGTGTGTGTGTAGAAGTACCAGCAGCATTCATCAGCGACTGCCTTAGTGGCAGCAATGCGATGATGAGGATCTGCAGGGCATGGAAGATCCCAACAACTTTTCGCTGGTGTGCATCCGTGGCAGCCATTCATTCCGCATGCATCCGCTCCATGTTCTCCATTATCCTCAGCATCTGTGCCAACTCTTGACTGACATCGCTGAGGCCACTCTGACTAGACAGTTGTTCTCCTCTCAGAGTCATGACTCCAGCGATGTCGGGCATGGATTGTTGGACATCATGGAGCGAACTGTGGGTGTCCGTTAGGGAGAGTAAGTGGTCCCTGATGGGACTTAGACACCCACGCATGTCATCTAGTTTGGCTGACATGAGGTCGAACCCCACCCGCACCTGTTCAGCCACCTCCTTCTGGCAGTCTAACACATGGCCTTGGAATGCGATGTGTTCTTCGGTGAGGTGCTGGGAGCCAGCCGTGGTGGTGGGTGCTTCATGCTGTGTGGTCTGTGCAGGGGGTGGGGTCTCCTCGATGCAGCTGGGCTGCCCTGCTCCTGGAGGTGGGTTGCCGTAGCTGTCCATGAGCTGTTGTAGGGCGTCGGTGTCGAAGGTGTGGAGGTCCTTTTCATCACCACTGATGAGTTGTCTGGTCTGCTCTGCAGGAGGTGTTGATTGCCCCTCTGCAATGTGAAGGGGAGATGCATTTTAACATTGTGTTGACATGTATGTTGACACATTGTTCAAGTTTACATACAGACTGCATGACAATGTACATTGTGACTGTTTGGGAGGAGCTGACTATTTGATGCGGGACAGTGGACATTTGAACTACATCACGGATGTGAGGTTGTACACGTACATTATCATCTCACAGTTTCCTGTTATGCCAGATGTGATTGGCCAGTTTCTATGCACAAGCGGAACCAGTTGTGTCCTCTGTTCTGTAGTGAGAGTGTTGCACTTTGTACCACATTGTCGTCAATGATGATGTGCTGTTATTGCTATGTGTGTGTGCTGCATTGTGGGAGAGTCGCCCCTGCAGCTGTGATTTGCTGCCCCTTATCCCTTTGAGGCGGTGTGCCTTTGACTTCTGTGCTTCTACAGTGCTGAGATGTTGCAGACTTGGCTAATTTTGGCTCTAGTTCGGATTTTGGACTCTTGGGCATGGTTTATCCGCAGATGTGTTGTTGACGTCAGGGGTTGATTGTGCACGTGGATGTGTCAGAGTGTGACCTGCTCCTTTACGGATGTGTTTCACACTAAGCCACCTCAGTGTCGTGGCATGCACCATGTCATGATAATTGGACTGCAGCCATGCTGTTCGTCATGCAGTGTCACTTGCATTGTCAGTGTGGCTCACAGACACGCAGCTTTGCTGGTTTTAACACGTGTGCATGGGTTGGTTGTGAGATTGGTGCTGTGTGGGGAGGGACCCCTTAGTGCCCATAGTGGACGGGGGCCTACTTGCGGTTTGTATGTGTGCTGCAGTGTGCCAAGGGGATCAGGGACATGATCCAGAGTCATTGTGGGTGTGCAGTGTGCTCTACTTAATTGTGCATGTGTGTCATTGTGCCCATCTCCCCCGTCCCCCCAGTCCCTGTTCGGTACTCACCATGGTGCTGTTGTGTCAGGTCATGTCGAGCAGTGTCCGGACCCCCAACTCCTGCCACCGTCTCCCCACTGATGACTGTGGACACCATTTCCTCCATCTCATCCAGCTCCTGGTGTTCCGCTGGACTGCCACCTCCAGTCTGCATTGCTGCCTGATGGTTGTCAGCGAGTTTCTTCTTGGTTTTACGCTTCGCATCATTCCAGCACCTCTTGACCTCTCCAATTGTCCTCCTCCTCACTCCGACTCCATTCACCTTGTCCAGGATGGACTGCCATATTGCATTTTTATTTGCCAATGACACGTTGGAGGAGACGTACAGATGTTGGTGGTGTTCTATCACCTCCGTGATGATGATCCTGTTTTCCTGCGGACTAAACCTCGTCTTCTTCTCCTTGCCCTTCCGTGACCCCGAGGTCCCAGGCTGGTCCTCCTGGGGCTTGTGTGGTTCTGGTCGTCCTCTGTACTTGCTCCGGCTTCCTCCATGGTGCTACGCAGTTTAAATTATTTTGTTTGTGTTTTTCGGTGCTTTTGTAGTGCATTTTCCCGCATGACGCGTGGGAATTGCAGGCCTGTCACTGGTTATCGCTGATTTTTTTATCGCGGTTTGCCACATCACAACTTTTTTCGCGTTCGTGTTTCGCGTTTTTTTGCCGTCACGGTAATTTTATCGCGGTCATTTGACACGTTAGCGTGAGACTATCGCATGGTACCGCCGTGTTGGGAATACAACATTAACACTGCGTTATTTTCCCGCGATAGACTGCGATGTGCAAAGTTGCGTTAAGCTAATTTTGTGGTAATTATCACACGTTCTTGAGAATATCCCCCTAAGTGTTCCGATTACTTGCTTTACATCGCCTCAGGCAAGTGGCAGATGGTGGGCTGATAAGAGATCTGCTATTTTCCAGAAATGAGAAAGACAGGAGAACAAGGACAGGGTAGGGGTGCGGTGAAGGGGGCAGCACACGGAGAAACGGTGGGTGGGAGGGGAAATCAGTAACAGGCAAAACAAGTCAATGAAAGTAATGTGAAACACAGATGTAGATGCCTGAAAGCCCATTAGAAGTGAAACTCGAAAAACTATTGTAAATGTAAGAAAAGTACTGGAACTGGTGGAAATAGTTTTAAATAGAAGTGGAACTATGTAAAATAAAAACTATGGGGCATATTAGCAACAGGTAGTCACTAAAAGCGCTCAGCGCGGTTTGCGCTATCGCCGGCTATCACTGGATTTATACGCCATGATAGCGCTGTATTAACAACGCTCTGCGCATTGGCGATGACAAATCCAGTGATAGCCGGCAAAAACCCCTTCAACGCAAGTATTCCGGCGAAGAATGGACAGCCATGCCGGCAGAGCTCGCTGATACGGAGGGGTGGATTAAACTTCATAATCCACCTCCCCATAGGATATTATTGCTAAGTCTGCTTTTTAGCAGACGTTAGGATCTGGCGATAACAGGGTCTCAGCGCGAGTTCAGGCAGCACTTCGCGGGTCCGCTGCCGGCTTGTTGATTTGGCGAAGCCGTGTCAGCGGGTACTGCAATGCTGTTTTACCTCCGGAACGCCTACTTTGCATCTAATTAGCGATGCAAGGCGAGGCGTTAGGAAAACAGCTGCTAACATGCGATAATGCATGTTAGCGGCGCATTGCTGATATCGCGCTATTGTCATCGCCGCTTTTCCGGCGCTACGCGCCTGGAAAGCGGCGATGATGTCCGTTGGTAATATGCCCCTAAGTGCTCCAATTACTTGCTTTACATCGCCTGGGGCCAGAGGCAGAGGGTGGGCTGATAAGAGATCCAGTATCCCCCAGAATTGAGAAAGACAGGAGAACGAGGACGGGGCAGGGGGTGAGGTGAAGGGGACAGCACACAGATAAACGGTGGGTGGGAGGGAAAAACAGTAACAGGCAAAACAAGTCAATGAAATGTACATGCTGATGAAACAAAAGCCTTGTGTGCTGAGTGGGTAAGCTACATAAAACTTTTATAAGCTTCTGTTCTGACCTACGTGGAATAATGCCAAAGTCCCTGTAGGTTTGGGAATCTGTGCTGTTCATTTTAACTGCTGCTCTTAGGCCCCACCCCTCGCCATGATGGGCTGTCTTGGTAGAAGCTAGAATTCTCTCGAACAGTTAATTTACCCTTAGTAAAGACGAACAAGGGTTAACCTGTGGGAGTGCTTTAGTTTTAGAAAGAGGCTTAAAAGTTTTGCTAATGCCTCCAAAACGCACCTGTCCCCTTCCCTAGAGCTATAAACGTGCATAACCACGGCAGGTGCAGGGCCTTGACTGACATAATTTAACCCCTTGCATGCGCAGGACGGCCGGGAGCCGTCCTGCGCCACGGTGCTCGTGCCCGCACCAGAGGGATTCCCTTTTCCCCCAGAAAGCCTCGAGAGCTGGGGAAGGGCTTCCCCAGCTCCCGAGGCTGTCTCTGTTGTTTCTGTGCAATGAAGATCGGCGCGCACGGCGCGCTGACTTCATTGCACAGAAACCGAAACTAAAACGAGCCAAAAGGCACATTTCAGTTTCACTTTCTACGTGCTCAGGGGGCTATCTCAGCCCCCGAGCACGTAGAAAGATGGGAGAGGTATCAATGGAAAGCGGAGAATCTCCCCTTTCCAATGGTACCTCTCCCTAGTGGATCCCTGCTTGGGGATCGCCCCAAGAGGATGATCCCCAAGCAGGGATCCACCCACATGACACCAGGGAGGGGGGAGCGGCCCCTTGGGCAAGGACCTTTGCTCCCCCCAATTACATTTTGCCACTACAGTCTTTCTGCCCCCCGAGGGGGCAGAAAGCCCACTAGAGGCCAGGGATTTTTTTTTATTTCATGTAGGGGTGGGGGCTGCCCAAAATGGGCATGACAATGCCCCCCCAGAGAAATTACAGTCCTTCTGCCCCCCCCGGGGGCAGATGGGGGCAGTAGCTCCCAATCTGACCCCCGGGGGGGCAGAAAGCCCACTAGAAACCAGGGATTTGTTTTTTTAGTAATGTAGGGGTGGGGGCTGCCCAAAATGGGCATGACAATGCCCCCACCCACCCACCATAGAAATTCAAGTCTTTCTGCCCCCCCCGGGGGCAGACGGAGGCAGTAGCCCCCAATCTGACCCCAGGGGGGGGCGGAAAGCCCACTAGAAGCCAGGGATTTTTTTTACATATGATTTAGGGGTGGGGGCAGGCCAATGCCCCCCCCAAAAATGCAACAGTCTTTCTGCCCCCCCCAGGGGCAGATGGGGGCAGTAGCCCCTGATCTGCCCCCGGGGGGGCAGAAAGCCCACTAGGCACCAGGGATTTTTTTTCTTTTATGATGTAGGGGTGGGGGCTGCCCAGCATGGGCATGCCAATGCCCCCACCCCAAAAACAATTACCACAGTCTTTCTGCCCCCCCGGAGGCATATTGGGTCAATAGCCCCTTATCTGCCCCCACGGAGGGGCAGAAAGCCGACTAGGCCTCAGGAATTTATATTTTTTTTCAATTCAGGGGTGAGGTCAGCCCAGAATGGGCATGCCAATGCCCACACCTCCCCCAAATTTTTTTACAGTCTTTCTGCCCCCCCCGGGGGGCGGATGGGGGCAGTGGTCCCTGATCTGCCACCCGGGGGGGCAGAAAGCCCACTAGGCACCAGCGATTACGCAGGCTTTTTTTATGTGTGGGGGCTGCCCGGAATGGGCATACCAATGCCCCCACCCCCCCAAAAAATAGCCACAGTCTTTCTGCCCCCCTTGGGGGCATATCGGGGCAAACCCCCCCCCCCCGACTCCCCCCCAGGGTGGCAGAAAGCCCACTAGGCACAGACTTGTTTTTAGCAATGTGCCTACCTGTGGATTTTGGGCTCTAGCGCAGCGGAACATATGGAAACCTAACAAACCTGTACATTTTTGAAAACTACACACCAAGGGAAATCCAGGATGGGGTGACTTTTGTGCCTCTCACTAGGTTCTGTTACCCAGAATCCCTTGCATACCTCAAACTTTGTAAAAAAAAACACATTTTCCTCACATTTCTGTGGTGGAAAGTTCCGGAATCTGCGTGGATCCACAAAAATCCACCCACCCCGCATTCCCCAAAGTCTTCCGAGAAAAATGGTACCTCACTTGTGTGGGTAGGACTAGTGCCCGCGACAGGAAACGGCCCAAAACGCAACATGGACACACCACATTTTCACAGTGAAAACTGACCCTTTTTTTGCAAAGTGCCTAGCTGTAGATTTTGAACCCTAGCTCTGCCGGCACATAGGGAAACCTAGCAAACCTATACATTTTTGAAAATCAAGACACCCAGGGGAATCCAGGATGGGGTGACTTGTCTGGCTCTCACCAGGTTCTGTTACCCAGAATCCCTTGCAAACCTCAAAATTTGTAACAAAAAAAAACACATTTTCCTCACATTTCTGTGGTGGAAAGTTCTGGAATCTGCGTGGATCCACAAAAATCCACCCACCCCGCATTCCCCAAAGTCTTCCGAGAAAAATGGTACCTCACTTGTGTGGGTAGGACTAGTGCCCGCGACAGGAAACGGCCCAAAACGCAACGTGGACACACCACATTTTCACAGTGAAAACTGACCCTTTTTTTGCAAAGTGCCTAGCTATAGATTTTGAACCCTAGCTCTGCCGGCACCTAGGTAAACCTAGCAAACCTATACATTTCTGAAAACTAGACACCCAGGGGAATCCAGGAGGGGGTGACTTGTCTGGCTCTCACCAGGTTCTGTTACCCAGAATCCCTTGCAAACCTCAAAATTTGTAACAAAAAAAAACAAATTTTCCTCACATTTCTGTGGTGGAAAGTTGTGGAATCTGTGTGGATCCACAAAATTCCACCCACCCCGCATTCCCCAAAGTCTTCAGAGAAAAATGGTACCTCACTTGTGTGGGTCGGTCAAGTACCCACGACAGGCAAGGGCCCAAAACCTATTGAGGCGACATCAAAATTACCTATCACAAAACAACCTGGTTTTGCAAAGGGGGTCCCATGAGTTTTTGGCCCCGGGCTCGGCGACCATCTAGGGAAACCTACCAAACCCACACATTTCTGAAAACTAGACACCTGGGGGAGTCCAGCAAGGTATGGCTTGCGTGGGTCCCCCAACATTTCCCTACCCAGAATCCCCTGCAAACCTCAAATTTTGCTGAAAAAAATCACTTTTTTCTCAAATTTCTGTCTGGGAAAGTTCTGGAATCTACGTAGATCCACAAATTTCCTACCACCCAGCGTTCCCCCAGGTCTCCCGATAAAAATGATACCTCACTTGCGTGGGTGGGTCAAGTACCCACGACAGGCAGGGGCCCAAAACGTATTGAGGAGACATCAAAATTATCTATCACAAAACAACCTGGTTTTGCAAGGGGGGTCCCATGAGTTTTTGGCCCCGGCCTCGGCGGCCATCAAGGGAAACCTACCAAAACCACACATTTCTGAAAACTAGACACCCGGGGGAGTCCAGCAAGGTATGGCTTGCGTGGGTCCCCCAACATTTCCCTATCCAGAATCCCCTGCAAACCTCAAATTTTGTTGAACAAATCAATTTTTTCTCACATTTCTGTGTGAGAAAGTTGTGGGATCACCGGGCTGACACAAATTTCCTACCACCCAGCATTCCCCCAGGTCTCCCGATAAAAATTATACCTCACATGTGTGGGTAGGCATAGTGGCTGCAACAGGAAATGGCCCAAATCGTACTGTGGAGACTTCAAAATTACCTATAACTAAACTACCTGGTTTTGGGGGGGCCACCTGGTTTTTTGGCCCCGGGCTCGCCGCCATCTAGGGAAACCTACCAAATCAACACATTTCTGAACAGTAGACCCCCTGGGGAGTCCAATGAGGTATGGCTTGAGTGGATCCCCCAACGTTTCCCTACCCAGAATGCCCTGCAAACCTCAAATTTAGCTGGAAAAAACACATTTTCCACATATTTTTGTGTGGAATCACCGTGCCTGCATAAATGTCCTACCCCACAGCATTCTCCTTAGTGTCCCGAGTAAAATGATAGCTCACTTGTGTGGGTGTCCAATGCAGAATTGGCTAAAAACGTATTTTAAAAAAAATGTAGCGCTTAGAATTCTCTGTACTATACCCTAAATCCCTATGTTTTGGGCTCTTCCCAGTCACAGGCCCTTGCCCCACCCACACAAGTGAGGTATCATTTTACTCGGGAGACTGAGAGGAACGCTGTGGGGTAGGACATTTGTGCCAGCACGGTGATTCCACCAAACAATATGTAGAAAATATGGTTTTTTCAGCTAAATTTGAGGTTTGCAGGGCATTCTGGGTAGGGAAATGTTGGGGGATCCACGCAAGCCATACCTCGCTGGACTCCCCCGGGTGTCTAGTTTTCAGAAATGTGTGGGTTTGGTAGTTTCCCAAGATGGCCGCCAAGCCCTGGGCCAAAAACCCAGGTGACCCCCCTTGCAAAACCAGGCTGTTTTGTGATAGGTAATTTTGATGTCTCCTCAATACGTTTTGGGCCCTTGCCTGTCCCGGGTACTTGACCCACCCACGCGAGTGAGGTATCATTTTTATGGGGAGACCAGGGGGAACGCTGGGTGGTAGGAAATTTGTGGATCCACGTAGATTCCAGAACTTTCCCAGACTGAAATTTGAGAAAAAAGTGATTTTTTCAGCTAAATTTGAGGTTTGCAGGGGATTCTGGGTAGGAAAACGTTGGGGGACCTACGCAAGCCATACCTCGCTGGACTCCCCCTGGTTTCTAGTTTTCAGAAATGTGTGGGTTTGGTAGTTTCCGAAGATGGCCGCCGAGCCCGGGGCCAAAAACCCAGGTGATCCCCCTTGCAAAACCAGGTTGTTTTGTGATAGGTAATTTTGATGTCTCCTCAGTACGTTTTGGGCCATTGCCTGTCGCGGGTACTTGACCCACCCACGTGAGTGAGGTATCATTTTTATCGGGAGACCTGGGGGAACGCTGGGTGGTAGTAAATTTGTGGATCCACGTAGATTCCAGAACTTTCCCAGACTGAAATTTGAGAAAAAAGTGATTTTATTCAACTAAATTTGAGGTTTGCAGGGGTTTATGGGGAGGAAAAGGTTGGGGGACCCGCGCAAGACATACCTCGCTGGACTCCCCCGGGTGTCTAGTTTTCAGAAATGTGTGGGTTTGATCGGTTTCCCAAGATGGCCGCCGAGCCCGGGGCCAAAAACCCAGGCAACTCCCCTTGCAAAACCAGGTTGTTTTGTGAAATGTCATTTTGATGTCTCCTCAATACGTTTTGGGCCCTTGCCTGTCATGGGTACTTGACCCACCCACGCGAGTGAGGTACCATTTGTATCGGGAGACCTGTGGGAACACTGGGTGGTAGGAAATTTGTGGTTCCATGTAGATTCCAGAACTTTCCCACACAGAAATTTGAGAAAAAAGTGATTTTTTCAGCTAAATTTAAGGTTTGCAGGGGATTCTGGGTAGGAAAACGTTGGTGGACCCACGCAAGCCATACCTCGCTGGACTCCTCGGGTGTATAGTTTTCAGAAATGTGTGGGTTTGGTAGTTTCCCAAGATAGCCGCCGAGCCCGGGGCCAAAAACCCAGGTATGGCTTGCATGGGTCCCCCAATGTTTTCCTACCCAGAATCCCCTGCAAACCTCAAACTTAGCTGAACAAATCACTTTTTTCTCAAATTTCTGTGTGGGAAAGTTCTGGAATCTACGTGGATCCACAAATTTCCTACCACCCAGGTCTCCCGATAAAAATGGTACCTCACTCGCGTGGGTGGGTCAAGTACCTGTAACAGGCAAGGGCCCAAAACATATTGAGGAGACATCAAAATGACCTATCACAAAACAACCTGGTTTTGCAAGGGGAGTCACCTGGGTTTTTGGCCCCGGGCTCGGCGGCCTTCTTGGGAAACTACCAAACCCACACATTTCTGAAAACTAGACACCCGGGGGAGTTTAGCGAGGTATGGCTTGCATGGGTCCCCCAACGTTTTCCTACCCAGAATCCCCTGCAAACCTCAAATTTTCCTGAAAAAATCACTTTTTTCTCAAATTTCAGTCTGGGAAAGTTCTGGAATCTACGTGGATACACAAATTTCCTACCACCCAGGTCCCCCGATAAAAATGGTACCTCACTCGTGTAGGTGGGTCAAGTACCTGTAACAGGCAAGGGCCCAAAACGTATTGAGGAGACATCAAAATTACCTATCACAAAACAACCTGGTTTTGCAAGCGGGGTCACCTGGGTTTTAGGCCCCGGGCTCGGTGGCCATCTTGGGAAACTACCAAACCCACACATTTCTGAAAACTAGAAACCCGGGGGAGTCCAGCGAGGTATGGCTTGCATGGATCCCCCAACGTTTCCCTACCTAGAATACCCTGCAAACCTCAAATTTAGCTGAAAAAAACACATTTTCCACATATTTTTGGGTGGAATCACCGTGCCAGCACAAATGTCCTACCCCACAGCATTCCTCTCAGTCTCCCTAGTAAAATGATACCTCACTTGTGTGGGTGGGGCAAGGGCCTGTGACTGGGAAGAGCCCAAAACATAGGGATTTAGGGTTTAGCACAGAGAATTCTAAGCGCTACATTTTAAAAAAAAATACGTTTTTAGCCAATTCTGCATTGGACACCCACACAAGTGAGGTATCATTTTACTTGGGACTCTAAGGAGAATGCTGTGGGGTAGGACATTTGTGCAGGCACGGTGATTCCACACAAAAATATGTGGAAAATGTGGTTATTTCAGCTAAATTTGAGGTTTGCAGGGCATTCTGGTTAGGGAAATGTTGGGGGATCCACGCAAGTCATACCTCATTGGACTCCCCAGGGTGTCTAGTTTTCAGAAATGTGTGGGTTTGGTAGGTTTCCATAGATGGCGGCGAGCCCGGGGCCAAAAAACTAGGTGCCCCCCAAAACCAGGTAGTTTTGTTATAGGTACTTTTGAAGTCTCCACAGTACGATTTGGGCCATTTCCTCTTGCAACCACTATGCCTACCCACACATGTGAGGTACTATTTTTATTGGGAGACCTGGGGGAACGCTGGGTGGTAGGAAATTTGTGTCAGCCCGGTGATCCTACAACTTTCTCACACAGAAATTTGAGAAAAAATTGATTTTTTCAACTAAATTTGAGGTTTGCAGGGGATTCTGGGTAGGGAAATGTTGGGGGACCCATGCAAGCCATAATCGCTGGACTCCCCCGGGTGTCTAGCTTTCAGAAATGTGTGGGTTTGGTAAGTTTCCCTAGATGGCCGCCGAGCCCGGGGCCAAAATCTCCTGGGACCCCCCTTGCAAAACCAGGTTGTTTTGTGATAGGTAATTTTGATGTCGCCTCAATAGGTTTTGGGCCCTTGCCTGTCGTGGGTACTTGACCCACCCACGCGAGTGAGGTACCATTTTTATCGGGAGACCTGGGGGAACGCTGGGTGGTAGGAAATTTGTGGATCCACGCAGATTCCAGAACTTTTCCACACAGAAATTTGAGAAAAAAGTGATTTTTTTCAGCTAAATTTGAGGTTTGCAGGGGATTCTAGGTAGGGGAATGTTGAGGGACCCGCGCAAGCCATACCCTGCTGGACTCCCACGGGAGTCTAGTTTTCAGAAATGTGTGGGTTTGGTAGGTTTCCCTAGATGGCCGCTGACCCCGTGGCCAAAAACTCATGGGACCCCCCCTTGCAAAACCAGGTTGTTTTGTGATAGGTAATTTTGATGTCGCGGGTACTTGACCCACCCACACAAGTGAGGTACCATTTTTCTTGGAAGACTTTGGGGAATGCGGGGTGGGTGGAATTTTGTGGATCCACACAGATTCCAGAACTTTCCACCACAGAAATGTGAGGAAAATGTGTTTTTTTGGACAAATTTTGAGGTTTGCAAGGGATTCTGGGTAACAGAACCTGGTGAGAGCCAGACAAGTCACCCCATCCTGGATTCCCCTGGGTGTCTAGTTTTAAAAAATGTATAGGTTTGCTAGGTTTCCCTAGGTGCTGGCAGAGTTAGGGTTCAAAATCTACCGCTAGGCACTTTGCAAAAAAAGGGTCCGTTTTCACTGTGAAAATGTGGTGTGTCCACGTTGCGTTTTGGGCCCTTGCCTGTCGCGGGTACTTGACCCACCCACACAAGTGGGGTACCATGTTTCTCGGAAGACTTTGGGGAATGCGGGGTGTGTGTAATTTTGTCGATCTACGCACATTCCAGAACTTTCCACCACAGAAATGTGAGGACAATGTGTTTTTTTTACAAATGTTGAGGTTTGCAAGGGATTCTGGGTAACAGAACCTGGTGAGAGCCAGACAAGTCACCCCATCCTGGATTTCCCTGGGTGTCTAGTTTTCAAAAATGTATAGGTTTGCTAGGTTTCCCTAGGTGCTGGCAGAGCTAGGGTTAAAAATCTACAACTAGGCACTTTGCAAAAAAAGGGTCCATTTTCACTGTGAAAATGTGGTGTGTCCACGTTGCGTTTTGGGCCGTTTCCTGTCGCGGGCACTAGGCCTACCCACACAAGTGAGGTACCATTTTTCTTGGAAGACTTTGGGGAACGCGGGGTGGGTGGAATTTTGTGGACCCACGCAGATTCCAGAACTTTCCAACACAGAAATGTGAGGAAAATGTGTTGTTTTTTTTTACAAATTTTTAGGTTTGCAAGGGTTTCTGGGTAATAGAACCTGGTGAGAGCCAGTCAAGTCACCCCATTCTGGATTTCCCTGGGTGTCTAGTTTTCAAAAATGTATAGGTTTGCTAGGTTTCCCTAGGTGCCGGCACAGCTAGGGTTCAAAATCTACAGCTAGGCACTTTGCAAATAAAGGGTCAGTTTTCACTGTAAAAATAAAGTGTGTCCACGTTGCGTTTTGAGCCGTTGCCTGTCGCGGGCACTAGCCTACCCACACAAGTGAGGTACCATTTTTATCGGGAGACTTAGGGTAACACAGAATTGTAGAGCAACTGTTATTTCCTATTGACTTTCAATGCATTTCTGCCTTCCAAATGAAAGACAATGTGTAAAGAAGAAGTCATTTTGATAAATGACCTATAATTCTCATGCTAGTATTGTAGTGTAGTTCCTATTTCCCTAATAGGCTCTGCGCATTGGAATAATATTACCTATAGGCTTGACATAGGACTAAGGTCGGTATGTCCCTATCGAGTATAGTAAACTTAATTACTTGTGCCAGCTAGCTCAGAGGCCACTAGAAAGTCCTTGAGAACAAGAAGGGAGTAGTTTCTGGCAACCGAAAAACATGACAACTTTGTTTCCCTTTAGAATCGGAACACGTCTCAGAATCGTGGAAACAATAGATAACAGTTTCACTCAGTCAATCGTGCATGCTTAGTTTCTACAGAGTTACACAGAAAGGAAAAGATGGGCGTTTCAATAAAAAGGGTTTATTGAACAGTCTTGTTTCTTGCGTAAGAGATATGTGCTGTTATGATCGCAAGACAGTATGCAAGATAAATAATGTACAGCGTAAGCAGTAGAAATAAATAATACTGCGCTAGCATTATCTTTTAGCATATATTCACGTACATAAATAACATGAGCTAAAAATGCGAGTATTCATACGATGCGTCTCTAAGCTAGTTCTACCCCAATGTACCTAACCTAGTCTAGGTGTAGGGAAAGGTAGAAGTAGGTGGAGTATTCTCTAGTCTGGTATACTAAGAGTATGGTATGCCAAGAGTCCCTCTAGGTTCTAGTCAGCTCCATACCTTGAGAATGAGAGAGGTGGGAATCTCTTGCCGGATCTGGAACTCTAACACCCCGCGAAGGGAGTCAGAACACTGGAAGCTGGATTCGTCTGCGTGCAGGAATGACAGCGTCTTCTCAGTGCGTCAGGCCGGGATACGGGCTCCTCTGAAGTCGAGGTCTCCTCTAACTTGCTTTGGCAAGGGAAGGTATATTTATACCTGGTAGGTGTCTTGGAATGTTAGCATTGACATGAAGTCGGACAGAGGAAGACGTCAGGAATGAACCCTTGAGGTATAACGGTTCATACATAATAGATGAGTTCTTGGAGAAATCAATAGTCCTGTGCTAGGGGAACTCCCGAAGCTTAAGGGTCTGGTTTCTAAGAACTCGTTGTGACGTTAGGGTGGACGGATGTCGGTGACCATGCCTGTATTTGGAGTGCACGGTTAATGCCTAAATAAGGACAGGGATTCTATGCCTATATAAGGGCAATGCGAATTGTGCCTATATAAGGACATGATTCAGGAAAACCTATATATGGACCCCTAAAGCGGAATACAACACCCACTCCACTTTCGATAGAACGATAATACTAAATGCTAAACATTTAAATGCTAAACATAAAATTGAGTACCACATGTTGCTAAAAACATTTCTAAAAGCATTTTAAAAGAAGCTCAAAACTGTTGAAATGCAATAGGTACTGTACATTTAAAGCATCGTTTCCATTCCAAGCATATAACGGAAGTAAAATGCAACGTGAATGAAAACAGAAATATATACATATGACTAAATGGTCGATAAGTTCTCAAAATCAAAGCCATTGCATATCATCGAATTAAATGAAATGTTAGACAAGTAAGGTGACAATGTGTCCCTGGAAGTATTCAAAGAAGTCCGTTTTATAAGACTAGTTCTACTGTAAGCAGATTGTGCATTTGCCATGTCTTTTCTTATCGAGAATTTTTTTTTTTTTTGAAGAAAAAGTTCAATTTCTGGGAATAGTTCCAAATTTTGAAAATATGAAGGCCGAATTTCATTGTTGCCCTGGTACACTGTGAGCCGAATCAAAGTCAGTGTATGGGTCTGGCGTAAACATTAGATCATCTATGTCCGTAGCCAAAATATCGTCCACCGAAGTTGGTGACATTTGGAACACCTCGTTCAGAAGGTTAATTGCACAGAGATGAGAAACATCGCCTTCAGCAGAAGAAGCAATGTTCGCGTCCGTTGTTACCTGTGTGCCCGTTGATCCATCTCGTACCTCAGCAGCAGCCGTAAGCGTCTGTGAGATCTCAATGAATGCCGTCATCAGGATTGGTAGCCTCTGGGGACAACACACAGCATGGGCTGTTATCGGGTCCAGCAGAGTATCGATATCCGTTGGCATGACTGATGGGAGTGTTAGACAGGTGTCTAGCACGCATTCTTCACTGCAAAACAGGCAGCGTAGAACAGGTAAGATGCAATCTTGCCAGATTGGTCTGAATGACAGGAACCACGTTGTATTAAGTTCCCATAGACGAGGCATGCCCAAAAGTTGTACTATCCGCTCACGGCATTTCCGTTCAAGGAGGGCTCTCTCCGCATCGCTCGGAGTGATGTTGGCGAAGAGGCTTGCCATAGCGTAGTAGGAGGAATAGAAACAGAATTCCTGCAACTAGTGCTAGAATTAACGGCACACCACCAAACACCGAATGTGCGAAGTTTGGGATGATTCCGAGGACAGCCTGGAAAGGTGCTAATAGTCCGGAACAGATGGTCTTAAATACATGTACAATTCCGCTTGTATCTGACATGTTAAAGATACGTCCTATCATTTCTACAAAATGTATAGGGCAGTTTGTACGAATTAAAGCCTGTATCTCAGCCGAAGTCCTTGCAACTTGTAGATTATAGGTTTCTTTGGCCGAGGTCAAAGGCACTGATTGTTGTATAAGCATGGCTTTCATTCTGCTTAAAGTATCAAATCGTATAAAAGAGACATTCCACGAAGGCCATAAAGGCGACTCCCTGACTGTGTCTATTGGGGCAAACAATACTTGCATACAGCAAGTGACCCTGGAGTTGACCGTTACTAGATATGGGATGCCTGGCAACATGCCACAGCAACTCTGATCATTCAACATGAGGTAACTCCCATTAGAAAGTTGGCCAAACGTTGGATTAATCACAGCAGCTGGTGTACCTTGCTGGTGGCAGGACAAATTTGCCACAGAACCATTACAAGCCCCGTGTAAAGATATGTCCTGGCAAATCAGTGAACCGCTCAGTGCACTTTCACAGTGTGTACCGCTTATAAACACTTCATGATCCCCACTCCAACATCTATAGGTGTAAGGTAAATTCCAGGATGTCTTAATGTATTCTTTACCCAACCTTTCATATTTGCCTGCTTGCATCTGTCTAAGGCAATACTGAAACTGGAAAGTAGTCACAGGTAGACTAATTTTGCTATGAATAAGCCATTCTGTAGCTGGTTTTTCTGCCACTGTGAATGGTAATTTTTCAAGTTTTTCAATGCTCAGTACTGTATACTTTGCTCCCCTTTGTGCCAGTTTGATCTGTTTATCAGTTAGATTGTATTCTGCAAACAGAGCCGTCGTGTTGATAAACGCCAAGGCACATAGCCCGCACGCAAAGATTGCAGCGTCCAGCTTAATAACATAATAGAACGTAACTGAGATTGGCCTTGTTGTAACATGGCTAAATCTTGTTCCAGTATGTCGATAGCAGAGGATACAATACTGTCCAATGAATAAATTCTGGAGGACAAAGTTGTTAACCCATTGTCGACCACAGAGAGAGTTTTCTCTAGGTTAATACGATCAAGTTCACGTATTCGTTCTGCGGCCTCCATCTGTGACACCTTCCATGCTTCATTATAAGCAGCATAAATGCCGGCATATATGAAATGTTTTTGACGCGGTTTTCTTGGTCCAAGCAAGAATTCCCTAAGGTCTGCGTCTTCTTTAAGTAAAGATAAGTGTTGTTTCACATCCTTAAGTGTAGATTTTGCAGCCAATCGAGGCATAATTTTCCTACACTGTATGTTGTTACTACCCCCGGATGCTGTCTTTGGACGTATCGTGGGTCTGGCCTATGAATAGTAAACCACTGTGTTTTATTCAGGAATCTCTCTTGACAGTTGTTTGTGTCTGTGGGCCAGATCAACCATTTTCTCCAATCAGGATTTGTTCTGTTGAGTTGTAGTATGGTGTCAACTGTAACCGCTGCCTGTGTATTATTATCACTTGCAGGTGTTGGTACAGAAGGTGTTTTCATGTCTTTAATCTTGGCTAACCCAAGGCAAGACGTTTGTTGCACAGTGTCATTCAAAAACATTATTTGTTGAGGGACGATACAGGCTCTAAATAAAGCTTCTATCCCCTGCACTTGCCAATCTTTAGTACCCCAGACAGATTTTGTGTCTATTGTCTCTTTCCACAAGTCGAAACCATGTCTAGACAGTTGGGCAATAAATGTTGCAGAGTAAATCTGTTTTGTATTTGTTAACATAATTTTCACTCCTGTTTTGTTTACATTTCTATAGTAAAATGTTTCTGGCTCAGATGTGTTGTATCCTGAAAAATATGGAAACTTTTTAGCAAATGTTTTTGAACTACCTTTTGGAGGTGTAGGACAATGCTCCCATTGGTTAAACATAAACACATTTCTAGGTGTTGCAGATTTATGCAAAAAATGATGACCATAGTGGTTATAGCAATACAGCTTTCATTATCTGATGAACCCTCTAAATATTCATTATTAGAAAATGCAGCAGATTTTTCTAGGTCAAACATCATGTTGTTTACAGTTTCAAAGTCCCAATCATCAGAATATGTACTGGATGAAACAAAATCACTTAGTGAGATCTTAAATAAATGTGGAATGTTCAAATGTTCCGTTGGGCCAAAAATATCGAAATCTGTTTGTATCTGCCATTTATAAGCACGCTCATAGTCATAACCAAAGCTATCCAAAGCAGGAAGAAAAGTATTCCAGAAATAACCCAAAGTTCAATCCATGGTGAAACCAGATAAGTCTTTTTCAAAAAATGTAAAAAGTCTTGTACTTGCTGTTTAAAAGTTTTGGATGCTGGCGACGTCTCGAGCTCACTCAGATCCTCAGAAAACGTATCAAAGTTAATGAAATAGCCAGAAGCAGTTCTGTCAATTGTTGGAATTGCATCAGGATTTGTAGAAATCGCTGGAACCAGTTGATCACTTGTTACATTGGTGTAGACAGGTGTATTTGGACGAACTGTTACTTGAGTTTCAAGAGGGATGAGTTCCATAGCATTGTTGCTCAGTCCTTCATCTGTTACTGCTGAATTCTCGATGGTTATCAGTCTTCGAGTCTGAACCTCTTAGATGGTAGCGAGAGGAGTGTGTCTGCTACTAGGTCGGAGTCCACGAGGCCTACTATTTAGTATTGGCCACATACTGTGGTTTGATGAGGTCGATGGACACAAATCTTTTCTCTTTTTTTCCAGCAAGGGGCGGCAGAAGTACTGTTCTTGTTCCGTGTATGGCTAGGACAGGTACTGGTTGTCTGTAAAAAGGTCCAAATTCCTTCTTGTCTGCAATTTTTTCTCTGACTAGATCCCCAACTTTTGGAATCCAGACAGGCCTTGCTGGGACCGCCGGTTTTTCCCCAGTGGTGGTTGGCTGCAGGAATACGTTGCTTTGTTTCGATCTTAGTTCATTTAGATCCTGTAAAACAGCCAAACGATCTTTGATATCAAAGGGTTTATTTTCCACCACTGTGCCACTACATTCTAGATCTGGCACCCACATTCTTGTCCCAAATAGGACCTCATATGGAGTGACCCCCCCTAGAGAACTTCTTGACAAATTGTTTAATGAGCGTTGGACCCCTTAAAGATGTTTGACCCACCCATCCCCCAAACCTAATACCCTAGCTGTTATAGACTGCTTTATGTCCCGGTTTTTCCTTTCCACAACAGAATTTCCCTCAGGATGAAATGGAGAGGAGTACCGTAATGCAACGCCCTGACTGGCCATGGCTTCTTTGTAAGCCCGAGAGCTAAACGCAGGGCCCTGGTCAGAATGTAGCGTGCCTATTGTGTATGTGCCGATAAAGACTCGCAAATCTTTTATAACAGTTCGAGCGTCAGCCGAGCGCTGAGGCCATATCCATAGGAACCTTGACTTAGTATTTGTGGGATTGCAGTTGTCCACAAGGACGCCTGTGCATAGATAGTCTAATGCTGTCTAACAATGGTGTCTGTCCCTGGCAGGCTACTTCGTAAAATGGTGTCTGGTGGCGTTCTGCAACTCGCTGTACCTTACAGTCTATGCAGTCATTGATGAAGATGTGAATCTGTGTATTCATCCCAGGCCACCAGTACATCTCTTTTAATGTCAATATTGTTTTAGAGATCCCTTGATGTGACAGACCCTCTCCCAGATCTGTTTCATAAATCAAAGCTGCTCTACGTTCCATGTTTGGAATTACCCTATCCCCCACTCCAGGGATTCGAGCAAAAGGAACGTTGTTCGCATCAATTACATAAGAGTACTTGAGTGGAAACTTTTTGGTAACGCTGCACCACTGCATTTGCTCGTAGCATTGACAGCCAACATTATCTCACTGTCTATTCTCGTTTTTGAACGAGTGATCGCAGCTACGGAAGCCGTCTGAACAGCCCCCTTTGCGGCTTCGTCAGCCAATGAATTCCCTGCAACGTGAACGCCATCACGTTGATGACTCAGTGTATGGATCACGTGAGCCTTTGGTAGTTCGCTTTTTAACTGAACTACTTGTTCCCAAAGTGTTTTATGCTTTATTGTGCCACCTTTTGCATCTTTGAACCCATTTTCAAGCCACGTTTGTATATATTGATTATACGACTGCACACAGTAGAAAGAATCGCACACTATGAGTTTGGGGAATTCTCGATCTGTACATTCAAGTGCCAGTTTGAATGCTTGTAGTTCAGCTCGCTGAGCTGTGCAATATCCTAGAGATTGGGTTTTTGTGACCATAGGTCTGAAGTTGCCATCGCGCATGCAACCTTTAACGATTGCGCACGCTGCACTGTAAGTTTGCTTACTCCCTGTTGCGGGTTGTGCGGATCCGTCAGTGTAAATTATGAATTTATACTGATCGAGAGGCAGAATCTCAGTGGGCATTCATGTTCATATTGCAGGAACGCTTGTGTTTTTAAATCAGGATCAAAAACATATTCAACATCTGTTGCAGCAAGAGAATTAACCCATTGTATCCATCTCGGATGTAATGCTTTAGCATTTGGAATGCTCGCCTTAGTTACCGCCTCTAAGGCCGGAACTGGGGTTACAACAATAATGCGTTTCCCTTGGGCTAGAGCTCTTTCTTTTGCTACAGCGGTTTGAACTGCTGTCAGAATTTTCTCTGTTGAAGTGAAGCGCATTTCTGCTTGTGTATACAAATGTGATTTGTATGCAATTGGTACCTTTTCACCCTCGTTAAATGTTAAGTAGGTGAATCTGCATTGACCCGAAATTATTCGGATGACTAAATTGCGTTGACTTACGCGTGTTTGTAAGTGATTTGTTGCTAACATGTTAGCTTGGAGGGAACGCAAGATTTCTGTATGTTCCTGTGTCCAATTTTTGATTGAAAAATCAGGTTTGATTAATGCGTAGAGAGGTTTAACCCTTTCTGCGTAATTTAGAATGTAAGTTCTTCCAAAATTTAGGAAACCCAGGATGGATTGTAAATTTTTCAGCGTCTTTGGAGGTTGGAGCAGCGCACACCTTTCTAAAAAGTTGGCTGCCAAGCTCTTGCCTTCACTTGAAAGCTCATATCCTAGAAAAAGGACATTGAGATGGGCAATTCTGGACTTTTTAAAGTTGAACTTATAGCCCTCAGAGGCGAAGCCCAGTATAATGGTGCTCACCCTGTTCAAGTGCTTATCCAGGTCATCGTCTGTCAGATAGATGTCATTGACATATGACAATGCCTCATTATCATAAATTTGTAGTAACTTCGTTACTCTCACTGAGAACAACCCCAGGCTGTTCTTGAACCCTTGTGGGAGTCGACAAAATTGACGCTGGGTCCCCATTAATGAGAAGGCTGTTAAGTACCTGCTTCCAGGTGCTATGCTTTGACAAAAGAAACCATTTGAGATATCCAATGTGGTTTTATATTTTTTACGCACAATGTTATTCATTAATGCTGTACTATGTGCATTTTGCACTGCAAATGTTTTTGAACAAGTGTTTAAGTGTCTGTAATCCAAAACTAGATGATAGGTGTTGTCTGGTTTGGAGACAGGAAACAAAGGATTGTTCATTGAAGAGGTGCATGTTTCAATCACCCCTTGGTATTCAAGTTGATCTAAGATCTCCCTGACCTGTTTTTTAGCTTCTTGCTTTATTGGATACTGCTGCTGTGCAGTAGGTTCATTTTTTAGATGTATTTTATGGTGAGGTGAGTCCTCATCCCATCCTACATGATTTTTGTATAATACTGGGGCCTGGGCAACTGCCCATTTCCTGGCATAAGTATATTTTAGGTGAATTGGAATATGATTGGAGAAGGCAGGCATAATAATGTCCTCGCCATGTGGGCACTCCCTGACAAATTGTGGTGGCCAGTCTTTTTCTGCTAGAAGTATGTCATAGCCCCTTGAAAGTTTTTCCCAAAAAGGTGCTTTCACCTGTCTAGGTATGTCTCCCTCCATCCGGAGTGTTATTTCATATAACTTTTGTGGAGTACTAACCCTGGTGTCTACAGTCTCAACTGTAATGTACTCATTCAAGTAATGTAATGTAATGTAATTTCAACTTATATAGCGCAAACTGCCACCCTACGGGTATCCTGGCGCTGCGACTCACCCTGTTGTCAGTGTGCATACAGCTAGCATATTTGCCGATTAGGAGGAGCTCGTTTAACTAATCCCTAGGAAATAGCCATGTCTTTAAGCTTTTCCTAAATGGGAGCAGAGATTTAATTTGTCTGATATTCAAGAGAAGATCATTCCAGAGTCGTGAGGCTGCTACACCGAATGCTCTTCCGCCTGTCCACTATCTCCAGAAGTTCCTTCAGGTTCTGGGGAGCTATTGTGACTTCTGCTGCACTGTCCAGCATTGTCTGAGCCCATTCTCTGTTCTTGAGTTGTGTTCTCAGTATCCTCGGCATGTCTGACCTTCAGACCTGCTACCTTCTTCTTTGAGAATTGAGGTTTGGATTTATTTTTTGGAACGTGTTTGTCGTCTTTTGATTTCGCGCGTTCTTCTCTATGTTCTGACCGTCCTCTTCTTTCCGATGTCTGTGACGAGATCTGAAAGGTACGAGAGGAACGTGTATCAGTATCTTGATACCTGTCAGGCTTTTTCAAATTATCCCTATTCCTGAGGTTATACCTCCTTTTAGAGGGCTCCTTTTGAGGAGACCTACCTCGGGATTGAGAACGGTTCTCGCTTGAATTTTGTTTATTCGTTTCCCACTTCTTTTTAGAAGATGTAGGAGTTTGTTTAATAGAGTTCTTCTCAGGACTTTCAGATAGTTTTGGCTTCAATGGTCTTCCACCCAAACTATCTCTGCCTAATTCTGCATAAGATTGTTCTATTATTCTGGGTAGTTCTGTTTGATGTTCTGTAACATCGAATTCCCTTAATCGTTTGCGGATCGCCACTGCTGCTGCCTCCCCTTTAATATTAGATAATATTATTGTTGAGACCTGGTCGAAATTCTTCAGTAATTTCATACCTAAATTCAGAGCAGGCTCTGCCCCGTATTCGTTTTGAATTTGTTTCAGGACATCTGGTATTACTGCAATTGACGGAATACCATGTGTTTTAGTATAGATGGCAGCAAAGACTGAGCCCCAAGTGGTGCAGTCTTCCAGTTATGGTGTGATCCCCATTGGTAAACAAATTGTTAGTATTCTGTGTTTCTCATAAGGGCTAGTATTTGGAAATACTGCTTCGATTTGAGTAATTTTTTGAGCTATCCAGAATGGAATTTGCTAACGTTTTGTGGGCATTTTACCCATGACTGCGTATAGAGTCTTTGGTGTAATTTTTAGTGTATTCCCTTGTTGAGGAGTTTGATTTGGAATGGTTAATGGTAGTTGGACTGTGAAAGTCCGCATGACATATTGGACTAATTGTCTGTAGATTTTTATTAACTCTGTAAGTTGAGTAAGTAATTCCTCGTCTGACATCTCTTCAATGTCAGGATGAGGTGTGTAGCCGGCTAGAATCGGCCATGTTGCTCCTGGTCTACATAGTGGACCGAGCCTGGTAATGTTTTTGTGATGTTTTAGGGCGCCTTTAAACCAGAGCTGATGCTCCTGGTATGTTAGTGGAATTTCAATATCCTCGAAAGGAATATATTCCTCTGGTGGTTCATCTTCTTTGTAGAAGTGAAACAGTCTTGTTACTGAATTTGATTCAGGAAATATTACCCATGAATAGAATACCTCTGTCTGAAAGGATTCATGTGCCTCTATCACGAAAACTGCTCTACCGCCTCTTGGTGGTAGGCCGTGTTTTATAAGTTTTAGAGTGATGGCTCTTCTTAAGTTTGGATTGATGTCTATAACACCCTCCTCAGGTTCATTTAAACCTGTAAAGTTAAAACTTGCTATGGCTGGGTCAGCCGCAGCTCCACCGGTTTCGGTGGCATTGTCCCGTGTGGACATTTGTTTTTTGAAAAATGTAGAACAAATTTCAAGGAAACAAAAAGATAAGGTGCACAATATTTTGGAACACTGTATCCTTCAACGTTGAACAAACCAAACATATGGTGCTTCCCTATTTAGTTATGGCAGATATTTAACCCTACCCACTCCAGACGTCTTATGGAGTATGTGAGTAGGGGTCTCTGAGAAAAGCACGACTGAGTTACTCAGTATCTAGCGTTAAATTACTGCCTAACCAAATGTTTGGGCGTCATGTAGTGTAGTTCCTATTTCCCTAATAGGCTCTGCGCATTGGAATAATATAACCTATAGGCTTGACATAGGACTAAGGTCGGTATGTCCCTATCGAGTATATTAAACTTAATTACTTGTGCCAGCTAGCTCAGAGGCCACTAGAAACTCCTTGAGAACAAGAAGGGAGTAGTTTCTGGCAACCGAAAAACATGACAACTTTGTTTCCCTTTAGAATCGGAACACGTCTCAGAATCGTGGAAACAATAGATAACAGTTTCACTCAGTCAATCGTGCATGCTTAGTTTCTACAGAGTTACACAGAAAGGAAAAGACGGGCGTTTCAATAAAAAGGGTTTATTGAACAGTCTTGTTTCTCTTGTAAGAGATATGTGCTGTTATGATCACAAGACAGTATGCAAGATAAATAATGTACAGCGTAAGCAGTAGAAATAAATAATACTGCGCTAGCATTATCTTTTAGCATATATTCACGTACATAAATAACATGAGCTAAAAATGCGAGTACTCATACGATGCGTCTCTAAGCTAGTTCTACCCCAATGTACCTAACCTAGTCTAGGTGTAGGGAAAGGTAGAAGTGGGTGGAGTATTCTCTAGTCTGGTATACTAAGAGCATGGTATGCCAAGAGTCCCTCTAGGTTCTAGTCAGCTCCATACCTTGAGAATGAGAGAGGTGGGAATCTCTTGCCGGATCTGGAACTCTAACACCCCGCGAAGGGAGTCAGAACACTGGAAGCTGGATTCGTCTGCGTGCAGGAATGACAGCGTCTTCTCAGTGCGTCAGGCCGGGATACGGGCTCCTCTGAAGTCGAGGTCTCCTCTAACTTGCTTTGGCAAGGGAAGGTATATTTATACCTGTTAGGTGTCTTGGAATGTTAGCATTGACGTGACGTCGGACAGAGGAAGTCGTCAGGAATGAACCCTTGAGGTATAACGGTTCATACATAATAGATGAGTGTTAGAAATGGGATCTCTGGTTGGCTAAGGCTTGCGCCAAAGCCAGGCAGAAACCACCACTCTAGTCAGGGCGAGGGAGTTACACGCCGACGATAACCCCTGCTCACCCCCTTGGTAGCTTGGCACGAGCAGTCAGGCTTATCCCGGAGGCAATGTGTAAAGCGTTTGCGCAACACACACTCCGCAGCAACAAACTAGGCACACCACAAAAGAAACTCCACACAAGGTTATATAAAAATAGCCTTTGTATTGTCATAAACACATTAGAAACAGTAATCACATATTTACACTGTGCCACCTGGCACTAGGCAATATTCACAGGGGACTATTTACAGCTGACAGGGCCAATCGGGCCACTGCCAGAACCATCAGATCAGGTAAGTAAATGCAAATATAAAACACAACCAGTAACTACTGGTGCAATACTGACCTAAGCATTACCCCTTTGGGCATAAACCATGTTAGGTCCAAACCTCATTAGCATAAGACCCCCCTCCTAAGCATAAACACCTTACGCACTAGGACATCAGCAGCCCAAACACATCCGGCACTAATCACGGGGCATAAATCACATTAGGCATAAAACCTATTATGTAATAACCTCCAAATCCTGAATCACGCTAGGGGCATAAGTCACAGTAGAAAGTAACCTCATCACATAGACCACAGTAGAGGTATAAACCAGGGTGCATAAATCACAGTTCCTGCGCACCACATAAATCCCATGTAGAGCCTGGCGCCCTAACAACCTAGCGCAGCCCCCTGGCCAACTGGCCTTCTCAGAGGGCTCCAATGCCCTATGTCCCAATAGTCAGGGCGTAGCTGCCAATGCAGCAGAACCCCAAAAGTGCGCAATTGCGCAGGCCTAAACGTAGCAGCTGCCGCTAATTGCGGTGCAGCTGTGCAGGCAAAAATGTGGGCACTGACACTCACAGTACCCTCTGGGCCCCTCTGGGATTCTCTAAATAATTATGCACAGCGTTGCAGCTGCCCACTGTCAGGTGGGGCAGCTGGGGAAATGCCTTGGCACTACGGTGCCCTGGGAACCCTCAATCGGGTTCTACAATTGCGCCCCAAACGTTGCAGCTGCCCACTGTCATGCGGGGCAGCTGTGGCAGCAACGGGCACCGACTGTGCCTAACTGGGACTCTAACATAAAAAAAATGGCCCTCAACGTGGCAGCTGCCCGCTTCTGCGGCGCAGCTGAGAAAATGCCACAAGCACCGACAATGTGCCTCGAGCGGCACCAACACTGTGGTGCCTTCAGCCCCCCTCACTCACGGGGGCGCACCAGCAGATTTCTCTGGGTCCCTGCAGGAGGGGGCAGGCACCGACAACGTGCCTCGGCTCTCTCTCACCCCCGGGCCCCTCCTCACCTGTTCAGGCGGTCTCCTTCTGGTCACAGGAGCGCGGGGTAGGCTCCCGTCTGCTTCCTGCTTCTTTGGCCACACGCGGGGCTCTCTCCTCCTCACGGGAGCCCCGCTCTGTCCCAGGCCGCTGCTTCTTCTCGCCAGTGCGGGGTGGGCTCCCGCCTGGTTTCCTTCGCCGCACCGGACCTCGCCGCACTTCACCCGGGCCCCCTCCTGGGACCCGGGACTTCTCAGCGGAGCCTGCGAGGCTCCGGACTTCCGTTCTCGGGCCGCGCTACGATTGGGCGGCCTTGGCAACTTCCTGTCCTTGGCCCGCCCACCACCAGGCAATGGTGCCTGTCTTCCGGGTCGCACTTGCAGCGGCCCGGCGGCACCCTCCTCTCGTGGCGGCACAATGCGGGGTGGGCACCCGCCAAATCAGCACTCAAGCGGGGTAGGCTCCTGCTAGTCAGCGCGAAATGCGGGGTGGGCACCCGCCATTATAAAAAAAGGCAAACGCGGGGTAGGCTCCCGGAGGAAGGTAGCAATGCGGGGGAATCCCTACGTCGGGATTCCCTCGAAATTGATCGCAGTTCAGTGCTGCAGTGCGGGGTGGGCACCCGCCTCCAGAATACCATAAGCGGGGTGGGCTCCCGCCTCTCTTCTGAGCACGGGGGAATCCCCACGATGTGCAGCACAGTGCTGCGGAGCACGCACACTCCTCTTCTTCTGGGAAACAACAAAGTAAAGCGCTCACGAGGCGCTAGGAGCCCCAGCTCCAGCAGCAAAGTTCTTAGGGGCACCAGGCTGGGCCCAGGCAGGCCAGCTCACAGGGCCCTCCAGCAGGGAGGCAGTCCCTTGTGGCGGTTCCTCCTGGAGCCCAGGAGCAGCAGCCCCCAGCACAGGAACAAGCACAACAGAACAGAACCGAACATGAACTATCAGGGGGTCACAGCCCCCTCTTTTATACACCCTTTTCCTTTGTCACATAGCACAGGGCTGGGGAAAAACCAGGTGCAACTGGTTTTGGGGAGCTTTGGAGCACTTTGTTTTGCTCAGCTCCTCTCTCCTTTCACAGGACAGGCTAGGGACATCAGACGCACCACAGGGGGTGGAGCCAGCATTGTGGAGGGAAGGCACAGCCCTATTCAGGTCCCAGGTGCAACTCCTCCCTCCCATCTAGATGCAGATCTCCCTATTCAGCCCTGCGCTGACTCACCCTGCCCCTCCTGGAGCCACACACACCTCCCAGCCCCTGTCACTCACAAAGCCAGACATGCAATTCACATCAGGCAGGCAGACACAGAGCACACATACATGCCAACTTCTAAAAGTGGCACTTCTCCACTAGTCACAATAAATCGGCGCACACCACTGCGCAGCATTTATTCTCACGAGTTCGCACATACTAAACTCGCCCCTGCCCTACTCTCACACCAGGAATTACCATGGACACACATATCCCCCATGCATTCCTATGGGAGGGCAGGCCAATCTCACCACACGCACTCAGAGTGCGCACGCACTTTACACTGGGACACAGGGCTAAAGTGCGCAGAGGCCTAAAACCACCAACACTACACAGGGAAAAGGCTAGGAGACGAGCAAAAAGTTTAGGGGTGAACCTGCCAAAAGGGCCAAGTCCAACAATGAGTTCTTGGAGAAATCAATAGTCCTGTGCTAGGGGAACTCCCGAAGCTTAAGGGTCTGGTTTCTAAGAACTCGTTGTGACGTTAGGGTGGACGGATGTCGGTGACCATGCCTGTACTTGGAGTGCACGGTTAATGCCTAAATAAGGACAGGGATTCTATGCCTATATAAGGGCAATGCGAATTGTGCCTATATAAGGACATGATTCAGGAAAACCTATATATGGACCCCTAAAGCGGAATACAACAGTATGGGTACTCACAATTTCGGATATGTGCAAATATCTACTGTTTCTAAACTCTATATTCTGTTCCAATTTCAGAAATACATAGGTGTCTTTCATACCAATTTTTCCATGTATATATTTTCCCAAATTAATTGCTATATACCCGGTACTTAATAAAAAACCATTGCAAGGCACTGCTCAGTTATTGGTTCTGGGTTCGTCGGGTTCTTGGTGAACCTACAAGTCCTATATATCCCCACAACCAGAAAGGTCCAGCGGATATAACGGTATATTGCTTTCAAACAGCTGTCATAATTAGAAGAAGTTACAGGTGAAAACGTTGACACAAATGGCTGTTTTTTTCAACTAATTTTCAATTTTTCCAATATTCAACTGTTAGTTTCTATAGAGAAACCTTGAAGGATCTACACAAATGACCCCTTGCTGAATTCAGAATTTCGTCTACTTTTCTAAAATGTATAGCTTTCCAGGATCCATTATTGATTTCATACCCATTTCTACCATTAACTCAAAGGAGGTTGAAAGCACAAAAAATAGCAAAAATAGGCTACCCAGAAAAATGCCAAAATTGTGTAAAGAATTTTGGTTTTCTGACAAAAGTCTGCTTGTCCCTGAAAGCTGGGACAATGGTGATTTCAGCACCACAACCCCTTTGTTGATGCCATTTGCAGGGAAAAAACCAGATGCTTTCATCTGTAGCCCTTTTTTCCCATTTTTAAAAAACAAAACAAAATGTAGCTCTATTTTGGCTAATTTCTGGGTCCCCTCCAGGGGAATCCACAAACCCTGGGTACCTTTAGAATCCCCATGATGTTGGAAGAAAAGGACGCAAATTTGGCTTGGATACGTTATGTGGTCAAAAAGTTACAGGGGCCTAAGCGCGAACTACCCCAAATAGCCAAAAAAAGGCTTAGCACAGGGGGGGAAAAGGCCTAGCAGCGAAGGGGTTAAAGAAAGCCATTGCCTCTAGATTTGAATATTAATCAACCCGCCGGTGATTAACATCAGAACGCCGCGCGTGTGTGGACAAAGGTGCCTGATGTTTAAATGGCGGCCTCCTGTTTGCTGCATGGAAATAACTGTTGATAAAAAGACATACTGGAAAAATAAAGGTGAAAACATTAGTGTAAATGTACATGAAATAACACGATCACTGGGCGGGCGCGTAACATGATTCACAAGCCTGTTTTGACTCCTGCTCGAAATGAAAAAAGAGAGCAGCTGTGCGTGAGGAGTGCCTTCTCATGCCACAGTGCAAACACATTAAAACGAGAAGGAACAAATAGTGCCAAAACTAACACAAGTAGACAGAAGGGGAGGAGTATATGCAAGAGGGGCAGTCGCCATGAGATGGAACCAAGGACACAAAGGAGGGACAAATACAACCTGTGCACCAATGAAAAGCCCGCATTTCTGAACGGCACACAGCATAAAGAATGGAAATCGAGGGGAGTGACAAAACCACGCAGAGTCGATACTGCATGTCAAGAGACAGCGCATGCCCGCTGGCTAGGCTCGACCTAAAAATCAAGGAAGAGTATGCAGGCACAGGTCCACACCACTTCCTGGGTTCAAAAACAATAGAAGAGGAAAAAATGTACCAGTTTCCACATGCAGCAATGGAGAAGGGAGCCTGTTCAAGAAGGCGGGACCCAGATATGTTGCTGAGGACAAACGAATATGCCTGAAATGAAACACTACCTTAGCAGTACACTGTGTGACTACTGCAAATACTTCTAGGTAAAAAGGCAGACAAAATGTGGTTACTTGCACACACATGATAAGCAGATCTTGGATTTGGACAGACAGTTTTTAAAGCAGTGTTCCCTTTGTGTCAGTGTAAAAAGAAATATGAACCGTGTCTTTTGCTACCTTAAACCATCATTGTCCATCATCGGCTAATGAATAGCACACCATTATAAATGAGGGCAGACATGTTGAAAGAACACCACTCGGGTAGTTTAGATAATATATTACTGGGTTAAATGTCGCAATATTAACTTTTTAGTGACGTGTAAAGAATAGATTGGCTATATCTGCACAAACTCAAGTAAAGTCTTAAGATACCAAGGGGGAAGAAACACTGAACTTCAGAAGCATATTGTAAATAAGTACCATGGGTTGTGCAGCAGAAACTGAGAAGCCATCCTAAACGTGATAGCCATGCATGTCATCGGTTATATGCCGGGTATGTATATTAAACATAAACAATGCAGTGATAAAAGTAGGTCATCTGAAGCAATTTGTAAATGGGGGCTGAATTGCTTATTAGCTTTCTCCCTGCAGAGACAAATTACTTGTGGACGGCCTTAATGTCAATTCAGGACAGTCAGGGGTAGCAGCTACTAGCTCTAACTTGCCCTTTGGCACCTCTGTTAGTGCTCTGGCTGCGTCTGGCCTCAGGGGTAATACAGGCAGCAGGAAAGCAAATTTAAAAGAAACCAATGGCCAGATGTATAGAGATACTGGTTGCAAAAGTGGAGGCAACTTGCGACCCCAGTTTTAGCGACTAGTATCTAATTTTGTGAACTGACCTATGTACTAATACATCAGTTCGTAAAATACAGAATCAGAGGGGGTCACAGAAAAACTGCTTAATTACTACTCATTTCGCAGATCGCAGTTTGCTACTACCTCTGCTTGGCTATCTTCACAGGGATAGAGATCTGCAAGGGACAAAAGACCACCATCCCAGTAAAAGTATTTTAAAATCGACTTTAAAAAAAAAAAAAAAAAGGAAAAAAAGCAGCCAGAGTTTGTTAAAGGAAATGTGGCAGCTTTAAAATAAAAGGTTTGCCATTTTGAAAAAATGTGGTGAGAGCACAGCGTAAACACTGATGCATTGTCCTGTGGTACCAAATTTAATTAGCCAAAGTCGCAAAGTTTTGTTTTTCAATAACGGACATCCAAAGCAGAAGTTTGTTACTGATGACAAACAAAATAATGACATAAATGTGTTTGAAGTTTTTCCCTGTGCATAGGGGCCCTTTCTCTTGTTTCCTGCTCTAGGCTGATAGACTTTCCCTGATGACCCTGAACAGGAAAAATGTACATCGAAAAGGCTGACCTAAACATGCAGGCGTTCTGATGCACACTGACTGACGGCTGCTTGGCAGATGAGCTGTTGGACAGGTTTCCATCAAATTAGGTTCTGTGATAAGAAACCTCTAGAACACTGCCTACTGCCCCCGAAGCTGACACTATGATTCCTTAAGAGGAAGGTGTTAAAAAGGGACGTCTTCATCTTTGTGAATCTGTTACCATCCCAACTTGGGAGTAAGTAATTAGTTGATAGTTTGAAACCAAACACAGTCTCCAAATCAGATAGAGAGTTCCTTCTTCTCATCCACGTTTACAGAAAGTGCTCTACTTCCGGCAGTGCTAACATCCCTCTCTAGAACACACTATGTAATGAGAACTATCTCATCATTACCATATCATGTCAGCGCTTTAAATCCTCCATTGGTTCCAGATATTAGAGCGGCCACACTGTAAGAGCCTGTGTTTTAGCCACAAGTTATCACATGGTCATTAACCATGAAGGTGATTGTTTTATATCATTCATTCAGTAGCCTTCAGCCATCAAACCTGGAACTACTTTCCTCACTGCCGACCAGCTATGAAGATTAGGCAGTGAATCTCTTCATTATTCAATGCCCTGTGCTGGGTTGATTGCCTCCTGGGTGTCTCTGTTTCAAACATCTGCACGTTTCATTAGGTTATTACAATTCATCTTACTTATGTGCAACTTTTCATAATTTTGGGTTGAACTGTTCTAGGCCATTACAATTTAGTGTTCAGATTTATCAATTGAAGGTCTGCAGAACTGGCACCTTAGACAGTGAGATCCCGATGTCCTTCCTAGACTTTTGTGTCTACAACTTGATTAAGACACTTTGGTACATAATTGACCCTGTTAGTGGCACTGACATCTTGTTTTTTAATCAGACAGTGGAGTCTATAGAATAAAGCAGTGCATGACATCTTCTAGTCAGTTTTAACTTACTATCACCACACTCCACTCTGCACTTCACGTTGGACACCCTCGTACTTATCTGACAGCAACAAAATCAAAAGATCTCTGTAAAAGTGACCCTTTGGGGGACCTGTAGGGTATTGCAGCGCCAGCCCGACGAGGAGCACCCGCCCGATGATGAAGCATGACATCCCCTGGGATGTGTGATGGTAACAAAATACAGTCTTGTTGACTGTCCCGTCTGCCCGTTCCACTCTTCCTCTTCTTCTTTTTTAGGAACAGTGACCCCCCTGGTTTTGACTTAATAAATACTGAACCCTCAGACCCAACTCCTCAGTACACCTCTAGACCTGTGAAAGACTCAGAAGGACTGCTTCTCTGTTGCTCTGCTGCCCTGCTGCCTGAGTGAATGACTGGACCTGCATCTTGAAGCCCGGACCGCCAGAGTGACTTCAAGGGTCAGTTGGCTGGCCTCATGATCAGAGCCTCAGTGACAGAACAGGCTTAACAAACCTTGAACCCAGCACCTGAATTGTGCCTGCTGTGAGTCCTATCTCTCCAAGTGGTGCCACCCCTTCCTGGACTCTTGGAATTCTCCCTGAAGGTGCTCTTCCAAGTCATCTGTTGTCCTAGCAGAACCAACGCAGCGTTCCGACGCAGGACTTCACATCACCACCACAGCTCCTTGGAACCGCCGCTGCGTGACGCATCTCTACGCCAGGACCTTGCATCGCCTCTGCTGCGCAACGCATCCTCGATACAGGGCTTTGCATCGCTCCGCAACCAGGATTTAAGGTACTTTTGTTCAGCAGGCCTAACTTGGTCCCTGTAGTCAGCCTCCAATCCATTGTAGTTTGCCTGTACTTGTGACTGTGTCCTTGTCCTGTATGACCAGATATCCATAGTTGGCGCTTTGTGCTTCTAGGCACTATTTTTACTTAAAACTTTGAAATTGCATATCTCCGGTTCTACTGATTAGATTTTTGTTGTTTTGGTCTCAAATAATTTATTAAATGTAACTCTAGTTTTCTAAATTGGTGTGAGATGTCTTGTGTTGTGTTTTCACATTATTACTGTTTGAAGTGCTGCCTAAATACTTTACACATTGCCTCAGCGTGACTGATTTTGTGCTAAGCTACAAGAGGGTTAAGCGCAGGGTAATTTGGGGTTTGCTCGTGTTTCACTCTGACAGAGATTGTGGTTGCTGCTTGAGTAGAGTTTCACCCCCTCAACCAGTAACCTAATTTCCTACACTTCCTGTCTTTAGAAGGATATGTTAGGTCACGGTTTTCTGGGTGTAAGCCCATACCTCCTGCTTGACCACTATAAAAGCACAAAACATTGACTTAGAACACGTCATGTGGCTAGACATCTACCCAGCACGCTACATGTAGACATCATACATAGATTTGTTCCTAACTTCTGTTTCTCACAATTTTGTGTGCATGGCAAGAAATATATACTTTCTGTTGTATGAATCTGGAACAAACATCTATATATGCAGTTTTAAATATCTCCTGGCTCACCAAGAAATCTCCGTCTTCCAGTGTACTGTCATTGATGAACTGGGAAGGAGTTGTGCGGCATCAGCACCAGTCACCAGACTCCCACCAGTACACACTACCTGGTTGTAACATGGCCACCTGGCAAGGCAGGATGGGGGTGGTGTGGCTATAGACCAGCCAGCTCCTATCTGGTCTTTGCCCTCAAGGTACACTACTCAGGTGCACAAGGAGATATGGTGGTTCTACATAGCCTGTGACATACCCACAGATGGCTGGGAAGGTAAACCCTGGTTTGTGATGACGGGTGGGGGGGGGGCACTTTTCTTCTTTACCACAGCACCTCAGTAATCTCCTGTATCACCTGCCATTTGGTGCACCTGTCACTTTCAGCTTCAGAATCTCCTCATCAGTCACCTTTCCATTGTTTTCTTGCAAGTAGAATAATAATCGTTATTCTGATTTTCTCAACCAAGAAAAACTTCAGTTCCTTTCTACTTGGACCACCATCAAATTCTCTCTCTCTCTCCTCAATTCTATTTTTAACTGCCCAATTTCTGACTGCAGTCCTCTTCTTTGATCACCCCACATTCTTTCGACTGTCTCTATTTTAATACTACTATACTCTTTCCTCTGTGTTGTCTTCAAATATATGTTCTTACTCTTCTCTCAGACCCATTGTCTCTTTTCTTGTCTTGTGGTCCTTTTCTCACCATTATGTCTTGTCAGCCTCCCTGTTCTTGCTTGTTTCGCCTCTTTCTCCAATCGTTTTCTGTTCATTCTTGCTTACGAGCCCCAAGCAATCTCCCTCCAATTTCTATTAACAGTGCTTCTATTGTGGGTGTGTTTAATCTTTTTCTAAACTGCTATTTTCTGTCATATTTTTCGCAACATTTATCACCAATTGCATGTATGAATTTTACCTATTTTTGGACTGTTTTTTCCACACTGCTTTGGTGTCAATGCTAGGTAAGTCCAATAAAAAGAAAATGGAATATAGGAGAAGTAAACGTCACCAATTAAAAAATTTAGAAACAGACTCAGAGATTGTCTTGCTTGTGTCATTGTGGCTTTTTTCAACTGGAAATATTCCATCATTGCCTTCCTCTACTCGTATTCCTCTTTAGTTATGAAATACTCTCATTTCTGTACTTGGCAAGTGATAACTTGCCATCTAATTTCATGCATATGTGTGCGGGGCGCAGATGTTGAACTCTGCTTGCCACCAGATCCAACCGCTCGCCCAGCACCTGAAATAATATCTTGCTTTTGCGGAATTCCTACAGATGTAACTGTAGGAAAAATGTCCTAATTTAGAACATGCATATTTGTTCATTTGAAAAAAAAAGTTACAAAAATAAAGCATGACAGGGGTTACTGGCTTCCACAGAAGCTCGTATAAAAGAGCATGGAAACCCCAAACACGGGAATTCAGCATGTCACTGCTACTGTCCATCATCTGAGTTGCTTAATAAATAACAAGACAATATTTTAATTCATCCTTTCCATGTTTGGGAAAGAAATCAAAACCCGGATGAAGAAATTGTGTGAGCGAAGCCATTTTATCATTCCATCTGTGTGAATATTGCTTGAGCTGCTAATTGCACGAGGACTAAGTGCTGAGCAGATGTTTATTAAGATATGGTTGCGGCGGTCAAAGTGTGTGGTGTGGTACTCCACCCAAGGTCATGTGAAGAGCACGACATTTCAGTAAGGAGTGAACTTTAAACTATACCCACAATTGGCATTACATCAGAGTTAAATACATTAAAAGGGCATGGAGTGGAATTTTAATTTCTCGATTATGTTAGAAACACTCTCTGGCTACTTCATCTGCTGCCCATAACTTTCACTACATTCTGTAAACTGTGTTTTTTTTGTTTTTTTTAGTAAAGTAAACCAGACTTTAAGCTTGAGTTTTCTTTGGAAGGGGTTATTGTGCAACTAGCCTATTTCAATACCACCGAATGAGCACGATATTAAATAATCAACTCAATTAATTAAAAAAATAATCGCACTCATGAGAAGCAGCTCCAGAATTTGAGCCCAGGATTCCAGCCCACGATTTCCGGCCACACACTGAAACATAGCCCCACTGAACTTCCGCAATGCACCGATATTTTTGCTCGTCTAATTTTTTAGCCCTCAAAGCCAATAATGTTAGAATGTTCATGATTAGCTGAACTTTACAAAATAGTCTTTCCGAAGTTTTGAAAGATAAAGGGGCAGATTTACAAGAACTGAGACATCTCTGCATATCAGCAGAGATGCGTCAGTTAATTTGCGTCATGCAAAAAAACCCTTGCGCCACCATGGATGCGTCGCATTTAGAATGTGGCGCACAGTGGCGCAAGGATTGACAGATGCGTGACGCATCTGTTGGCGTAAAGGGTATGCATTGCTGGAGTCGTGTCGCAAGTACGACGCAACTCCAGCAATGCTCAGGAATGCCTATTCCTATTATGCTGCGTGCAGGCGTAAGGTTTTGATGCAGTGGCGTCGTAGAAGTGACGCAGTGAAATCTTGTAGATTTCACTGCGTCACTTTTACGAGGCTTTTTTACGTCGGAATGCCCACCCTGCATACATTATGTAGCGCAGGGCTTTACAACGTGACACATCTCCCTAGATGCGTCACGTTGCAAATGTGTCGCAACGCGGCGCATTGTTTCCGACGCCGCTGTGTCACAAACGTGACGCAACGGCGGCGGAAAAGTGTCGCAAGGGGCATGTAAACCTGCCCCAAAATATTTGTCCCTGTCTTGATATGTGTGTGTGATATTTCACTTAATACATAAAAAAAATCAGACATGCTTAAATTTACGTTAGAAATGTGCTTTCTTCTCTCCTTCGAAGCTATTCTTCCATGATATGCCCTGTCTTTTTCCATCTGACCAGTGAAAACTGGTGTGATTGGGTTTCCTTCCCACACTTTTTGCAGGACTTATGACAGGACCTTTCGGTTGTAGTTTATGTACACCTTTAAGTGTGAGAAACACACTTGTAAATGTTCATAAATGTCCACAAGTTAAACTTTAGTGAGTGTTTGCTATATTTGCATGGAATTTTCCTCCTCTGACACACCCCTCGAAAGTAAAACTTAAGAGGACGCTTATGGGCGTGTAAGTTACAAACGTAATAAACACACATGTGAGTAAGTTATTTCACTGGTATTTCATCGACTGAAGCCAGAACTTGAACTTTTGGAATAACGATATGTCTTACACAAGTATATGGTACTCTTACTTACCAGTTTAAGAACGTTTTACATTTGGAAATGTCATTTATCTATTAGGCCCTTTGGTTAGTCACACCCACAGCTGTGAGCAGTATGTTCCTGAACAATTACATACCCTTTAATTCACATCCTGCAGAGGCCTGACTAGCTAATTTGAATAATAGTTAAACCAGAAATTTACAGGTGCATGCTTCCTCAAATATCTTGAGGCCTCAAGACAAGCAAGTGCATGCACAAACACATGCACCTACTCCTCTATGCATTGATGGCTCCAAGTGTAGAGGTGTTATATAGTCTATCTAAGAGCCAAGTAAAGTACTGTATTCTCCCTAAGAATGTTAATACCTAGTCCAGCTAGTACTGCCCCACTCACTCAATCTAAGGTAGGGGCCGACTGGGTATTCCTTTTTGAGTGCAGTGTTTGGCATGGCTGCAGAAATGCAAATGTAATAGTGAAAAAAGATGTTGAACCTCTCACCTCTAGTTAGTGGCATGCTTCATGATTGAGCTTGTTCCTGAGTGGGAATCCACCTCCACTCAAAGTCCTGGTGTGTGTCAAGATAGTCATTAGAAACCAATGACATTCCAATCATATCTTCAATGATCTGTGGCCAGTGTATGTTACTTACACCAAAGAGTGAGTCTATATAATTCATAACCAGACCACCGCTATTGCCTATATTATATAAGGTCCAGACTGGAATTTGCTTCCTTTCAGCTGGCCAATCCAGAAGCAAGCCATATTGGTGTTTAACTAAGACCAGCACATACACCTTCAAGTGTGCGATTCTTTGTCACCATTTTCTGGTATGTCAATTCATTATGCATACTATTATTATTTCGAAATTGATTCAATGTTCACACAATCGATTGATACATGATTATTTTATTCTCAGGTGTCTCCTATACATATATTTCCATCCTAATGATGACCCTGGTATAAATAATCCCAATCTTGGTCAAAACAGTGACAATCTTTACAGATGACTGATTTTTAATTTGATTTAGGATTTCAACACTCCTACACGGGGTGTGGCTGAACATATACATCTATCTTTATCAGTCACAGGTATAGCACAACCCCACTTTATATTCTCTTGGTCACTTGCACTGTGCAACCACATTATTAGGAGCACCTTGTTCTTGAAAAAAGTTTGTTTAGGTTAAAATTTGAGATATGTTTCTAAAATTAAGAAATAAAAATTGTGTATAAATCACTGTTTCAACCTATCTAATGTAGGTTTCATATTGATCGCCGTGGAAGTCAAATGCTACACTTTCCCCCTAGGGACTGCTTATGTCTTTATCAGTTGTCCTACCCAGGTCCCATGGTGACTGGGTTGCCCATTTTTTCTTGAATACTAGACTACATGTACATCATTCCACATCGAGTCTCCTTTAACAGGGTTCAGCAAAGGCTAGCCACGGAACTCACCGCTGCCAAAGCTTTTCAAGGCATTTGTCAGAATGCAATTTTCTCCATGGAGAAATCACATACAGCTGCCAACATCCTCGAAGAATGTCATACCAAATTCAATGAATGGCTTCAACTTAGAAGTCTCAGCATTGGATTCATTGCCACAGACATTGGCAGTAATATTGTCAAAGCCATGACTTAGTAAGGATACTTCAGAGTCCTATGTTTAGCTCATTGCATCTTCCTAATTATCCTAAAAAAGAAGTAGTCAACAACATACTGGTCATCTGTCATTGTATTTGCACTAATTTCAGTCATTCCTTCAAATCCCAGAATAGCTGCAGATCATTGAGCATGCTACTAGAATTCTTGTAAGAGCCCTCATACAAGGTGTCTCAAACCATTGGAATGCGACATTCTACATGCTGCCAAACATGTTGAACAGTACAGTCTATGAGTCTATGTATTGCTATGCACTACCAGGCAGAGGGTATGCAAATGTCAAAGCCATGACAATGGAGGATGAGATTTTTACACAGAAAGTCAGTCAGCAGGATTGTACCAGGAGCCAGGTCATCTGACTTTTGCACATGCCACAGCACCATTTGCAGAAGGAGAAACAAACACAAATGTCAATGAAGCAGTAGCTACTTTAGTCAACAGCTTAATCCTGCTTGTGAACGCAAGTCAATGGCTGAAAAGAGAGTGAGTCCCCCGAAAAGTGCATCTATCTCACAATACTGAATCCATAGTACAAAAAAGAGACCCACCCAGTTTCATTCTTTTTTACCATAGTTGTCTCCATTGACAAGATTTGTATTTTCAAGAAAGTTCGTAACCTAGAAGATGAAAGATTACAACTTAAAGAGCATAGCAGAATTGAAGTGCTGGCTTTAAGCTCTGGAGACCATTGTAGTGGCTCTGAGTCCAGAAGCAAATTGCTGCTGCAGCAACACAGCCACCTCCTACTAAACCTACAGCACCAACATCTCTTTTACTTCCAATATCTGTAATGGGTTGGTTTATAAATATTCCAGGACATAAGTCAAACACACATCCACAGGCAGCACTGAAATAATAATAATAATAATGATAATAATAATAATAATAATAATGCAACTTATAATGCTCATAACTACTTCGAAGAAGTGTCCCAGTGCTGCTGTCCCAGCTCCCCCAAGTTACACACTCGCAAAAGGTGACAGAATCAGACTATCTAAACAAACCAGATTTTTAGTTTTTTTCTAAAAAAAGTTCTGAGGGGGCCTGTCAGACAGAAAGAGGTAGTGAGTTTCACAGATTCGATGCTAGAAAGCGAAGGAGCTGCCACCAAGGTGCACTCTTCTCACTTTTCGAATACAGACCCTGCTAGACCCTGAGGATCTAAGATTCCTCGAGGAGTGTAGGATTTAATGAAAGGCTGTATGTACAGAGGTCCAGTGTTTCTCAGGGCTTTATAGCAATAACACATCGCCTTGAACGAGACCCTCTGCTTCATATGAAGTCAGTGTAACTTCCCCAGTGAGGGTCCCAAGGAGACACGTTTTGGGAGATTGAGTAGCAAACGCGCTGTTCCGTTCTGTACACGTTGAAGTCGCATCATACGGGACTGTGACACCCACAGGTACAACACATTACAATAGTTCATCCTTGAAATAATCAGTGCCGGGACCACTGCCTTCCACGCAGTTTATGGGAGTAAATCCAGGATTTCTTTCATGGTCTTATGGATTCCAAAACACTTCCTAGTCAACGCTGTGGTCTGACTGTCAAAGGACAGCTTCTGGTCAAACCAAATGCCCAAGTTTTTAACCTTGGACTTAGAGCTGGGTAGAGGTCCAAGAGTCTCAGGCCATCAACAGGTTGACCAGATAATGGGTTGTTTGCCCAAGAGCAAAACCTCTGTCTTCCCTGCATTCAACCTTAGACAATTTTGCTCCATCCACCTGGCGACCTCCTCCAGGCATGATCTTAGAGAAATAGCCATGGATGTTGCATCCTGGGTGAGTGTGATGATCAGCTGAGCATCATCAGCATAGATGATTACTGAGAACCTATGCAGTTCAATGATCTTTGCCAGGGGGAGCATATATATATTGAATAAGGTTGGACTCAAGGAGGAACCCATAGGTACTCACTGCTGCAGATTGAACACTTTTGAGTGATGTGGCTTTTGACACACCTGGAAGGTGCGTCCTTGTAGGAAGGAGGCAATCCATCGAAGTGTCATGTGGCTGACACTGCACATCCACAAACGCTCAATGAGCCGGTTGTGCAATATGGTGTTGAGCGCCATACTGAGATCTAACATCAAGAGAGCTGCAGTATCCCCTGCATCTATGATTTGACGGACGGATTCTGAGGCCAATTACAGGACTGACTTCGTACTATAGGATGGGCAAAACCCCAACTGTGTCTTGTGATGATAGTTGTGAGTCTCGATAAACTGAGAAAGCTGTCAGTTTACATGCTTCTCAGTGACTTTTGCCAGTAGAGGAAGCAGAGAAACTGATCAGTTGTTATCCAGATTGGTATGATCCAAAAATGGTTTTTTAAGCAAATGGACTACCAATGCATGCTTCCACTTCTCCGGAACCTGGTCCACTGCCAGGGAATTATTGAGTAGCTCATGGACCAATGGCAACACAGCTTCCACTCCTCGTTCCAGGATAGAGGGCGAGACTGGATCAAGAAACAGCCAATGTCCACATATATTACAATAGAGAAGATGGTACAAGAGTACTTTGGATGACCTAACAGAAGTCTATTTGATCAAGAGCCGTTGACCTATTGGCATGGAAAAAAGGAACAGTTGGCAGAACTTAGCAATAATGTATCACACGTGTACTATTGTCATTGTATCCTGGGAGTTGGTGTCAATTGTCACGGTTAGAAAGACCACTCTCTCCCCCCAAAGAGTGGAGAGACTGATGATTCAAAGGAATAAACATTTGATACCTCAATATTATAGGTCTCCACATGACACAACTCTGGGTGAGGGCAGTATCTCAGACACTACAAATTTAGCTAGTGATCATCCTCCAGACGACCTCCCTGAATTTGAAAATGAACTCAACTTTCCAGGTTTAAAAAAGAAACAATAATAACACAACATAAATGTCAGTTTAAATCAAAAATGAAAAAAAATATAACAGTTTTGTTTCTTTTCATGTGTGGAACTAATATAAATTAACTTATATGGATGAATATGTGCAGCACAGATTGACAATCTAGAGAGACACTCATTTTATCCTGGTGAAAAGAATGGTGAGAAGTGACAAGGAAAAAACCCAATTCAACCAAAGAGATAATCATAGGCGTTGCAATGAACAATGATATCTAAAGCTGGTATAGATAGCTCAATTTCTTGAAAAAAACAATACCGCAGCCTCTCATGCTTAACCTTTAATTCCCATGTTAAGTTGTGAAGGTTCAAAGGACTGCACTGCTTATGTATGACACTTGTTTGATTCCATGGGAAAAGAGACACATTGCTAGGTAGATAGATACCACACTTGAATCTGGAACAGGCAACTTGCATCAATGAATGCCAACTGATGATTCATGTGATGGATGGGAGGGACTTTGGTAAACTTGATATTTCATGCTTGGGTGATCATTCTGGATGTCCTACCTGTTACTTTGAGTTTGAGTATTTTGTTAGTTGCACTACAGCATCTCTTGCTTCTTCTGAAACGTCTCAGTTTACCTATACTAGACTAAGTTTCAATTTAATTTTTCTGGTTAAAAAAGTGTGTATTTTTGGAAGAAATAAAATTTCAAGTCCTGTCAACCACATCTGGGAGAAGGAACAAGGCATAGCTATTTCTACTGGGGAAAAGAATCAGAGAGGCCTGTCTCTGTGACTGGAAAGAGGTGATGTATTTAGAATAATGTAGACTAGTGGCTCGAGCAACAAATCCTTGTGGACATGATGGTCATAGCTATAATACTGTTATTGCTTAGGCCATCAATCATACAGGGTAAATGAAATTAGTTAGTTTGCTGGTTCTCTGGAATCATTGTTACTAGGTTGGGCCTTAGTAAATTGTACATCAGCTTCTGGTCCTCTGACTTCTCGGGCACCATGTTTGCCTTGACTCTCAAATATTGTCATTTTCTTTTCTCATTCTACAGACCTTCTCTTTTGCAAGAAACCTTCATGACACTCCTGCCCTGTGGTACACCCCTGCCCTAAAATGGACAACACCAGAATAATGCATCTACACCATCGCTGTGCAGCATAATTATTCTTAACTTTCATTATACATGTTTTGAACTGTGTGCATTCTCATCCCCATTTTGCATTCCATTCTAGATAACTTTATAAATAGTTATCTAACTTGGAAATATGTTGGCTGCTGAAGACTGTTGAGTATGTAAGTTGAATTTCATCTTCCTTCCATGACAGATGTGCCATACTCAAGGAGTTGCTAAATGCTGAGTTTGTCTTTGTCTAACATTTTCCATAATTTCAACTGCTATCTAATCATTGACCCTAACCCTCTTCTAGCAAGTTGTGAGATCTACTGTGCTATTATCTATTTCCACCATCAACTCATCTCACATTTGCAGTGGTGGACGGATGTGGTATAAACAACACTAAAGCATTAAGGGAGGATATTACAAAATAAAATTGCAAATTAGCCCACATCATCCCATTAACCCTGGAAGGAAAGGGAGATCAAGATACAGGCAATACATTATAACAATGCTAGGCTAAGGATAAGTAGTGTTTACTTTTTCCCCCAAAGTCTACATACCAAGAGAATCCATATACCTAAGGATTCTTCCGAAGTTTCCTCCTCTTGAATGTTCATTATGCTTACTTTAGTAAATCAGCCTTACCCTGTGCTGGTCCCCCTGTTCACTTTGGAATAAGAAGAACCCTGCTTTTCCTGTGATATCTTCCCTGTTTGGGCCTATGAGGGCCAAGAGCAGTTAGTGTCGTTTGCAAAACCGCTGCATCAACAAACAGATGCCCAGAGGTATTGGTGGAGGTGCCAGACAATACATTTCTACTCAGTTAAGAACTGGAAGGAGGAAGCAGTTGAGTATACTGTTACACTATGCGGTATGCATATTGTGATGAGATTATGTGACATCTATATTCCATGATTGTTTCAAGTAGTGATTCCTACTGGTGAGTGGTGACTAGGTGCAGAGGGTAGGGCAGTACACAGATATTACTTACTACTGATGGGAAGTTGGGTGCTCGGGTGACTTCGAGTCATGAAAGAGGGAAGCAAAGGTTAATCATCATCAATTTTCCAACACTGATTGCAAAAAGATGAACTGGAGGCCCATATTGGAATTAGCCTGGTAAGGGAACTCAAGTCAAGTAGATACTAGAAAAAGGACAATGAGGGTAGGCAATAAGACAATTTCTGTGTCATGGCAGAGGTTTGGGACTCAGCCTCTATTGGTAGGTAGGTGGAGCATCCTAGTGTTAACTATGTTGATGGTACAGTAAAGAATAAAACAAACAAAATTAATATTAATAACAAAAAAGTAGTTCAAAGAAAAGGTATTTATTTTATACAAAAATGAATCCAGCCAAATCTACCTGCAACAGACCCACCCCTCTTTAATCCTTAAAAAACTGCAAATCTAATCTACCCCTTCCCCAATTATTCCCACCCACAACAGTTCCATCCCCTCCCTAAACCTTAAAACAACACTAAATGTAAACTAATCCTTCCCCGAGTGTTCGCCTCCATAATTGTCAAGTCTCTGGTGGCTAGTCGTCTCAGCTGCCAGCAGTGGATGTGGCATTGGTGATGCCCTCTGGGTTCTTCCAGCTGAGTACTGGAGGAAGCGGTCACCACTGCCTCCTTCTTCCCCTCTTGCAGAACCACCAACCATCAGAAGAACACTGCAATGGCCTCTAACTTTCAGCAAATATACCCTTTTCTGAAGCCAGTTTAGGTTTGGTGGTAATATTTGTGAATGTGCTATCCTTACAACTAGTTCAAGAAGGCGGGTTGGGTCATTCATATTTGCGTCACTCTCAAATAAGAATATGATTCTAAAGTTTTGTGAGGCCACTGGGTTACCCTTTTATATATTGGGTGCAGAATTGATCCTCTCCATATCTCTGGGATAATTTCTGCTTCTTGATCCTCTCCATGTCTCTGGGATAATTTCTGCTTCTAGTATGGTCTTGTAGAGTGTTATTAAAGGTCGAGACCAAAACACAAGATCAAGTTTTAGGACTTAGACAGATATATCATTTAGGCCTGGGGCACCAGTTTCTCTTCCTTCATTCAAAGCAGATATTAGCATTTGGTCAGATATCTCTAAAGATGTACTCTTCCCCCAGATTCATTTCTCGTTGGTCAATTGTTCGTCATAATAAAGGTCAGATAGGTAAGATGTCCATATATCTGAGTTGATGTAATTATAATCTGGTTCAGACTGGGCAAGATTATAGATTAATCTCCCCAACTGTTTGGAATCATTAGTAGAAGGAAACCTAGTGATGTTGTTCCATTGTTTTATGTCAAAGTTTCTTTTGCTTCTGAGCATTTTTCTTTAAATTTTCCTCTGAGAGTAACAAGTAGTAATTTAGCTAGATTTGAACCTTCTTTCAGTTGCCTTGTTAATCGTTTCAATTTTATTTTCATTAGTCTCAAATTCTGTATAAACCAGTGGATTTTCAGCCCCTTACTTTATTGTTCGTGAACCTAGCCTGTGGCCTTTATGTTTCGAAACAGCAATCAAGTAACAAATTAAAGCATTCTCCCAAACTATTATAGTCTTGTGGCCATTTTTTTGGTTGATTTTTGAGTTTATTTTTAAGGCTCCATGTTGGCACTTCTACTTCTCATATAACACAGGAAAATAACATGTCCACATTTGAGCCTTTTCATGGCTAAGCTTTCATCTTGTTGAAACTAAAAGGTTTTGACTATTTTATTTCCCATCTGAGTGCTCTTTCATATGTGAACAATGGCTATGTTCCTTCCTTTCTACAATTTTGAAAGAGACCACTTTCTGCCGGGGATAGGACTACTAAGATGTAATCAAGCAAGCACCATTTTTTTTTTGTCCTCATTTGCCTCAAACCCCATTGAACGCACAAGCTACCCGTACCGTAACTCCTCAAACTGAGGGATATAGGCATTACATCAGGTTCTCACGGTGCCTACCGCCTATACGGTACCTTAGCAGACATGGTCGTTGCTTTCCCCAACCAAGGGGAGAGGTTTCTCTCCAACTAGGCCACGAGAGCCTGATGGACATCTTTCGTTGGCATAAGAAAGGGAGAACCCAACATTGTCCAAAGAGTTTCAAAAAAGGCATAATCATAGGACCCGCCATTTTTAGGTACGATATTAAGACTAGAAATAGCTCGGTGCTTAAGACAAGGGTATGCCTTGCTATATTCATTTCCTAACCCAGTTCAATAACAGATCCCAAAATGCTGTCCTTTTTCTGCTGCAAACTCTTGACAAATCTATCTTAGAAGTCTCAAACATTGATGCCAACCACTCCGAATGTGTAGGAGGGGCAGGGTTAATCCAGTATTTACATATTTGTCTCCTGGCTAACAGGATAGCGTAGAAAACAAGAGAGCTAGCTCGACCCGTAACTTGATTTGTAAGGCCAAAAATTATCAAGGCCAAGTCTATTTGAATTGGGGCTTTTAAAATACTTTCTAATGACTTCTGAACTTCATCCCAATACAAAGCGATAGCAGGGCAGTCTTTGAACATATGAATGTCGGAGGCTTCAACAAGTCCACATTTTTTACAATATACTTGCGACCCCTTTGAGAACTTAGACAGCCTCTGAGGTGAAAAATAGGCCCTTTGTATGGAGAATATATGGTTTCTTTTCAGCCAGGCGGGTTTCACGATGTCAAAAAGAGTCTTAAATGAGTTCTGCCACAGTTGCTCACATTGTACATTTGGAAGATGTTCACTCCATACTTCATCTGCGAGTTTGAATTCACCATCCATGGCCTCTTCAATTGCCCAGTACCAGTGTGAAACCTCTCTCCTTCCCACTGGCCTGGCTACTAGCTGTTGTTCTAGACTGTTGCCCCCAGCTATAGGTTTCTTCTGGTTTTTCTGGGTTTTAACCCAGCTCTGAAGTTGAATATACTTGAACCTTGAAAGGCCTGCTCCCACTTTCTCTCTTAGTTGCTCCCATGAAAGAGAGTACCCTCATAAGCCAGGTCCCCCAAACCTTCAGGCCTGCTTCTCTAAGTGGTAAAGCTAACCTGTCCTGCAGACATACAGGCGAGCCTGGTGAATCCCAGAGTGGTGCTAGATTTGAAAAATAATTAAGGCCCACCAGATGTTTTACTCTAGCCCAAGCTCTTACTATTGATTGAAGGACTTTGAGTTTGACCTTTTTAAAAAAGGTTGGATTTCCAAACTTAAACATAAAGCCCTCAGTAGGTAGACTGGCCCCTCTTAACATGGCTAAAAACATGCTTCCTGCCCCAGTATTTACCGGCATTTTTAACAACATTCGCGAGTGTGAAAACAGAAAGGCCCAAGCATAGTACTGTATATCAGGTATCGCCAACCCCCCTTCTCTCTCCTACGTCTTAATTTTTTCCAGGCTATTCTAGTGGCTTTATAGGCCCAGATGAATGAATTTACCGCCTGCTGTATTTTATCAATGGCTAATTTATCAAAGTGTAGGGGGATTGAATTAAAGAGTAAGGTTATTTTGGGTAATATCACCATCTTAACTAAGTTCACCCTCCCCAGTATGGTTAGAGGGAGGTGGGCCCAAGATTTCATCTGCTTTTGACATTCCCTTGTGACTTGTGCTAAGTTAACATCTGCTATCTTAGCTATATCTTGGATAATTCTTACTCCCAAGTACCGCATGCTGGAGCTGACCTGCTGTTGGCATGTCTCAATATTCCACGTCATAATGTCAGTTTTTGCGGCATTCACCTCATATCCTGAGATCTGGCCGAATTCCTGTGCCGTTCTAATCACTGCCGGGAAAGTTGTTTCTAAATCTGCCGAGAAGACTAAAATATCGTCTGCATATAGGGCCACCTTTCTCTCCTGTTGTATTCCTCTTAGGGTGTCCATAACAGGCTTTCCAGTATCATGTCCTTATATAGGCACAATTCACCCTGCCCTTATATAGGCATAAATTCCCAGGCCTTATTTAGGCATTAAACCATGCACTCCAAATACAGGCATGGTCTCCGACATCCGTCCACCCTAACGTCACAACGAGTACATGAAGAACAGACCCTTAGGCTGCGGGAGTGTCCCTAGTCCAGGACTATTGATTTCTTCAAGGACTCATATATTATGTATGAACCGTTATTCCTTAGGGGTTCATTCATGACGTCTTTCGCTGTCCGATTCACGTCAATGCTAACATTCCTAGGTACTCTCAGGTATAAATATACCTTCCCTAGCCCTTGTAAACTAGAGGAGACCTCGACTTCAGAGGAGCCCGTATCCCGGCCTGACGCACTGAGAAGACGCTGTCATCCCTGCACGCAGAGAGTCCCGCTTCCAGTGATCTGACTTCCCTTGCGGGGTGTTGGAGTTCGAGTCTGGCAAAGAGATTCCTACCTCTCTCATTCTTCAGGTATGGAGCTAATAGGAACCTAGAGGGACTCTTGGCATACTAGGCATACTAGGCTTAACATACTCTTAGTATACCATAGTAAGGAATACTTCACCTACTTCATACCTCTCCCTACACCTAGGATTAGGTTAGGTACATTGGGGTAGAACTAGATTAGAAACGCATCGTATGAGTACTCGCATTTTTAGCTCATGTTATTTATGTATGTGCATATGTACTAAAAGATAATGCTATCGCAGTATTATTTATTTCTACTGCTCACCCTGTACATTATTTATCTCGCATATTGTCTTGTGATCGTAACAGCACATTTAACTTACACCAGAAACAAGACTGTTCAATAAACCTTTTATTGAAACGCCCGTCTGTTCTTTCTGTGTAACTTTGGAGAAAACTAAGCATGCACGATTGAGCTGAGTGAAATAGTTATCTATTGTTTCCACGACTCTGGGACACGTTCTGATTCTAAAAGGGAAACATAGTGGTCATGTTTTGCGGCTGCCAGAAACTACTCCCTTCTTGTTGTCAAGGAGTTTCTAGTGGCCTCTGAGCTAGCTGGCACAAGTAATTAAGTTTAATATACTCGATAGGGACATACTGACCTTAGTCCTATGTCAAACCTATAGGATATATTATTCCAATGCGCAGAGCCTATTAGGGAAATAGGAGCTACACTACACCCCCACTCTCCAAATCTAAAAGGAACAATGCTAGGATCTTCTCTAAGTCTCTGAGCAAAGGGTTCTATATACATATCGAAAAGGAGGGGGGAGAGAGGGCAGCCCTGCCTAGTGCCCCTGGTGATCTTAAAGGGTTTGGTCAATTTCCCATTGACCAACAATCTAGCAGATGGATCATGGTATAGCAACTGAATAGTACGAGAAAACTTTCTGCCACAGTTAAATTTTTCCAAGACTTCCGACAGGTAAGCCCAATTTACCCTGTCGAAAGCCTTGGTGGCATCAACAGTCAGAGTTGCCAGGGGAAGTGAATAAGTGGAGGCAATATCTATTGCTCCAATAAGATCGTACGTGAGGTCTGATAGTTGTCTTCCTTTGACAAACCCCTTTTGATCTGGATGGAGGATATCCACGGCCACCGACCCCAACCTTGTTGCCAGAATTGAGGTGAAAATGTTATAGTCCGCATTTAGGAGCGAAATAGATCCACAGCTTGCTGGATTTTTACCAGGTTTCGGGATCAAAATCACTGTGGCGTCATTCCAAGACTTAGGCGGCCTTACACCCTCTACTAGTATCATATTAAATAACTGTGTCAATACCGGTACTATCGTCTCACCCAAAGATCTATATAGCTCGATGGGTAGCCCATCGGGCCCCGTGGCTTTGCCTCGCTTACCGGCAGCTAGAGCCTTCTTCACTTCTTCTTGAGTAATATCTCGTTCCAAATTCTCTTGTTGTTTGAGACTCATAGTTGTCAATGTCGTGTGATTCAACCAGTTCTTAATTTCATATCTATTCTCTACCCGATCTTCCTGATAGATGTCCTGAAAATATTCAAAGAAGGCCTCTCTAATTTCCTCATCAGAAGAAAGAGCTGATCCCCCATCCCCTGCCATAATTTCCTTAATCTGATTTCGAAGCCTTGTCTGATTTGGCTTTCCATGCTAATAATTTCTCAGCCCCTTCTCCATATTCAAAATGGGCAATTTTACTTGCCTCCCATCTGCGCAGCAGCCTCATTTGAAGGATATTCTCTAGCTGTTCTTTTAATCCCTTAAGTTTACCCAGGTCTGCTTTCTGATGGCCCGAAACTGCCTGCCTATCCAGTGTTGCCTCCTCTGCCAACATTTCCGCTTCCAGAAACGTGATCTCCTCCCTATACTTTTTATTCTTATAGATTACCCTACTAGTAATAATGCCCCTTAGAAAGGCCTTAAAGGAATCCCAGACCGTGGTGATCTTTGCTGTACCCAGATTGATCCTCAGAAAGAATTCTGTTTCACTTGATAAAAAACCCATTTCTTCTTCTTCAAGGAGCAACGTTCGGTCGAAGGACCAGGTTCCGATCTCCCGAGCCTGATCCCAATCAAGATCTATTAATATTCCTGAGTGGTCAGACAAATGGGACATCAAGTAGGCTATATCTTTGACCTTACACCTCAGGCTATTACTGATCAAGATATAGTCAATTCTTGATTTATGCTTATACTTATAGTTTCTATATGAAACTCCCAGTTGTTGTCCTGATCTCTCCCTCCATATATCGCATAGACCACTCTGGGCCATCATGTTCTGAAGATACACCCTTGATCTTGAGGGGACAACGGCCCTACTATTCGCAGATTTATCAAGTTTAGGATTGAGAACGATGTTAAAATCTCCGGCCATAATGACAGGGTCTGGGAAATCTAGCAAGTGCGAAAAGATTGTTTTGAGGAAAGGGGGGTCGTCCTGATTTGGTCCATAATAGCCAATTAAAGTGAGAAGACTGCCCATTAGAATAACCTTCAGTATTACCCATCTGCCACATGGGTCTACTATATGTTGTAAGATCTGGACATTAGCTTGTTTTTTAAAAAGAATCAATACCCCTCTAATATTGGCGGTTTGATTAGTGCAGACAAAAGAGTCAACCCATTTCTGCTTTTTTAAGATTTCTATGATCTCTTCCTTAAGTAGATGTGTCTCCTGGATGACAATGACCTGCGCTAGAGTCTTTTAAGTATTGTAAAATTCTAGCTCTTCTAGACCTCACACGCAGACCATTGACATTCCAAGACAATATCTGAAGTAATTTCATGGTGGCTTAAAATTTGCGCTCTGAGCCCGCTGTAGAACTGAGAGAATGAGGTGCCTATCTTCTTGAAGCCCTACTACAGCTTCCCGGGCTAAGTTAAATGCTGTTAAGACAAATGAGGAATTTTTGCAATTTATTGCCCCGTGCCCTCCCCCCCACCGTCCCCTCACCCCCCCTTGGAGAACCCTTCCCCCATGTTGCTGGACCGGTGTTGTCCAGATGTTACACCCCCGGAGCTATCCTGCCTATCCCATCTCGATCATATGTGATTAATCTAAATTGTCCCCCTACCCCAAAGAAGAAAGGTGCCGAAAAAGGAAATAAGAGTAATTGTGTATAAATAAATGATTGCGCTAAAAAACGGAAAACCCTAGTGAGTAAGGGAGTAAGTAACTATGTGTGTGATCCTATCAACTTTCAAATCATCTTCTCTTCCTCCTTTCCTGTTTCACAAACCGATATATACATATATACAAAACCAAGTATAGGAGAAAGGAAACTTATGGGGTTAGAGATAGAACACCTGGGAAGACTGACCCCTAGCTCAATCTAGAATTGAATTAAAAAAAATAAGAAAACTATTTTCAGGGGACCTTCTTCCCAATAGTGTTAAGCAGCTCATCTGCCTCCTGAACAGATCTTATGTTATGCATTTTTTTATTATGCATATCTTTCAGGAAGGCAGGAAATTTCAACTGTACCACTGCACCAGCTTTCTTAAAATCTTCCATCCGCCTACCAAGTTCCCATTGCCTTTCAAGGGTCACTCTAGCCAAATCTGAGCGTATATCGAAGGAGAAATCTCTAACCCTTAATGTTTTTACTTTTAAAGCCAAATTAAAGATTTTTTCCTTCAATGAGTACGTGAGGAAGTTCACCAGAATCTTTCTGGGCTTCGTTCGCTTTGGGTCCCTGCGAAACGGATCTCTGTGAGCCCTCTGTATGTCATTTCTTAGGGCCTCATCTGACTCGTCAAGCTGCAGAGCCTCTTTAAGCAGTGAGATGATGTAGGTTTTAAGGTCAGATCCTTCGCTCCCTTCAGGAATATTTAGAAATCAAAGGTTGTTTCTGCGAGAATTGTTCTCTAAATTTTCCAATCTGTCAGGGAGAACGGCCTCCTCCTTTTTAAGTGTGTGGATCTCATCCTCTGCCACCCCAATATTATTTTTAAGTTCTTTCACTGATTTCTCTAGGGTTTCAGTTCTAGAAATTAAGAGGTCCATCTTCCTCTCTAGAGACTCACAACACTCCCTGATCTCGCCTTGGTTTGCTGCCGAGGTAGCAAATCCCTTCTTAATATCCTCTGTTAGTGTGGCAAAAAGAGTCACCATTGCGATAGCTTGGGGCCCCCTGGTTCTTGAAAGTTGGGACCTTTATCCACTCCACCTTTATTTGACACTGATTCAGGTATCGTAGGAGTTTCAAGTATCTTATCAGTATTGATGTTGGTATCGATATCGGTAGCTATCATCAATGATTCAACTTGAGTGGACAAAGAACTATCTGTCTCCATGTTGACAGTAATGAAACTGGCCAGAGCACAGACAATAGTCTCCTCCATAATCACTTCTCTTTGGGTCTTTCCTCTCTTCGTAATTTCAAGCACTTCAGGTTGTATTCTAAAGAAAGACCGTAGAGAGGGTGTAACTCTGATTTTGTTTTCTAGAGGATTACTTTTTTCTTTTTCCTCCCAATTTTTACGCCCCTACTTTTAGCCTGGTAGGTTTGAAAAGCTGTGCTAGTTGTGGAAACCAACTCAATAGTTGAGCTTTCAGAGCCTTGGAATTTGTTTAATTCATCCACTAGTTGGTTACTAGTCTTTCCTTTGTCTTTTGTCTTTTCCGCTCCTAAGGTGGCCCCCTGCTTCTTTTCCTGTTTGTTACCCTCCCTCACCGTCACCACTGGGGGACCAAAATCCTCAAGGCTCCCTCTCACCTGTGACGGCGTCCAAACCTGTACAGCTTGAGGACCCTCAGACCCCATCGACTCCAGCCGTTGTTCTGTCCCCGCCTCCGCCTCCAGAGACGACCCCCCTGCCGCGACACATGCTGGAGGGGCCGAAACGGCAGAAACCACACACTCGCCAGACACCGGAACAGCCTTCTCCTCCAGTAGGCCCCCCACGCCGAAGAACTGGCTGATGCTGACTCTGCCCCCGCCGCCTCCGTTGACCCGGAGGAGCCCGCGAGCTGCTGCTCTGCGGCTCCTCCTAAGCTCCAGGGCGGCCTCGCACCAACGCGGCGGGCAGTAAGAACAGAGAGCACCGACAGAGGCCACACACATCCCGGGAGACCTCCCACTCAGCAGACACCTCGGCGGCTCATGGGGAGAAAAAATTCAGGTAGAATGAAGAAATGTTACAGGACAGGCGAGCAATGCTCCTGGGTGTATGCGGTTGCTCACGTAGCAGACGCCATGTTCTCCCCCCAAGCAAGCACCATTTTGTCCCTACACAGTGGGTTGCCTTAGCTAGTATATCATGCTAAATTAGATCATTAAGGTTGATTAGTGGGTATTTCTTATTTTACTAGATCTGTGCTCATTTCCAGTATTTCTCATGTAGATTTCAATACCTTCAACAGATCTTGAATGAAATCTTTTGGGCCCAGAACCTCATTTAAGTCACCAGTGTGGATCGAGTCATAATTTGCTTTCACCTTTCATTGTTTATTGATATGGTCTCCTAAAGTAGTTTCCTACTTTTCACAAATAGTCTGGTGGAGCATACATTTCATACAGCATTATGTTTGGAAAACTAGCTAAACTGTCAAACTGAATTTCTAGAACCAGATTATAATCTGAGGAAATTTCTAGAACCAGATTATAATCTCAGTCAATCTGGGTATATCTTTATAATTTTGCTCTTATATTCCACACTTGCTGAGATTAAAGATGTAAGACCTCCTGAAAGTTGACCTTTATCTGCAGGTTTTACTGTTGGATTTACCCAGGTCATATAATTTGAGGGTGCTATCTGATCCTTGCACCATGCTTCTTGTAAATATCTCCAGTTTTAGGTGGACCCCATAGTCCTGTACAGTGGCTTCTATTGGCTATCCAGGGTGGGTCTTAGAAAATGCTTCCAGCTTGACCCATAAGACCCTTGAATGAATACTATATTCCTTTCCAGGGTCATAGTATTCCCGTTCCAGGGTAGATCCCATCTATGAATGTATGATGACTCAGTGCATCTCACATCACTTAAACCAATGTAACAATTGTGTTTGTCAACAACTGACACTAGGCCACAATAACACATTGTTTGATCAAACACATTGTCTGGGATATTCTACCGTAAACTCAATATAAAAAGCAAGGGGGCTAAGAATGGTAAGAGGGTATGATAAGGTAATGCACATTTAACTCTCCCACAACTTTTAGACTATGCATAAGCGTAGCTATGTTTGCTGCAATATGTTTGCAGTATACTGTTCAATATCCAACATAATTTCAAACTATCTCCAACAAAGAACACAATATGAAATACACACTATCCCAATCATACTGAGGAAACTGAGAGTGTGTCACCATTGAGGCAGACACTTGAGCCGTAAGATTTTGATGCTAGCAGAATTATAACATACTTTATCAGACCTCAAATGGAAAAATATTGCTTTTTTAGTTGTGATAGTTAAAAGCATGTGTGCACCTTTGTTCTTAGTTCTGATCATTATTGTTAATGTGTGTTCGCTTTTCCTGCTTGGCTGTGTGCCAAATTGAGTTCACCACCAAGGAGATCCCATAAAAGTCACTCAGAAGGCCGAAATTCTGCAGCAATTGTAGTATCCTACTCCATCCCATCCCATCCCATTCTCCTATAGGTGTGTGCCAGTCTGGCACCCACCATTCGATGCTTCTGTGACTCCGTTTATTTACAGAGCATAGCAGGCTTAAGATTTTATGGCAAGAGATGCTTTTCTCCAGAAAGATCCAGATGGGAATAATTTGAGTCCCAGATCTTCCCTAATGTTTTGTGTCCTTACTTTCGCCTGAGTCTCCAACACTAAAAAGTGATCAGTGTCGCATTAGAACCGGAAGAACGCCTGTCTTTAGCTGAGGCAGCAATAACCTGGTTGAGAATTTGCTTCCAATCACAGTCATGATTCTTTGTAGAGGACCATGTTTTCTAGCATTTCTTTTGTGGGAGCTTACACCAAAACCAAACTCTGCACAGGAATCTGTTTGGATGCCACTTGGGATCACTCAGCGTTTGCTCAGACCCAGAGCACTATTTTAGTAGATCTGCCTTTGCATGAAAACTATTAGTTATCACTGTTTCCACTTCCTTTTGCATAGACTGAAGCACCATAGTGCAAAGCAATTTTGCACTGTACTCACATTATCTTTCAATGAAAAATAATTTTGATCAATGAAAGTTGATCGGTGCTGTCGTTTGCACTGCTTTGCACCTCAATGCATCTCCATGCATTGGGCAATCAGTTACGCAAACATGGAATAAATCTGGAACCCCAAGTCTTGTTGCACCAAAGCTTAGAAGAATAAGAGAACTATTCATCTCAAGAATTGACACTTTGAGCCCTGTTTGAAGCACCCCTTACAACTTAGACCTTTTGCAGAGTACCAGAAGTAACATTCTTCTATAGGAGCTCCCCGCTTTTCACTTATTGAAAATGTTCTTGTCAGCCTCAGAGGTTATCCCCACAGGATCACACCAAACACACTTAGATTCTCATTGAGATGTGTGTGTTAAAGCGAAAAAGAGAGTAAACGCAAGTAGAACATGAGTTAAAGGAGACAGCAGCTACAAACAATTAAAAATGGCATCCCTATACCCCATATGAATAGAGCTAAAGCGCCATTAGAATTTATAAAATTAGCCCATACTAAATTAACCCAAGTTCAATTGTCCACTTGGCTATTGTGTTAGCAATTAGTGCATGCTCTACTGCAACGTAGGATAATTTGGGTATATTTTAGAGATGAGGGCAATTAATGAAATAGCATTCTGGCCAAAAGTCATTACCCAAACAGATGGGTAGGCAACATGGGAACTTTGAGAAAGGGAATTATTAGTTGAAGTGGATGGTAGTCCTTTTCAAGTAATAATGGTACAATTCCTGACTCGGCGCAGTTAGGTTTCAATAATTTAAAACTGAGCTCAACCCTTGGTGGCTGTAGCACAAAGCAGACACGCTTAACTTAGGAGAAGTGTGTAAAGCATTTATCAGAACCAAAACAGTTAAACAATAGTAGACACAACACAATACAAATCACACTCAAATGTATAAAAATAGAGTAACATGTAAAGAGCGGATAGACACAAAATTGACAAAAATTAGAGTTAGAGAACCGGAGGTATGATTTTTCAAAGTTTTAGATGTTTCTAGAACTGAAAGGCGCTAAGCACCAACCTCAGGTATCTGATCGCGCTAGACCAGGTCAAAGTCAACAGTTACAGCCGACCGCGATGGAGCGTGGGTTGGATACAGGGATCAGGTTTGGTCCGGTGGAAAGTTTTACCTTCTTACTTAGAAACCTTTAAGGAAATTGAAGATCCTCAGCCAGGCAAGGCAGTTGGCTGTGGCCAAGATGGGTTCCACGAGGCTGGAAGGCCAGTGGATGAAGACTCAGGGAAACCATCCACTTTTGACGGTAAAGCTCTGAGTAAAAGAAATTGAAAATTCACACCCATGGACGGTCCCTCACCAGCCAGATACTTTCAGCATCTTTTCCTGGTAGGGATCTCTACCTTCAGACTTAGAAACCTTTTTGGAAATTAAACTTCTTTCAGTAGGCAATTCAGCAAGTTGGATCTGTCTGGCAAAGCGATGTCGACAGCTGCAGCTCGGCGGCGGTCCAGTGGTAGCCTCTGGTTCGTTTTGGAAAAAGCTTTGAAGTGTCCAGTTTTGCAGTTCTTGTTGAGGAGAGAGTCCAATCTTCACCAGCCAAAAATACAAGATGTTTTGGGTGCCACTTGAGGGTTAGGACTCCTAGAATCCACCAGCAGGGTCCAGGGCAAATCCAGTTGGAACTTGTGAGCTGGCATCACCAACTTTTGTGTTCTTAGACCTTAACAGGAAGTTAGCCAAATGGCTATTGGAGACCACTCTACAGTCCTGGGTACACATGAGAGCAGGTCCAGCCCTTGGGGTCTCTCTCCTCAGATGATAGAATGTGCAGTCCTCTCTCTGAAGTTCACCAGGTACAGTCCTTCTTCTGTCTTCCACAGGTCCAGAGGTGTTCTGAAGACGGTATCCAGAAGTGCCACTTTTATGTCTGGCACTAGCTTGTGGCTGGCTCCATCACCAACAGGGGAAAAGATCCTATAGTCAAACCTCAACACACAAAAGGAGGACAGGGCAAAAAGATCCTGCACCAGTCAATGTACCTTACCTGGGCTCTGTTTTGATTATTTAGAAATTGGTGCAAAGGGCCTAGGGCATGGCCTCCATGTGCCCTAGAAAAATGACATACAAGTCACTTGAACAAGATAAGATACATTTCCCGTAAGTATGACGAGTGGGCATTATTTTTGAAGGTCTAGCTGTAAAATACAATGGGTTGACCTAAAGCTTGTGGTGGGTATGCTAAATTCACTAATTTTTGTTTAGATTAAAAGGGCCTTTTAGTTTATTTTTTCCCTAAATAGAATGGTATAGAATTGAGCGCCTATTAATGTTGCAAGATTACAAAACAGCCATTTAAAGATGGCGCCGGTTTAGAACGGGGACGTCTAGCGATTATCAGCGTACGTTCGTACTCGACTAAATCCGTGTTCTCTTCTATATATTAAATATATGGAATTACTTGTTAACACCTGTCCATATTATGTTCACATATTTCCTTTCGACTATATTAATTGGCAAGTTGTGCTATTAGTAATATACTTTATATATAGATTAATTTTCTTCTTTTATTACTTTTACATTATGAGTTTATTCTGTAATATAACCCCTATGTCGGCTTTGTTCATATGATTTATATATATGCATATGCACTTTCTATATAAGTTTTCCATTGTATTATATTGCGGTTGATATACGCACATTTTTCTTTTCTTTTCTTTTCTTTTCTTCTTATATAATCCATGGCAGATATTACTGGCCAATAGAGGACTGTACGTGCTAATCAGGTCCTTCTAAGTTTTGGAACATCAGATGGTTCACACAATTTGATTGAACCGAATGACTCACCTGATTTATAAATTGTAAAGAAAGTTTGCGCTTAGAAAATATTGAGGGACAACGTTGTGTTATCTGGGCGCAATGGGAATTGATATGGTTATCATCTAAATTGAAGGGACGTTGTGTTTTATTTTACTTTCAGAATGACTTGCCTTGCAAATTTGACCTGACTGCATTTTAAACATTGCATCTTAAGAAATTGTTTACAACAGCAAGGTATGCCCATATGACTGTATTGTTGCGTGAAATGCATGTCTTTTGTAAAAGAAATTATATATATATATATATATTTGTTTTTATGGGGATTTATATTAATGGAACACAGTGTGTTGGGTGATGAAAATAGTTAATTATTGTGCGTAATATATGTATTGGCAAGATTATTCCTTTCCCTTACTCCTCCTTATGGGGATTTATTGTATTGTAATATATTATGATGGGTGATGAAAATAGATCATTCTGGAACACCATTTGTGATAAATTTGAGTTTGTGTGCTCTGATCATGTTTTTGTTTTTTTGGACATCATACCCACCGACAAATGTTGGTTTAAGTAGCCATATAAATTCTTGTGTTGTGTAGTGGTCTTCCTTTGATTTTAAAGAATTTGGCTTATGTTATTGCAACGATGCAAATGAGTTCTACCTTTATTGTGGAGTATTATTTCGTCTGGTTCTTTTGTATGTGATGTTACAAAAAATGTATCATATTTTCTTTCACTTTTATGTATATGTTGTAAATATTGTTTTGTTTATTTGTATATATTTTAGCCCTGAAGAAGTCCGCATGAGGACAAAACGCGTCGGCGATCATGAATTTTATGAATTTGCATATTAATAAAGAATAAAATAATTTTTTGCATCTACAATCACATTCTGCCAGCACTTTTTCTTTGATTGGGAAGACCTTGTTGGACTGCTTTTTTTGTTATATTGTTAATAAGATTTATTACAAATCATCATTTATAAGTTACTTATTTGAGTGCTGGGCCAACCTTTGCTTATCTTGGGGGTTTGGTCCCAACCCCACAGTGCCCTGCTCTGCCAAAATCCAACATGGAAGAATTGTTATTCCCTTGGTCAGAGCTTTGGGTGTGTTTAGGGAAATGAGTAACTACTTTTACAAAACCAGTTCTGGGACAGGTTTACTCCAGAATTGGATTGGTGCCACTCTGGCTACTTAGATATGCATGTGACAGGTGCTGCCCCTTTGAAGCTTGTACAGTTGGTGACCACCTACCCCAGGTCATACTGTCTGGAGGAGATCACACCTGCTTCCAGCCAAGGCCTCCTAGTAGACTGCCAGATTACAGTTGGGAATTATCTCTAAAATGGCTGCTATCGGCTTTAGAAAGAAAAATTCAAACTTTCTAAAAGTGGCATTTGAAAAATAGTAATTGCAAATCTGACTTTAACATCAGATTGGGGTTTATATTCCTAATAATTTGAGTCCTTGAATCATGAATCTAGCTATCCCTAAACTGCTATGCATTATAAGGTGTTATAATGTAACCCAATGCTTTTCTAGGGGAGAACCAACCTTGTCACAATGAAAAATGACTTTTGAGATGTTTACCTGCCAGGACATGTAAAACGTAAGAACACATGTCCTACTTTCTAAATTCCAAGCACTCTGCTCTATGGGCATTTAGGGCCTACCTTAGTGGTGACTGACCAGTATTAAAAAGGAATGTTTGGGCTTGACAAAAGGTTGATTTTGCCAGGTCAAATTTGCAGTTTTCAAACTGCCCAGCTAGCCTGCAGGGGCAGGCCTAGAGTCATGTTTTCACTTGTCACTTTACTGGTGGCACAATAAGTGCAGCAGTCCACTACTGACATTTAACTTAAAGGCCCTGGGTACACGGAGAACCATATACTAGGCACTTATAGGTAAGTTAAATATGCAAATCAGGGATTAGCCAATTCTATGGGCCCAATTCACAAAAGTAATGTGAGACAAAAGTCTAAATTTAGGACTTTTGGTATTCACAGAACGCACTTACGACTATTATCTTTACGTCCGCACTCGGGTCGGAATTTCCGCACTCGGGCCAGAATTTCCTCATCCGGAGTGGAATTTCCACATCCGGGCCGGAATTTCCGCTTCCGGGCCGGAATCTCCGCTTCCGGACCAGAATCTCCGAATTCAGGCCGAATTATCATTTTCATGATTGCTAAACACCTGTCCAAGTGCTTAACATCCCCCCACCAGCATCAGATGAAGTCAATTAACACCAACTACAAGACCAGCACCACAAACCACATAAAAGCAGCACACATTCAAGGAACTGGTTTGGCCACAGAGAGTTCCTGTTTTCATTCTCTGTGCATCACTACTGGAAAATGTACCAACTGAGGAGGAAGAAAAACTTCACAGATGAAGAGACCACCATGATTGTGGAGTTCATTGTAAGGCACCATAAACGTCTATGTGGTCTCCAACCTTACTGCACCAGTGGCACACAGAAGGCAGCTCTATGGCAGCATTTAGCCACTGCTGTCACAGCATTGGGGGAGGATGTGTGCACAGTCCGTTACATCAAGAAGAAGTACCAGGACGAAAAGAGACGGGTGAAGGAGAAATATGCCAGGATTGAGTTGGCCAGAATTCTCCCTGGCCCACAATCCAGAACCCGCATCCGTCTCACCACACTTGAGGAGGATGTCCTCACTACAATCCACCCCCACATGCGCCATGGGCTGCCTGTGAGTGATGTCCGCAACTTGGTAAATGTGATGACAAGAACAAGTATATAAAATGACTGTCTGTGTTGCACCCCCATTGTGATTAAGGAAGTTGTCCAAAGTTTATATAAAAATATAGTCAGTCAGAGGCTCATGTGTTTCCCTCTGTATGTTGCACCACAAGTCCCAGAATCCTTTGTATTATAAATGGCAAATCCTATTCCCACTATTGAAAACATGGGCCCAGTACTGCTCCCGTATATACCTAACACTGTTAAGTAGCAATTGACAAAGTGCCCCTTCCACTTATCCAGACGCGGCTGGGTCAGTCAAGAACGTCAGGGTGGGTTGGGCGGTGCAGAGGAAAATCAACAGACAATGGAATAGAGAAAATAAAAACAATTTATCCCAAAAATAATTCACCTTGTGCCTGCCGCATCACCAAGCACAAGGTGAGAGAATCCTTATTTTAAAACATTTCTTTCCCCTACTCCATTGTGTATTTCCCATCCTACCCCACCATTACACCCTCAACTCCCCACTGCTCCTACCTGCACCGGCCGCGCAGTACTTCACAATACTGTTAGCATGCAGAAGAAATGAGGAAATGTCTGACAAGTTACACATGTACATTTTTGATTTGGTTACTTTTCTCTCTTCTCACATATTGACACATTCAGCCAGAGTACAGACAACCACAGTAGCAGAGGTCCCTGCATCTTCTGGGAGGAAACAACATCATCCAGAGCAAGGCATACCACCCTCACTAACTGGTAATTCAAACTGGTCAGGAGATGGTCAAAATGCATACATTGTCAGCAGACAACAGAGGGACATATAGGGTCCAAATCTCAAAGGTAACCAGAGATGAAAATCTAACTTTACAACTATTGGAATTCTTGAAGGACATTTGCCTTTAGCAAATGATATTTGTGAATAGCGAAAGACAAAGAATAAGATATCTAGGCTCATCATATCTTTGTGATTTGGGAACATTACATGTATTCCATCAACAGTTCCAGAACTGTGAACTCAATCCTGGAATTGAGTGCCACAACAAGTTAAAAAGGAGTCTCCACTATATTGTAATTGTTTTTGTGGACAAAATCAAGAAATCCAATGTTAACAAATATAACAATGATGAACAAGAAGTGAGATTCAATTGTCAGGAGTATTGAGAATGCGTCCAGTGTCCAACTGTTTTTTCAATACATGAAATTGTACAGTCAACCAAGCTGGTTATATTTGTTAACATCGGATGGCATGTTTTTTGGCCATATACAAAACACGATAGTGGACCTTACTTTAGGAATTGTTGTGGCGTCAATTTGATAGACATTGCTTCTAGGCAGTGGGGCCATTATAAGTTGAATGTGGGATCACTCATGATATTTAGTGCTACACACTTCTGCAATGGTAGTGCCCACACTGCTTGTGCTTATACTTTGTGCTGCCTGAAATTGAGTGCATCACATGTGGCAGCTGAAATGTAAAGTTGCAAACACACTTATCATTGTAGGTCCAATGATGTCGTCCCAGATTCCAGTACCCCCATTGACTTCTGCTACAAGGTTGGCTGTGACATCTGGTCAGGGACCACACACTGGGCAGGTGCGTGGCCATGGTAAGTAAACCCAAGAATAATGTACCTGAATGCTCATGAAATGTGCCTTTAATCTCCGCTGTATGTTGTAGGTGTTCTACATCACTGTTGTCCTGCATCACAATATGCCTACATATGGCATTTAACCACATACCAGATCACACCATGGTGACTAGTAAAAGGATGACACAAAATGTATGCCATGTGAGTGCAGAATGGACATAAAATAGTATGTAGTGTCATATGAAGTGTACTAGACACAACTGGATTGTAATTCAATGATATGAAAACTCTCTTGCAAAATGTCAATGGACAAATCCTATTGAAATTGGTGTGGCTGAGGGTCGCACTGATGCCAGTTGTGTACTTTTGTGATGGATGTATGGGCTGCTTAGGTGAATCTTGAGGAAGTGAAATTTTCAAATCTCTTGGCTGAAAAACACAACGCAAATCCAGTGTAGGCGGCAACCATTAAAGCTTCTCAACTTACCCACAATGTGGGATCCTAGTTAAATGTTGCATTCTGCTTGCCTCCTCTTCTACTGTATTCACCTATATAAGTGAGTGTATATTATATGAGGTTAGGATGTCTGCTGTACAAGACATCATCCGTTGTCAGCTAAATACTACCATGAGGTTGTAAATGGATTATGGGAACAGAGGACACTCAAAGGATGGACATAACAAATGTGTGATCTCTCAGTCCAAAATGAGCTTTGTGACTTCATGGGTAGGGAAGCACAAATGAGCCACAAAATGTACCTGACTACGGCTCATCTCACATATGAACTCTGCAATGCAATGTTTGATCTGATGTGCAAATATGAAACTGGTCAGCCTGGTGATGTACATGCCTTTTGACTTGTCAACAGACAACATTATACAAATGAGGCATGATGGTCTTAATGGTGAATGTGTAATCAATGTAATGCGGAGGCGTCCTGATTATTTATCCCCTTCCTTCAAATATCAGTAACCTTCTCATACACGTTTGTCTGTTGATGTGTCATCTCATTGATGTCAGTGCTGTGTGGAGGTAACAACTGACAACTGCTGCATGTGAGCAGGGGCCCACATGTAAAGTCCATGAGGTAAACATGCTGCACATTGGCCAGGAATATCATATCAATGGTCATTGAGAATAACACATACATGTTAGCTCATAGCTACCATCTGGTGTACTGAAATATGGATATGTATGTCTCATCACAGCTGCTTACAGGATGACACCAGTCCAGCGCACAACACCATCCCGGGGAATGCAAGACATCCTGGCTCCAGCAGTGAAACCCTCTTGCACCTGTCCATCAGGAAAGTGTGGCGTGAAGTGTTTCCCTATCATAGATTACCAAACCATGACAAAGATCCAAATCCCTTCTGCATAAAACCTGCAGTTGGTGTTTACAAAGTTACATACATACCATTTCATTATTATAAGTGTCACATGTGCCTGTTTGTAAATTAGTAATGCAGATCATTGAGTATGGTGTCACTTCCCTCTACAGCTGCTGGATCTGGGACGGCTTCATCAACTACACCTATGAGGAGCCAGGTTCAGCAGTTGACATCAGGGGGGATCGCAAAGGGACACAAAGCTGTGCTAGAGCTGGTGAGTTTGCTTGGCCATTGTACATCTCCGTTCAACACCTCAGTGCTATGGTGTGAGCTGTCACGCGTAGGGGTACCCAAACCAGGTTACACGTGCTTCATCTGTTGATGCAAAGTACACTGGAACCAACCCTTGTGTTGCACCACATCTTATACTAGGTCAATTACTTATCCTGTTGCAACCTCTGTGTTCCATGTGATGATGAAGATGAGGAGGATGGACCTTCCACCAGTGTTGGGCGACGGGCAATCAAAGGGGAAAATCCACTGCTCCTGCAGGCAGAAATGTCGGCTGCAAGTACTGCGTAAGAGGAGGAGGAGGAAGTACCTGAGGAGGCTGAAGAATTTGACAATGATGAAGACTATCTATCCATCCTCTCAGAGGATGAAGATTCAGATGCCATGGCCAGAAAATGTCCCACATTGTCCAAATTTGGCAAGGCCTCGCACCCTCCGCCCAGCAAAGTGCCTCAGCTTCCTTAAAGAAAGATTCCCTGTCCTCAGCATAGAGCTAACCAGCCACCGCTCACACGCACCCCAACACAGACATCACTCCCTCACAGCCCTCACATCCAGTACAGACGTCATGGTTCCCCTACAAACTCCTCCCTATTCAGTGTATCTCAGGCATTCTCTCCACCATCTGAGGGAAGTACCAACCCTGTTGTGGTGCAGGTATCCCCTGGGCACCATTCTCCTGTCCACAGGCTTCCACCTGCCACCCTCCCCCCTGCTTTTGGACCTGGCGGTCTCATCCAATAGGCGGCCCCCTGCAGAGAGGGCCTGCACCTGGCCATGGTGGGCAGGGGGAGCAGGACTTCTTCCAACAGCAGGCAGATGTGAGGCAGGATATTGATGCCATGGGGGCTACCCTGTCAGACATGTCTGAGGCCCTGCAGGATATGTGCCAAATCCCTCAGGTGGTGGACAGACTGACCCATGTTTTGGACAGGATGGATAGATCTTGGCAAGACATGTCCAAGAATATCAGAGACATGACATCCATCCAAAGGGAATAGAGTGCAAGACACCATGCCTTGGCCATGAAGATGATGGAGTAATTCTAGAGACAACAACCCCTTAACAAAAAATGAAATACAGTTGTTCTGGATACAAAAATCAGTTCCATAAACAGATTCAATAATCAGAGCTTTCAATTTCATTAACACAATTCGATCAAAAATTTGAATTACCCCAGCCGGAATAATTTCAAAAACCAAAGATCAAGAGAGCAAACAAACAATGAACTGAAACAAACAATGAGCAAAAAAACAATAATGCACAGAAAACCAGGTGTTAAAAACTGACAATAAAAGACATATAGACATATACAGGCAAGCAATCAATGACCAACATTAATATAACACCTTTACGCCACTTCTTATTAAAAGCAAAACACTACTGCACCCAAAACAAAAATACTACAAAGCATAGTGTACCGGGTCAGAGTGTATGTCGATGACGTTTCGATCCCGTAAAAATATGGGATCATCATCAGGACTAAGGATCAGTTGCCTGGCATGGCATCAATTGATATATACATGAAGCACCTGATTTTTCAACAATCTGTAATTAAACAAACAACAGGCTTTTTCAACACAACTAGTGCCTGTTCATGAGTATCATACGAAGATGAAGCTCCTTCACGGTATTTCACTGTTGTATGCAAAAATTGCAGCGGATTTAGGGGTAATCCAAATATATGCCCATATAATAATACAATCAATTTTAGTGCTGCTTCTATCGACACGCGTTTTCAATACGATGGGGTAATTAAAATTTTTGATTGAATTGTGTAATAAAATTGAAAACTCTGATTATTGAATCATCAGGGGAACCAGTCTATATACAAGAGGCAAAGTAAATAATTGACCCAAAAAAAATTCTGTCCAACAGGTCAAGTTTCCTTCTGGTCATCCTCAATTTGCACAATGTCCAGATCCTCTGAGTCCAAAGCGGGCTCCTGGCTGGCCGGTGCAGGACCAGGCACCACACAGGGGTTGGGACACACGAGGAGTACAGGGGGTAACAGTGTGGCACAATGGACAGGGGGAGACATTGAAGGTAGTGTGTGAGGGAGGTTGGGATAGGACAGACAACATGGCTGCACCCAAGGAAGTGACACTGGCAGTGAGGGTGGCCATAGCTCGAGCATTTTCCTCTCGCATCATGCGCAGCTCTGTACACATCTGCAGCATGATGCGAGAGGCCATGTCTAGCTGACCCTCACATGCCCACATCACTTCCTGTGGTGCAGCCACTGGAGTTACAACACAGCGAGGGGTTTGGGTGGAACATGAGGGGTGTGGTGTCTCGGGTTCAGAGCCGATGTGGGTGTCTTCCTGGCAGCCACTATGAGGGGACTAGTTGCAGGGGATGCAGCTGGAGGCCCCAATGGAATGGGGGCCTCTAAAGTTTTGAAGGGGCTGATGGCAGGCCCAGGTTGTGTTGTGGCCTGCCTGGGGGACACCTCACCAAAGGAAAGTTGTGGATGGTCCAGGGGAGAGTAGATCTCCTCCTCCCCCTGGCCAGAGGTGTCCAGTTCTCCCCCCCTTCAATGTCCTCAGCCTCCACCCAGTCCATAGCACCAGAGGTGTCTTCCTGCTCAGTCCGGGTGGGCGCAATTCCCCTACCTCCTGATGTAGAAGTTCTCACCTCATCCTCTTCTTCCTCACTTGTGGATAGAGGTCATGGCCGCAGGTGCACCAAAGATGTCCTGCTCCGAACCGTGTCCTGCTGTTGGTCCTCTTGGCCAGCTGAGCCCACTGAAATGTAAGACAAATCATGATGTAGTGGTTGCACATGTCAGAACAAGACACATACATAGATGAGCCCAGGGCAGACTTTGTTCTCCTCTGATCAACTATACAGTTGTCAGTGATTAGGAGCTTAAATTACGTGTATGCTCACTGTCATCTCCTGATTTGAATCAGACATGGACATCTCACTTGAATTTTGGTGGCTTACACATCTGTACTGATCAACCCTCAGCTTTGGCATTCTGTTGATCTGTGTGTCCTGTCACTCTGCTACATAGGCAGCTTCCAAGCCCAGTATACAAAAGGAGATCAGAGAGAGTCCAGATGGTATTGGAATGGGCCTGTGATATGGAGTCTCTGCACTTTTACTTCCAGACAAATGTCATCTGCTGTGTAGCATTGTTTGAGACAACACAATTGCCAATTGGGGGTCACACATCCATATATGGTCTGGGCTATTAGGTTTGCTAAGTTGTGAGTCTAACCTTTTGATATCCCCTCACAAAAGCTGACAAACCAGTGCCACATATTGGTTTTGAAGACTGATCAGGTAGTGCTGTACACTGGTGAACAGTAGTGGCTAGTTGTTACAGCTACCTGGACTTGAAATATGGCATTCAAGCCACTGAAGGGGCGACGTGTGTCTGTGGACACACTTGGCGAAATTGTAAACACTTAAGAGTGAGGCAAGGATCCCTAAGTCGGTCTTGACTCCATGGCACATGATGATCTGTCTTATTCAGAACCCAAACTCACCGAATGCAATGCAAGTCACAGCATCCAATACCCATTGGCCTCTCATACACACACTGGACAGTGTCTGCACCATTCCTCATCCAATGCACACATCAGTTATGATGCCCTGTTAGTGGTGGTGGCAGTGCAAATTTCTGTACAAATGCACGTGTGTGGCTCAATTCCCCAGTTGTCATAATAAAACTACCACTACCAGAATGCACTCTCCCCTGTACAGTCAATGTGCTACAGTGAGCCATTTGCTTCATGATGACTGCTGCAGACACACAGAATAGGTAAATGGAGACATGGGACACATGATGGTACAGCTCTGTCTTCACTCCCATCATACTTTCAGACACATATTGCATACAATGCACTTACCAGGTCTCTGCTGCTCATGCTCCTCCAGCTGAGCATGGAGGGTTGGCCAAGCTGCACGCAGGACCCTCTTTGTACAGTGGCGAGAGGCGGGGACGATGCACATGGTGCCTGGAAGACTGGCCCAATTGCTCCTCTGCCTTGTGCCGGGCCCAGCGTTTTAGGTCCTCCCAGCGCTTGCGGCCTGGCCTGGCCTTCTGGGTGTACATGCCCACTGCACTGCAGCGCTCACCAATGGTGGCCCATAGTCTGGCCCACGCTGCATTGCTCAGCTGGTCCTCTGGACCCCCATATAGCTGAGGATATTTTGTAAGCATCCCCTCAGCTAAAATGTCTAATTCCCTTTCAGTGAAAGGTGGTGCTTTATCCTCATAACCCTCAGCCATTTTGGGGGTAATTAGGTTAAACTGAGCAGCAGGATGGAAGAGGATCTGATCTGTGAGAGAGGATGACTCAGAATGAACACATAAATGTCTGTCAACAACTTCCTGTGATGTATTTCCTGTCTACCACTTCCTGTATGTAATTTCCTGTATGAAAGTATGGGTTCCGGTCCGTTTTCTGAGCTTCCGGCCCGAATACCTACTCTCCGGTTGCGGAGCGTAGGTTCTGAAAGCAGAGCGTCGGGTCCGCATACGAGGCGTACGCTCCACAGATGGAGAGCACGCATTTGTGCCGGAAGTTGCAAAAACGGACCGGAACCCATTCTTTCATACAGGAAATGACATACAGGAAGTGGTAGACAGGAAATACATCACAGGAAGTTATTGACAGCCATTTTGTGTTCATTCTGATTCATCCACCATCACAGATCAAATCCTCTGCCATCCTGTTGTTTTGTAGCGGAGAAACCAGAAATGACAGTGTAAGAGAAAATCATAGACATGAAACAAAAGGTAGAACATACCATTAAATGTAATTTGGGCTGGGACAAAGGGGGGGACTGGCACAACATCACATCCCAGGATAGTTTTCTCCTCCTTTGCATTATGGTACATGTAGTCCATATTTAGTGCTCAACACAAGTTGTCTGTTGTGTTACGGTAAATTTGGGGGAAACAGTGTTGTGTATCCCAGACACATAGTGCCAGATTCACCCAGAACATCATCACTCACATTGGGGGCCCATCATTTGTGGGGGAGTCAAATCTTTTGGGGGCAAAAACTCAACAATGCAATAGTTAGGCTCTTTTGTGAGTCAGACACCCATTCTCAAAAGTCCGGGAAGGTCTCTCAGAACATATACATCTAATCCTCTGAGTCAATAGATTCCTTAGGGACATCCACTACACTGATTGCTGACTTCAGCACATGACCTGATGCACGGTCAATCTTTTTACTCATGTCAACAGCTGTGCTTTACATACAGTTAGTGTGGCTTGCAAAGTAGCCTCAGGATGGAATTTTTGGACAGAGTCGTAATTATACAACTTTCATCATTGACAACAGACTGCAAACCACATTTTGTCCATTACACAACAGGTTGCTCATGTAAAAAAAGTGGCAACCAGCTGATCACAGACTAGCATACCCTGACCTCTGATATGTGCAATGGCCCAGTTGCCCGGATTCAGAGCTAGCCAAGGTACAAGAGGTATGTGTAAGCCATGACTTAAAGCTATGTTGTGCAAAACACAACAGGCTAATATAATCTTGCACACGACTTCAGGGGAGTACATCAGCACACCCCCTGTACGGTCAAGACATCTGAATCGCGACTTCAACAGACCAAAAGTGCGCTCTATGATGGCTCGAGTTCGTATGGTACAGTGGTTGTACGTCTGTAAGGTGTGAGGAGTTGAGGGGAGAGTGCATACCCAGCATCCCCTGAGGAGGGAAGATAGGGCAATAGGTTACATTTCCCTCTTATATTTAAACAGAACATGATCTATAGTTTGGTACATGCAGTGTCTGTTGAGACCGTGTATGTGGCTTGATGATTCTTATTGTACAATGGTTGTTAATGTAAGGTGACATTCATACATTTCATTTACACATATCCCTCATTTTTAGTGCTTGGTACTTACCCAGTAGCCACATGTTGCCAAATTCTCCCACAGCCATCCGCCGGGCAAGGGGTGACATGCGGAATACAAAGCTGTCATGGGTACTGCCTGGAAACAATGCATGCACATCAATGAATCTCCCACTGGCATCACAGTCAGCCTGCACATTGATGGAATGCCATCGGTGTCTGTTGCAGAATATGTTTGCAATGCGGCGGGGTGGCTGAAGGGCCACATGGGTACAATCAATTGCACCCAGCACACATAGGAAGCGAGAAATGAGATAGAAATCCCTAGCTGCCCTTTGTCTCCTGTCCAGTGTATGGGGCATTCGTATGTGGAGGTGGGCTCTTGAATTGATGCAGCTCAGTACCTGATGCAAGCACCGCGACTGGCTTGCCTGAGAGATGCCCACAAGGTCACTGGAGACCCTTTGGAACGACCCCGTCGCAAAGAAATGGAGAGCAGAAAGTATCTTGAGATATGCTGGAATGGCATGAGTGCAGCAGGTCACAGAGTCAAGTTCCTGCTCCCACTCAATACCATCTCCAAGATGACTTCTGGAGGGAAATGGTATCTGGCCCTGACATCTTGGCTGGACATCCCAAATAGGTTTATCCTTTGTCTGAATATCCTCTCTACTCTCCTCCTCCTCCTCCTCAAGTCTTCTTGCCGCATGGCAAGGGGCAGAGCAACAAACACATTCAGCGACATATTGGAAGATTTGTGTGTGTCTACTCAGATTTCATATGTGCTGCAGGGATAGGATTGGCTGTTGGGCTGCAGTGTTTCAGCTGGAGCATGGTGGGGGATGGTAGGCACTTGGACAGGTGTTTAGCATTGATGAAAATGATAATCCAGCTAGAATTCAGAGATTCCGGCCCGGAAGCGGAGATTCCGCCCGGAAGCCGAGATTCTGGCTCGGGTGCAGAGATTCTGGCCTGGGTGCGGAAATTCTGCTCCGGGTGCGGAAATTCCAGCCCGAGTGCAGACGTAAAGATAGGAGTTGTAAGTGATTTCTGTGAATACCAAAAATCGTAAGTGCCTTCTGTGAATACTAAAAGTCGTAAATTTAGACTTTTGTCTCAGATTACTTTTGTGATTCGGGCCCTATGTGTTTTTAGGGGTCACTGGGTCAAGGATGGCAGTGCCCCATTGTTCAAAATCCATACATCTAGAAAAAAAGTGGGGGCTAAGCATGTAAAAAGGGCATTTACTCACAGAAAATATTTCAATTTTTCCTTTATGGCGTAAAAAGTAAATGTCCAAAAGATATTCAAAATTACACAGCAATATTATATAAATACTGGTGCGAGTATACCAATCTCAGTCAGGGTTTGCACTTGCAATGCTTATGTTCGCTCAGGACGGAGATTTTATACTGTTATTGGAACTGCTGCATCCTCTTTTGACTGTCTCCTACAACATGATTCAGGAAAATATGTCCTGCTTGAACCTCTTAACACCAGTCTTGATGTGGTTTGTAGTTTTGACACCTGTCCCACCCCCCCACTTCAAAAATACCTCCAAAAAGCAAAAAAAACACTGGTGCATGCAAGACTGCTTGAGCTGCAGGCTATGATGGGGGAGATCACAGAAGAAAATAGTAGGATGTTTGGATACTGGACTGGAAAGACAATTAAGTGAAGGAATATCAGCCAATATGCGCATAACACCCAACTCATCTTAAAAGCAACTCATCACCCTTAGGATCTCTGTGGCTAAACTCAAGACACTGATGGCTGAAAACTTCCCGATGCTGAACCCACCAAAACAGATATCCTTCCCACTACTGCCAAACACACAAAAAAAACGCTTACCACTGAAATAACCGTGAAGAAGTACCGTAAATGAGTACAATAATACAGTTCAAAGTTTCAAAGTTTAAATTAGTTCCTATTATTCTTTTTAATAAATTAAAAATATGACATCTTGATCATGGCTCGTCAACACATTTCAGATATGTCAGCACTTCTTCAGGACAAATATAATCTATGAACCACAATATAAAAGCATGCCTGGTATGTTGTAAAAAAATAATACAAAATGCACTCTATCATGATTACTCATGTTCAACATAATAAAATACCAATCATCATAGTTTGTGAGACCCATAAGGACAGTGTATAACCCCAATGATCATAGGCTTAAACAATTCATAAGACTAAATACATGTTTGTAATACAACAAGTGACAAACAAGCCCCAAATATAACTGAAAACACTGTTAGTTCAATTGACAAAACATTTTTGCAATGTATTCTGCTGCCATAAAAATGGTAAAATTCCCATTTGGACAAGTAATATATTCCAAATCTGATTTCTTCAATTAATCGGTTAATGTAAAAAGAACTGGAGAAAGAAAATGCACATCAAAGTTAAGTTACTCAATAAGACTAGCTCAGTTGGTTGTAAGTATCATAACAAACAAGGCTCCAACACAAGAGTTGAACTATTCATATTCAAAGTTACGACGCTGGCTACACCATGATATGCATGTGCTATGTAAATCCAGGGGCATTTTACGAGCCCCTTTGTGTCACTCTTGCACCACGCAACATGGTGCAAGAGCGATGCAAATTAAAAATGAGGTTTATGAAGCCACGCAAGGTCACCTTGCGTGGCCCTGAATGGCTTCATAAATCTTGAGTAATGCAACTCGCTGCATTGAATTACTCTGCACCAGCAAGGCATTCCCATTGGTGTTCCCACGCAACAGTCATGGATTTTGATGCATTCCTATATTTGCCAGAAGTGGTAGACCAGGGAATGTGCCAAGAACATAAGCCTCCCCAGCTGAGGCAGGGTGCAAGGTTTTCCGCAGCACCCATTTTCCCCATAGAAGCCAGTGGTGTCGGTCGGAACACAGGCTCCCATTGAAGTCAATGGAAGTCCTTCCGAACGGTGTTTGGATGCATCATAATCGGTCGGGCGGAACCGCCGACGGTGAGTTGGTCCGAACCGAATCCGACAAGGAGTCGGGCGCTTTAGTTTCCGACCAACATCGTAATCAGGCCCTTAGTCATTTTGTTACAAATAGGATATGATCTCCTGATATACAATAGTATATTTCAGGAGAACCAAGCCCTCTGACAGTCTCCAAATTACCCCATGAACAACATGACCACAAACATCAGTGGCAATGTCAGGTAAGTGAGAAGAAGTGAGAAGAAAGATGATGGCTGGTAACAGGAGACTAAACGGCATCTGCCACATCTTTAACCAAATTATTAAAAGTTTCAGGGTGCCTGACTGAATGCCACCCACCCTTAAAGAACAATTGCTTTTTCCACCAGTGCACATCAAGCATGGTATATTGACTACAAAGCGGTAAACTCAAGTATTCTACTATGTTTGTAAAACCAGATCAAGGTCTTGAGTTGCCTATGTAAAATTCACAACAGTCTGAGACTGAAATATATATGTATGAGAACACAAGACATGAACCCTTGACATGTGATGCTCCTAGGATCTGGAAATATCCCCAGTTCCTTCCAAACAGTTCTGACAAGCTTCCTCACTTCTGTTCTTCAGAACTGAAGACACTCCTTTTCAAGCAGCACCCATGTGTTACCCTCAGTTAATAGCAACCCTTGTCATGCCTGCATCTCCTCCATCTTTACTCATTCCCACTATCCACAACTTAGTGCAGTTTATCCATTGTTTTGTAGCTATGTTTGTGTTGTATAAATCCCAACACATACATACATCCATATTCTCTTTCACTGGTGGCCATATGATATATGGAGATGTGGCATTTCATTCATTTAACATTGCTTCTGCACATGGAGAGGATACACACCCTTACATGTTACTTCTGAGTACATAGTGCAGCATGATCTCCTCAGGGCAATTGCTTCCTGTGGAGCACCTCGTAATTGTAATTGTAATTGTATTTATATAGCACTTACTACCCCATATGAGGAGTCAAAGCGCTTTTCTGCAAGTAGCACGCTACTCCGGAACCCAAACAGGATTAGTGGTGAATTAGTAAAGGGAAATATTAAATTAATTTGAGCGGTGCACATGTGAGTCTGTTAGTTGGGTTGAAAAGGATACTTGAGGGATAGAAGAGTGAAGGGTCTAGAAGGTGTTTATTTGAAGATTATAGCAGCAGGGGAAGGTTTGGGATGAGTAGAGGGGAGGGGGGGAAGAGTCAGAGGGAAGGGTTTAGAACGGCTTGTTTGGGAGATCTGAATAGTAAAAGAGGTGTGAGATGATGCAAGGAGGGGTAGAGGAGGGAGGAGTCTAGAAAGGATTATTTTGGGGATCATATTTGTAGAATGGGGTTTGGGGTGAGTCAGAGAGTGGAGATAGAGGATATATTGAGAGGAGTTAAGGGTGAGAAATAGGGTTGTGCATTGGTGAGAGTAGTAGATTGAGGTTTGGGATGAGTCAGAGAGTGGCGGTAGAGGATATAATGAGAGAGGTATAGGGTGAGATATAGGGTAGTGCATTAGAGATGCTAAATTACGAGTAAAGTAATAAATATAAAGATGCATAAGTACATGGAAGGTATATATGTATAAGTAAGGTAGTTGTATTTAATAAACTCAAACTTTCAAGTGTTGCTGTACTTTAAGCTAATTTGTTTGCTTTTATAATTTTTTTTATTCAATAGTCAAGCAATTGTAGATGAATAGTTATGATAAAAATATACTTATTTATGTAGTGACCTATATACATGTTAAAAATAGAATAAAATAATCATAAGTAGTATGTACATGTTAAGCAGAACTAACGAATATCTATATAAATTATTATTTTACACATTTATACAAAGGAATACACACATTTAGGTACACATATATAATCCAAATAACTGCTTATATACACAGGGATAGGCTGTATATGTAGGTTTGAGTATGGTGGTTATGTGAGGAAGAACCAACTCTTAAGTAGTCTTCTGATGATAAGGTAGTTATCCGTGGATCTTATGTTTGGGGGTAAGGAGTTCCATAGTTTATATGCTTGAACAGAGAAGGATGTGCCACCTATGGTCTTTTTCTTGTATGCTAGGGTTTTGAGGCGAGGTGCCAATCTAGAGCGGATGTTCCTTTATTGAATGTATTTGGTGATTTTATTCCTGATGAAGAGCGTCCCTGTTCCATGTATCGCTTTGTGGGTGATACAAAGCAGCTTGAAGGTGGATCTACTGGCAACCGGTAACCAATGTAGTGCCTTCAAGGCCCAGGAAATGTGGGCTTGTGGCTGTAAATGTAAGAGTAGTCTGGCAGCAGAGTGCTGAATCCATTATAGTCTTTTCATAGTTGTTAGAGATGATCTGTGGTAGAGGCTATTGGCGTAATCGAGTTTAGACAACAAGAGAGATAATAGCCTGGACCTTGTGTGGAAATCCCAGGTGAGGGAAGATGTGTTGCAGAGTTTTTATAGTAATGAAGCTTGATCTTGCTAGTTTGTTCACTTGGGCATTAATTGATAGCTTGGAGTCCATGGTAATTCAGAGGTTTCTTACTTCCTTAGATACTTTAGGCTGTGTTCCCAGACCGTCAGGCCAGGCGGCGAGTGGGTCATAATTTTTCTAATCGCCACATGTGAGTATTTCTGTTTTGGAAGCATATCATTTGAGATGGCTCAATTTCATCCACTAATCAATGGCTCTGAGGCAACTGAAAATTTGTGAGTTTCCAATGTCTTTGGGGCTTTCCAGTTTAAGGAGTATTTGTGCGTCATCTGCATAGTTATAGCATGTTAGCTGAAATTCATTGATCACTGCCGGTAATGACTTCCTGTAGATGTTGAAAAGCATGGGTGAGATGATAGAGCTCTGAGGGACCCCTGCTTTTGTGAAGTACTGTTTTGATGAGAAAGAGGGGTATGGATGACATTAGTTCTGTTTTCAAGGTAGGTATGATGTGATCCAGTTGAGAGCAGTCCCCTCCATGCCATGAGATGTCCAAGAGAAGTAGTGCAGCAAAACTCTTCTGGTCAACTGTGTTCTTAAGGTCATCCCAGATGGCAATGAGAGCAGATTCTGTGCCTCTTCCTGGACAAAAACCTGTTTGGAAGTCTGAAAGTATGGAATTATCTTCAATGAATTGTGACATCTGGGAGAATGCTGCTCTTTCTATCAGTTTGCCCAGGAAAGGTGCATTTGTAATCGGTCTATTGTTGTCGAGTTTAAGCGGGTCTGGGTTTATTTTCTTTAGTAATGGGCTTATATATGACTTTTTTTTTAGATCTTCTGTAAATATTCCCGTAGTGGAATTGTTGATGATTCTACTTACTGGTGTGGCAGCAAAGGTAGTTAGAAGAATTTTCTTGAAGGTTTGTGGTGGACATGGGTCAGAAGGGCTGCCAGAAGGCCTGCTTGCTTTGACCAGGTCCATAAATTCATTGTATGATACTTGTTGGAAGGAATGCAGAGACTTGGTTAGACTACTCTTGGAGGGTTGTTTCTGGAAAAGGGTTGGTGCGGTTGGGTTTTCAGTATTTTAAATAGGAGTCCAACTCGTCTGCTTTGGTTGTGTAATGATATGCCAGTTTGGGAATTCTTGAGTAATGGGATGAGCTCCTTCTAGGCAATTTGGTTTACGAACTTTGGTGAGAAATTTATAGAATTCTTTATTTGCACATTTAGCTTTCTGAATTCTGTCTCAAAGGTATCTTATCTTAGATTTTTTGATTGCTGACTTGTATTATCAGTTAAGTTTCTTTAGGTGAAGATTTTCGTGATTGGTGTTTATTTTGAGCCAGATGTGTTGCAGCCTTCTAATTTTCTATTTTATCTCTTTTATCTCTGTATTTCTCTAAGGAGCCTGTTTTCTTTTGTTCTGTTGTGTCATTCTTATTGGTATTAGGATATCAAAAGCTTCCTGTAGCCTCTCATATAGTTTTTGAAAGGAATTGTTTTGTGTCTAAATCTGTACTGGATGTTGGTTGTGTTTCTAAGTATTCAAAATTGAGTTTGTTCCATGGTCGATAGCTGGATGCATGTAGGTTGTTTTAGGTGTGTTGGTTTGTGGTGTTTTAAGTTAGAACGCAAGCAAATGATGGTCTGGCCATGTGACTGGAGTAATCATTTGAATGGTAACTATTTCTGGATTTGCAAAAATTACATCTAGGATATGTCCAGCGATGTGTGTGGGTCTGTGGACGATCTGATGTAGGTTCAGTGCGTCTAGGCCAGTGATGATTGTTTTTGGATGGGGCATATTTTGTGTCTCAAATCAAATATTTAGGTCATCAAGAATGCATAGGTTGTAGTGTAGTGTTATCAGGTTTGAAACTGCGTCTAGAAATGTGTCTGGGAATGTTGCATTGCTAGGTGGAAATCTGTAAGGGGTAGGAAGTTACAGAAGAAAAATGGTGTAGGGTTGCATCTGGTGAAGAGGGTCTCACAACCTTGTATGGAGACGTCGTCAGCTTTAGTGATATTTAATGTTTGCTTGAATACAACAGCTAGGCCACCTCCTCTTTTTCCTATACAATTTTGTGTGATGGTTTGATAGCCTAGAGGAACGGCGTCATGCAACACTGGAGCCACGCCATCTCCCAACCATGATTCAGTTATGTAGAGTAAGTCAGGTTGTGCGTCAGTGAGAATGTCGTAGATGTGATGCTTATTTTTTTAGAGTGATCAAGCATTTATTAGTAGGCAGTTTAGAGAATGTGTTTTGGCGATGGTGTAACTTTGTTTTGTAGAAGAGTGAGCTGTGTTTTGTGGGCTTGTAGCTGGTGTATCCTTAGTACTGGTATTACCTGTATGAGGATAGTAATAGTGTAGTTGTCCTGTATCATATTCCTCATCCAGCAGGCTAAGAAGGCCTTTTGATGGGTCTGTGTGTGTAGGTGGTGGAGATGGTGGTTGAGAGTGAGTTGGTGAGATGTGTTGTTTTTGTAGAGTAGCCTTGTTGTGCAGTAGATATGGAGATGCAAAGTTGTGAAGAGTGGCATGTTGTTTATTTTGTTTGCATCTGCTTAGGGTGGAAGGTGTATGAGTTGGGGTGGTGGTGCAGCATATGGGTCATGTTGTAAGGTTCTAAATTGTCCAATGAATGAGATGCGGTTAAAAGAAAGAGTTGCTGTATATGTGTTAGGTGTGGGGGAAGAGAGAAAGCTTGGCAGTGGAGTTGGTTTAGTGTGTGTATTATTTGTGTAGTCAGGAGGGTGAGAGTGGGTGTATGTTTCTAATTTGTGATGGAAAGTATTATGAGGTAGTGTGTATGTGTTAGATTTTGTAGTGCTGGTGTGTGTTGTAGTGTAGTTCCTATTTCCCTAATAGGCTCTGCGCATTGGAATAATATAACCTATTGGCTTGACATAGGACTAAGGTCGGTATGTCCCTATCGAGTATATTAAACTTAATTACTTGTGCCAGCTAGCTCAGAGGCCACTAGAAACTCCTTGAGAACAAGAAGGGAGTAGTTTCTGGCAACCGAAAAACATGACAACTTTGTTTCCCTTTAGAATCGGAACACGTCTCAGAATCGTGGAAACAATAGATAACAGTTTCACTCAGTCAATCGTGCATGCTTAGTTTCTACAGAGTTACACAGAAAGGAAAGACGGGCGTTTCAATAAAAGGTTTTATTGAACAGTCTTGTTTCTTGTGTAAGAGATATGTGCTGTTATGATCACAAGACAGTATGCAAGATAAATAATGTACAGCGTAAGCAGTAGAAATAAATAATACTGCGCTAGCATTATCTTTTAGCATATATTCACGTACATAAATAACATGAGCTAAAAATGTGAGTACTCATACGATGCGTCTCTAAGCTAGTTCTACCCCAATGTACCTAACCTAGTCTAGGTGTAGGGAAAGGTAAAAGTAGGTGGAGTATTCTCTAGTCTGGTATAGTAAGAGTATGTTAAGTATAGTACGCCAAGTATGCCAAGAGTCCCTCTAGGTTCTAGTGAGCTCCATACCTTGAGAATGAGAGAGGTGGGAATCTCTTGCCGGATCTGGAACTCTAACACCCCGCGAAGGGAGTCAGAACACTGGAAGCTGGATTCGTCTGCGTGCAGGAATGACAGCATCTTCTCAGTGCGTCAGGCCGGGATACGGGCTCCTCTGAAGTCGAGGTCTCCTCTAACTTGCTTGGGCGAGGGAAGGTATATTTGTACCTGATAGGTGCCTCGGAATGTTAGCATTGACGTGAAGTCGGACAGAGGAAGACGTCAGGAATGAACCCTTAAGGTATAACGGTTCATACATAATAGATGAGTTCTTGGAGAAATCAATAGTCCTGTGCTAGGGGAACTCCCGAAGCTTAAGGGTCTGGTTTCTAAGAACTCGTTGTGACGTTAGGGTGGACGGATGTCGGTGACCATGCCTGTATTTGGAGTGCACGGTTAAGGCTTAAATAAGGACAGGGATTCTATGCCTATATAAGGGCAATGCGAATTGTGCCTATATAAGGACATGATTCAGGAAAACCTATATACGGACACCTAAAGCGGAATACAACACCCACTCCACTTTCGAATGAACGATAATACTAAATGCTAAACATTTAAATGCTAAACATAAAATTGAGTACCACATGTTGCTAAAAACATTTCTAAAAGCATATTAAAAGAAGCTCAAAACTGTTGAAATGCAATAGGTACTGTACATTTAAAGCATCGTTATCATTCTAAGCATAAAATGGAAGTAAATGCAACATGAATGAATAAACAGAAATATATACATATGATGAAATGGTTGATAAGTTTTCAAAAATCAAAGCCATTGCATGTCATGGAATAAAAAATGAAATGTTAGGCAAGTGAGGTGACAATGTGTCCCTGGAAGTATTCAAAGAAGTCCGTTCTATAAGACTAGTTCTACTGCAAGCAGATTGTTCATTTGCCATGTCATTTAAAAAAAATTTTTTAAAAGAAAAAAGTTCAATTCTGGGAAAAGTTCCAAGTTTTGAAAATTATGAAGGCCAAATGTCATTGTTGCCCTTGTACACTGTGAGCCGAATCAAAGTCAGTGTATGGGTCTGGCGTAAACATTAGATCATCTATTTCCGTAGCCAAAATATCGTCCACCGAAGTTGGTGACATTTGGAACACCTCGCTCAGAAGGTTAATTGCACAGAGATGAGAAACATCGCCTTCAGCAGAAAATGCAATGTTCGCGTCCGTTGTTACCTGTGTGCCTGTTGATCCATCTCGTACCTCAGCAGCTGCCGGAAGCGTCTGTGAGATCTCAATGAATGCCGTCATCAGGATTGGAAGCCTCTGGGGACAACACACAGCATGGGCCGTTATCGGTACCAGCAGAGTATCGATATCCGTTGGCATGACTGATGGGAGTGTTAGACAGGTGTCTAGCACGCATTCTTCCCCGCAAAACAGGCAGCGTAGAACAGGTAAGATGCAATCTTGCCAGATTGGTCTGAATGACAGGAACCACGTTGTATTAAGTTCCCGTAGACGAGGCATGCCCAAAAGCTGTACTATTCGCTCACGGCATTTCCGTTCAAGGAGAGCTTTCTCCACATCGCTCGGAGTGATGTTGGCGAATAGGCTTGCCATAGCGTAGTAGGAGGAATAGAAACAGAATTCCTGCAACAAGTGCTAGAATTAACGGCACACCACCAAACACCGAATGTGCGAAGTTTGGGATGATTCCGAGGACAGCCTGGAAAGGTGCTAATAGTCCGGAACAGATGGTCTTAAATACATGTACATTTCCGCTTGTATCAGACATGTTAAAGATACGTCCTATCATTTCTACGAAATGTATAGGGCAGTTTGTACGAATTAAAGCCTGTATCTCTACCGAAGTCCTTGCAACTTGTAGATCATAGGTTTCTTTGGCCGAGGTCAAAGGCACTGTTTGTTGTATAAGCATGGCTTTCATTCTGCTTAAAGTATCAAATCTTATAAAAGAGACATTCAACGAAGGCTGCAAAGGTGACTCCCTGACTGTGTCTATTGGGGCAAACAATACTTGCATACAGCAATTGACCCTGGAGTTGACCGTTACTAGATATGGGATGCCTGGCAACATGCCACAGCAACTCTGATCATTCAACATGAGGTAACTCCCATTAGAAAGTTGGCCAAACGTTTGATTAATCACAGCAGCTGGTGTACCCTGCTGGTGGCAGGACAAATTTGCCACAGAACCATTACAAGCCCCGTGTAAAGATATGTCCTGACAAATTAGTGAACCGCTTAGTGCACTTTCACAGTGTGTACCGCTCAGAAACACTTCACGATCCCCACTCCAACATCTATATGTGTAAGGTAAATTCCAGGATGTCTTAATGTATTCTTTACCCAACCTTTCATATTTGCCTGCTTGCATCTGTTTGAGGCAATACTGAAACTGAAAAGTAGTCACAGGTAGACTAATTTTGCCATGAATAAGACATTCTGTAGCTGTTTTTTCTGCCACTGTGAATGGTAATTTCTCAAGTTTTTCAATGCTCAGCACTGTATACTTTGCTCCCCTTTGTGCCAGTTCGATCTGTTTATCAGTTAGATTGTATTCTGCAAACAGAGCCGACGTGTTGATAAAACGCCAAGGCACATAGCCCGCACGCAAAGATTGCAGCGTCCAGCTTAATAACATAATAGAACGTAACTGAGATTGGCCTTGTTGTAACATGGCTAAATCTTGTTCCAGTATGTCGATAGCAGAGGATACAATACTGTCCAATGAATAAATTCTGGAGGACAAAGTTGTTAACCCATTGTCGACCACAGTGAGAGTTTTCTCTAAGTTAATATGATCAAGTTCACGTATTCGTTCTGCGGCCTCCATCTGTGACACCTTCCATGCTTCATTATAAGCAGCATAGATGCCGGCATATATGAAACGTTTTTGACGTGGTTGTCTTGGTCCAAGCAAGAATTCCCTAAGGTCTGCGTCTTCTTTAAGTAAAGATAAGTGTTGTTTCACATCCTTAAGTGTAGATTTTTCCAGCCAATCGAGGCATAATTTTCCTACACTGTATGTTGTTACTACCCCCGGATGCTGTCTTTGGACGTATCAATCAATCAGGGAATTGTAAGCGCGCTACTCACCCGTGAGGGTCTCAAGGCGCTGAGGGGGGGGTCCGCAGATCTGTTTAGCCGAAGAGCCAGGTCTTGAGGGTCTTCCTGAAGGTGTTCAGGGAGGGCGCGTCTGATGTCTGCCGGTAGCTCGTTCCAGGTCTTGGCTGCAATGTGAGAGAAGGATCTTCCACCTGCTCTGGCTCTGTGGATGCACGGGGTTTCGGCCAGTGCGAGGTTGGAAGATCGGAGGTTTCTTTTGGGTACGTGGAAGTTGATTCTGTCGTTGAGGTATTTGGGTCCGTTGTTGTGTAGGCATTTGTAGGCGTGAGTGAGGATTTTGAAAGTGACTCTTTTCTCCACGGGGAAACAGTGGAGACTTCGTAGGTGTTGGCTGATGTGTTCGTGTCGGGGGATGCCGAGGACGAGTCTAGTGGCGGTGTTCTGTACTGTCTGGATTTTGCGGAGTAGGGACTTGTTGATGCCGGCGTAGAGTGCGTTTCCATAGTCCAGTCTGCTGGTGATGAGTGCATGGGTGACTGTCTTCTTTGACTCAGGGGGGATCCACTTGAAGGTCTTGCTGAGGATGCGGAGGGTGTTGAAGCAGCTGGAGGTGACGGCGTTGACCTGTCGGTTCATGGAGTGTGATGAGTCGAGTACGATGCAGAGGTTCTTGGTGTGGTCTGAGGGGGTAGGTGGGCTTCCGAGGGCGGTCGGCCACCAGGTGCTGTCCCATGCAGAAGGGGTGCTACCGAGGATGAGGACTTCTGTCTTCTCGGCGTTGAGCTTCAGGCAGCTGTTGGTCATCCAGACTGCGACGTCTTGCATTCCTTTCTGGAAGTTGAGTTTGGCAGTGGTGGGGTCTTTGGTGAGGGAGAGGATGAGCTGGGTGTCGTCGGCGTAGGATACGATGTTGAGGCCGTGTTGTCGGACGATGGCTGCGAGGGGGGCCATGTAAATGTTGAAGAGGGTGGGGCTCAGTGATGAACCCTGTGGGACTCCGCAGGTGATTTTCGTGGGGTCGGGGAGGAAGGGTGGGAGTCTGATCCTTTGGCTTCTTCTGGTGAGGAATGATCGGATCTAGTCCAGGGATGTTCCTTGTATGCCGGCGTCGTGTAGTCTGACGACTAGTGTGCGATGGGAGACGGTGTCGAAGGCCGCTGATAGGTCGAGTAGGATGAGGGCTGCGGAGTGGCCTTGGTCCAGGAGGGTGCGGATGTCGTCTGTGGGGGCGAGTAGGGTGGTCTCTGTGCTGTGGTTGCTTCGGAATCCGGATTGGAATGGGTCGAGGACAGCGTTTTCTTCAATGAATCGTGTCAGTTTCCTGTTGACTGTTTTCTCTGCAACTTTGGCTGCGAAGGGGAGGAGCGAGATGGGCCGATAGTTCTTGAGGTTGGTGGGGTCAGCTGTGGGCTTCTTGAGCAGGGGTCTGACTTCTGCGCACCTCCAGTTATGTGGGAAGGTGCCTGTTTTGAAGGTGGTGTTGATGGTGCGTTGTAGTTCGGGTGCGATGGCGGCCACGGCTCTATGGTAGATGTGAGGGGGGCAGGGGTCGGTGGGGGCCCCCGAGTGGATGCTTTTCATGGTCGAGGCGGTGTCTTCGGCCGTAATCGGTGTCCAGTTGGAGATGGTGGGCTGGCTGGTGTTTCTGGGGGGCGGGGGGCCATCTGTGGCGCCTGGTGGATGGTCGATGAAGTTGTCGTAGAGGTTTTTGATCTTGAGGTGGAAATAGGTTCCAAGCTTGACGCAGAGGTCTTGGGATGGGGTGATGTCTGTGGCTTCGCTGCGTGGGTTGGTGAATTCTTGAATGACACTGAAAAGTTCCTTGGAGTTGTTGGAGTTGGCCAGGATTTTGTTGTGGATGAAGTTCCTTTTGGTGGCTCTGATCTGGTTGTGGTAGTCCGTCATGGCGTCCTTGTAGGTGGTGTGGTTTTCGGTTGTCTTGGTGTTTCTCCAGTTCTTCTCCAGGCGTCTGCAGGTGCGTCTGGCTTCTTGGAGAGCGGTTGTGAACCAGGCGGCTTTCCTGGGGCGTTGTCTGTAGGGGTTGCGTAGCGGGGCGAGCTCATCTGCGCAGTTGGAGATCCAGGTGTGGAGTTCTCTGGCTGCGTCGTTTGCGCTGTTTGCGTCGGGTGCCCAGGTGTGGTTGTCTCGGTTGAGGGTGGAGTTAAGTTGCTCGTCGGTAACCTTGCTCCAGTTCCTTCGTGGTGGGTGTGGGGCTGGTTTGGGTGCCTTGGGTTTGTTGATGGCAAAGTGTACGCAGTGGTGGTCGGTCCATGGCGGCTGCGTTGTGTGGCTGAAATGGACGCTGTTTCCTGCCGCGAAGATGGGGTCGAGGTGTGTCCTGCTCTGTGGGTCGGTGTGTTGACGAGTTGTTTAAGTCCGAAGCTGGCGAGGTTGTCACAAGGATAGTGGAGTTGGGGTCGCTGGGGTTGTCGAGGTGGAAGTTCAGGTCTCCAATGAGTATGTAGTTTGTTGAGGCGATCGCGTGGGGTGCGATTAAGTCGGTCATGGTGGCGGCGAAGGGTGTTCGGGGGCCGGGGGGTCTGTAGACGAGGGTTCCTCGGAGTATGGCTTTGGGGGTGGTCTGGATCTTGAAGTGCAGGTGTTCGGCGGAGGGGAAGGTTTCGCTGGAGGTGGTGAGGCGGAGGGTGCTCTTGTGGGCGATGGCGAGGCCCCCTCCTGGATGGTTGGGGCGGTCTTTCCTCTGGATCTTGTATCCGTCTGGGATGGCGGTGCTGATGTCGGGGGCGGAGGATGCGTTGGTCCAGGTCTCTGTGAAGAAGGCGATGTCGGGCGAAAGAGAGTCGAGTAGGTTCCAGATTTCCATGGCGTGTTTGTGTACGGAGCGTACATTGAGGAGGATGCATTTTAGGGTGTCGCCGGTGCTGGCGTCGGCGGTGTTGGAGGCCGGGGTGGTGGTGAGGGTATGGCGGCAGTGGAGGCAGGAGAACTGGCCGTGGGTTGTGTTCGGCAAGGCCTGTTGGCATTCTCTAAGTCTTCCAGGGTTGAGTGCGAGGAGGGTGGTGGTGTCATAGCAATGGGTAGTGGGAGGGCCAGGGTTCCTGGCGCTGGCTGCGGTCGGGTCGCGGACGGGCGCAGACGGGCTTGCCTTTGGCGTGCCTTCGGCGCGCCGGCAGCACGACCGCGCAGCGGCCGCCATTAAGTAGGGGAGGTGGGAGGGAGGAGAGGCTGGGAGGCAGGAGCAGGGGAATTCCGGGGGGGAATTCCGGGGGGAAATTCCAGAGGGGAAATTCCGGGGGGGAATTCCGGGGGGGAGGGGCCGCAGGGGCAGCAGCGGCGAAAGGCAAAAGGAACAGGCAGGCACGAGAAAATAAAAACAGTGGTGGAATTAGAGTAAGACACAGATGGGCACAATAACAGTGGCACAACAGGGAAAAAAATTAAGAAAAAAAGCGTCTGAGAAAGGTTACGGTGGTTGGAGGCAGTCTGGTCCCAGTTGGAGCGGGCAGCAGGCACAGGAGCGGGAAGCAGCCTCGAACCTCCCAAGGAGGAGGTCGGGGTCTGGAGGCAAGAGACGGCACAGCAGAGCAGTGGAGAGAGAGTGGACCTAGACCGAGGGTCGGAGGTCTTACTGGTGCTCCCCCGCAGCAGCCGCCATTAAGTAGGGGAGGTGGGAGGGAGGAGAGGCTGGGAGGCGGGAGCAGGGGAATTCCGGGGGGGAATTCCTGGGGGAAATTCCGGAGGGGAAATTCCGGGGGGGAATTCCGGGGGGGAGGGGCCGCAGGGGCAGCAGCGGCAAAAGGCACAAGGAACAGTCAGGCACGAGAAAATAAAAACAGTGGTGGAATTAGAGAAAGACACAGATGGGCACAATAACAGTGGCACAACAGGGAAAAAAATTAATTAAAAAAGCGTCTGAGAAAGGTTACTGTGGTTGGAGGCAGTCTGGTCCCAGTTGGAGCGGGCAGCAGGCGCAGGAGCGGGCAGCAGCCTCGAACCTCCCAAGGAGGAGGTCGGGGTCTGGAGGCAAGAGACGGCACAGCGGAGCAGTGGGGAGAGAGTGGACCTAGACCGAGGGTCGGAGGTCTTACGGATCGTGGGTCAGGCCTATGAATAGTAAACCCCTGTGTTTTATTCAGGAATCTCTCTTGACAGTTGTTTGTGTCTGTGGGCCAGATCAACCATTTTCTCCAATCAGAATTTGTTCTGTTGAGTTGTAGTATTGTGTCAACTGTAACCGCTGCCTGTGTATTGTTATCACTGGCAGGTGTTGGTACAGAAGGAGTTTTCATGTCTTTAATCGTGGCTAAACCAAGGCAAGACGTTTGTTGCACAGTGTCATTCAAAAACATTATTTGCTGAGGGACGATACAGGCTCTAAACAAAGCTTCTCTCCCCTGCACTTGCCAATCTTTAGTACCCCAGACAGATTTAGTGTTATTGTGTCTTTCCACAAGTCGAAACCATGTCTAGACAGATGGGCAATAAATGCTGCAGAGTAAATCTGTTTTGTATTAGTTAACATAATTTTCAGTCCTGTTTTGTTCACATTTTTATAGTAAAATGTTTCTGGATCAGATGTATTGTATCTTGAAAAATATGGAAACTTTTTAGCAAATGTTTTTGAACTACCTTTTGGTGGTGTAGGACAATGCTCCCATTGGTTAAACATAAACACATTTCTAGGTGTTGCAGATTTATGCAAAAAATGATGACCATAGTGGTTATAGCAATACTGCTGTTCATAGTCTGATGAACCCTCTAAATATTCATTATTAGAAAATGCAGCAGACCTTTCTAGATCAAACATTATGTCATTTACAGTCTCAAAGTCCCAATCATCAGAATAGGTACTGGATGAAACAAAATCACTTAGTGAAATCTTAAATAAATGTGGAATGTTCAATTGTTCCGTAGGGCCAAAGATATCGAAATCAGTTTTGTCCCACACTATACCATCCTGTATAGGAACGGCTGTGATGTTCACTGCTGATAAGTCTCTTGCTTCACGATGGGAAGATTTGTGAGGTTTCAAAAGTAAGTTCACTTCTTTTCTTTCAGTTTTCACATGGATATATCTGCCATTTATAAGCACGCTCATAGTCATAACCAAAGCTAGCCACAGCAGAAAGAAAAATATTCCAGAAATAACCCAGAGTTCAATCCACGGTGAAATCAGATAAGTCTTTCTCAAAAAATGAAAAAAGTCTTGTACTTGCTGTTTGAAAGTTAATGATGCTGGCGACGTCTCGGGCTCACTCAGATCCTCAGAAAACGTATCAAAGTTAATGAAATAGCCAGAAGCAGTTCTGTCAATTGTTGGAATTGCATCAGGATTTGTAGAAATTGCTGGAACCAGTTGATCACTTGTTACATTGGTGTAGACAGGTGTATTTGGACGAACTGTTACTTGAGTTTCAAGAGAGATGAGTTCCAAAGCATTGTTGCTTAGTCCTTCATCTGTTACTGCTGAATTCTAGATGGTTATCAGTCTTTCAGTCTGAACCTCTTGGATAGTAGTGAGAGGAGTGCGTCTGCTACTAGGTCAGAGTCCACGAGGCCTACTATTTAGTATTGGCCACATACTGTGGTTTGATGAGGTCAATGGACACAAATCTTTTCTCCTTTTTTCCAGCAAGGGGCGGCAGAAGTACTGTTCTTGTTCCGTGTATGGCTAGGACAGGTACTGGTTGTCTGTAAGAAGGTCCAAATTCCTTCTTGTCCGCAATTTTCTCTCTGACTAGATCCCCAACTTTTGGAATCCAGACAGGCCTTGCTGGGACCGCCGGTTTTTCCCCAGTGGTGGTTGGCTGCAGGAATACGTTGCTTTGTTTCGATCTTAGTTCATTTAGATCCTGTAAAACAGCCAAACGATCTTTGATATCAAAGGGTTTATTTTCCACCACTGTGCCTCTACATTCTAGATCAGGCACCCACATTCTTGTCCCAAATAGGACCTCATATGGAGTGACCCCCCCTAGAGAACTTCTTTGCAAATTATTTAATGAGCGTTGGACCCCATAAAGATGTTTGACCCACCCATCACCCAAACCTAATACCCTAGCTGTTATAGACTGCTTTATGTCCCGGTTTTTTCTTTCCACAACAGAATTTCCCTCAGGATGAAATGGAGAGGAGTACCGCAATGCAACGCCCAGACTGGCCATGGCTTCTTTGTAAGCCCGAGAGCTAAACGCAGGGCCCTGGTCAGAATGTAGCGTGCCTATTGCGTATGTGCCGATAAAGACTCGCAAATCTTTTATAACAGTTCGAGCGTCAGCCGAGCGCTGAGGCCATATCCATAGGAACCTTGACTTAGTATTTGTGGGATTGCAGTTGTCCACAAGGACGCCTGTGCATAGATAGTCTAATGCTGTCTAACAATGGTGTCTGTCCTTGGCAGGCTACTTCGTAGCATGGTGTCTGGTGGCGTTCTGCATCTTGCTGTACCTTACAGTCTATGCAGTCATTGATGAAGATGTGAATCTGTGTATTTATTCCAGGCCACCAGTACATCTCTTTTAATGTCAATATTGTTTTAGAGATCCCTTGATGTGACAGACCCTCCCCCAGATGTGTTTCATAAATCAAAGCTGCTCTACGTTCCATGTTTGGAATTACCCTATCCCCCACTCCAGGGATTCGAGCAAAAGGAACGTTGTTCGCATCAATTACATAAGAGTACTTGAGTGGAAACTTTTTGGTAACGCTGCACCACTGCCTTTGCTCGTAGCATTGACAGCCAACATTATCTCACTGTCTATTCTCGTTTTTGAACGAGTGATCGCAGCTACGGAAGCCGTCTGAACAGCCCCCTTTGCGGCTTCGTCAGCCAATGAATTCCCTGCAACGTGAACGCCATCACGTTGATGACTCAGTGTGTGTATCACGTGAGCCTTTGGTAGTTCGCTTTTTAACTGAACTACTTGTTCCCAAAACGTTTTATGCTTTATTGTGCCACCTTTTGCATCTTTGAACCCATGTTCAAGCCAAGTTTGTATATATTCATTATACGACTCCACACAGTAGAGAGAATCGCACACTATTAGTGTGGGGAATTCTCGATCTGTACTTTCAAGTGCCAGTTTGAATGCTTGTAGTTCAGCTCGCTGAGCTGTACAATCTCCTAGATATTGGGTTTTTGTGACCATAGGTCTGACGTTGCCATCGCGCATGCGACCTTTAACGATTGCGCACGCTGCACTGTAAGCTTGCTTACTCCCTGTTGCGGGTTGTGCAGATCCGTCAGTGTAAATTATGAATTCGTACTGATCGAGAGGCAGAATCTCAGTGGGCAGAGGACATTCATGTTCATATTGCAGGAACGCTTGTGTTTTTAAATCAGGATCAAAAACATATTCAACATCTGTTGCAGCAAGAGAATTAACCCATTCTATCCATCTAGGATGTAGTGCTTTAGCATTTGGAATGCTCGCTTTTGTTACCGCCTCTAAGGCCGGAACTGGGGTTACGACAATAATGCGTTTCCCTTGGGCTAGAGCTCTTTCTTTTGCTACAGCGGTTTGAACTGCTGTCAGTATTTTTTCAGATGAAGTGAAGCGCATTTCTGCTTGTGTATACAAATGTGATTTGTATGCAATTGGTACTTTTTCACCCTCATTAAATGTTAAGTAGGTGAATCCGCATTGACCCGAAATTATTCGGATGACTAAATTGCGTTGACTTACGCGTGTTTGTAAGTGATTTGTTGCTAACATGTTAGCTTGGAGTGAACGCAAGATTTCTGTGTGTTCATGTGTCCAATTCTTGATTGAAAAATCAGGTTTGATTAGTGCGTAGAGAGGTTTAACCCTTTCTGCGTAATTTAGAATGTAAGTTCTTCCAAAATGTAGGAAACCCAGGATGGATTGTAAATTTTTCAGCGTCTTTGGAGGTTGGAGCAGCGCACACCTTTCTAAAAAGTTGGCTGCCAAGCTCTTTCCTTCACTTGAAAGCTCATATCCTAGAAAAAGGACATTGAGATGGGCAATTCTGGATTTTTTAAAGTTGAACTTATACCCCTCAGAGGCGAAGCCCAGTATAATGGTGCTCACCCTGTTCAAGTGCCTATCCAGGTCATCGTCTGTCAGATAGATGTCATCGACATATGACAATGCCTCATTATCATAAATTAGTAACTCCGTTACTCTCACTGAGAATAACCCCGGGCTGTTCTTGAACCCTTGTGGGAGTCGACAAAATTGACGCTGGGTCCCCATTATTGAGAAAGCTGTCAAGTACCTGCTTTCAGGTGCTATATTTTGACAAAAGAAACCATTTGAGATGTCCAATGTGGTTTTATATTTTTTACGCACATTGTTATTCATTAATGCTGTACTATGTGCATTTTGCACTGCAAATGTTTTAGAACAAGTGTTTAAGTGTCTGTAATCCAAAACTAGACGATAGGTGTTGTCTGGTTTGGAGACAGGAAACAAAGGATTGTTCATTGAAGAGGTGCATGTTTCAATCACCCCTTGGTATTCAAGTTGATCTAAGATCTCCTGACCTGTTTTTTAGCTTCTTGCTTTATTGGGTACTGCCTCTGTGCAGTAGGTTCATTTTTTAGATGTATTTTATGGTGAGGTGAGTCCTCATCCCATCCTACATGATTTTTGTATAATGCTGGGGCCTGGGCAACTGCCCATTTCCTGGCATAAGTATATTTTAGGTGTATTGGAATATGGTTAGAGAAGGCAGGCATAATAATGTCTTCGCCATGTGGGCACTCCCTGACAAATTGTGGTGGCCAGTCTTTTTCTGCTAGAAGTATATCATAACCCCTTGAAAGTTTTTCCCAAAAGAGTGCTTTCACCTGTCTAGGTATGTCTCCCTCCATCCGGAGTGTTATTTCATATAACTTTTGTGGAGTACTAACCCTGGTGTCTACAGTCTCAACTATAATGTACTCATTCAAGTCCACTATCTCCAGAAGTTCCTTCAGGTTCTCGCGAGCTATTGTGACTTCTGCTGCACTGTCCAGCATTGTCTGAGCCCATTCTCCATTCTTGAGTTGTGTTCTCAGTATCCTCGGCATGTCTGACCTTCAGACCTGCTACCTTCTTTTTTGAGAACTGAGGTTTAGATTTATTTTTCGGAACGTGTTTGTCGTCTTTTGATTTCGCGCGTTCTTCTCTATGTTCTGACCGTCCTCTTCTTTCCGATGTCTGTGATGATATCTGAAAGGTACGAGAGGAACGTGTATCAGTATCTTGATACCTGTCAGGCTTTTTCAAATTATCCCTATTCCTGAGGTTATACCTCCTTTCAGAGGGCTCCTTTTGAGGAGACCTACCTCGAGATTGAGAACGTTTCTCGTTTGAATTATGTTTATTAGTTTCCCACTTCTTTTTAGAAGATGTAGGAGTTTGTTTATTAGAGTCCTTCTCAGGACTTTCAGATAGTTTTGGCTTCAATGGTCTTCTGCCCAAACTATCTCTGCCTAATTCTGCGTAAGATTGTTCTATTATTCTGGGTAGTTCTGTTTGATGTTCTGTAACATCGAATTCCCTTAATCGTTGGCGGATCGCCACTGCGGCTGCCTCCCCTTTAATATTAGATAATATTATTGTTGAGACCTGGTGGAAATTTTTCAGTAATTTCATACCTATATTCAGAGCAGGCTCTGCCCCGTATTCGTTTTGAATTTGTTTCAGGACATCAGGTATTACTGCAATTGACGGAATACCATGTGTTTTAGTATAGATGGCAGCAAAGACTGAGCCCCAAGTGGTGCAGTCTTCCAGTTGTGGTGTGATCCCCATTGGTAAACAGATTGTTAGGATTCTGTGTTTCTCATAAGGGCTAGTATTTGGAAATACTGCTTCTATTTGAGTAATTTTTTGAGCTATCCAGAATGGAATTTGCTCACGTTTTGTGGGCATTTTTCCCATGACTGCGTATAGAGTCTGTGGTGTAATTTTTAGTGTATTCCCCTGTTGAGGAGTTTGATTTGGAATGGTTAATGGTGGTTGGACTGTGAAAGTCCTCATGACATATTGGACTAATTGTCTGTAAATTTTTATTAACTCTTGTAGTTGAGTTAGTAACTCCTCGTCTGACATTATATCAAGGTCAGGATGAGGAGTGTAGCCGGCTAGAATCGGCAATTTTGCTCCTGGTCTACCTAGTGGACCGAGCCTGGTAATGTTTTTGTGATGTTTTAGGGCGCCTTTAAACCAGAGCTGATGCTCCTGGTATGTTAGTGGAATTTCAATATGTTATGTTATGTTATGTTATGTTACGAGCATTTATAACGCGCACGGATACTCAGGAGTGTCCCGGAGCGGAAACCTTGCTAGTGAGGGTGAGTCAGATCGCGGAGTATTCTTAAGCAAAAAGCAGAGTTTTCAGCCGTCTTCTAAACGGCTTAGCATCTTGAATGCACCGGAGTTCAAAAGGGAGTGCATTCCAAGCCGCAGCAGCTCTATAGGCCAAAGAGCTACCGCCCATTCTCGCATGGCGGAAACGAGGAATCACTGCCAGGCACTGTGTCCTGGAACGCAGGTTTCTGGAAGGCATGTAGAATATAAAACGCTTCCTAAGATAACTCGGGTCGTACTGGTACAGAGCTGCATGTACCGTGGTGAGGGCTTTAAATCTCACTCTTTCTGCGACCGGCAGCCAATGGAGATCACGCAGGTGCTGTTGTATGCTTGATCTACGAGGGATATTCAATAAAACCCTGGCTGCGGCATTTTGAATGGACTGGAGTTTTTTCAGCTGGTACCCAGGAACACCGACATAGATCGCGTTCGCGTAATCAATACGTGACAGTATCAGTGCTCGAGTAACCATCTCTTTAGCAGGTCGAGGAAGAAGTGGCAGGAACTTCTTGAGGGATCTTAGTGTACCAAAACATTGTCCTGCTAGCTTTTTAATCTGAGTGGTAAACCTAAGATCCTCATTAAACCAAATCCCAAGGTTCTTAACCGGTTGACCATCAGAGTTGGGAAGAGGGTAATCAGCCGGCCAGAGAGATTCTTTGAACTGAGGGGGAAAGGAGCCGTACAGGAGGATTTCGGATTTATCCTCGTTGCACTTGAGCTCCGCTATATGGAGCCATCTGAAGACGGCAGACAGGCAGGCCGTGGCCTGGGCAGGAGAGGAGCCATCTTTGCTCCATGTAAAGAGGAGCTGGGTGTCATCAGCATAAGCGATGATCTTAGCACCCAGCTCCTCTGCCAGATAGATCAGTGGGGTCATATATATGTTAAAGAGAAGTGGGCTTAAAGTAGAGCCCTGAGGGACTCCCGTGGACACAGCTTGAATATATTCCTCTGGTGGTTCATCTTCTTTGTAGAAGTGAAACACTCTTGTGACTGGATTTGATTCTGGGAATACTATCCATGAATAGAATACCTCTGTCTGAAAGGATTTGTGTGCCTCTATCACGAAAACTGCTCTACCTCCTCTTGGTGGTAGGCCGTGTTTTATAAGTTTTAGAGTGATGGCTCTTCTTAAGTTTGGATGGATGTCTATAACACCCTCCTCGGTTTCATTTAAACCTGTAAAGTTAAAAGCTGTTACGACTGGTTGAGCCACAGCTCCACCGGTGTTGGTGGCATCGTCCCCGTGTTCGGACATTTTGTTTTTTGAAAAATGTAGAACAAGTTTCAAGGAAACAAAAGATAAGGTGCACAATATTTTGGAACACTGTATCCTTCAACGTTGAACAAACCAAACAACTAATATATAGGGTTTTTTGTCCTATTTAGTTATGGCGGATATTTAACCCTACCCACTCCAGACGTCTTATGGAGTATGTGAGTAGGGGTCTCTGAGAAAAGCACGACTGAGTTACTCAGTATCTAGTGTTAAATTACTGCCTTACCAAACGGTTGGGCGCCATGTAGTGTAGTTCCTATTTCCCTAATAGGCTCTGGGTATTGGAATAATATAACCTATAGGCTTGACATAGGACTAAGGTCGGTATGTCCCTATCGAGTATATTAAACTTAATTACTTGTGCCAGCTAGCTCAGAGGCCACTAGAAACTCCTTGAGAACAAGAAGGGAGTAGTTTCTGGCAACCGAAAAACATGAGAAACTTTGTTTCCCTTTAGAATCGGAACACGTCTCAGAATCGTGGAAACAATAGATAACAGTTTCACTCAGACAATCGTGCATGCTTAGTTTCTACAGAGTTACACAGAAAGGAAAGACGAGCGTTTCAATAAAAAGGTTTTATTGAACAGTCTTGTTTCTCGTGTAAGAGATATGTGCTGTTATGATCACAAGACAGTATGCAAGATAAATAATGTACAGCGTAAGCAGTAGAAATAAATAATACTGCGCTAGCATTATCTTTTAGCATATATTCACGTACATAAATAACATGAGCTAAAAATGCGAGTACTCATACGATGCGTCTCTAAGCTAGTTCTACCCCAATGTATCTAACCTAGTCTAGGTGTAGGGAAAGGTAAAAGTAGGTGGAGTATTCTCTAGTCTGGTATACTAAGAGTATGTTAAGTATAGTACGCCAAGTATGCCAAGAGTCCCTCTAGGTTCTAGTCAGCTCCATACCTTGAGAATGAGAGAGGTGGGAATCTCTTGCCGGATCTGGAACTCTAACACCCCGTGAAGGGAGTCAGAACACTGGAAGCTGGATTCGTCTGCGTGCAGGAATGACAGCGTCTTCTCAGTGCGTCAGGCCGGGATACGGGCTCCTCTGAAGTCGAGGTCTCCTCTAACTTGCTTGGGCGAGGGAAGGTATATTTATACCTGATAGGTGCCTCGGAATGTTAGCATTGACGTGAAGTCGGACAGAGGAAGACGTCAGGAATGAACCCTTAAGGTATAACGGTTCATACATAATAGATGAGTTCTTGGAGAAATCAATAGTCCTGTGCTAGGGAACTCCCGAAGCTTAAGGGTCTGGTTTCTAAGAACTCGTTGTGACGTTAGGGTGGACGGATGTCGGTGACCATGCCTGTATTTGGCGTGCACGGTTAATGCCTAAATAAGGGCAGGGATTCTATGCCTATATAAGGGCAATGCGAATTGTGCCTATATAAGGACATGATTCAGGAAAAACCTATATACGAACACCTAAAGCGGAATACAACAGTGTGTTATGTTTTATTTTTGAGGAGTAGTGAGAGGAGATGATGATGCATTTGTTTTCTGAGAAATATTTGTATGTAAAGTATTGTTGGCGAGTGGAAGGTGCTAGGTAATGGGGGTGGTGAGGGTGTTTTGGAAGAGAGTTTATGTGGTGTGTGAGAGGAGATGGACAAGAGTTAGGAGTTTTTGTGTTTGGATTGCTGGAAGAGGTAATATGTGTGGTGGAGTGTAAAGGTTGTGTGGTTGTGTTTTTTTGGTAAAAAGAGGAGGAGGATGTTGGTGGATGAAAAGATGAAAGGTTGAGTATAGGTTTGATGGTGACAGAAAGAGGTCTGTTAGGAGTAATTAGAGGGTAAAGTTGGGGCTTTGTATGAGCAGGGAGTGTGTGTCTGGATGGGATATAGTTACGTATGGTGTGGATTTGGGTTGTGTTGGTGATGAGTGGATTGGTTAGTGGTATAGGATAGAGTGGTGTTTTGTTTGTGAGTGAAGGTGCCATTGTGTGGTAGTTGGGGTAGAAGGGTGTATAGGTGTGGTTTGTGGGGTTTTGTAGTGTGTGTTGAGATACAGAAATGTGTGTAGGGCTTGTTTGTAGTAAATGTGTGGAGTGCATTTGCTGTGAGTGTGTTAATATGTTTGTTAATATGGATGGGTTAAGGTGGGAGCTGGTGAATGGGAAAAAGGGCAGCATATCTGGCCCTAGGCCCGACCAGTCCCAAACAGGCAACTGCCCTTGTCCTCTCCACCCTTCACCCTTCACCCCGATGCCCTGAACCCTGACCTTAAATAGCCCTAGTGATCAGGAGACCTCTTCAGCCAATGAGAACACTAGCCCTAACCCTAACTAATCATTTGCCAGTGCTCTCTAATCAGGTGACCAACTCAAATAATCTTTGATCTACTACAGCAAGCTCCTTTGTAACACAATGTATGGTAAAAAAAATAAGATGACTGCATGCTTGGACAGCAATCTGCAGTAAAAGAACAATGGAAGGACTGTATTGCCTTTGACTCTTTTCAGTGCTTCACTGCCTTTGGGGTAGATTTGTGCTACACGAATACCTCATACATTCATAACGTTCACCTGAATGGTATCTTGGCCCTTAATATCAAATGTTGATTGTTACAGAACTCAATGGTACTCATTTTATCGACATCAGAAGGATGAAAAACTGACATTGTGAGTGATAGAAATATCACACTAGTAATCCTTGAGGACCTATTTCTCAGGTACTCGAATGCTGCGCACACTCCACATGGTACACTCATTTTGATATTTGTTTATGCATTTTGAAAACGTCCTAGAAAGAGGCACGTGTCGACTGGATGCTCAGATGAATAATGCTGTAAAATTATCATTTGATAAAGAATGCAGAGAATAAACAACATCAAGATAATCTAACAATATGGTGTCTCGACCCAGAGATTGTGGACTGTTCAGGTGCTGGATGCGCGCCTGGTACCCAATATATTACATACATACATATGTTCATAACCCTGGTGACCTGTCAGGCCCTCACTTGCAGTAAAGACCAGCAACATCGAATAATAAATTAAGATTTAGAGGTTTAAACAGTTACTATTTACCATAGACAACACTGTAAATTTTTCTATCCCTGTTAAAAAGAATCTGTAAATATTGGATCATGAAAAGGGGCTAGACATCAAAACAGGGAATTCCCTGACAGAGGTACAAAGAGCTTGTAATACTGGTTTAGTCACCCCACACAAGGATTGATTACTGGTCTGCTAAAGCCTGATCTTTTTCGAGGCGAACCTCCCAAGAAGTTGAAACGCCTACTGAATTCTCAGCCAAAGTTCCAATCGAGCAATAACCTCTAATGCGAAAATTCAGCAAAATACACCAGAGCAGGAGGCACTCATGAAATTCAGTTTGCATTTGGTTTGCCACTGCCTGACTCTAATGCGCCTCTGAAGCAGGGCCCTCACACACACCGGGACAAGGCAGCACCCCCCCCTCATTGTTCCCACTCACACTCAAACCTCGCGATAACAAAGTACCACTGCTTCTGTTTTGGTGAGATCAATTAACTCAGCAGCTCGAGAGCAAGATCAAATGTGGAGGGGGGGGAGGGGGCAGCTGTGCATGCCAGCACAAAGCACGAACCTGCAATAAATCTATCCGCACTGTTATCTGGCTTTAAAAATCCCACCAAACCACTACACCAATAAACAATGCTACTGTACCACACAACACAACATCCTCCAACTGGGCCACACAAGACCATCTGGCTACAAAACTGTCTACGCGCCAAAGAAGAAAACTTTGAAGATAAACATTGCCATATGCGGAAACTTAAGAAATTAACGAAAAAAAAGCCTACGAGCTTTGAGCGTCAGTTTTTATGTTATTATTCATGGGAATGTATTATTTCATACTGGGATTGACACATTTTATAGGAAACCTCAGACACGTAGAGCAGAGTTGCAGATATGGCTGGAAAATATGATGCTGGAACAAATTGGCAGGCAGCTGCCTTGGCTCTGTGCATTGATCCGCAGTCCTGTTTAAAGAACACACATCTGTGGGAACCATCACAAGCCCATCATTGCCCCTTCGCATCTTATTTGCAGTTCCTGTTGCTTTTCATGGTCAATAGTGAATTGGGAGTATTGCCAAGTAATCGGCAGTTTCCCAAATAGGAAAAACTAAATAAAGAGGCGCACACATAATGGGCATACTACAGAACCGAACTGATTCTTGATATCGTCACAAGTACCAATAACAGAAACAATGATAATACTGAAAGAACTATTACTAAGAGTAACTATCGATTTAAGGGTCTCAGCCTTGCTTCACTATAGATTTTACCCACCTCGACCTATGACACTCTTTCTATTAATAATATCAATGGACACACAGATACTGTACACTGAAGTTGTTACAAAGCTTTGAACACGCTCACTACTAAAGTCTTAAACTGCAAAACTTAAAGCATTGTCTCCTTGTACACAAAATAACGTAGTGCTAATTGTAGCACATGTTAACAAAGACCAAGCTTACATTAAGTATATTCTTGTTGTAATATTTGTATCTTGTTGTGCGGTATGTTTATGTGAATGCTCACTCATACATCACACATGTAAGCCCCCATGTACTTACAGAAATCATGGTTAGGAGGGCATATACACAGTAACAACACAAACACGAGCTTGTATGCATGCAAGGGTCGATGGATTTATACATGCATATGTGAGTGGGTAGAGGGTAGATGTATAAATAGTTGCATAAATTTATTGATAAGAGTGGGAGAAGTTTGTAGATGGATGTATATATCGTGGTGGAAAAGCACTGTGATATAGGTACGGTGCTCTCTTGCCAGCCCTAAAAGTGTATGAAAAAATATACGATTGAGTGCGCTTCATCCACAAAATGGCAGGCTTACTAAATTTGCGAAAATAAAACATGCTTAGCTCCTTGATATACACAAGGCAGCTTCCAAATTGAGACTACATCATTGCAGTGCACTGTAGAATTTTGCAGAAACTATTTCAAAATAATTTACTTCAAAAATCTTCTCATTTCCCAAATGCCCTTTCAGATGTTTCCAAATTCTGAAATTTGGGATTGTTGCTGTTCAACCAAGCTCAACAATTCTCTTTTTCTCAATGTGCATGACTTTAGATTCCCAACAATCATCATATTAATGTTAAACACTGCCATGATTGCAAACCTAAAACAAAGGTAATATGCTCCGTTGATCAGCAAACTTTATGAAATAGTGAGTGTGTGGTGATGCAACAGTTTGAATGTGTCATGGAAATCTAGATGTATGCTGAACCATTGATCTTGAATAATAGCTGTGAGTAGGTGTTGGGCATGGTGATGGAGTGTAATGATGCCATAGGTCACATTGCGATGTTGAGTAGTGCAATATTTTACAGAAGCTGTGATGTGACATTGAAGTGTTTGGGATATAGGTATACTGTAAACTGGGGATAGAGTGACAAGACAGCTTTAAAGAAATACTTTCATTAAAAGGCAAGGGGTAGCGACTCATTATGTAAGGGGTGGTGGTCCAGTCCAACGGTAGGTGGAGCAACCACAGGGTGAAAGCTACCGTCTCACCAAACAAAGGGCATTGGTGATGGTAGGTGACCTCAGCTGGGGGAGAGCTCTGCACTCATCACCACTGATGGGCAGGAAGATGGTTGAGGGCCTAATTTAATGGAAACTCTCTTCATCTAGTTCATGTCCCACAACTTCTCATTGCTGGCATTTTTATACTGATTCAGTAACAGGTTGGCAGAGATGACAATGCACAATTCAAGATAAGAGCAGCTGGTCATAAATTGGGTGGTGTACATTGGGTCTCGCCAAGATTTTCTCTATATATATTGGGTTTGAAGTGGACCCAATCTACCTATACAGAAGAGGCCACGTGGACCCTCTCACCATGTGGGGTGCATCACACACCTACCTCACCCTATGGAGACTTTTGACTACAGTGGTCTACTGAACTGTTGAGTGAAAAAGGCTGGACACACTGGTCTAAAATCTACTGCAACCATTTTTACCGCTTCTTACACCACAGGTAAACGAATCATGGGAGGCATTGAGAAACAAGGCTCTCTGGTGGCTCGGGACAAAAACTGGATGAACAGAGGCCTTGTTTAGTGAGTTTAAAATGGTGAGAAGAGTAGGCTGGGTGGGAAGAAGGGAGAAAACACTCCCTGGGGATTGCATTGTTCTTACCTTTAAATCTCCAAAATTGGTACGTGAGATCTTATTCAGACTCGGTAGCGACTATTTGCTACCAAGAGGAATAAATGTTCTGCCTTTAGGATATTTCTATCCCCCAGGGACCCAACTCTACCAGCCCTCTCACCAGAGATCTATAACCACTAATACTCAACACCAATTCAGCCTATCGTTACATAATAGATTTGACATACTCCCGTCCTTGGAAGATATAGATTGACTCTTTCTCACTCCTAATCCCGCTGTTCAACGTAGTTTAATAGAAACTAAATTGCCCAGTTTAAAATTGGCTTTTGTGGACCCAAAGGTGCCTAACTATATTGTCAAAAGCAACATTGAAGTCTTAGGGGAGAATTCCACTCCTTATTGTACGGGGTCACCTGGCAATGCCCAACCTGATAGAGGAACATCTGAGGTTCATGTTGTACCCGGCATTAATAAGCAGGGACCTCCACCAATTATTGCAGACATTCACCCTGCACTCCCTACAACTAATAATGCTTTTCATTCTAATATACCCTCTGCTAGTATCTCTGATGTGGCTGAGACTGTGTATCCTTCATTAATTCATCCGTCGTCTGGGTTGCCTATTCCAACCATTGACAATGGGCATCCTACCAGCATAGAATTTTGCAATGGCCTAACTATAGCTAAAAATAAGGCAAATAAAGGTCTAAACATAATATCTTGGAACCTGGCGGGGATACACTCTAAATTGCAAGACCCAGACTGGCACACATTTGTTGAACCTAATGATATCTGTATATTTCAAGAAACTTGGGCAGTGGCTAAGATTCATATAAATGGTTATACTACCTACAGTGTGAAAGCAAAATCTCCCAAAAAATCCGGCAGAGCGAGTGGGGGATTAATAATATTTTTAAAGAATACTATAGCTTGCAAATATAAACAGCTGCTAATAGAATCTCTTGATATACTGGGGATTCAGCTCACTTTTCCGACAGGTTTTAATTTAACCATATTCAATATCTACGCCAGGTCAGAATCACATAACAATGAATCTGCTGTATTCTTACAGCTAGATGAGTTGTTTGGGGTGCACCAACTCACCTCCAAGACCATAGTTGCAGGGGATTTTAATACTACCTTTGAACCTTCACCCCTATTGAGTATTTTACTGGAGGAGGAGAATGAGATTTGGGGCATGCCAAATTTGGGACCAGTTAAAAATGGCTATAGAGCAACGGCTGTGTCTCTGCAGATTGCATCCCTGGTTGTAGGCAGGCGCATGAGGGCTTGTAATGGGAGGACTCCCTCTGATAAGAACAGGAAACCCACCTTTAAACGTGGTAATAGCTCAAGTGTCATCGATTACTTTCTCATTGATGTCAGAATTTGGTCACTGATCGAGGATATGCTAATAGCTCCAAGGTCAGATAGTGACCATAATCCCTTGTTGCTAAAAATGAGGGGCTCCGAACTGGGCAGACAACCATCTGGCTGCCTGTCCAGGGTGGATGAACCCCTTGTAACTAACAATCGCAGAAGAGTGACCTGGCCCAATGTACTTACCAATTGCTCTTTATATACCAGGATTTATGAATTATTTGTACAGTTTATCTCGAGGTTTTTAAGCAGTCAGGACGGCGAACAGCTAGGTGGACCAACCCCGATACTCTCCATACATAATGATTTTTTTTAAGCACTCCAATTAGTGTTTACAAAGGAAGGTTCGGGAGGTAGACCTGCCAGTAAAAGAACTAATTGTTGGTTTAATCCCGAATGTAAATCTGCAAAGAGTGCTCTCCAGCTAGCTATAAAGACCCATAACCAATCCAGGGTCGTTCAAGCACGTAACAAATATAGAATTGCAATATCAAAAGCAAAAAGAGAATTCTCAGATAAGAACTGGCAGGAACTTGTACTAGCAGCTAATTGCAAAGATACACGTTTGTTTTGGCATACCCTCATAAAGGGCAACATAGATATCTTAAACACCTCTAGCTATCACATCCAGCTGGAGGTCTGGGTTGAGCACTTTACCACTTTATATTCTAAGACCCCAGATGATGATTGCATTCATAGTGCAAATATTGAACAAATTGATTTGAATACTTTCCCTGATATGCCAAAGACCAACACAGTATTGGTCTTTAGTTTGGATGAGACTGCATTAGCAATTAATAGACTTAAGGCAGGAAAGGCCCCTGGTCCTGATCAAATACCGGGTGATCTTTATAAATCTGAATCTATGGTTTGGGATCCCTATATAAACACCTTAACAAATTGCATATCGGCTGGAGGGGCTATCCCTTCAACTTGGCGGGGAGTTGAGATAATCACTATACACAAGAAGGGTGATATTTCTGTCCCATCCAACTACAGACCAATCAGTTTAATAGATAACTTGCAAACAATTTTTGCCCGTCAAGTTCTGGATAAACTCCAGAGCTGGATGGACGAGAAGAAAGTGCTGACCCCTTATCAAGCGGGCTTACGCTCCAAAATTAGCACATGTGACCAGGCTTTTAGATTCACTCTCCTGACTTGGAAATATGTGCTACTGAGAAAACAAAAACTTTACGTGGCATTTGTCGACTTAAGAGCCGCGTTCGACTTGGTGCCATGTGAATTGTTGTGGAAAGTAATGCTCGATTTAGGGGCTCCAATTGAACTGGTGACTTTGATCGCCAGACTCCACGAGAATAATTATGCTCAGGTCAGATGGGGCACACAAGGCGAATTAACTGATAAAATACCAATACAGCGTGGGGTGCGCCAAGGATGCGTGCTAGCCCCAACACTTTTCTCCTTGTTTATCAATGATGTGGCTGGCAGGTTAATGAACTGTAAGAATGATTCTCCTGCCCTGAATGTTATTAAGGTTCCAATCCTGCTCTTTGCAGATGATGCCTTACTTATTTCCACAACCCCAATGGGGTTGCAAGTAACCCTGGGCGTAGTTCGCGTAGTAGCGCTACGCGTAGCTACGCGAAGTGCACTTCGCACTACGCGAGCTACGCGTAGCACTACGCGAACTGCGTAGTGCGGTAGGAAATGCTGTTCGCAATGATTGCACAGTGCCGGATGCTTGTCCGCACTGTGCAATCATTGCAAACGGCATCTTGCACAGTGCAAGCGGTCGTTTTCTGCCGCTCGAGTAGATTTGTACTCGAGCGGCAGTTTTCTCAACGCGGACTGGTAGTTTCTCATCGCGAGCAACCTGAGAAACCTGACCTCCCCGCGTTGAGAATCTCACCGGGAGGTTTATTTTCTACGCTCGCGATCGGCAACTTGATGTTGCTGATCGCGAACGAGGAAAAAGTCTCGCCGGGATGTCATTTTGCTCGCTTGCGGTCGCCAACTTGACGTTGAGGACCGCGAGCAAGCAAAAAATGCCTGCTACGCGTTTTTGCACTGTGCTACGTGCAATTCGCGTAGCGCGTAGTTGCACAAACTACGCAAACTACGCAAGCGTAGCGTAGTTTTCCGCCCAGGCCTAGTTGCAAGTTCTTGTTGATGAGTTTTTGGATTTCTGCAGGAGCAGGAGTTTGGAACTAAATGTTACTAAGACCAAATTTATGGTGTTTGGGAAAACTAAGGGTAAATCAAGAGAGGTCAGAATTGCATTGGAACCCTTAGAGCGGGTGAAAAGTTTTGATTATCTGGGCATAAGATTGAGTGATACACTAGGCTGGGAGCAACAGTTGGAAAAGAGCTACTTAACTCTTGTCCATAGGTCAAAATCAATATTGAGACACTTTAAGCAGTCCTATACTCGATCATTGTCTCCAGCTCTTGAAGTGTACCAAGCAAAAGCTCAGAGTGGTGCTTTGTACGGAGCAGTGATATGGGGGCATATCAATATAAATAAATTGATGATATCCGAAAATATCTTTGCCCGAACACTCGTTTCAGTACCCATAACTACCCCCTTAATCCCACTGTTTTTTGATCTTGGGATTAAAAGAATCGGTGAAACCTTTATTGCACTGGCTGCGCTTATGGACAACGCCGCAGCTTTCTGATTATTGCAACTCCCTAAAGGAGGTTTTAAACATTGGTGGTGCTAAAAGCCTCCCCTGGTTCAAGCATGTTGTGAGTTGGTTTACAACTCTTGGTATGACTGAACTATGGGAACACCCAGAGAAGGCAAATAGAGAGGATTGCTCAAAGCTGAAGATCAGGTATTGGGCGGCTGTGGTTGAACGTTATGTCACCAGGCCAGCAAATGGCCAACTAACTTCTCAGTTTTTATGTGTCAAGCCAAGCCCCTCCTTTGAAACCTCTCTGGATTTAATTACGCCACCGCTTGCGAAAAAGCCTATATGTTAGATTTAGGTATGGTAACCTTCTTCTACGGTTCTCTAGCGATCAGACTGCGGGATTATCTTTAGAACCTTGCCCTGCATGTGCTAAAACTTTAGAGACAGAAGTGCACATTCTTTTCTTCTGTACAAAATACAAAAAGATCCGTAAGAGATGGATACGACCGACCTGCTTAAACATTGGAGTTAGGCAACATCAGGTTGCCTACAGAATCCTGAAAACTGATACCACAGGACCAATAGTTTACGCGGTCAGTCGTTTCCTATTCACGTTCTGGATCACACGGGAAAAGCTTTTGCATACCGATGGTGCAGATTCTTAATAATAAAAATTAAAACCCCATGATTTAAATTGATTTGCCGGCTTAAATGAATTGTACGCTGTAAGCAAAAACCTTTTTTATCATTGTTACCCTAGTGTCGTGCTCTTCAATTGTATGTTGTTTTATATGTCACTAGTTGATAAATGTGCTGACAAATGTTTTTAGAACTTTTAGCTATGTACTTTTTTATGGATTTTAGATATGTTTGATGACCTTTTTTTAATTGTTCAAATATTTTTAAAAATTAGTAGTATTCGTACTTGCATTTGTATACTTTGATGGCTTCAAAACAAACCGAATAAAGTTATTCAAGAGTTCCTGCAACCATTTTGATGGAAGTTACTTTCAGTATTACCCCTAAGCCCATGCATTATTAGTCATCTTTAAGAAGTAACTTCCACCCAGACCATCAGTATTCATGTAATGAGGGCTGTGAAGCAGAAGTGAGAGCTGTGGGAAGATGCTGATAAAAATTATGAAAGGGCAAAAAAGAGTGGTGTGTAAAAGTGATGCTTGAAGAGTGATACACAATGAGGCGATGATGTGCAATAAATTTCTGAATGAAGGAGAAAGGTGTAATAAACATAAGGTTATCAGATGATGCCACAGCTCAAGGAGAACTTGGTATTCCAGCCCAGTATTTCCTTCAATAAACTGTTCATATCTAGAATCTTGGTCTACTTTGTTCAATTGAATTGGACCAGGACTATAGAGAATTGCCATGAACTAGAACATTGTGTTCTTGATCACATGGAGTCGCCTTTGAATCTTGTGAGCATAACTTGTTCAAATTAGGGCTGTTTTACCATATGTGTGTGATGAAGGATAGTGGTGGCTCGTAGAGAAACAGAAATTAAAAATTAAACATTTTAAATCAGAGAACATTTTTTTCTGACATTGAAAAGAATTGTGTATAGGTTAGTTATATTTATATAGAAGTAAGAAGAGATATTAAGCATCAAAAAATCTTAATTCTTACCTACAGGTGTGTCAAACAGCTCTATTCGCCATCTACAGAAAGCGCCATACTCTATCAAATGATTAATTACTGGGTGAAGATATCTGTTCACAGCATTCCTCTGCTCATCTCTCTGAGCCCAGGTGCTCTTATTAATTTCTATTCATGTTTGCTTCTCCCATACATGACATCCTTGATCTCACACTAAGAGAAGCCCTCCCTCGGGAGCTCAAATTGATTAATCAGCTCTTCAAAGAAGTGGCGGCTGGTGACATTTGAAAGTGGTAGGCGTAAACGTTGGGTATAAATGTTACTTTGCAAGTGTGAGCATGACACACTATTAAACTATTCCCTGGGACACTATTAACTAATGGCATGATACTCTAATAACCAGTTCTGCAGGACATCATTTGCATATTCCGTGAGACACTATTAACAAGCTTTCTCAGACAATATTAGCGAGTTTCTTGAGACACTTCTAACCAGTTCTATTAGAATCTATTAACCAGTTCCTTGAGGCTCTATTAACAAACTCCATGGAGCACTCACTATGAGCTATTTACCTAGGACACTATTAACCAGTTCCTTCAGAATCACTATTAAGCAGTAGTATATATTAAACAGTTGCCTGAGACACTATTAGGCCGTGTCCAGAGGTACTATTAATCAAATATGTGACCCACAATTAACCAGTTTTTTTTAGACGCTGTTAACTAGTTCTATCATAGATATTTCACCAGTCTCTATTTCTAATAGCTGCCAACACTGGGAGTTTTCTGATACAGGCCAGAATTAAAAACCATGCAAATAACCTGGACATGGCTTTTATTGGGTTCAAGCATACTGAAGTGAAACATTGGAAAGCATTATAATCTGCACGAAAGAAGGTGAAAACTTAGTTTGTCATGTAAAATGCACATAGCACATATGTGAGCATATTTTTCACAGTAATATAGCTCAAATAAAACTGCTAAAACATTTATTGACAATGCCATCAGTCAAATGGCTCGCACTGTGACCAAAATGTGGAAGTAACGTCCTCTGCACCTCTGGAATGCCAACACAAGAGAAGTATGTAATTTATTAGCATCTATGGCTAATTTTGAGAGGGGGAGATTAAGGGACGGTCTAAAGAGAGTGTGTTTTATTCCACTCCTCCTGTTTCACGCTATCTGGGACATGCAAAATGCTTTGGCGTATGGGGTGAGGGAAGCTTGGAAGGAGAGTCTCATGACAGTAGCTTGTGCCAAGATTTACGCATGAAAACTAGGCCAGATGGAAAAATAAACTTAATTTCATTTCTTGCACAATTCATTTTGTATTCATGAACTGCCCAGAGAACAGTGACGTGATTCACCCAGGGTCACACAATGACACGCGTGGGAGCTGGGATCGGAACTGAGGGCTGCTTAATGATCTGACAAGCCAAACATTTTGTGACTTTTCAAAGGTGCGACGCATGCAGGGTGAAGGGGCTGCCTTCCCACTCACATGTATGCAGAGCCAGGTGTTTCTTACCTGTGCAAGCCACGCTGAGAAGGAAGACTGCAGCCCCCAGGGCATCCCCGTGAGTATTTCTAGGTGCCTGTTACTGATACCCCAGGATTTCCAAGTGCTGCTTCCCACGGATATTCCTGGTGTGTCCTTAGGTGCTCTCTATTGACATTAAGGCATTTCCCAGTGGGTCTTTGGATGGATAGACCTGGTGTATCCCTGGTCTATGTTACCGGTATCCGAGGTTATCACTGAAGTTCCTCTCACGCAAATTCCTAGGGTTTCCCTGAATGCGGGGTACTGAGATCCCATGTTTTCCCAGTGCTTCTTTTCACAGATATTTCCGGTGCATCTCTTGGCTTCTCTTTACTAGTGCCCCGTGTTTTCCCCGCTGTTCTTCTCATAGATATTCCTGGTGTATCCCCGCGTGCTCTTTACTGAAAGTGATACACTTTGCCTGTGGTTGGCCTCAGGGCGCTAGTCTCCCTTCTGTTCCACGTCCGGGTAGTATATTCCTCCGCCAGGAGTGCACTCTCCAGGCCCACCCCCATTCTTGTGGGATGAAGCAGCATCAACGCCTCACTGCCGGCCAGGGCACAAGTCCTAAAAAAAGAAGTGGGGGGACTAACCTAGTTAATCTGTATGCAAGTGGCATCGCAGCGCGTGGCATCGCGGCGTGTGACATCACGGCGCGTGACATCACGGCACGTGACATCACAGGAACTGGCATCACAAGAAGTGATATCAGATCTTAAGCCCTCACATATATGTTTAGCAGGTGTATCATGAGTACATTTGAGCACATTTCGAGCATACTTGCAAACCCTCCTGATTTAGGCAGAAGATTCACACTTTTGTACGCTACATATAAAACAATGTTACCTTTTGTCAGCGTTAAGCTTTCTATAGCCATAGTGCTTTAAAAGAAATAGTGATATTTAAATTACTACAACGCCTCCTCAAGGGTAATAAGCGTATATAAATGCAATTTATTTTGTGCAAATACTGGGAAAGATCAACACATCTGACTTCTAACAGTGCATGCAAGTCTCCTAAACAGAGCCTGAACAAAGTGAAAAGCTGCCTCTTTAAAGTATGTGTGAAGTGCTAACAAGGTGTGAGCCTTTGTTTCTCCTCTGCTGCATTTGCATTAGGTGTGAGGCTCCTGACTGCTGCCAGCCAGGAGACTCCAACAAAAGGAGGCTTGATGACCCCTGAGACTCGGCCTTTGTTATGGCCGAGTATCCCAGCAGGAGTCAGAAATAAGAGAGCCCCGTCCCCGCCTGCACGTTGTTGTGATCGAAAGCAGACAACAACGTGCAGGCGCTGCTGAATGTGTCCTGGTGTTTGGAAATTACACCGGGACGAATTCAGCATCTTTTTTAGTGGGGCCCAACTTCTTGGCCAGGGTGGACGGCATCCACCCTGTGAAAGAAGTGGGGGGACGCCGTCCACCCGCGTGGACCCCCGACTCGTGCCCTGCTGCCGGCTCTGTGCTCTGAGAGCACGAGGGATTACCCTTCTGCCACCAAACACAGTCCTCTTACCTGCCCTGCATCTAGAGATGTCCCCTACCCAGGGCCCTCGCACCAGACAAATCCCCGGCAGTCCTTGTGCCCGCTTAAAGGAGACCTCGTGTATACAAACATTCCCAGCTACCTCACTGCTATTGTGAGGCCAAAGAGCGGGAAGACATTAAACACCCACTAAAATGTGAAGTGAAAAAATAAGATGTCAGCAGGAAGATGCCCTCAACACATGGCGGGTCATCAAGCGATTTTAACGCCAATGCGAAGGCAGAATCAAATTATATAATTAAGATCTAGTGACTGGCGTTTTACGTTTTTTTTCTCTGTTTTCGACAGCGATAAAATGTCGTCTTCTAAGTGCTTCAACGTTAGTTCAAATATATTGGAGAAAGAGGGGGAATAAGGGCCGGTGCTTAAGGGTGGAGGGATTGAGGGTTTGGGGGAGGGGTCTAAATCTGTGAGTAGAAGAGTACGGGAGGAAAGTTGCGTACATGGCACAATGACATAATTGCACCAATGCTAGAGTAATCCTGCAAAATTATTGATGTAATACATAGATTACGCTGGTGCCTGTTGGGAAGGTCTATTTAGCAATGGTAGTAACATTCAAAAGTGGCCAGTTGATGCAAATGCAGTTTTGCACCTGCACAAACTCTGGTGCAAAACTGCAAAGTAGGTGGAAGTATTCACTTGAGAAACACATTGTTCACCCACCCCGCGGCTCGTACTCCCCCAATGTCACATGAGCCGGCACGGCTCGCAGGTGGGGAGGACTAGGGGGGACGGTGCGGCTGTGGGCTGCATAAAAAAAAAAGAATAAATGAAATTTACCTTGCCACCGGGTCCTGCGTATTCTTTCCTGCTCTCCTGCCTCGACCCCAGGGCGGAACAGGAAGCAGGTAGCCAGGCTCCCACTTCCAATGGAGCGTTGTGATTGGTCTGAGCAACGTGACACGGCGCTCAGCCAGGGGCTGTAGGGGTGGGCATGTTCTCCATCCAGGCTGCACTGCAGCCTGCATGGAGAACAGGGGAGTGCGCATGACTGGTTTGGGCGGCCCGATAGGGCCTACCAATTAGTCATTGCGCACTCAGGAGTGGGTAAACCACTCCTCCCCTGCCCTGCTGCTCCGTAAGCAGAGCAGGCCTGGCAAAAAAAACATAAAATGGTAATAACTAAAGGTTATTACAATTTTATGTTTTTGCTTCTCGCACTGTGAGAAAGCAGTGCAGTGACGCTCCTCCGCCATAGAGGAGGAGCCGCCCCTGCTTCAAAGTGTATAATGGCTTAGCCACTCTGAGAAAGGGAAAATCTAAAACATTTACCTCGCCATGAGAGGTAACAAGGCTAAAAAACAAAGCTAGAGCCAAGGATTTAAAATGTAGAATGACTCAAAACATAGACTTCCAATATACGGTCAACCAATAATACTTCACTCGTCTTCCGGCATAAAAACCTTGCTAACTAGCAATACATCTTATCAGTCAGGGTCAGCCAGAGCATTATTTACGATAATTTACATTTTGAAAAAAAACAAGCTCAGTATTTCAGAATGCAGGAATCTCAGCTATAGTGCAGCTTCCTGCATCATTTCTTTAAAAAATAGAAAAAAGGGTTGTCCTGATTCGTCATTGATAAGTTTTATGGAACTTAAATAAAATGTAACCCTCACACTCCTTTTCTCATTCAGTCATAAATGATTGGCTAAAGACCTAATAACTGTAGTAAAAACTTGCAGGATCCGGTTTGAACACATTTATTGTACTAAAATGCTTCAATTTTCGCCTGCCTGGAATTCCCAAAAGGATTCTTGACAGATGGAAATTAATTTACCACTGCAGATTTCTCAACCACAATGTGAAGAAATACACATTAGCAAATCCCAAGCAAGGACCAATAAGTAGGCACTGCAAGATATGGTTTGCCTTATAACTTTGCGAATGCCCATACACATGTATATGTGTGGACATTCAAAAAGCCTAATCCAATCCTCTCCTACCATGTTAATGGCCAGGAAATCCTCCATTTTCAGGTTGAGAAAGGTGATAGCTCACCCTCAGAAACGGTGGGGGGTATTTAGGAATGGCTTTCACCACAGGAACAAATATTTTCCCCACACGGAAAGGTTTTTTAAATCTGCACTTGCACAGGAAGACTCATCCCCCAGTGCTTTAGGCTATGCGCTGTAAATATCCAAAGGTGGAGAATAGGAGCCGGAGCAAAATGTTCCATGACATTCCAAGGTGCGCCTAGAAGGCTGTACCTGGCAGTGGGAATGTTTGTGAATTGGAAAAATGTAAGAATAAGCTGTTGTTATTAAGAATATGGCCCTCTATGTCTAAGGCTACTCTTATTAAAACTGATGACTAAACTCAACACATTGACACCATGGGCTTTCAGCTTTATCTTCTTTAACTCATTTACCTTTCTTGTCACCTTCTTATCACTGGTGTTATGATCACTTGTTAGTTCATGCCTACAAAATGCAAATTGTTTTTACACTAGACCTACACTCTCCTCTCCTGTCTCTTGTTAAAAAATGAACACTCATTAGTCTACCTGTTGTGTAGTATCAGTAGCTCAGTCACCCATCAACCACATGGGAATTGTGGCCTTCGGTGTTCAAAGGAACCTGGTTTTAAATTTGGCATGTGTGAAAAGGGCACATCATTTTCATAATCAGTGAAATATTACTTATTCCAACCGAAAGCCTGCATCACAATTGTGACATATGCAAGGATTTACTCGCACCCCACTGAGACAACCTCGTATATCCAGTGATAAAAAGATAAGACGTTTTGAATCCTATTTTTTTTTTTTTTTGAGACACACATTTGAAACCTCCTCCTTTCAAGCCACAGAACTGAAATTGAGTACCTCAAATTCAACAATGTCCTAGAATCTTGTATTTTCTACTAAAGCCTTGTTGAACCTTAATGTACTGATGACCAACATTTTGCTATATCATGTGCACCACAGTATTCATGCCACTCACTCACTCACTCACTCATTCATTCACTCACTTATCCTGCAGAAAATTTAAGAAAAACCTGAAGACACACCTCTTCAAAGAACACTACACCAGGATGTACTAACAATCCACTTCCGCCCAGATAAACTCGCTACCCCTCCAATCAAATGCAGACTGTGGCTTCGACCATCTACAGTGCTCCACTGCCTTTCAGCTATATTTTGCTATATTAATACCTCATACATACAAACATGCATGAAGGATCACCTTTCCAATTCAATTACCATGAATTTTAATTCCCATATATTAATAGTATCTCTTTTGCTAAAGCTGATTGATTACTGCCACTCAAGTTTAGTCTCAAATTCCTTTCTTATGTTCTGATTTTAAACTGCCCTTGCCACTCTAAATGTATTTCAAATACATACAAAATACAGATAGTCAATGTTCATTTATAATATTGATTTACAAAAAGTGGCAATAATAATAATGTTAAATAATTATAAATGTTGTTATTGTTTTTGCTATAAGTATGATATTTATATTAAGAATTATAGCACTAAAACATGAATTACAATTATAAAGCTACATAATTAGGAGGCAGTCACACACATTTTTGTTTATCTATATTTGCCCATTTTACACGCTGACAATTGCATGGGTTACTGGCATGCATAAATCACATCACAGGACCAATGAGGAAAGTGTTGTTTCAGTAAGTAATGAAGTGTTACCCTCACATATGCTGCTCAAGTGACTGTTTGATATATTGCAGCCAGCTTTGGTATGGCAGTAAACCTCCTGGTATGGATAAATATTGAAAGATTCCACAGACAAAGGGGAACTGTATTTTTTCTTTCTTTTTTCTAAATGTGATCTTTTAGAGACTCCTTCCTTCAAAGATGGAGATGATGGCAGCAGGTACCACTCCAGTGCTCGTGACTAATGTTGTACCTCCTAAAATCATAGCATCCCTTTTTCTGGACATATTCCAGCCTGCACCTGTCAAAGCTTGGGCTACTGAAAGGACTTCAGAGTCCGAGAATGTGTAATGGAAAGGTATGTCTTCTCTGATCTTAAAATGAATGGATATGCATTTGGTCTGCGTTACTTGGCACAGATCAGTGTATCTTTGTGGATGTGTACAACCTTCCTTCGCTAACAGTGACTTTTGTAAAGACCCGCACACTCTTTGTGGATGTTGATGATTTTTAGGCTTTTTTCACAAGCTTTTGTGAACAAGGGAAGCCTGCGATTCTTAATTTTTATTTTGTTTTCTTTGCTTTCAAATTTACTTTATGTTCATTCTGCAGCATTCACAAATAAATTGAATATAGGAATATTTCATCATCGTCATTAATGTACTAAAGCATCCCCATGAATAAAGCGCCTGTGCCCAGACTCTCCCAAAGGCTTTGAGAGCCTGCTGGTCTCTCAACTTCTGTTGCCCAGAGCGTACTGCGATTGAAAGGCCAGGTTGAGTCTGTAGGCCTTTCATGAGGTAATTATGGAATGTCTCCCTTACCTTTCATAAAATTGGATAGATTCTTCAATGGCTACTCATGAATTAGCTTTAATGATTTCAAAAATGGCATCCGAACCTCTAACAGCAATGCCTAGATAAAACGTCTTCATCCGCCTTCCAGATACCAAGCGGGTTTGATTTTCTCATAATAATGGGACATAGAGTGCTTAATTTGGGCCAGAGGTTGGTGGCGAGGGCAACCGGCACTTATTTTTCTGGACTGGCACTTATTTTTCTGCATCAGATATTTACTGATAGCAAGAAAGGGAAAAACACACAAAGCAAAAAACAGCGAAAGAGAAAGATGGAAAACCGTCACAGAGGGAGAAAGCAGGGACCTGTAAGTGTGAGAAGCAGTGGAAAGGAGTGTCTGATAGTGGATTAAAGAGACATGAGATGGATTGAAGACTATGCAGTCTTGGTATTCAGTGCACTGACATTAAGTTGCACCAACCACAGGCTTCTGAACAGAGCTTTGGGCACTGGCATTCGTTCATTTGCAAATTAAGCACTGGGATATCTGTCAATTGGACATCTATCAAAACCTGATGGAGGCTGCATTTGCCAAGTTCTCAGTTTCCCATCTCTTTTAGAGACAGTAGCAGTAACATGTTATTGATGGTGGAGCCACCACCAGATATGCCTTTAGAAACACTGCAGGGCTGGTTAACGTGAAGATGGTAAGCCTGCTCTTTTTAGGGTGGGATTTCTGATGTGATGTCACCTGTTTTATTTACTGCCCACACCTGTCTTGCACAGCGTGGTGGTACAGGACAGAAAGAAGCAAACAGTGTCACCCACGCATTAGGAGCAACTCTGTGCTTCAGAAACATTGTTTCTTTGTTTATCAAGGATATGGCTGCCAACCCAGAGATCAATTAGCAGCTGGTCTAATCAAAGGCTACTCCAGATGCATGTCAGCCTGTGCGCCAAATTCAAAAAGAAGCTGGAGTGGGCTTATGAAGGAACCTGGCATGGAATATGCAGGGATGAAATGTTTATGTGGGCTTGTTCTAGATGGTTTGGTGGATGTTCCACGCAAGTCAATTGGGGGATGACAGGTGACAAGGACACCACGCTTCTGTAACAGCTGAAATAAACTTGTTGCTGCATCACGTCTGTGCCTGTTTCCTTCATTAAACTTGGCAACAAGGACTGCCAGGAGTTCAGTAAGCTATAAAAGACAAGGTTGTGATACCCGACTTGTTGGGTAAGATGTGTCTCTAAAAATAGCTGTTTTTTAGTAGTGAACTTGTGGGTTACAGCAGTGAGTACCCACAATGAGAGAACATTCACCTGCTAGCCAACCTAACTGAATCTCAAGGTCTTGATGGTAGTGTCAGAGTGCCTACTTGGCCGAGCACGGAATCAACATTTGTACTTGCCATCAGAGCATAGTAGCAGCTGTGGATCTTGCGGATTCCCAACATGTTCCTTTTCACTTCACTAACATACAACCTTTTTTCACTGTCCTCAATGTCCATGCTGGCTACTAAAAGTTCTTCTTGAAGCTCCTGTTAGTGAGAGTCCTATCAAATTGCCCTTCAGGATCCAAACCATTTACCGTATGACAAACACCTCACCACTCATAACAAAACCTCTCTCATGCACAGATGACAAGAGACAGCCAGACAGCCAACACTACACATGCCACCCATCTTCACTAATTTCTGCACCTCTTCCAAAACACTATAGTCCCCATCCACTCATCAATTTCCCTCTGTTAAGTGCACAATGGCTGCTCTCAATAGAAGCGTTTACACTTATTCAACAGACTCCATTACTAACTACTGCACACACACTCCCATGTATGTCTTCTCATCACAAGGTAACCTTGACAAGCAATCCCCTTCTTTGTTATGCCACCAAGTCTAGAAACGTATTCTCATCATAACATACACACCTAACTCTAAAATACACCACCAAACAACAAACAACAAACACTTAAGAAAGGAGGTAAATGAGTTTTGTAAACCAGCCTCTTTATCATTTATTGCCACTGTTAGTCTCACCATAGGAAAGCCAAGGTAAACTCTCTGTAAAACCAAGTCTGGCCATTCACATCAAGAGGAATGGCCGTACTTCCTACAAAATAGTGGGGCATTATTCCCCAACTCTCCATGATAACAGAATACCCATTAGCTGTTGTGACAGATGAAGAAGGAACAACTACTCTATCTTTAATGCTAATCTTGGCATTGTTTACAGAAACTGCCACAAAGTTATATCTCACTGCAGAAGTAGTTAGAATCGGCATAAGCAATGAATTTCATCTCAATGGATCACACTGTTCCTCCTTTCCCCAAATGAAGGCGCTTAGACAAAGCATGCAGCAGCTGTAATGATTGGAGAAAAATTGTCTCTTGCACACAAAATGTACCATATTCCTAAACGTTGCCCATTAACCTAACAAATGTTAAAAGCTCCTAGATCCACATTTACAAAAAGCGACACAGTGCTTTGTTGCATCAGAAAAAAGTTGTGCTGCGTTACACAAATTCTTTCGACATGGGTAGTCTCATATTTACTATGTGGTGCACTACAACACAAAGCTATGCATCATAGCGCAACGCACCATAACACAACTCATCTTTGCATGACGCAAATCCTACTTGTGTGCTGCAAGTCTATGTTGCATCGTGGAAGATGTCTTTACATTGATTTTCAGTTTAAAAAAATTGCAAATCCCATGTAACATTTTTGTTTTTTCAACATGGCATGCCAGGAAGGTGCTACCATCCATGACAGTACTCATCAAGTAGAAGGGGTTATCTGGAGGAGGCAGCAGAAAATAAAAGTTAAATTTTTACACAGGAGAAGAATGTAATTTGAATTTTTGACGTGACAAAACACTGTGGGGTATATTCACAAGAATGTGTGCTAAACATCTCCAAAAAATGTTAACGCAACTTTACACATCGCAGCCGATTGCGGGAAAATAACCCCGTGTTAACCTGGAATTCACAACATGGCGGTACCATGCAATAGTTCCCCGAAAACACGGCCAATGTCCGCGATACAACAACCGCGACGGTGATAAAAACACAAACCTCAACGCAAAAAAACATGCGATGGGCCAAAGCGCGATGAGGAAATCAGCGATAAGCAGCGCCAGGCCTGCAATACACACATGGCAGGTGGGAAAAACCACTATAAAAGTAGAAAAAACACACAATCACAAAATGACCAACACCGAAGCACCATGGAGGCAGCCGGAGCAGGCGCAGAGGACGAGCGCAACCCCACAAGCACCCCGGACGACCAGCCTGGGACCTCGGTGACAGGGAAGGGCAAGGACAAGAAGAAGAGGAAGACGAAGTTCAGTCCGCAGGAAAACAGGATCCTGGTCACGGAGGTGATGGAACACCATCAACAACTGTTCGTCACCTCCAACGTGTCATTGGGCACCAAAAATGGAATATGGCGGGACATCGTGGACAAGGTGAATGCCGTCGGAGAGCACAAGAGGTCAATGGAAGAGGTCAAAAGGCGATGGATTGACATCAAGCGCAAGACCAAGGAGAAACTCGCAGCCAACCAGAAGGCAGCAATGCAGACTGGAGGTGGGAGCCCAGCGCCACAGCTGGAGCTGGATGACATGGAGGAGCTGGTGTCGACAGTCATCAGTGTGGAGACCGTGGCAGGAGTCGGGGACCGGACACTGCTCGACAGGACACAACACAACCGCAACAGGGTGAGTGACCACCAGGTACTGGGGGACGAGGGAGATGGCCACAATGGCACACATGCACAATCAAGCAGAGCACAGTGCACACCCACAATGACTCTGGATCATGGCTCTGATCCACAGACTGTCACAATGTACAATGCCATGCTGTCTGAATGTGAACCTGTACCATGCGGCTACATACATGCGGACACATTGTAATACACCATCTCCCCTTCACATTGCAGGGGCACCGTCAACACCTCCTGCAGAGCAGTCCCAGCCACTCTTCACTGATGACGAGGAGGACACCACCAGCATCGACACTCAAGCCCTCCAAGACATCATTGAACTCATCCGCCAATCACCTCCAGGACCAGGGCAGCCCAGCTGCATCAAGGAGACCCCACCCACTCCACAAACCACCCAGCAGGAGGCACCCACATCCCCGGCAGTCTCCCAAGACCCCCAGGAACAACACATGGCCTTCCAACGTCGTGTGCTGGAGGGCCAGAGGGAGACGGCTGAGCAGGTGCGGGTGGGGTTCGACCTCATGGCTACCAAACTGGACGCCATCCATGGGTGTCTAGGTCCCATCCGGGACCAGCTCCAGTCCCTAACGGACACCCACGGCCCGCTCCATGGTCTCCAACGAGCCCCGACTGACATCGCTGGAGTCATGACTCGGAGACAAGAACACCTGTCCGCTCAGAGTGGCTCCAGCGATCTCAGCCATGAGATGGCACACATGCGGAGGCTCATGGAGGACATGGTGCGGATGGAGGCGGAAAGGATGGCAGCCACCGCTGCACATCAGCGAAATGTAGCTGGGATCTACCAGGCCCTGCAGATCCTCATCATGGCATTGCTGCCACAAGGCGTGGCGATGAGGAATACTGCTGCCCCACACCATCCACATCTCCGCCCCCTGGTGTGTCAGTGCCTCCCAGTGCGGCAGGCGTATCCACTCCGGCACTTGATGTGTCACTGCCACACAGTGCGGCCGACAATCATCCTCCAGCCCCTGATGTGTCAGTGGCACACAGTGCCGCAGCCGGTACTGCAACACCCACAGGTGGGGCAGAGCACACATCCGAGGACGAGGACGTGGATGGGATTGAGTTCAGAAGGAGGCACTAACATTCATGCCCGCCACCTTGCCTGTTTCTGCTTGGTGCCGCACATGGCCCCATGACCTGCCACTGACCCCTGATACACTCCGCTGCACTCACCTTGGACCGCGACATGCATGCCATATCCTGTTTGATGACCAATGACACGGCGACCAGACTGTGGACTGTACCCTTCCTCCTCCGCAGTACTTGTCATCCCCGGATGGACTCTGGCTGGCCCTCCATGGGCCCATATTGTGTGGTGTGCTTGGCATGGCCCTGTACCGCTCCAGCTGCGAAACTCCACTGGATGTGCAATAAACATCCAGAAACGAACTGCTGTGTCATGGCTTTCATCATTCATGTATGAATGTGTGGATGAATGTAGGGACAGTGATTTCCCTCACGTCAATGATGCTCATCTAGTGGGATGCCAGTCACAGTGTGCTACTTGCCTATTGTGTTCCGCTTGCCGTGGACACTACAACCAGGGACACACGCATTAGTCACTCCCTTGTCCGGACATGAACTGAACCATGCCCAGAGCCCCCGAGTCATAGTTGCAAGCCCTGCGCTGGTCCGGCGTACGCCAGGCCAGACCACTCCGCTTACGCTCCGAGGGGGGGCCCACATTGCTACATGTCGCAGGCGTACACGCTGGTGGTATGCAGGTCACTGGTCTAGTTGTCAGCATGTCACTGCCACTCCCTGAGGGCAGGTCTGCACACACACCACACCCATCCGGCACAGGCATCACAGGCCATGTTGTAGTGTAGCTCCTATTTCCCTAATAGGCTCTGCGCATTGGAATAATATACCCTATAGGCTTGACATAGGACTGAGGTCGGTATGTCCCTATCGAGTATATTAAACTTAATTACTTGTGCCAGCTAGCTCAGAGGCCACTAGAAACTCCTTGACAAACAAGAAGGGAGTAGTTTCTGGCAGCCGCAAAACATGACCACTTTGTTTCCCTATAGAATCAGAACGTGTCCCAGAGTCGTGGAAACAATAGATAACCGTTTCACTCAGCTCAATCGTGCATGCTTAGTTTTCCTCAAAGTTACACAGAAAGAATAGACGGGCGTTTCAATAAAAGATTTATTGAACAGTCTTGTTTCTCGTGTAAGTAATATGTGCTGTTACGATCACAAGACAGTATGCAAGATAAATAATGTACAGCGTAAGCAGTAGAAATAAATAATACTGCGCTAGCATGATCTTTAGTAGATATTCATTTACATAAATAACACAGACTAAAAATGCGAGTACTCATACGATGCGTTTCGAAGCTAGTTCTACCCCAATGTACCTAACCTAACCTAGGTGTAGGGAGAGGTATGAAGTAGGTGAAGTATTCCTTACTATGGTATACTAAGAGTATGTTACGCCTAGTATGCCTAGTATGCCAAGAGTCCCTCTAGGTTCTAGTCAGCTCCATACCTTAAGAATGAGAGAGGTGGGAATCTCTTGCCAGACTCGAACTCCAACACCCCGCAAGGGAAGTCAGATCACTGGAAGCTGGACTCTCTGCGTGCAGGGATGACATCGTCTTCTCAGTGCGTCAGGCCGGGAAACGGGCTCCTCTGAAGTCGAGGTCTCCTCTAGTTTACAAGGGCTAGGGAAGGTATATTTATACCTGAGAGGTACCTCAGAATGTTAGCATTGACGTGAATCGGACAGCGGAAGACGTCATGAATGAACCCCTAAGGTATAACGGTTCATGCATAATAGATGAGTCCTTGAAGAAATCAATAGTCCTGTGCTAGGGAAACTCCCGAAGCCTAAGGGTCTGTTCTTCAAGAACTCGTTGTGACGTTAGGGTGGACGGATGTCGGAGACCATGCCTGTATTTGGAGTGCACGTTTAATGCCTAAATAAGGACTGGGATTTTATGCCTATATAAGGGCAGGGCGAATTGTGCCTATATAAGGACATGATACAGGAAAACCTATATACGGACATCCTAAGAGGAATACAACAATGTGACCCCGCCAATATAAGGGGCCGACGACGTCACATTCCCCACTGCCAGTGGTGACTGGATGACGGATGCTCCACGGGTCTCAATCATAAAGGGCCCATGAGTTGTGGCGCACAGGGTTTGTCGCACCCGAGGTCTTGCGCCCGTCACAGGCCTACCACTACGTGGCGCTGATTGGGGTTGCACAGGGTTAGTGGCACCCGAAGCCTTGCGCCCGTCACGGGCCTACCACCACGTGGCGCTGACTGGGGTTTCACAGGGTTAGTGGCACCGTAATAGCTGAGCGGGTGTGCAGCCTGCGATGATGACATGTGCACTGATGTGGTCTCTGCCATTGATGCCTCAGGACTCAGCGTCATGTGTGAGACCTGCTGGGCCGCGGGGTGGGTCCGCATGATGTGGACCATGCCATGGTGGCGGGACCGGGGCCTGGAGCTTGCACGGGCACGTGGTGTGCCCACTGGTGGACACACCGTCAGGTGAGCAGTGGGCCCGGGGTGCGCAAATGCGGACAGCCAGCGCTGGCCGGCGGGAGGGGGTTGGGTGCGGCTTCATGCGTGCGCAGGGACGGACAGGCGTTGTTGCCATGTGCTGTGTGATGGACTCTGCCATGATTGACTCTGGCCTTGATTACAGATTGTAGACCTGGTGGCTTGCAGTGTATCCTGGCACATGGTTGGAGACACACCGGTGGCAGCAGGTGAACAGTGGGGCCTGGGTGCGCAGGGGCGGCGGTGTCTCTCTCTCTCCCTTCCTTCCTTCCCTCTCTCTCTCACTCTCTCTCCTTTCCTTCCCTCTCTCTCACTCTCTCTCTCCCTTCCTTCCCTCTCTCTCTCACTCACTCTCTCTCTCCCTTCCTTCCCTCTCTCTCTCACTCTCTCTCCTTTCCTTCCCTCTCTCTCACTCTCTCTCTCCCTTCCTTTCCTTCTCTCTCTTTCTCTCTCTGCCTTTCTTTCATTCTCTATTTCTCTGTGTCTCGCTCCTTTGATGTGCGCATGGCACACGTTCTGATTTTGTGCTTTATTTTCCAGGCTGTGACGTCGTGATTGTCCCGGACGGACCCGACAGGAGTCTTCCGCATTGATGTTTTGTGTTGTGTTTCAATACATTTTTGGTTGTTACTTCAGTGCTGTGTGACTGTTTCTCGTTCTTCTGGCCACACATGTTTGTTATTTTTTGACAATGTGCGTATTCATGCACTTTTTGTGGCTCTTGTGTCGTGCACGGTATGTGTATGTCTGGTGGGGCGGGGAGGGGGCTGGGGGTGGTGACGGTGGGTGTTGTGGCCCTCATGGGTATCGGAGCTGCATGATCATTGTCTCCATGGCATCTGTGGGTCTTCAGATGTGGCTCTTGGCTGGGCTCCCTTTCATGCTGCAGGTAGTCGTCCTGCTTTGCACCAGCAAAAGGCAGGTGTTAAATCCCTGGTGCTACCGCGGCTTATCGCCTGTTTTTGGTTCGCATCGCGGATCTGGCAGTTCGTTGTGAAAGTGGTGTAGTGGTTTTTCCGTGTGTTTTTGCACGGGAACGCCTACTCTGCATCTCATTAGGGTTAGTTGGTGGTGTCCACCGTGGAGATAAATTTTGGGGCAGTTATCTCGGGAATACTGGCGATGTCTGCAGTTTGCACCCGCTTGTGAATGGGGTGTTAAATCTATCTCCACTTTTGATGAGTTAAGGTGGAGATAAATCGGAGATAAGTCCTTGTGAATATCCCCCTATATGTTTGTCTCCTCCAAATTACCAGTATCCAAGAAGGACAGTTTATAGAGAGGTGCAGTTGATAAAATAAATACAGTAGCACCAACATGCAGAACTGATGTACAATGCAAGAAAAGGTGGCATGATTACAAGTGCAGGACTAAGAATAAACTGGCAAGGAATGTGAAGGCTGCAATGAAAACTGGTGGAGGTTCAGACATCCATGAATAATTGACATCAATGGAGGAGAAGGTGGCAGCACTCATAGCATCTGAGTTGGCCACTCACCGTGAGGGGACTGATACTGCCACTTTTGAGAACATCTCAGGATATGTTTGCATTACAACATAATGTTGAAATGCATATTTGCTATGCATTTCAAAATACTTCTAAATGTACATTGTATATGTCACCATGTAAAATGTTATCAATGTGTGGAGTTACATAATAAAAAGTGTTTAATTAATTATGTAGACGAAAAACATTTATTCAACATTTCTTACATTATCCCCCAATTTAAAAATAGCAACCAAATAAGGGGTTGCCCGTAACCATGGGAACCTGGGCAAAACATTGAACCACATACAAATAAGGCTCCCACAAGAAGAGCTACAAGCCTGTGATCCCTTGCAAATTATCTGAAAGGATAACACATACAATGTAGCACTTTGCAAATACTTAGGGCCTGATTGCAACAATGGTGGTGCTTTGCTGGCTTTGCGCCGGCACAGCACCGCCAAAGCTCTGCATGGTCCGACCACCAGAGTACGAGTTCAACTCGTGTCTGGTGGGCTTTTCTTTTGCCATTCCTACGGCAGTACCCTGAAAATGGGCCCCGCAATGGGAACGCAAAATCAGTTCCAGCACGGCATGGACTGTGAAGTCCATGCCATGCTGAAACTTGGGGCACATGAAAACGGGGGCACATGTTGTGCTCCCCTGAATGCATCCCCATGGTTGCGGGGGCACGGGGGCCATGTAGGGCCCCATTTGTTTCCCCAACGCCAGCCTTTTTATGGCGAGCTCACCGCCATGAAAAGGCTGGTGGTGGAGAAACTCATAATATCCTCTGCGGACCACGGCAGTCCCGCCTTGCATATTGTATAATCCTGTCGGATGTGCCACCACCAGGTAACAGCGGTTCCCTGGTGCAGCGGGCGCAACCGTGGCAGTCCGAATGCCCGCATCGGAATAGGGTGGCCGTAGGACCACCACCGCTGTGCCACAGCAAGTCTGGTGGTCAAAGACCGCCAGACTCGTAATTTGCCTCCTAGTTTGAGTGAGGTCAGGCACCACTATTTTTATTCCCTTTTTTTTCTTTAGAGGTCCAGGTGGGAATAATGTTTCTTAAAGGATACTGTTTTCTCATTTTTTGGGATGGTGGTGGCCTAAGCTTATAACATACATTTTCTTCATTTCCTTGTGTTTTTGAAAATTTTGTACAAATGTGTTAATCCTTTTACATTGTTGTTGTTTTACTGTTTGGACCTACACTGCCCTTTAGTATGCTTTGAGTGTATTTTTAATATATTTTCACATTCTCGCAGCTTCTCCGCTATAGGTTTTAATTAAATCATTTTGGGGTTTGTGAATGGCCTTGTATTAATTGCAGGATGCAGGTTATTTTTTGTCTGCATGTGCTTGTAAGCGGATAGGGTCAGAGTGGCTCCTGGAGTTCAGGGCATGTAGCCAGACATGTTCCTTTGTTCTCATCCCCATGTGATTGTTCACAATTGTTTGGTGAGATTGTGTGACATGGATGACATTGTCTTTTAATTTTTTTCTGCAACTTTTACAAATATTTTGAAGGGGAAATTGATGTTGCCTTGGGCTCTTTGTTGTTTCAGCACTTTGAAAGTTTCATTACTTTTCTTTTCTGACATTTCTGATTTACTGGTGGTGGGTAAATGGCAGTCTCTTGTGTGGGCAGGCCCAGACGTATTTTGGGTAAATAATATATATCTGCTCAATCCTTTCGCCGGAAACAATGCCATATTTCTTTTTGGGGTGAGAAGTTCAAGGCGGGATAAGGCAACTATGTTCTTTGTGCTGCTTGTCTATTTCTTTGCTGGCTACGTGGCAATGGCCATTTTCTGTTGTCAGGGTGTGAATCTGTCAAAGAATCCCATTTTGTCTTTACACTCATACCTTCTTTATTTCTGGTCCTGTGGCCTTCACCATTTTGTGTAGCCAGTATGTACGTGTGTAATGGCCATTTTTATCTTTGTTCTCTATGCTTCATTAGTCACTGGCCATGTTGTTGATGAGTTAGATCCAACCATTTTGTGCAGCGAGTATGTGGTTCAATCATTTTATTCCACTTTTAAAAAACATTTTCTAAGAACATTGATAGAAGAAGTCTCACATTTTTGTTCATGTTTTTATTTTCTCCGGATATATTTTTAGAGCATGTGGCTGATTGTAGTGCACAGTTGTTGTTTTTGATTCACGTATTCAATTTTTGCCTGGACCCCGCTTCCCGTGGGGGTTCCATGAGGCCTGGAGGGACACCAGCAGTTGTTAAGTTAATTTACTCCAGAGGGACACCCTAAAGTATACAAAAAGTTATGGATGGAATGCTTAAATTAATTTTACTGGTAATTACTCGGGTCCACATCCCAGTCTATCATTATTTTGCACACTATGCTACCTCAGTTTGGACCCAGCCAATTGCAAATCAGTCTTGAACCTGCTCCAGTAGGAAGAGTCACCCTGAACTGCCAGGCCAGGTCCTCTCTGAACCAGAATACAAGCAACCTAGGGCCGTTTTCACCCTAGTTATGGCACATTAGCCAGGTATAGCCTGATTCCAGGGACACAGGGTGCATGGGACCCTTTTTGTCTCCCTGCTGGGTGAGGGGACATCACCCAGGGAACACAAGACCATCTGCTCTAGAGCCTCAAGCACCAGCGCCTGCCTGCTTGCCAAGATTAGTGTGCCATTTGAGGAAGAGGAGAGCGTTGGAAGGAGCGATCTTCAGTGGGGAACCTTGTTGAGTGGATTCCCTGTCTGAGGTGTAAGGAATGGCTGCTGCACAAATCGGGTCATTGCCCGTGTGCAAGGCAAAATCGGCGACCCTTTGATGCGAAGGCAGGGCTGCCATGAACTGAGCCATGCATATCACTCTGCTGATTGGGCAGGATCCCGTGTGCAGTGAGGATCCAGTGGCCCCATATTCCTGGAGTGGCGGCCTTGGATGGATTGCTGTGTGGAGTGGGCCATAACCCTAGCGTGGTGGGGAGCCAGCAACCCCTTATGCTTGAGGGGTTGCTATGCATGCATCTGCTGTGCCAATCTTGTGGGGCCCATGAATAGCATGCATATCAGAGGTGTGCTAACATCATATGTGAGAGGAGGTCACTGGAGCTAGCAAGAAGTGCAACCTGGCCAGGAGCGCTGCCATAGGAGGGACCTACATCGGGACTCGAACCTGTATCAGGAACTTCACATCAACTTCTCTCCACTGCGGGATGGACTCAAACACTGACCCTGCCAGGAGTACCTGTAAGGAACCTACTGTCACTGCCTGAGCACGACTATATATGAGGACCTCGGGGGATCGCCAAGGGCAGTCCACCCGGGCCTCGTGCAATTAACTCACCTGAACTAGCCGCTGCAGCTCTGACACCCACCGAGGGGGCATGCTCAGTTACTTCAGACACTCCTGCTGGTGTGGGTAAGACTGAATTCGGCCAAGTTGTCCCAGGGGACTCTTGCTTGGTAGGTAGCACTTCTGTGCTGGATCACTTTCGACTTTGCCATAGAGATGAAGTGGACTCTGGAGACTCAGACTATTAGCGGAGCTTGCCATGGATGCTGTCTAAAGTGAATGGGGAAAAGCCACGATCTCTAGAGTGAGGAGTGAGTGGGACAGAGGGAACTGCCTTCAAAACACTAGAGCCCTGAACTCAGGGACAGTACAGTCCTGTGCGAATATTGTATTTACCTTAGCAGTAAAATAAAATCACTTCCCTTTTTTCATAAATGCGAATATTTGGCTGGACAATAACTTATTGGTTCTGCTGTGTGTATTTTGAGTTGTGAGCCTGTGTTTGCTCCCCGTATCCACCTGCCCCCAAGGGATCCTTGGACTGCTCAGACCACACTATTACTGAGAGTCAAGTGCTGAAGGGGTACTTGGCCCAATTGCTCAGAATCCATAATAGGATGGACCCCTGTACAGAAGGAGTAATAGGCCTCGACCCCCACTGTTGGGCACAGTAAACACCTGCTTGCCCTGTCGCCCTCTGAAAGAGGCTCTGACAGTACCACATAACTACTTTCCACTTTGTCCTAAGTAACACCTGTCTGCTCTGTGCCACAGCTACTAGGGGGTTGAGTTCAGATTAGTTTAGTAGTTTTTGGGATTCACCCTGATAATACAGTGCTAATATTCCTTGAGGTGGGCTACCACCCACCACAGGTAATAATACACTCCAAAGAATTATGCAACGGGCACAGTCTCCATTTTATTTAGGAAGTTGAGGTTTCTTGGAGTATGGAGTTGTTTGCTAGACTGTTGCTTGTTTTTTTTAGAGTTTGGAGAATTTTCGAGAGTGTCTGGAGTGATTGTAATTTTTCTTTAGTTTTGTACATTTTGTGCTGTATTTGTCAACATTGTGCTTGTTTGTTTGCTGTAAGTATAATTTGGTAGTGTGTTTGTGGTTTAGTTGTTACTTGTTTAGGCTTAATTAGTTTGAGGTGTTTATTGGGGTTAGTTTTGTGTGCCAGTTGGAGTAATTTTGGGGGACACTATGTATGGAAGAGGGAGTCAGGGCACTCTTCAAACTAAGGGCATAATTACGATGTTGGCGGGACGAGCGTCCGACCGACAGAGTAGCGGAAAAGGGACCACCTGGCAAGGAGTCGGTGGTCCCGCTGCCATCATTATGATGCATCCTCCTTCACGGCGGGCGTAAAGTGTATGTTTTCATTTGCGGCTTGTGCTGTGGGCTGCAGCACAAGCCACAATAGAAAAAATACACTTTCAAAACATCCATGCACCGTGTGGCAGGCCCCATACAATGCATGGTTGGGCAGGCCCCATAGCGGAGGACCAGGGGGCCCTGCTAGGGGCCCCTAAAGTCACTTTCCGTCTACCTTTTCATGGTGGGCAGACCACCATGAAAGGGCAGGTGGAAACCAACATCTTAATCCTGACGGCATCAATTTGGGATTACTATTCTGCCCGCCGCCCCAACAGGCTCTATGAGCCTGTCGGAAGTGGAGCAAAATTCCCCTGTGGGTTTCCCTCCGACCGCCTGTACTGTAATATGGCGGTCGGATGGAAACCTATGATGTTGGGCAGAAAGCCGCCGAGGAGCTGTCAGATGGCTTTCTGCCCAACATCATAATGGTCCCCTAATTTTGAAGAGAGGGAGGTTGGGAGGTTTATTATGGTTGCTAGTTGTAATTTACTTGCCATGCAAGCTTGCAGCTGGGAGAAGAGTGGGTTAGGGTTATCTTTTGCATGAAAGACGCCAGAGATGGGAGAGAGTAACCCACCACCTAGCAGATATCTCCAATGTCTCAAGGAGAGTTCAGCAAGTGCAGCACAGATGGGCTGATGTGGTATCATGGAAAGGAGATCTCTTTCACTATCTATGAATTGCGATAAGAGGAGATGTAGGTAAGTGATGAAAATAGTTTCTATGTTGCCTATACTAATTTTGCCTATTCAAAATGAATGCTGCCGCTAGACTTCTCTTACACATAAAGCCACAAACACACATCTCCCTTGCCTTGAGGATCCTAAACTGGTTACCAGTTGCCAGAAGATCCACCTTCAAGCTGGTTTGTATCACACACAAGCCAATACCTGGCAAAAGGCCCTTGTTCATCAGGAAGAAAGTCAACAAATACATATAACAAAGGAACCTACCTACATATGACTTGCCACCTCAATGTTCCTACACACAAGAAAAAATTAATGGATGGACCATCTTTCTCTGTTCAAGCAGCCACACTCGGGAACTCAGTACCCTTGCACATAAGATCCACTGACAACCATCTTAGCATCAGAAGATTACTCAAGAGCTGGATTTTCCCAACCTGCCAACTTTACTCACTACACAATAGTGCACCACAATAGTATACTCAGACATGATCAACTATGCTTTTCACATTATAGAGATGATGTTGTTATACATTTGTCACTGTGCATTGAACTATGCCTCTTGTTATAAGCAGATACATTCATATATGGCGACAAATCTATTTAGTACCACAAGTTACATGTGTATATCAGACAATGTCATAACTGCTGCTTCTATGTACATATAGGTACATACATGGAAGATTTTATGCCTGTTACTAAAACTTTAAAATATTTCAAGAATACAATTGCATACTTCACCAAACGATAAATGTGCACATCAGACCATGGAAATATTAGTGCTTCTGTGCACATATGGGTATTTGTATAGAGGGGTTATCTCCAGCTAATACAACCTTACCAAGAGTCATGTGCATAAATATATGTATAAGTTAATTTTTAAACACAAAAAGAAACAAATCCTACTTTCAACCTTTGTCCCAACCCTCCTCTCTCTGACTCATCCCTAACGTTTCTCACTACTATGAACCCACAACTATCCTTCTCAAACTTTACCCTCCTCTTTTAGCCATGTCACCCAACTAAAAGGCACACACGACCAATACTTACAAAAACAAGTTACTACTCCCCTTTCAAATCCATCATTCTATCCTTACTATAAGCTCTACTAAACACACAAGAAATGAAGAGCATAAAACGAGCACAACTAATTGCACAGAGAAAAGCAAACAAAATCAGAATCTACTAACTGTTGACCTCTAATCTTGGGTTCCGGAGTAGCATGCTACTAGCTGCAAAGTGCTTCAAGGCCTCATCAGAAGCGCTATATAAATACAATTTACAATTACAATATATCTTTAATACAAAATAATCTGCTTTCAGTGAATGATTGAAAGAGTGTTTAATGTTAGAATTATTATTTTAAAACTGATCATTTAAAATAATATTGACAACTTTGTGCAAATATGCAACAAAAAATGTCTGTTTTATATTTGAAGGTGGACCCGCACTCTTTGATTTGGAGATCTCCAGTTTCAATGATTCATCTCGTCTGGGTAAGTGTAATTTTTAATGAGATAAATTGGTCCCATTAATTTGGATAGTGATTACAATTTTATTTTGGAACCATTTGTTTGTTTAAGAAAATGGTTCTAAAGGGCACTTTTATTACCAGCATTTAGAATGTTGTTGCATGTCCAGAGTTCTTTTGATGTCACACATATGTTCAGGTAAAAAGTGAGGACCATATTTATAAATGCTTTGCTTAGGATCTGCTTACCAAAAGTGTCATGAATCCATGTATTCACATTTTACTCTTCATTACTTGTGAAGGTAGATTATGATTAATCATGAAAACTATTGATGGAGATGGTAATGGGGAGAAATAGTGTAAATGTGTAAAATTGTGTCAAGGGTGTGTTCCATGATTGGTAGATAGGGGTTCACTTTCAACCACATATGAAATGAAGTAAGTTGTTTACTGTACAAACATTTTACATACTTGAATCTGGATAAGTAATGACAAATGCACATCTGGATTTTAATTTGTACTTTTTCTTATTACTTAGACATGACATTACAAAGACTTATTTGTTTCTTCTTGAAGGTTCTCCTTCCACCCATTCTAATTTTCACACAAGTGTGTGTGTTAAGTGAACTTTATGTTTACTGATGGAAGTGGACTCTTCAAGTATACAATTTGCTTTATAAAATACTTTATGTGTGTTATCTAATTAGATGCACATTCATTATGAATAAATAAATATATTTATCAACCCTTAATTTAGTATTCAATCCTTTCAAAAATACACTTATAAGTATATAGTTATTGAGTTCATAATTTGTTTTTTTGCATGGAAACACCTATGTATGACTCATGGAATGCTCACTTGAAGAAAGCTTTAGCAAAGTAGGATCTACTGCTACTTTGTGCTACTTTGTTGATCTAAAAATGGTTATTGTGATTTTTAAAAATGTATGTTTAAAAGTAGAATTGACTTAATTTGTTTAACTTCAGTTTATTGCAGCAAACCAATTAAACATCATTTGTAAATGTGAGCCATGTTCCCATAAAATTTAGAAACATTAGAGGTTCATTTAGTAACGATAATCCTGTGCATCAATATAGAAGAAAATAAAACTTTGTCCATTATGGACAACAATATTTACTAATCACATAGCCTGTTTTGTTAGATATTTTCAATTAAAATAAATAATGTTTTTCTATTTGCAAATAGATATGTAAATGTTACTTTTGCTTGTTGAAACTAAACTTTATTTATTTTATAAAGGTATGTGCTGTAGGCTAACCATAATTGATTTATGTAAGCGTGCTTTGTTTGAAATGTGCTTGCTAAATAATTCACATACATACCTTACGGTCTCCATGTAAATCACTTGACCTTTGTAGCATTTTAAGTGGGCATATTTTTTCTTATTAGTGAAGCTGAAACCTTATAGGTAATAACATGGGTCTCTGCCACTTATCATATGTAGGATGGGTTACTAAATCAGAGACAGAGTTGCAAGAAGTGAATTTGTTAGCTAAAGCAAGGAAACAACACTTGTTTCTTTAGATGTATACAGTGAAAAACCTGCAACAACAGTTGTGGTGTAAAAACTTACAGTGCACCTTATTTCAAAGAAGACAGACGCATTTAGACATTTCTGACATACAGTTCACACTTTGCTGTATGTATTTTACAATGTCCTTGTATGAGAGGATATAGAGGGGATACAAACCACCTAGTAACAAAACGCATATTGGAGTAAGTTTAGAGGGATAAGGAATCATGAGAAACACAGTAGCAACAACAAACTTCTAAAATTCTTTGCCATTGACAGGGTACCCCTGAGCAATACAGGAGTTAACAATGATCTTTTTGTAATAAACCTGGAGTTTTGGCACATTTATGACTTGGAGATTCAGATTCCAAGTGGGATGAACACCAAAGAAGCAATGAGAGTACATTTATAAATGAAATAATGGTCAGTTGTGAATTTTAGCTTCTGTAGTGTCCTAGTTGGCTGCAGATCTATTTTATACCCTTTATCTTTAAATTCTATTTTTGCTTAAATTATATGCACAGTTTTCTAAATGATGCTATACATCCAAAATCGAATGAACTTGACATATGAATGTATTTTCTCATACCAATTGTGTGGGATCATTTTAAGAATTAACATAACAATGAACAGAGAGTACCCAAGATAGAACAAGATATTGATTCGATATTCATACATAAGAATGGGGAGGCTTGGATAACATAGATTGATGAAGAACTGATTGCACATTAGGGCTTGATGTTGTTTTAAAAGTACAGCCATGGCATGTGATATCAGTGTGCAGATAGTCCCTAAAAAGCAATATATAATTATGACCTGAGATACGAATTTTTTGTGTTAATGTGAAATACTATATCAAATTCAAATCAGAGGTATTTTTTCTGTGGTATGATACAGACATTGCAAAAAAAACAACTGATGGACAGAATGCTGATCAATGCCAAACATTCACCCCAGTACAGAGATCTGGGCCTAAATCCATAGCTTTTTTGCTCCCCATGCCATTCCAGTTTAAACCCAGCCATATGCAAATCAGCCTTGACCATGTTCCCCGCATGATACAGAGGTTGACATTTCTTGATATGAAGGTACATAATTTGGGTAAATGTGGTTTATTGCACACTTGCACATTTTCTATGTACATTATGTAATTCTGAAGTTGTGGCAATTGTTTGAATACGGGAATATTTATATCATTAAAAGAATACGTTTATCACCATTTACTGAGGATATCATATTTAAACAACTCCAATATGTATGTTTATTTTTATTAATAATGCTTAAAGGATTATGGTAGACATATTGGTTTGTATGGTCAAAGCTGGGCCGACCAAAGTAGTTATAGTTAGGACCTAGTTTTCATAGGAAAAGCATTTTTTTTGCTAATAACTTTGGCGCTATTTGATCAAATATTCACAAAGTTTTTAATAATTGTGTGCCAGTCACTTCTGCTGCTGTCTGGAATGTTTCTGGGTGATTCGTCAAGCGGGGGCAGAGAAAAAGGGAGGGTCCCGAGGCACGTTTTCCCCATGCAATTTCCCATAGGGATTTTCAACACGAATACAGCACGAACTGCTGAACAGAATTACACCAAATTTAGCAGAAAGCTAGATCTTGGTCCAGAAAGAGTACTTTTACTAATGTGGTGTAAATCTGTTCAGTGGTTTTGGAGTTATTAAAGAAAAAAGATTTATGTATCATCTAGAGATGCTGATCCACCGCAGATCCTCCACGGCTGATCCGTGGATCACGCACCAACAGTAATGCCGTGATTGGCTGCCTGCAACCTGAGAGAGCACTTGCAGCTGCCATGTTGTCAATCGGGACACGATTCCCTTTCTAACTTGGCATGGAAGGCACTGTGCCAACCCTATGCTTAAAATATTTGCTAGAAAAACAGACATTTAAGGTGAGCATATTTAGAGGGTTGCTGCTGTTGTATGGTGATCTACACAGGAGCTGTTCTCCACCTTAATCTGGGCACCTGGGATATATATATATATATATATATATATATATATATATATATATATATATATTCAATATATTTCAAATAAGAAATCACTGCAGAAATTCATAATTGTGCCCTGAATGGGCCATCTAATACCCATACTTGCTTTCCATTTTGCATTCCACTTGCCGATAATTCATATTGCCTGGCAGGGAACATAGCATACTTTCAGATGTTATAGATAAATCGAAACAATATGAATTATTGGCAAGTGGAATACAAAATGGAAAGCAAGTATGGGTATTAGATGGCCCATTCAGGGCACAATTATGACTTTCTGCAGTGATTTCTTATTTGAAATGTATTGAGGATATGGTAGACTATTTTATTCAATAATTTTTGCCACTGCTTGACAATTTTGAAAACGGCGGCTGTACAATTTTGTAGCATTTCAATTGATTGATGAATCACAATGGTTTGCCGTGTATTGAAATGTTTTTAGGGTGAGAATCATGTCTCTGTGCCTTTTTGATTGAGTATCTAACATGTAATTATCAACGTTCCAAGATGGCCGCCACGTTGAACTGTCTCTGCCTGTAAGCCAAATGGCTCCAGTCCTTTGATTGTATTGTATTTGATTTTGTTAATTTGGATGAACTGTAAACCAATGAAATGAAGAAAGGTTAAAAGGTTGATCGACACTGGGGTTCACTGACATTGAGAAAGGCCATGTGGCCGGAACGCGTGTGTCAGTTTCATTGTGGTTGCACCGGTTCATGAAATAAATATATAATTAATCTAATAGCCTGAGAGTGCCCGGTTTGGGCTATCAGACGGTTTCTTTGATGTGTGGCACGGGACCGCCACCGCGAACCTAGGCACCCGCTGCATTGTGAGTGGCATCTCTGGCGGAAAACGTGGACGAAGCTATATATATATATATATATATATATATACACCTTATACGGTTATTGCTTAAACTGTCCATGCGGTTTGAAATATATTGGCAGCACGATTCACCCCACAAAGGTTAGAATATTGGAACATATGAGGGCAATAACAAATGGGGACGTGACGTACCCTGTCGCCAGACATTTTAATAAAGTCCATCAATGCAACAGGAACTTACTTTCCTTTTATTGCATCGATCATGTTCCAGTTAATCCAAGGGGGGAGGACCGGATTCTGTGCCTCCGACGCCTTGAATCACGCTACATCATAGACCTGCAGACAAAAACACCGCTGGGTATGAATAGTAGCGAGGAATTGGCAGTACACTTGGGAGATTAGGAAAAAGAAAAAGAAAAGTAAAAAGGAAATCATCGCAGGTAGCTATCTGTGAACTCTTGATTCTCTCCTTTTGTTCTTAAATTCTTTAATTTGTTCTTTCTCAATCTCTTATCTTTTGACGGGTAATGGATTGACCCTTTCCCTGTAATCATTAGATTAACTTCCTTTATCTCCTTTTTCTCTTCACGCTCCTTTTGAATAGAAATTGATAAAGGTTAAGACTAAGCAATGATGAATTGACATATGTACAACATGTTCAGAAATCCGTTTTCAAGTTGCCATTATTGAACACAAAATGAAATTTTAATCATGTTAACAACTTGATTTGTAAGTTAGCCCATTCAGGGCATGAATGTTGGAGATTAGAGCACAACTGACTGTGATTTTGACACATTTGTTCATATGTACCTGCGGCCCATACAGGGCGAGATAGCTCATCTCATTCAATTGAATGATAAGGATTGCCTAAAGTCACGCAATATGGAAAAACGCTTTATATGAAATATGCGGATGTGACTTCATTATGATAAATTTTGATGATGTATTATTAGAATGGTATGCATGAGATGTAACAGTGTCAAAATGGAGGAACCATTCGCATCTGCGATCATGGTCCCTCTTCTATGTTGTTAACGGAAGTTTGCATTCATTTATGTATATATAAAAAATGGCGGCTGAGACGCTCTTGACAAACATCGATAAAGGCGTCAGCCGAAAAGCGCGTTTGGCCAGAGATCGGCTAAATAAAACTGCGGATCTTACTCCGTGAGTGCTTTTTTCGTTTCGTTTTGGGTACGATTACCCGTTCGGATTTTGAAGCTATAATAATATCTATATAGATATATATATATATATATATATTGTAAAACAAATTGCCCGAAAGCTCAAGGACGCACTCGACAATGGATGCAAACCTTCCAGTTTTATTCACTTGAAAATCCGCATTTGCATTCCAAGGTAAGCGTTTCTTTAGCCTGATGCGTTTCGAGGTCTCATCCTCTTCCTCATAGGCAGTTTCTAAAATGCGGCACAAGAATTCCAATTACAACATTGAATGCATACTTTATAGCCCCCAGTGGGCCACGCCAAACACGTTACATTTACATTTGCATTCTGGGATGTGAGATTACTAATCTAGGGGCCTACTGAAGGTTGTATGCAATGTTTAAAATCATGAATGCGGCACAAGGCCCACTGTGGGTAACAAGTATCCAATTCGGACCACATGTCCCAGAATGCAAATGTAAATGTAACATTCTTGTTGTTGCTCATGGAAAGTTTCAGGGTGATCCGTCAAGTGGGGGCCAAGAAAAAGGGGGGTTCAAAAAAAGTGTGTTTCCCATGTTAATTCCCATAGAGATTTTAGTCGCGACTACAGCACGAACTGTTGGATGGAATTACACCAAATTTGACAGAAAGGTAGCTCTTGGTCCAGAAAGAACCATTTTTGTTATTTGATGTAAATCTGTTCAGCAGCTTTTGAGATATTAAAGGGATTGTAAATTTGTATATATAGGGATGCGGATCACCCCAAGATCCGACAGTCCCATGCTGAAATGTGATTGACTATCAACACTTCAACCAGGAAGTGTTGTCAGCCATCTTGGGACTCGGCTTCAGCCAGGACTCACAAAAAAAGTTAAAAAAAGAGAAGGGGGCATGGTTGGAATACCCTGACCCCCTAGAAGGGGGATGTCCCGCATGGATCCTGCCTGTGGCTCCAGCTGAAAAATTAAAAAAAGAAGCCCAGGCTCCCTCGCTTCTCTACTATTTAGCCCCTGGGTGGGCCACGTTCATGGGGGCATGCAGGGCATTGTTTTCGGTGGTGGGTTCAAGCCCCAGGGACCACCACCTCCCTTGGCTATATTAAAAATAATTGGGGGGCCGTGTGGACCCACAGATCCTGGAGACCACCCACTCCCTGAGGTCTAAAATATAATTAAAACTGGGAGGGGGACAGGCAGCCCCCCTCCTGGGCCATATACGGTCCGGAGGACCACCACCACCCCCCAGGGCCGGCTCCTGCTATGTCCCTGGGTGTCCACCCCCGGGACATAGCTGTTTACTGTGACTTGGTGGGAGATTTAACAGCTCCTGCCAAGTCTGAGGAAGCCCTCCACTTCCAGCAAGCGAGAGCTGAGAAAATGATCTTGCTTGCTGGCACCTGAGGTTTCATCTGTTTCCCTGATGACTGTCAAGTGGGCAGGGAAACTGATGAAAGGATGAAAGGATTGCTCTCACAGACAGAGAGCTACATGTTTAGCAGTTCCCTGTCTGTGAGAGCAATGGTGGCTCCTGCAGGAGGCCAGCTGGGACCGCGGTTGGCCTTGAGGGGGGAAATGAAGAGAAAGAGGCAAAATAAAGGTCAGAAAAGAGCAGAAAGAGGCAGAATAAAAGTCAGAAATGAGCAGAAAGAGGCAAGATAAAGGTCAGCAAAGAGCAGAAAGAGGCAAAATAGAGGTGAGAAACAAGCAGCAAGAGGCAGAATAGAGGTCAGAAACCAGCAGAAAGAGGCAGAATAAAAGTCAGAAATGAGCAGAAAGAGGCAGAATAAAGGTAAGCAATGAGCAGAAAGTGACAAGATAAAGGCAATCATCGAGCAGAAAGAGGCATAATAAAGGTGAGAATCAAGCAGAAAGAGGCAGAATAAAGGTCAGCAATGAGCAGAAAGATGCAAAATAAAGGTGAGAAACAACTAGAAAGAGGCAGAATAAAGATCAGCAACGAGTAGAAAGAGGCAAAATAAAGGTGAGAAACAAGCAGAAAGAGGCAAAATAAAGGTCAGAAAAGATCAGAAAGAGGCAGAATAAAGGTCAGCAATGAGCAGCAAGAAGCAAAATAAAAGTGTGAAACAAGTAGAAAGAGGCAGACTAAAGGTCAAAAACGAGCAGAAAGAGGCAAAATAAAGTTGAGAAACGAGTAGAAAGAGGCAGAATGAATGTCAGCAATGAACAGAAAGAAGCATGAGAAAGGTGAGAAACGAGCAGAAAGAGGCAGAATAGATGTCAGAAACCTCAGCATTATCCTTAACAGCCAGCTATCCATGAAGAATCAGGTCAAAGCTGTCTTCTCCGCTTGTTTCCTCACCCTCCGAATGCTCAGGAAAGTCTTCAGATGGCTCCCACCCGACAACAGGTAAACTATCGCACAAGCTCTAGTCACCAGCAGACTGGATAGTGGCAACCCCCTCTATGTATAAATCCCCGCCCAACTCATGAGGAAACTCCAGATAATCCAGAACACAGCTTACAGACTCATCCTCGACCTCCCCAGACAGACGCACATCACCCCTCACCTCAGGAAACTCCAGTGGCTACCAGTCACAAAGAGTTGCCGGTTCAAGCTGCTCACCCACACTAGAAAACACTACACAATGAAGGATTAGCGTATCTCAACAAAAGAGGGAACTTTCACCAACCCACCAGGGAGCTCCGCTCTGGATCCCTCTCCCTAGCAGCCACCCAGCACATCTGACCGAGCACCAGCGGAGGTCGCTCCTTCTCCCACCTGGTGGCTAAGACTTGGACCACCCTCCCCCTGTACCTCAGAGCCTCACCATTGCTCCATCAGTTCAGGAAGGACCTCAAGACCTGGATGTTCAACCAATAGGTACAGACAGTATGGTCCAGCAGTATGATCCCACAGCACCTCGAACCCCTCACAGGTGAAGCAGTAAAGCTTTACAAATCCTGACTGATTGATTGAGAAACGAGCAGCAAGAGGCAGAATCAAGGTCAGAAATTAGCAGAAACAGGCAAAATAGAGATCATAAACGAGCAGAGAGAGCCAATATAGAGGTCATAAATGAGCAGAAAGAGGCCCCCAAAGACCCTCAGCAGCCAAGAGGACTTCATCCCCCAAACAGTAGTGTGCAAGGAGGCGGGTTTGCTAAGTTTTTCAGAAAGGGGACGGGGCCTCCAACGAGGTCTCAGCAATCCTGCTTGGAGGACTTACTGGTGGGAACAAAAGGGGTTCTTGGCTCCCAAGGACCCTCAGCAGCCAAGGGGACTTCATCCCCCAACAAGTAGTGTGTCAGGAGGTGCATTTGCAGAGTGGCTGAGAAAGGGGGCGTGGCCTTCAACAAGGTCTCAGTAGTCCCACTGTGGGGGACTTATTGGTGCCAACAATAAGGGTTCTTGGCCTCCAAGGACCCTCAGCAGCCAAGGGGACTTCTTCCAACAACCAGTAGTGTGCCAGGAGGTGCATTTTAAGAGTGGTTGAGAAAGGGGGGCGGGCCTCTGATGAGGTCTCAGCAGTCCCGCTGTGGGGGACTTAATGGTGGCAACAATAGGGTTCATAGCCCCCAAGGACCTTCATCAGCCGTGAACCAGAAGGCACGTTTGCAGAGTGGTTGAGAAAGGGGGCGGGGCCTCCAACAAGGTCTGAGCAATCCCACTGTGGGGGACTTACTGGTGGCAACAATAGGGGCTTTTGGCCCACAAGGACCCTCTGCAGCCAAGGGGACTTCATTCCCCAGCCAGTAGTGAGCCAGGAGGTGCGTCTGCAGAGTGATTGAGTAAGGGGGCGCATCCTATGACAAAGTCTCGGCAATGCCACTGCTTGGGGCATACTGGTGGCAACAATAGGGATTCTTGGCCCCCAAGGACCATCAGCAGCCAAGCAGACTTCATACCCAAAGCAGTAGTGTGCCAGGAGGTGTGTTTGCAGAGCGGGTGAGAAAGGGGGCGAGGCCTCCGAAGAGGTCTCAACAATCCCAGCATACTGGTGGCAACAATGGAGGTTCTTGGCCCCAAAGGACCCTCAGCAGCCAAGGGGACTACATCCCCAACCAGTAGTGTGCCAGGAGGTGCATTTGTAGAGTGGTTGAGAAAGGGGGTGGGCCTTCGACGAGGTCTTAGGAATACCGCTGTGGGGGACTTACTGATGGCAACAATAGGGGTTCTTTGCCCCTAGGGACCCTCAGCAGCCAAGGGGACTTCATACACCAGCCAGTAGTCCACCAGGTGGCACGTTTGCAGAGTGATTAAGATAGTGGGCGGGCCTCCTATGAGGTCCCAGCAATCCCATTGTGGTGGACTTGCTGGTGGCAATAATCGTAGTTCTTGACCCCCAAGTACCCTCTGCAGCCAAGGGGACTTCATCCCCAAACCAGAAGTGCATAAGGAGGCATGTTTGCAGAGTGATTGAGAAAGGGGTCGTGCCTTTGAAGAGGTCTCAGCCATCCCACTGTGGGGGACTTATTGGTGGCAACAGTAGAGGTTCTTGGCCCCCAAGGGCCATCAGCAGCCAAGGTAACACACTCACTCATGCACCCACTGAGACACTCATGCACTCACTCACTCTCAAGGTTACAGGTTACACTTAGGAAATAAAATAAAAAATCATTAGAAATTCACTTAAAAAACAAAGGTTACAAGGACGTTATAGTTAGGAAATAGAATTTAAAAAAACAGAGATTTACTAAAAAAAACTAAGGTTACAGGTTTGTTATAGTTAGGAAATAGAATTTAAAAAACCTTAGATATTCACTGAAAAAACAAAAGGTTACAGTGACGTTATAGTTAAGCTCAGATTTCACTTATACAAAACCATAGAAATTCAGCAGTTATAGTTACCTGAGCAAACTACAACTTAAGCCCCTGCAGTGCACTGCTTATGACCTCACATTACATCACTCATGACATAGTCAGTGACATCACTTCAAGCTTCAAGGCATGGAGTGTCCCTAGCTGCCTCAGGGAAAGTGTTGTGTATTTTGGAGACTTTATCAGAAAAGAAGTGGGCGATCAAGTTGCAGCTCTCGATTGATGGGCAATATGAGTGAAAACGCTCTAGGGAAGACAAGGATATCACAATTGAGAAGAGCTCTCGTGAGGAATTATGAGCTATTCAATCCTTTTAGCATAGAATTGGCCACCGTGATTCGGATCTGCTTGTGGTAGTCTTTGAGGGCCCAATCATAGTTAGCTTTCTTATCGACATTGAATTTTCTGCGCCAAAGGTGCTCCAGATGTTTGCAGGTCTTCTTGAGCAACAAGATTTCACCATTAACCCATTATGCAGAAGGCTTAGAACAAGTAACTCAGTGGATAGGCGCAGCCCAATTGAGGGCATCAGTGATCCAGTCCTCCAGTTGCCAGTGGGACAATGGCTGCTAAAGTTTCTGTAAAAGCCATAGGGTTGACCTTGGGCAATTTCCCAATGTAATTAGCTGAATGGCTGAACAGAATTACACCAAATTTAGCAGAAAGCTAGATCTTGATCCATAAAGCGTGCTTTTTGTGATTTGGTGTAAGTCCGTTCAATAGGTTTTGATAAATTAAGGTTCCAAATGTATGTATTTTTCATACCAAGGAGGATCTGTGGTACAGAAAAATCAAAAGATAATATCTTATTGTCTGCCACAACATCAAAAAAGATGTTGCAGCAGCCATTTTAGGACTTGGGTGACTTATTCCTTTAGCCTGAAAAAAGAATTAAAGAAACATATGGGGGCAGGGAAGGGATACACTGACTGAGCCACTTAGCCTCACGTTCTCACCATGCCCTGCTTGTACCCTCACATATTACATCACTCATGACATGTTCAATGACTGCATTAATGGCATTCCCAATCAATTCTGAAATTACATCTTTTATAACAACACTGTGCATGGCAAGAGCTCGAGTAACAGTTATTTAGGGCATGAGTTCTACTCACTTGAGATAACTATAACTGGTGAATTTCAGTGGTTTTAATAGTCTAGAACATTATGTTTTAAATGACATTTCCCGTAACCATAACGTCCCTTTAACCTTTGTTTGTGAAGATAATGCTTGGAATGTGTGCCTTGATGGATCAAACCCACAAATATGGTGAATAATTGTTGCGCAGGACTGCGATTACCAGTATGCTTTGCAACTCACCGAAGGCCCACAGAGGGCGGGATTACTATTTAACTGGTAATCATTTTTGTGACATGCTCCTGGTGTTCCATCATGCAAATGGACTGTGAACAAGGGCGGGGAGCCAGAAATGCGTTAGGCTGAGGAATCATTATCTGGTGCATTGCTATGTTTGCTGTCGTTGGAATAAATCACAGGAGAACCTGTTTGTGAGTGCAGTTTCATTTGAGGACAAGTTTTTGATGAATAAATAGACGGTGTGTCCAGACGTGAACCCACACCACTGCAAGAAATGGCAGATCTGTGTTGTTTTGCGGTCACAGTTTGTGAACTTCAACGTATAATTAATGGCTGACTCATTAAGATGACATCGGAAGGTCCACTGGGGCAAGGACACTGTATGGAATATGTGCTTTGATAGATCAAACCCACAAGTAGGTTGAATAATTGTTGTGCAGGACTGCAATTACCATTATGCTTTGCAACTCACCGGAGACCAACAGAGGGCAGGATTACTATTAAACTGGTAATCACTGTTGTGACATGCTCCTGCTGTTCCATTGTGCACTGTCCTGTGAACAAGGGCGGGGAGCCCAAAACACGTTACGCCTGAGGAATGATTTCTGGTGCATTGCTGAGTTTGTGGTCGGAATAAATCACAGGAGGACCTGTTTGTGAGTGTGGTTTTATTTGAGGAAGAGTTTTTGATGAATATATAAAAATATATATATAAACACATACACATATATATAAGATCTTATAACTATACCTAACTATAATGTCATTTTAACCTTTATTTTTTTCATATAATTACTGTGTTTTATGATCATAGTCAAATTTGAGCATAAGCCCAACCATCTTGGGCAACATGTGCCCAACCCCTTTGACTGTGCACAGTGAGATTTGTTGCAGGGCTTGACCACCCAAAACTCATTGGGCACCCAACTCCCACCTGGGCATGGCCTTAGGCTATGGGCAGTGGAAGTTGAATATCTGGCCAGGGCTCCAGCCAAGCTCTGAGCCTAACCCTTCATGGACACCCAATCCCCTGCAGTGCATGGCCTTCAGCCATGTGCAGCATTGTTTTAGACATATGCCCAACCCCCCACTGCACGAGGCTGAAAGCCTGCACACAGGGTAAAGTCATCTTAGAGCACACCAGAATTGCTGAAATTAGTATGGTACCACCAACAAATGATTTAGATTTTAACTACACTCTGTTATCACCCTTTGGATGTGCTCCTTTTGTGCCCATGACTACAGGCTTTCAATGCATGCATTTCTATAGGGACCATGGATCCCATCTCCTATAATTGCTGCCACAACATGTTGCCGTTGTTGTGGCAAGCCAATCAGGGTGGGGTGTGCACTCACTCTGCCCCTTATATATATATTTTTTAATTCATTTTCAGGCCAAAGGGACCATGTCCCTGAGTCCTATAATGTATGCCACAAAATACTGGTATGGCTGTGACCAGCTAATCAGGATCGACTAGTTCCCTTTTAAGTAGCCATTCGAAGCATATCTGGACACTAACAGTTCAGATTTACCTATATGTTCAATCCCCTTCATAACAACCTGAGCACCTCTTTAAATGCAAAATTCTCAAAAACGGCCTAAAGGATGAAAGCCAAATTACAAAAAAGCACACTGTGTGGTGTAATTCCATGAAGCCATTTTTTTCTGTAACTGCAGCAGATGTTTCCTATGAGAATTAACATGTGAAATTATTGTTTTTGGACTCCTCCTATTTCTTGGCTCCCTGCTTCAGGGATCACCCTGAAACTATGCAAGACGGAAGAGAGGTAGATGATTTTTTTTATTTTTAAGTTTTATTATTCTGTGATGGGTTGGGATGTATTGGGTGGGAAATGTTATTTTTAAAGTATATAATAATTATTGTTATTGATATTTTACATTTGTATTGTTTGACATGATTATTTTTTCCGTTACATGTAATTTATTTTAAATTATTAATTTGAATTGGGTGGGTAGTCTTTAAATAGAAATACATAGTACTATTTATTGACCTTTTTTTATAAACTATGGTACTTGTTTATTTTTTAAATTATTGAAGTATATGCTTATATGATTATTTTTTTATACAATAAATTGTTACGATATATGTTTAGGGTTAAGTATGTAAATTTTAAAATTGTAAAATTGTAAAATAGTAAAGGTTTTTGATTTTTAATTATCATAGGGTGTTTTTTATTTAAGTTGTTTACGTTGAAGTTTAAGGGATGTTGTTTAGTTTAATTATATTTTATTTCATAGCTTGAATAGTTTTTTTTAACAATTCAGATTTATTTGTACATTTTTAAAGTTTGTTTTAATATTTTCTATAAAAATCTGATTTTGTTTGAAATTTAGTTTATGTTTATTTATTATTGTTTCTAAATATGTTTACATTTGTATATACATTATTTGGGTGCATAGAATCTGACCCCCTCAAATGTATGTCCCATCCCCAGTGATTCTTAGACTGCATTTAGGACACTACATCTGAACTTCTTGCGTCCCTCCAAATATGCATGTTCCTCAATGCATGTTAATTTGGAGTTACAGTATTTATCTCCCCCTACCCAATGTATGCACTTTTTCCCAAGTTAGAATAGTAAAGAGAATACCCCCCATGAAAGCATTTCCCCAATGATAAATTGTAGTTAGAATGGTAAATTTGTCCCACCACTAGCCTACATTGTATGCACATCTACTCAAGTTTTTAACCTGGATTTAGAGTAGTAAATGTGCCCTCCCCAATGTACTTTCCCAAATGTTTGTTAGATTAGAGTGAGAATAGTAAATCTACCCTTCTCCCCCCTTGTACCTGCCACACACACTGTATTTATTTCCTATTAATTCGTAGAATTCTAGTTAAAACAATGCAATTTGAGCTGTTTTTTATTATTCATTTTTAATAGTTTTAGATTGGAATTAGACTACTATATGTCACTAGATTTTTGTAAAGATATTTAGAGCCTATTTAATTTAAAAGAATGTATTTTTTATGTGTTAATGTTTTATTTAAAAAACACATAATTTACATTTATTTTTTAATTATAGCAATGTAATTTATAATTAAATACATTTGCTTACTAGTAGAGTGTATATATTTTGGATCATGACGTTTTTTTAGTCTATACTATGCTTTATGTTGTCAATTGTATTTTCTACCACAGTGCTTTTGTGGTTACTATTCTGTCATTCAACCTCTAACTGAACAATAGCATAGTAAATAATTATTTCCCATTGCTTTGGCTGACAACCTCTTGCATGCGGCCCTAACACTAGCCCCTGGTTATTCAAAGTGCAGCTGAGCCCGCGGCAAAAACTATTGGTGAACGTCTTAACATCCTGTCACAACATCGACAGAAACAGTGCACTCAGAGATCTGCCCTGCCAGTCTGCCTTCTCCTGCTCCTTTCCCACTAACTCCAAGGTGAAGCATCAGCCACTACCACTCAGTTTCAGTACTTCATGGCAGGCATATACAGTGTTCTCACAAACGCACATATGGTGACAATGCCTTATTGCGAATGCACATCTATTTACAGGGTCATCCGGATAGTCATATGAACAGTTGTACAGTGTGGTGTGGTGCTCTCCAGGCAATAATTCTCCTGCCACCCAAGAGAAGATACACTCTAGATAGAAACGTCTCTATAGAGATACAAATATATACACATATGCCGAGGCACACAAAAATCAGTCCATCTTGTTTAAAAGGTAGTGACCATATCAGTAATCACAGGAAGTCCATTCCACGTTTTCTTTTTTCTTTATTTTCTCATTCCTTTCTTCTCAATGTAGTACAAAAAAAACTGGCAGCCGACACGTGTTTCGTCCTATGGACTTTTTCAAGGCCGAAGAGATATGGAAGAAAGATCGGCAGATTGGGACATAGTAAGCCGGCAAGTATAACGAATAAGTAGCTCCATATAGGAGAAGCTTACAATGAATCTGGATGTCCTCTACTGGACGTAGGACCTTTACACCATATACCTTGCCGGTGCGTTACCCCGATATAAAAGGCATCGAGGAGCCTTATGAATCTCTACCTTTCAGCATGTCCCAGAAGCCCTTTCTCCATCCTACCAACCCTCTGCAACAACCTCTCCCCTACAGTACTGCGACTCTTTTGTCTGCTGTAGTCCTCCTTCCTTGCAGGATTTTGGAGCGCCTTCTTCCCTATATAAATGTTTCTGCAGCACTTCCTTCCCCTCAGGCTCCTCTATTACGCCCCCCCCACACACACACATGTATTGTGACAGTGTTTTCCTTTCTTATGGCTCCTCAAAGGCTTCCCGCCCTTCAGGCTCTTGCAGCATCTGTTTTTCTACTATTTATAAAGCATAAGAAATGCCCCAAAACTCGGTCATTGAGATGTTTTAAGGGATAGGCAAAGTGGGCAATTGCCCAGGGGCCCTAGCTTTGATAGGGACCCATTTTTTGTTTTTTTGCAGTTTTATATAGCGCAGACTCGACATGAAGGTATTGGAGCGCTTTACATGAGCACCAGTTACATTACACAAGGACACCTTCATTTTTGGTACGCACGGGGAGATTAAGTGATTTGCCCAAAATCACAGGATGTTGAGCCAACGCGGGACTCGTGCTTGGTTCCCCAGCTTCAAAGTCGGCAGCACTGGCCATTACTCCACATTCTATTCCCCATTGGAAGGTCTACATCACCTGTGCCTGTTTCTCCATCTCAGCCTCTCCCCCTCTATAGTAAAATCTTAACGATTTTTGGAGTCCCTGGCAAGCCATACAATATAAGATGTTTTTGTGTGATTCAGTTTCTGTAAATTCAATGTACTTTAATATAGCCTTATAGCCCGCCGTAGCGGGCTATACCGGCTATTAAAGGCCCGCTCCAGCGTTAAAGGCCCGAGCCGAAGGCGAGGCCCTTTAACAAGGGAGCGGGACTTTAATAGCCGGTACAGCCCAGCTATGAAGGGCTATAAGGCTATTAGAACATTCTGCCACTAGAGGGCAGAATGTTCTAACAAATAAAACAAAGGCCTCTCGGAGCCCGAGGGGGTTTAAATCCCCTCCAGCTCCGAGAGGCCTTTGTTCACAGCAATAGCTGTGAACAAAAGCAACATTGGAATGTTGCTCTGCGGGCCTTTACCGGCTAGTAGAAGCTTGGAGCACTCCATTTTATTCAATGGAGTGCTCCACATTCCAATGTTCTAATATTTTTTAAGTATTATGCAGCTTTAATTAGTACGAAGTCGGTAAAAAATCCTTAAGATGACATTGCTCGGGTGTCCTGGTGCGAGGAGTCCTTGAAAGCTGAGTAACCAGAGAGTCCATGGAGAAGTAAACAGCCAGATCTTAAGAGCTTCTCTGAAGACAATCTGTGGACTTATGAGTCCCAGTTCCAGTGGCAAGTTGTTCAAGTAGGAGGCAGTGAGAAAACAGAGATTTTATCTACTTTTTATTTTGTCTGCCCGTGTGTACCTTGTGATACAGGTCAAATTGGATTTTGAAACCCTTAAGGTGTGAGTTGGCACATAGGACTGAATAAGATCTTGAAAGGCGGAGGAACCTTTTTTAGGGAAAGCTTTATAGAAGAAACAAAGAGATTTAAATAGGATGCCATTTTCATATGAAGCCATTGGAGGTCTTTTAGATGTGAGGAAACGGGCTCTCTGCGAGGAAGGTTACGGACTACTGTGGCCGCCACGTTCTATACAATCTGAAGTCTGAATAAGAAGACCAGGACACTAAGGTAGAATGACTTCCCATAGTCCAGACTAGTAGTGATTAAATCATGAACCACTGTTTTACAGGAAAAAAGGCTCTCAGAAGCACAAAGCTTGCAGCTACTATAAAGGCAAAGGAGAGATTGTGGTCAAGGGAGATGCCAAGGCTCTGAGAAGCACAAAGCTTGCAGCTACTATAAAGGCAAAGGAGAGATTGTGGTCAAGGGAGATGCCAAGATTTTTGGCTGATGCAGTCAGTTGGGGTGGGTTCAGGCGACCACCAATGGTGGTGCTAGATAGAAATCTGCCTTCCAAACAGCTGCACTTCTGTTATTTCTCCATTTAATTTGAGGCGTCTGTCACTCATCTGCCTAGCTATATCAGAAAAACATGCCTCTTCACTCTTCCCAGGGTCTTGCAGCACTTTCCTCCCTCCAAGCTGCAGTAATGATTCACTCCATGCCATCCCCAGCACTACCTCTCTTTCACCATCAGTGTGCCCCTCTCCTCAGGATCCCAGGCTGCTTCTCCCCCTTCTCGCCATTCACTGCAGTGCTTGACTTACTCCATGGTCTTACAGTGATTCTCTCCTTCATGTTACTTCAATGCACACCTCCCTCAAGGGTCTTGATGCATTCTTCTGTCTCCAAGATCCCCTTGCTGTTCTGTCTGCAGGTTCCTGCAGTACTTTCCTTTCTCTAGGTTTCTGTAGGACACTCTCCCCTCCTCACTTCCAGAGACTCTTCCTCTCTCAGGCTCCCTCAGAGCTTGCATTCCTACTTGTCCCTCCTGCACTTCCCTTCAGTACTTACTTCAGGGTCCTTCACTGTTCCTCTCTTTCTAGGCCGTTGCTGTAGACCCATCTCCTGGTGCCAGTAGTGCTTTCCTCCCTTAACCCTCCTGCAGTGCTTCTCTCGCTCCACTGCGCTCTCCTAAAGGCTATATATTTTCCCCTTTTAGCTACTTCTCGGGTGTACCATGTATTTAAAATTGGGGACTTTGTCTGTTGATATCACACTATTTTTCACAAAACATGCATAACAACCATGAGATACAACCTTATGTAAATCCCATGCACAACTCATAATAAAGGAACCAGACAGAGTTGCACCCTACAAGACCACTTTGAAACTCAAGTGATTAAAATTAGCTTCCTTCCATTTACTACCTAGGTTCCATGGAACTATAAATCACAAGAGCTACTGTTACAAGCTTAGTGATACACATTTTGTTGTCTTTTGAAGGGTGACAAATTGAGTTAGACTGTTGGGATTTTGAACCTGTGAGCTGTAGGCTACAGACTTTGATCTCAGTGGTAAGAAAATTAACCCACTGAGCTATCATGCCAACAAGTTTGATCTAAGCCTTAATTTGTAGGCGACAACACATCACCAAGTAACATATAAGTTACTTTATAAAAGGTCTTTGCCAGCTGAGCTGCAAATAGTGTGCCACCTATATCCCTGCATGTCTCATGCTCGCCATGTGCTTCTTCTATGCACATAAGGGATACTAAATGAGGGAGAGTGTGAGATAAGAAAGAGTTGTAGGACTGCCCTCATACACAACAGTTAACTGATTTCCACTGTACCTCTCTGAAAAATGCCACTTTAATTGGGCCTTATTTAGAGTTTGACAAATGAAGGCATCCACCAAAAGTGGTGGATGGTAATTTTACTGTACTTAGATTGAAATTGACATACACTTCTCTAAATAAGGCTCACTGTCTTCTGACTTACTTTGAAAAAATAGTTCCCCGGAAAAAGTTGGACATAAAAAGTTTAAGAGAAAGGCCAGAGGGAATTCAAAGCTCTGTAAAAGGGTTTTGACAAAGAATAAACCATCCTTGTTGCAGTGTCTTGCAATATTTTAGAATGGAACCCTTTTGGCTGCTAACAGACTCAGTAGAGTTGTGACGTAGGTGTCAGAGAGCAATGTCATGAAAGCTTGTTTTAGAATGTTGTGTTCGCAGTTATACACAGCAGAATAAAAACATGTAGTACTATTTTCCGTGTGTGGTGTGGTTATTGGTGGTTACCTAAGCTGGGAAGATGCTGTAAATGGTGATGAGATAGGGGATACGTCACCTGAAGAAAGACCATGCTCTCGCAGAGAGTTTTCTGTGGTCCAAACAAACTGCTTGTGTGTGCCACGTGTGTCATTGTCAAAGATCGGAGTCAACACTTCATGCACATGAAGTCAAAGTGCAACTCCAGCCACTGTAAAGCACATGAAGACAATGGAAGTGTTGCAAAGAATTTACACGTTGATGGTCAAGAACATGATAGTTTAGCCATACATAAAGGTACCGCGCTGCCGCTCAAGATAAAGTTGTACATTATACTGAGGAATACTGCAAAAGGTGATTACATACTGATACGGACAGAAGTGCAGGCTGACAGAATAAGCAAGAAAAAAGTATATTGTCATTGCACTTACCAGAGCCTCGATAAGCGGAGGTTTATGACCTCAGTACTGGGCGAGGAGACCCAAGTAGATCACGAGGGTTGTGCTTACTGAGCTGTCCGATACCTGCAGTGACCCACCACCAAAGCTTCCAGGTGATGGCTCAGTTCAACTCAAGAGGTCTCCAGCAAGTGAAATGCTGAGAGAAACTCTTAGTCTGGAGCGAGTGCTGATAGCTGCCAGAGCTGAGGAGCATGCTGATTGACAAGCCACTGACATGGAGGCTTAAGGTGCCCAAAGGGAATCAGTCATGAGCATAAGAATTAAGCCATAGCAAAAAGACTGAAGGACACAAAGTGCTGTCTTCAAGTAAAAAGAAGTTATGTTTTAAATGTGGATTTCCATTTCCACATGAATGTAAATGTCCCACCATTGGGCCGATATGTGAAGGCTGTGGGAAAGAGAACCATTTTGTGACAGTTTGAAAAGCGAAAGAAAAAATAAGTGCATTATGGTGTGAAGACAAAATGGGTGCCAGAACATTCCAGAGGCAACATTCGACACAACCTCACAAGGCCAAGTGGGGACATCAATTGAAGCAAATTGACACTGAACAAAAAACAATGACTAAACTTACTGCACACTATGCAGAGAAAAAGCATACTGAAAAAGATCTAAAATGGTTAGTGATTGACAAACCAGTTATTCCCCCAACAACAAGAGGTAAAACTAGAATGTTTTTTCTTCGGGAACAAAGATGGGTCCACAGATTTGGGAGTGCCGTAAATGGATTAAACAATGCCATTCCTTGGTACTGCTTGCAAAGTATGAGGTGAATCATTATATAATTGAAGAATATACCAGCCCTTCAGAGTTTTTTAGACTCATAAGGGCAGTGTGTGATATAGCATTCAGAGCCGGTCATCAATGGGGGACGATTATAAGACAGATACATTTATTTTTCCCTCCGAGGGAATAATAATATTATGCCATCCCTAGGAACCACCTAGATGAGAAGGAATGGAAGAGTAATGTAATCACGAATCTCTTAGTCCATCAGGGGTTCTGCCATTCATGAGAGCATTGTAAAATACATTGTAAAATACATTGAATGTGCCGGCGAAGAATAGGGAATACGCGACATGAATGCATATAACAATAATACTTTGCTTGAAAGAACACCACATTGGTTTATATTGGACGTCGTGCTATGGGTTACAACACCGAAATATATATATAGCCTCTGGGCAGAGGGACCAATTCCAAGATGGCTGTCTCCCATTACAGAAACCATGGGGCGTGTCACATAGAAACACCTGGGCGGAAATGCAGGCAGTCTTAGGGAGCCTCAGTTCTCTCCGTCAGTGCTGCCAGAGGGATCAGAGTGGCCGAATAGGAGACACCCATACCTTGGAGTAGTAAGTTGGGTACAGAGGGTTGCGGTGAGAAAAAGGATGAGTGTGTGACTTTGCTATAATATAATATCCACAGAATGGGGGTTGATCGCGACTTTGAATGAGATGGATAATGCATAGTCTTAAATATGGAACAGAGGCTCCAAAAACCCATGCTGTACCTTCTCTGACTAGCGACAAAATCTGGCGGTCTGCCGATATTTCAGATATTCATGCTCCACCTTCTCTGACCCATGAAAGGCCAGACTGTCTGTTAAGAATCAGAGGGTACATCAGACGGAGCATTGTAACAACAGTCCGACACTGGGACTTGAGTGAATATCTAACTTTTGAATAATTGCAGTTGTGTTTCTGTGTTTGTATTTTTAATATACTGTAAGTTGGAATACAAGAGAGGTTAGGGAGTACATAAGAATGGGTCTCCCTCACATACACGTTCTACTAGGTATTCACTATTAACTTGAAGAGTAAAACGTTGGGTTCTTTCATTAAGAGCAGGAGACATTAAAGGCAGTATCTACCCTGTAATATGAAAAGACTATCCTTTAATTTCAAAGTGTGACTATAGGACGGTGTCCCCACTCTGTCCCCGAGTTAGGATCACCATTGATGAAAGTCGGGTAAGTAGGCTACCATTTAAGTCACTGGGCACGTGTAAATATATTAGATCACTCATAAGGTGTTTTACTTTCTTTGATTGGGTATATACTTTTAACTTTTAATAGGTGAGAGGATCACACATTTTGTGTAATTAGGATCTTTATCTGGCAAAAGGATTGCCTAACCCAAGGTGGGGGCAAGGGAAGATGTAGCTATTTGAGCTAACACAACCATACCTAACATTGGTGTTTATTTTCAAAGGTACACAGATGGTGTGTGTCTACAGAAAGGGTAAGTATAGCCATTTATGAGTCCCCTACCAGATAGTGACAAGACTAGGAGTAAACATTACTAGTACTTTCTTAAGGGATCTGTATCCTGATGAATGCCATCGACCCTACCGGGCGGCAATTTAGGGCAGAAACATGTTGATACGGCAGACAAGGTAATAGTGTTGTTACTTTCCCATATACCAGTATACTAATTTTCTTTTAATCCTGCCAAGTGGGATCCATAATAAAGGTTTCGGATACTCACTTAGACAGTTTTAGAATTTTTCTCTTAATTAGGGATCCCTATCTATCAAATTCTTTCTTTTCTAAATTCTCTTTTGCTTTGCACTCCTCCCTGGATGTTGGTCTGCTTCAGGGAGTCACAGCGGCCCTATGATGAAGCATGCCACTCATTGAGTGGGTGAGGGTAGTATTTACAACCCTTTGGGATTCCCAAATAGGTTTGTCACCTCTAGAGGTAATCTCAACACTTCTCAGTTTATGTTTTCTGCCACTCTGGTCCACTATCTCTTGTTGACAACTACCTGATCCCTCAGCTGCCGGCATTTGCTCCATTGTTAATGAAATCTTCCCAGTAGCTATGTACCTTCTCTGGTTGCCTTTTGCTGCTCTGAGGAACTGCACCTCATGGGGGCATGGAAACTACTGGTTTATAGGGTAGTTGCCCTTTTCTTCCATCCAATGCTGGACTATGCAGGTTCCCTTGTTGACTTGCAGGTCTTAAGAAGGAATGCTTGGTTCACCAACATGGCTTCCTTCTTCCTAGCCCTTTTCCTGACCTCACTCTATCCGCTGCCCGTGTCTGACCACTGCAGGGTTCCTACATGGGCATGGAAGAAAACGACATCTTAGGGATTCTGCATACCCAGACAGGATATTATATATCAGCATTGACCAAACCATAGGTTGGCATGATCAATGTCACTTCTTGCAGAAGGAAGTCAACACATTTAGAAAGAGCATCAAAAACTGAACCTAAACCAGAAATGATAACTCGTTCTTGCAGAGGATCCCTTTTTATGAATTGTTAGAAAACAATAAAATATAGGTACCAGAGAGCTAATTTCATTTTTTTTCTTGATGAATAACGTCATCCAGCTATTATTACCACATTAACATGGATTTTATCTTCTTCTTGCATCAGATCCTGATCTAAAGACATATTACTGCCCCTCCGACATTAGCCCAGGTCACTGGCATAATGCATCAACGGAGAGGCAAATTTTGTGGTAGGATTAAAAAAATGTTGTGGCAAGAAAAGTCAAATTATGTGACATAATGCAATATGATCTGTGACAGTATTATTACATTAATTTGTCATTTTAAAAAACACCTCTCAATGCTGCTGAAACAAAATTGCACCTCGTTACCACCACTTTAACATCTGAATACAACAGTTGGCAACTGAAAGGTCATCAGTTAACATGCAAAGGGTCTCCATTTATGCTTTTTTTAGACCTGATATTCGTGACATGGTTTTCCCCAAATGTTTTGCCTCCACAGCTAACTAGTGTGAAAGTGCCTCTGCTTACTCCTCTTAACATGGTAAAATTGGCTTACACCCAATTGGTACATTTAATTTACTTGTAAGTCCCCAATAATGTGGTACTACATCTAATCAGGTCCTGTAAATCAAATGCTACTAGTGGGCCTGCAGCACTCATTGTGCAACCCACTTAAGTAGCCCTTCAAAACATGCCTCAGGCCTGCTATTGCAGCCTATACACAGTTTTAAACTGCCATTTTGACCTGCCAAAATCAACCTGTTGCCAGGCCTAAACATTCTTTTTTAATACAATATGTCACCCCTAAGGTAGGCCCTAAACAGCCCATATGCAGGGCGGACTGTATTTAAAAAGTTGTAAATGCACGTTTAAGTTTTACATGTCCTGATAATGAAAAACTCTTACATCCACTACTGTAAGGCCTACCTCTGCCATAGGATAACATTGGGTTACCTTATTAGATTTAATAAGTGATCACTCTTGCTTGGGAACAGGTAGACATGTCATCTTTAGTGTCTAAAGAATTGTAATTTAAAATCCTTTTTAATAGTAAAGTCACATTTTAAGGAACAGGTCCTGATTCACAAAGGTGAACTTAGATAAAAAGTCTAACTTTGACCAAAGGTCTATCTTTACTACTTTTCGGTGTTCACAAAGGTAAGTTACTACAGGTAAAGTTAGACTTGTGGTCTAAGCTAGACTTTTGGTGTAACTCTACCTTTGTGAATCAGGCCCACAATTCTGAAAATGCCACTTTTGGAAAGATGACAGTTTCTTGTCCTAATGATTTGGTGCCTGCAACCTGCCTCTTGGATCACATGACTAGGTGTAGTCAGCAGTTGGTCTTTGAATTTTCTTCCCAGACAATCACACAAAGGGGGGACTGGGTGTTGGCAGGATTGGCCATACTGACTGGATGGGAGGAGCGGAGCTATGCACAGACTCTCTTACATTTCAAAGAAGCTACCCTCAGCTCATACACAAAAAACTTCACACTAGCCTTTTGTGATCCCAGACATCCTGGGACCAGGACAGAGAGGAAGGAAGTTCCAGCACCATCAATGGGGGGAAAACTCTAGAGGTTTCCCCCACTTCAAAGCTGGCACCAGGTATAAATATTGGACCCTGAGCCCCACTCTTCAGTACACTCCAGGACCTGTGGATACAACATAAAAAGGACTGCCCTTCTGCCAGAGGACTGCCCTGCTGCTTGAGGCCTGCTCTACTCTCTGAGAAGGAAGACTGGACCTGTTCCCTTCATCCCAGTCAGAATGACCCCAAGGATCAGCTGGCTGACCTCCTGTTCTGAACTACAGTGACATAACAAACTCCAGAGGCCTTCCTCCAACTGTCCAGCTGACCTGCTGCTACTGGACATGCCTGAACCTGCAACTGGACCTGTGTGAGTCCTGCTGGTGTCTGCTAGAGTGAGTCCCGAATCACCAAGTGGCGCCTCCCCAGGTCCTGGGCCAATGGTTGGAATTAAAGCGCACTCCTCTCAATGAATGGGCCAGTTCTCGCTTAGATCTTGCCCCCTGCAACAATCACCAATGTGAAGCTCTGGTGGAATCGATTCTTTTCATTACTGCACCCAGCAGCAACGACCGGCAATGCAAAATCTGCACTTATCGCAACAGTGAAGACAGCCCGAGGTGACTGCCAACGTGAAGCTCCAGCAACGACCATCTGCGAGGCCCGACAGGATCAGTGGCGGCTCGCCGAGGGAGTGCTGTGGGCGGTGGGGCGGGGGAGAGGCAGGGTGTGGGTAGTAAACTCCGGCATACCGAGTTACGGAGTTAAGTAAATAAATAAATAAATAAAACAATTTACATTGCGCACGCTGCATCGCCAAGTTGGCGTTGCAGCGCGCGCAATGTAAACTGTTTTATTTATTTATTTACTTAACTTCGTACCTCCGTCTGCCGGAGTCTACTACCCCCCACCCTGCCCCTCCACCACCCCGCCCCGCCGACCCGCAGCACTCCCTCGGCGAGCCGCCACTGGACAGGATCAACGCGCTACAACAGCGACCATGCACAATGCCATGCCTGCTCTTTGTGCTACAGCCTTGCCCATCCACAACTCTCTCCTTGCTCCTCATGGCCTCCTCCACCGAGAACCGACACTTGACTCCGGACTTAGAGAAGATAACTTTTCAGCAGGACAAATCTAGTCCCTAAATCCGGCTCACGCTCCCTCGCGGTTGACCTAAACGTGCGACTTTCCCCCAGTCTAGAACGACCAGATAACTGCGAATGGAGCTCAGTGCTTTAACACGCTATACTTACCTAAAATCTTTTACATGGCATATCTCTGGTTCTACTGATTGGATTGTTGTCATTTTGGGGTCAGATAATTTATTACATTTTTCTCTATTTTTCTAAATTGGTGTGAGAGTTCTTTTGTGTTGTGTTTTCACTTTAGTGCTGTTTGCGTGCTGCATAAATACTTTACACATTGCCTCTAAGTGAAGCTTGACTGCTTTTGTGCCAAGCTACCAAGGGGCTAAGCACAGGTTGATGTAGTGACTTTTGTGGTACACCCTTACAAGGATTGAGGCTGTTGCTTGAGAAGGGCTCACACCTCCTTCAGCCAACAACACAATTTCTCACAATGCTCAACAATGTTTTGGCGTTTTTAGTAACTTTATAACTGTATGACCTAGAAATACATTTTTTTAGGTGGTTGAAAGGGGTGAAATCTTCAATTTATGTAGCAGATGTTGGATTATGAGTGAAATGCAGAAAATTAATAATTCTGAGGAAAATAGTGCAGCTGCAGAATCATACAATTCCTTTACCTTGATTACACATCCATCCTTCATTGTTTAGTATCCATAACTACTGTAGTACCGCACCAATTATCTACTTATATCACAGTTTTTTGATTGGTGCACAATGCCTGTAGGGCATGGTGTCCAAATCCATTTTAAACTGCCTTTTTTTGTTTGGTTTCAATGCTACATGTCTCAACAGAAATTTTTCTAAAACTATGCCTGTGGTGGAATAAAACATTGGAAGGCTGGTGACGTCATAGGTCAATTCAGAAAAAAAGTTATTTATTTTCGCTTCCACAATCCATGCCTGTCCATGTTTTTGCTCTCTGGACTGCACTTTCTCATACTTCCTTTGTACCTACTGCCCCTCCAATGGCTCCTTATGTGTGGCCCCCCATTAACTACTTTTTGTCTTCCTGGACATGCTCGCCTTCCCTCCAATGTTGCCTACTTGTCTATGGCCCCTCACTTACCCGACTATGGGGCCGATTCCGATCTCGGCCGGTAGTGCTCCGAATCGGATTCGGATTCACCGGATCCGATTCGGAGCCCTGTTTCCCGACCGAATCGTACGCGGGTCCGGCCGAGCGAGTACGATGCAAGCACCCGCGAAATCGCCGACCGACTCGAACGCGGCTTCAACACGCTCCGACCGACTCGCATGGACACGACTCGCACCGCGCTATGGAGACGTTTCCCGGCCGGGTAAGTACGATGTGCGCCGCGAGCAGTCCAACCGACTCGCGCCGTCCGGCTCGAAAAAGCTGTCAGAGCCGGACTTTGGGGGTCCGCGTCGGACCCCCTGTACGCGTAGGCGCACGAGTCGCACACAGGGGGGACCCATGGGTCCCCCCTACCTGTGCATGTACGCCGCAATGCGCATGGACGCGTACACGCTGTAGGGGGCGCCCTTGTCCGCCTCGCACCCATTGAGTCAATGGGAGCCCGCGTACGCGTTGTACGACAGGCTCCCATTGACTTCAATGGGAGTCCGACCGACTCGAGTCCGATAGCATGCGTGCGCATCGTACTCGTTCGGTCGGACTGCTAGGGTCCGATTCGGTCGGAATTCTCTCCGGGTCCGGCTCGGTCGGAGAGATTTCCGGCCGGAATCGGAATCGGCCCCTAAGCCTCCCTGACTCCTCTGTCATGCCACTCTGACCTGCAATGTTGCCCTTCCTGGTCTGTGCGGCTGGTGGTGCCTTGCCACCATGTGCTTGCTGCTCATCTGCATCTTACAAATGTTTAAGTGATATTTTTACTACACAAAAGCTATAATGCTTAGTTTTATCCATGCTTGTTCAGATTCAAAAAACCTTAAAGTGCCACTGCTCGAATCGGAACCTAGTACTTGCACAGTTCAAAACAATTACATTATGAGGTGATTAATGTGGCTTTATTTGAATTATATTATTCAATAATATTTAGCAAAATACACATCCAAAGCCTTGGTGATTAAGGGGCAGATGTTCATAGTCAACACAAACGTGGTAACCATTTTAAGTAATGATGTCAGTAAAGAACAATTCACAGACATAATTGCAAAAAAATTATCAGAGACTTCCTTGACAAGTATTTTCTATGTTTATAAAGCTGTCAGTGACTCATTCTAGTAGTCTGGGAGATGTGTTTGAATTTGAGTCATGGTTTTATTATAGCTAAGCTGTTATGTAATCGTTTACATAGGCTAATGGTCAGATATACTTCTGTGTCAACAGTGTTCTTGAATGTGCAGTGACTTTCTGCAGTTCCTATCTGAATACTTCTCAATAATATTATGCTCCGAATTTAGTTAGCAGTCCAAATTACAGTTTATAATTTAATGGTCAAATACACATAGGCTCCCTCATTCCGAGTAGTGAGGAAAATAACAATTTGTATGAAAACGTCTGTTTGCACACAATTTAGGATTTAGGGGCACATGCATCATTGCAAATTGCGGTCGCAAAGGGGCAGATTCACAGAATCTGCCCCTTTGCGACTGTAATTTTTGCATTTGGGATGCATCATCCCAAATGCAAAAATCGCTATTTGAGTAATCGCTAAATTTGCGATTACTTAAATTGCGATTGCATTTAGGGAATCGCAAGTTGCCATTCCCTAAATGCAATGTAGCAAAACAAAAATAGCGATTTCGCATTTAAGAAATGCAAATTACCAACAACTCAAAGTTGATGGTATTTTGGGAGAAGTTTGAAAAATGCACAAAAGTTAATTTTTCAAAGTTCTATGTTGCACACCAAGGGCATGTATGTGTGCAACATGTTTTTAAATTGCAATTTCAGGGGTGCATTAGGGTGTCATTTTGGCACACTTGAAATTGCATGCGCAATTTGCGAGTACCTATATGGTACTCGCAAATTGCGCATGCAATTCCCATTGATTCCTATGGGCCTATGGGCCTCTAGGCCCATAGGAATGAATGGGAAGCAATTCCTTATTTGCGATTCGCAATTTGCGAGTCGCAAATAAGAAATGTTTAGGTATCGCAATTTTGTTTTGCGATTCCTACATTCATAAGGAATTGCGATTCCTAAATTGCGATTTCTTAAAAATCGCAATTTAGGAATTGCAATTCCTAACTTTGATGCATGTGGACCTTAGAGTCGTGCGATATTTACTGTGCTTGGTAATTAACGCACTCAAGCAATTTTCCCCAAATAGATTTTCCCTGAATAAACCTGATGGAAAAATGTCTGGGGAAGATGGGCAGCAAAAAAGCAATCCATGAAACAATTAGGGCCTCATTAGGAGTTTAGATGTTATTTATTGCACATGATAAATAACAACACACAGGGTATGTTATTTATCGTGTGCGATAAGTAACACCTATTACAAGGTTGTGGGGAATAACATGCGGATTTTGGTGTTGAACCCACCAAAATCCGCATGATATCGTAAATACCGTACAATTTTAATAAGTTTCGGAAGGTATGACCTGCCTAAATTTAATGAAGGTTGAGGTATTTAACGCATCCGATAATTATCGGATGCGTTAAATAACACTCAACTCGTAATTCCAACAGCTGCTCAAACAGAGGTTTATGTAGGCATCGGGAATTGACGAGTCACTCATAATCAGGCCCATAGTGTGGTAAACTACGAATCCACAATTTATGTCACAATCTAACTTGCGGAACTCAAAATACAAAGTGCAGGGTTATTACAAGAAAGATACATGAGGATAATTTAAAGGATGAAATTCTCGCTGTCACATAATGGAACAAACTTTTGTGGAGTACTATGTTCGGAATGATGAAATTCTCGCTGTTACACATAATGGAACAAAAGTTTGTGGAGAGTTATGTTCTGGAATCATCTCAACGCTAATAACATGAAGAATGTGAATATTCACATTTCATCTTGTTGAAATTGGACAAAATAATGGACAAGTTTAAAGTTAAGAAAAGATAAAAAATAAGGACTATTTGGAGTTACAATGGCCTATGGGCCTTTCCTTTAGGCTGTGGACCCTGTGACTGTAGAACCACATGGTTCATCAGTTTGTTTCTTGAAGTATTCATGCATAAAATGCCATAGTACTCAAATTCTGTTCCTCCAAGAAGCACACCTAATGAACCATGGAAATGCAAATCACACCAATAGGTGGAGAGGTAGTTACTGTGACTCCTCTTATTCAACTAATAGTAGGGGACTGGGCCTATGCATTGTTGAAGGATTCTAAGGTCTGTTTCACATACAAAGTCAGACCTGAGTAGAAGATACCTTAGATGACTGGAAGATTTTTGGGAGCGATACGTGTCAGCTAAATATGCATAAGGCTCCAATATAGACATTTTTCCGTAGTTGAGTGTTGAACTAGGACAGTTTCATAGCTGTAGTTTGAGTCCACCAGAAGGCTCAAACTGCACAGCATTGTTGAGACTCAACAATGAGAAAATCTCCTCCTGAGTTAGCTCATCTTCGCTCGCACTGGGATATCACCCAACAGTTTGGGCCGGTCTCACCATTATCGGACCAGGCAGATCTTTGAATTTTATGGAGTGGTTCAGGTGTAGAATATAATCAATAAATTGAAAAATATTCAATTCATCAAGGCTTTGGTGCATATCCTGATTTATTTTATATTTCTGTTTCTATTTTAGAGAAGGGCTTCCCTGTGCTGGAGAAGTAGACCCACTGCAGCAAGCCGGGCAGAGCCTTTAGATATAGGAAGGTTTAAATTGGTTACAAAAAATCTCTTCTGAAGAGCTGAGGCTCAGGTGTTTCATAGTTCAGGAGCCTAGTATCTAAAGGTGCAGCCCCCCCGAGTCAACCGATTAACGCAAGGTACAACAGCTAACCTATGATGGCAGGAGCACAAAGCACTATTAGAACATCATGGACATGCAAGATGCCTGAAATAATGAGATCCTGTCTGAGTCAGAGCTTTATAGGTGAAGCATAAGGCCTTGAAGTTGATGCATTTCTCAATTGTAAGCCAATAGAGCTCTTTCAGCTGTGATGAAACATTAGTATGCTTGGGGATGTAACCAGTATGTGGGCAGCAGCATTCTGGGTGGTTTTCAGTCTCTTTACAGATGCCTTAGGCAATCCAAGGTAAATCAAATTGTCATAGTCATAGTCTAGACGAGAAGTGATAAGTGCCTGAACAATTGACCTTTGGGTAGAGGTCAGGAGAGACCAACGGACCTTCCTCAAACTTCTGAGGAGATAAAACATCAGGCAGCCCGTTGTTTGTCAGTTGCTCGATCATATGTTTGCTGCCCAACCAGATACCCAGGTTTTTAATGGTCTATTTGGGTTCTGGAAAAGGACAGTGCACCCCCGGCCACCAGAAAGGTCCCCAAAGATTCCGTTTCTCACAATTTGGATTTGATGGCTCTATATTTAGCGCCAAATGGCAGATATTCCTTAGTTTATCATAATTTTGAGAAGTCATTCTCAGTAGTTTACTAAATTTGTGTGAAATAAAGCCCTTCAGGGAGGTTGTCGAAAGACAAAATTAAACAAAGATAAACCATTACATTACTTGAAGATACAAAAACTGTAAAAATGTAAGTACTTAAAAAGTCCCCCTCTGAAATGACTAATGTATGTCTCTTGCAGTTTTGTGAAGGGGAAGAAACCCTCAGAGTGAAACATCTGATCCAGTTCTAACAAAACCTTATTACTACATTTTGGCATTTCTTGAGTTATTTTGGGGGGATTTGGAAGTGGTGCAGAAATAGACCCCACCCCACTTCACCAATACCCCTAGGTTTTCTTGCCCAAAGATTATAACTACCACAGAGGGCCTGCAGAACCATGAATGTGACCTTTTGAAGAATTTGGGACTTTGGAATTTGCAGGCAAAGCCAACCAAGCCATATTCCTGTGTCATCTTTTGCAGACTAACCAGAAAAATGAGCTACCTTTTAGAGAAACTGAAGCAAACGATAGTATCTAATACAATTTCATCTCTGGTAAAGTCTATCTGCTGTTATTGAGTGGAGTACAACTTTTCTTCTCACCACTCCTGGGACATTACCCTGCCCATACGAATGATGAAATTTAATTTGTACAAAAAGACGATTTCAACACACAGGGAACACACTCAAAAAACAAATATACACTATGGAAGAATGACCATTTCGATTAGATTAAACCTGCTCACTGAGGAAAGAGATATATGGCATCAACTCTTAAAATCTTACAGTATTTTTTTTAAAAGAAACAAGCATAGTTCAACCAATACATAATCAACCGTCTACCACTAACCATAATCCTTAAATATCTTACCCCACCCCAGATTACCATGAATTGATTTTCTTGGATGAAATTCTTCTCTGATGCAATAATTACTATTCCTTCTGCTTTCATTTGGGTGATCTTATAACCTCAAATGGTGCTGAAAAAATCAAAGATTTCAAATGCCTGGAAAACGTTACATCAATAAGGTTCCAAAGGAGAAAAAAAATAGGGTGGGAGCTCCCTGCCTCACATCCTTTGCCCCAATGCATCATGGTAAATGCAGTGATTACGCTTTCTTCAGTGACAGTCTTTAGTTTTTCACCCTTCTTGGTGCAGCCAGTGCTGTGTGGCTCTAGACACATGTTTCAGGATAGTTGTCCTTTAGTAGAGAGCAACACATTCTTTAGAGGGTTCTGGAAATGCTGCCAATAGTCTCAGGTCTCTGTACCAGTCACTGGGCACATGTGCATCAGTCAGAACCTCTCAGCTCATTAGCTCAAGGGAGCCTTTTCAAACAAAAAGAGGGTGGGAGCACACTGACTCACATACCAGCACTCAGTTTGCACCAAAGAACAATGGCAAACGCAGTGAATGATAACACTTACTTCAGCGACAGTCTTTCGTTTTTCACCCTTGTTGTTGTAGCCAGTGCTGTGTATCTTTAGGCATGGAATCCTATACTTCCATTTCTTCATAAAGGACTAAGAAGTCTACCGTCCATAAAACATTCACTCAAGATTGCAGTATGATTTGACTTTGAGCTCCAATAGCCTTTACTCCGGTTAACAGATTATCCATTTGCTTCACCTACTGGATTGTTTCAAAAGCCATATCTGTAGACTCAAAGCTTACATCCCATGGGGGCTTTCAAAGATCTAGTCTATCTTACCTGTGACAAAATGTGTAATTGATTCTGAAAGTCTTAGAAGTAGGCAATTATGGTACTGGTGACCCATCCTTCTTGCTTTTTTTAAATGGTGTACAACGGGTGCAGGCTAATGCTAGATTATCCTTGGACCAACTAGATCCTGCAAGCATAAATTCATTGATGACTTCTATTGTTGACCTTGTTCCACTTCCTCTAGGTTCACAAGAATCTTAGATTTGATCTGCATGATCTATTCTCTACATGTTTTGATTTTATCATCAGGTTTTTCATTGATATAATCTGATTTCAGTTTTCTAATCTGGAATGTTTGCTCAGGGTCCCTAGTCCTAGTTTCTACAGACAAAGTGATACTGGAAAAGAGTTCCATTTTCCCATTCACAGAGTCAAATTTTTGCTTGATTTCTACCAGCTCTTCCCTATACTGTACCTGTGAACTATTTGTTTTTTCAACTTTCTGTAAGATATTTCTTAGTAAAAACATAGGGCCCAATTCACAAAAAGCCTCCGCAGTCGTGGAGGAATCTCTTCACTGCAGTTCTCATTGCGGAAATTCCACCACAAGTGTGGAGACTTCACCACAGGTCCGGAGTCTCCGCCATGACTGCGTAGCCTCCTTCATAACTGCGGAGCCTACACCACAACTGCGGAGGCTCTTTGTGAATCAGGCTCATGTCTGAAACTTATAGTCCAGCTCTTAATGACCCCCCTCTCCTATAGAAAAAGAGTATGAATCAGAGCTTACTACTCCCACTCCCCACCCTTTATTGCTTAATGTCTCTAGCTCTCAGAATGTGATTCCATTTGTGGACTACTAGCAGATTTCCCACGACATATACTTTCTAGGCTTGATGCTAAATGTGAATCTGCCATTATGGGCCTGTCTTTATGCATATTCTTGGGTTGTGAAGAGAATGCACTGGTCACAGATATGAATTATCTATCCACCTCATTGTCTGAATTCTCTGATGTTGGGTATGTAAAGAGATGAGGATTGAGGGAGAAAGGCCCGACTATGTTTTAATACAATCTGTTTTATTTTTTAACAATTGTTGTGCTAACTGCTCGAGAACAGACCTTTAGGCCACTAAATGCAATTCTTTTTAAGGTCTGTCAGGGCAGTACTTGATCGAAGAAGAAGCAGTAGGAGGCATTTTCTGTGCTAGACTTGTATTGTCATTCCTACTAACGTGGGGGCATCTCTCTGATTTGTATCATCCCCTTTATTTCATCCTGACTGCCAATTTTTGAGTCAGAAATTCTACAAAGTTCTATTTGCCCATAATTGCACATGAGAGTTGTGATAGAATTTCACGACAAGAAGAGCTTGAGTACCTCAGGACATTCTGCTTATTAGGTTTAGCTAGCCATCACAACAGTCACTATGATTGTAGTATATGGTGTTATGGTGTTTGGTAAGTGGTATTTGCCTTTAATAGATTGTAGTTATTAGAATGTGTTTATATGTTCTAAATTCTATACTGTACTTGGTCTGGAATGTAGCTTGGGCATTCTGTTCAGCCAGCTATCTTCTCCAGACGTGCTCATCTATTACTCCTAAATAAATCTATTTTAAATCTATGGATTCATCTTATTTTTGAATGCTACAAATTGGCGACGATTTGGGATGCAACAAGTTTCTACTGGATTTTTTTTTACTTGACTTTTGCTAAAAATATATAGATTTCATCAAAATCTTAATTTTCTTCAAAATTAATCTCTACGAGTTTTCCACCGAGGAGTTCAGGCGTGGTTTACACTTTCCGCCGGTCGACAATTCTTCAAACTACAAGTGAGTACATTGATTATTATTATTCATGTAAGTTACTCACCAACAACTGTTTATTTTTAAACCATCACTTGATTCAACAATGGTTTGGAGTGTCATCAAGCCACGCGTTGCCCTGGTAGCAGTTTTCCCGTTGCAGTCAGCGATCCGCGCACTGTTGTTTTGAACCACGCAGCTCCGTGGCAACAGTATTCTCAGCGCGCTGTTATCGCGCAAAGCATTGTGGTTTAACGTGACATCAAAGGTCACGCAACGTTAACCTCGACGCGGCGTACATGCCGCCATCTTTGTTTTCCACAGTTTTTTTTTTGTATTTTCTTCTTCGAGCACGTCTGGTACATAACAAGCCTTATCGTTTTGCTTCTTCTTCAATAACTTAATCGGAAGTTGTCGTTTCTACTACCTTATTCACACGTTTGACTTCAAGTAAGTTTTTTTTTTAGAATATATATTTGTTTATTGACTGGCTGGGTTTTATTCAACATCACCATGGATATCACTGCTTCAACCAGTACCTCAGGTTCGAGTTCTTGCATTAATATAAATCTAAGTACTCCCAAAGAATTTCTTACTGCACCTGGTGATCCCATTATTAAGTGGACAGAATGGAAAGAGTATTTTCTTAATTATATAGCTACCTTGGAGGATAATGTAGGTATTTTATCTCCTGAAAGAAAGAAAAGAATGCTTTTACACAGTCTTGGTCCTGAAGGGTTAAGAGTTTACAATCAAATGCAAAAACCTGAAAGATCAGGTGACATTGATATTTTTAAAACTGCTATTCTAGATCTTTCAGAACATTATTCTCCCACAGTCTGTATTGGTGTAACAAGACGTGCATTCTTTAAAAGAAAACAGCTTCAACATGAATCTGTGGACGAATATGTTTCTCAATTAAAAACCTTGGCTGCATCTTGCAAATTTGGTGTTTTGCATGATGAATTTATTCGGGACCAAGTAGTTGTTTGCACAAAAAATAAAGGCATTCAGGACAGGCTTTGGATTGAAGGCGAGTCCAGTTTAAAAGATTTCATCACTTTGGTAAAAAAGCGGAACTTTCGGATAGAAGCTCTAAGGCATTATCAGAACAAACTGAATCGGCATCTACTGTTAATAAAATTTCTGATGCCAAGAAAGGGAAAGAATTCTCTAAGAAAAATAAGAACTTTCAAAGTAAAAATTTCAATTCCAAGATTTCTTCTAAACCAAGAGTAAATCAATATTATGCTTCAACTTTTGTTTGCTATCGTTGTGGGGACAAAAATCACAATGCTGGTTTTGATAAATGTCCAGCAAGATCTACAAAATGTTCACAATGTGGAATTTTAGGACATTTTGCTAAAGTATGCAATAGAAAACCTAAACAGAAACCAAAAGTTACTTGTCTCACAGAAACTGATTCATCTGATTATGTCTCTGACTCTTGCAATTCTGTACACAACCCTAAAGAAATCAAGCAATGCAATGTTGTGCTAAACATTAATGATAATGACAGGAGTAAACCTTTGTGTATTGTGAAATTTGGAGGTATTCCTTTGCAGGTTGCTGCAGATTCCGGTTCTCCTTTCACTATTATTGCTAAAAGTGTTTGGGACACGGAATTAGTTAGTGCATTAGGTCCACATTTGGAACCTACTGATGTTCTCCCTGAAAGTTTCACAGGTGATAAAATAGATATGTTAGGTTATCGTTCATTGGTTTTTGAGTTTAAAAATCGCACTGCTGTTTGTAAACTTTATATTGTTTCGGATGGCCCATCTGTTTTGGGCTGGAAGGATCAAAGAGCATTACATATCATACTTGATCCCAACAGTCCAGAACAGGTTCTTGTTGCTTGCGAGGGAGAAAGCACCAAGAATTGGGTTCTTAAAGAGTTTCCTAATGTATTTTCAGGAAAAATTGGTAAGTTGAAGGATTTTTCTCATCGCATTAGAGTAAAGAGTAATGCTGTTCCAAAAATACATAAAGTGCGGAATGTTCCCATGATTGTAAAGGATGAGGTAAAAAAAGAATTACTAAAATTACAAGAAAGTGGCATTATTGAACCAGTGGAGGCTTCAGAATGGATTTCTCCGTTGGTTATAGCTAGACGGGCCAACGGAAAAATCCGTTTATGTGTGGATTTAAGAAGACTTAATGATAATATTATTGTCGATCAATATCCTTTACCAAGGATCGATGAAATGTTATCACTTACTCGTGGTGCTAAATACTTCTCTACATTAGACTTATCCTCGGTGTATCACCAAGTTTCTTTACACCATTCCAGCCGTGATTTAACAGCGTTTTGCACACCCTTTGGGTGTTTTCGATTTCGCCGCATGCCATTCGGGTTAGCTTCTGCGGCTGCAGTTTTTCAGCGATTAATGTCGCAACTATTTGGTGATATGCAGGGGATTACATTTTTTCAAGACGATATTCTCATTATGGGTTGCAATTCTCATCAACATGATTCCAGGTTGAGAAAAGTTTTGAGTGTCCTTGACAGCAAAGGACTCACTGCTGAGATTTCCAAATGTAAATTTTCTGAAAATAATGTGGTTTATTTAGGGCACGAAATTAGTGAACAAGGTATTAGACCCAAGACAAAATTGATAAGAGCCATCATAGATGCTCCTGCACCCAAATCCAAGGATGACTTAAGGTCATTTTTGGGGTTGGCCGAATTTTACTCTAAATTCGTTAGTAATTTTTCTGAAAAAACCTATCCGATGAGAAACTTATTAAAAAACAAAGTCAGTTTTTCATGGTCTGAAGAATGTCAACAAGCTTTTCTTCTCATAAAAAAGCTATTTGTAATGCACCTAATCTTCAAGGTTTTAATCCCTGTGCTCAAACGTTTGTTACTACTGATGCAAGCTCTAAAGGTCTTGGAGCAGTTTTAACTCAAATTTCTGGCAATCAAGAAGTTGTCATTGCTTTTGCATCCAGATCTTTGACTCCTTCAGAAAAGAAGTATTCTGTAATAGAAAGAGAAACTTTAGCTGTAGTTTGGAGTTTAGAGCATTTTAGAAAATTTTTGTGGGGTAAAAGATTTTGTGTTAGAAGTGATCACAAACCTCTAACAAAATTACTCACTACAGAAGGTCTGAACAGAGCTACCGCCAGGATTGCAAGACTTTCAATGCGTTTGCAGGATTTTCTATTTGAAATTCATTATGTTCCTGGCGTTAAGAACGTTATTGCAGATTGTCTTAGTAGACTTTCATTACCTTTAGTAGAAACAGATTGTAATTCTTGGAATGATTTCTCTGTTGCTAATGTTCTTTCAAATGATGATTTGATGAATAGCATTTCTCAGGATCAATGGTTAAAAGCTGATTCTGAAGATAATATTTTAACTGATGTCAAGTCAAAAGTCATAAATGGTTGGAATTTGTTCAGTAAAAAAGATCTTCATGATGACTTAAGGGGTTTTTGGGAAGTCAGAGATGAACTTTCCATTTCTGATCATTTACTTTTCAGAGGTGACAAAATTATTCCTCCTACATCTTTGAGAAAACAAATTATACATTTGTCTCACGAAGGTCACCCTGGTATTTCTCGTACTAAGGGGCCGATTCGGATGCGGGTTGGAAAAGCTTCCCGACCAAATTGGTTGGGAAATGGTGTCCGACCCACTCGGATCGGGAAAGTCCGACCGGCGGAGTAGGATGCATCCGGATGCTTCCAGATACGATTTGGTTGAACTCCCATTGACTTCAATGGGAAGATTTGTTCCTAACCGCATCAGAATTGGTCCCTCGGTCGGGAAGACACGTTCCCGATCCGATTTGGAAGGACAAATGCCGTTAGGAGGCCTTCCTAACCGCATCAGAATCAGGCCCTCGGTCGGGAAGCTTTTCCAACCCGCATCAGAATCAGGCCCAAAGTCTAGGGTCAGAGACCAATATTGGTGGCCTGAGATTGATAGTTATATTGAGAAATTTGTAAGGTCTTGTATAAATTGCGAAATTGCTGATAAATCCAAGAAAACCTTTAATCCACCGTTAGGTGTAGTGTGTTCCCCTAATCTTCCCTGGGAAGAATTAGCTTTAGATATTATGGGCCCGATCAATTGATTTGATGGTACATTAAAGTATATCATCGTTTTAGTTGATTTATTCTCTAGGTGGTTTGAACTAAAGGTTGTTGATAATGTAGACACTAGAAATGTAATTGATTTTTTAGATTCCATCTTTTTACAAGAAGGTTTTCCTGCTTCTATTTTAACTGATAATGGAGTACAGTTTAAATCTAAAGAAATGTTGAATTTTCTCACATCCAATGGTATTAAACAAAAGTTAACTCCACTTTATCATCCTTCCAGCAATGGCACTGTTGAAAGACTTAACAGAGTTATCAAAAGTACTTTGCAATTGTGTAGTAAATCAAAACTTTCTTGGGAATATGAATTAAAAAAAATGCTGTGGGCTTATAGACACCTCATTCTTCTCTAGGTAAAAGTCCTTTTTCTCTCATGAGGTGTAGAATACCGTTTTCCAAGACAAATCCTGGTTGGATGAAACGCAATGAAATGTCTTTTTGTGATTTAAATGATGTTAGAACTAATTTAGCTAATTCACAAATCAAGAACAAAGTTTATTTTGATACTAAACATGGTTCTAAACCTGTTAATTTGCGTGTTGGTCAGTGGGTTTGTATTAAAAGTGCTAAGATAGTACCTAAAGGTCATAGCAAGTTTAGTCTTCCAAAGAAGATTGCAAAAATTCATCATAATTCAGTGACTTTAGAAAATGGTGAAAAATGGCACATGAGTCGTTTAGTTTTAGCTCATTCTAATGATATTCCGATGTCTACTCATGATGTTTATCCTGTTTCAAAGTCATATCCTCGTAATTATTTTTGGTGTTATGAAGATGCAGAAGAAGGTCATCCTACTTTGTCCTTTGATGTTATTCCTTCTAATGCAAACAGTATTAATGTTAACAATGATAATGGTGGTGAAATGTTAAACACTGCTAGACCTTCTGCTAGTGTGAAATCCTCTTTTGGCAGATGTGTTAAAAAACCTGAAAGATAAAATGAATTCATTTGTTATTAATTAATTTTTTTTTGTGTGTTTCGTTTTGTTTTCTATAAAGGGGAGGATGTGTAGTATATGGTGTTATGGTGTTTGGTAAGTGGTATTTGCCTTTAATAGATTGTAGTTATTAGAATGTGTTTATATGTTCTAAATTCTATACTGTACTTGGTCTGGAATGTAGCTTGGGCTTTCTGTTCAGCCAGCTATCTTCTCCAGACGTGCTCATCTATTACTCCTAAAATAACTCTATTTTAAATCTATGGATTCATCTTATTTTTGAATGCTACAATGATCTATTGTCACAAATACTTAAAATATTTAGAGCGGATTTTAGGAGTATTTCTCTTTCACCTCAATTCTGTTGGTTGTTTGGTGTCTCATTCTGCAGCCTACAGAATACTTACATTGTAATGCAGTATTTACTTCTTAAAAGAGAAATGAATCATCAGACATAAGGGGTAAGATGTACTAAATGATTTTGCAATTGCAAACGCTGCGATTTGCAAAATCACTGTTTGCAACTATAAAATTCCTTAATGTAATGTTCAAAAGCCATTTTACAAGTTTATCAGATTTGTAAAAAGGGTTTTGTGACTTATACTGAATCACAGTTTTGAAGGGCCGTAAAAAGGGTGTCCCTCCCCAATTGTAAATTGGTGTGCTATGTACGAATGGATTAGAAGGGCAATTCTAGTCGCAAACCATTATTCAGTTACCAGCCCTTCAAAGGAAGTGATAACTGATGAGCAAAATGGAAGGTATTCCTTTGTGCCCCCTCTGGGAATCATGGTGGAAGTGGACAATGGTCCAGTGGTCCAATGTCCCCCCCCTCCCCGGACATTTTTCCTAATGAAAATCTTTTATTTTTTAAACCAGCACTAGTACATTGAAGGGACATGGGCACCTTAAAAAAACCCAAGCATTTGCAATGCAATAGGTCTTGAATTTGCGAGAGTTTAAGCTATTAGCATTGTAAATGACAATGCCTTTTATTTATCTGTTTTGATAATTAACACATAAATAAAAGGCATTGTCATTTCAAATGCCAATAGCTCAAACTCTTGTAAATGCAAGACCTATTTCACTTCAAAGAAGTGGCCACCATTGTCCCAGCTGCTTGGAAAATGAAAGCGCGCATGGCGCGCTAAATGTTGCAGGAAAGCATGTCATGCCTGCAGTAGGAGAAACTCATTAAAGAAAATAGTGCTTACAGACTAAATAAGACATACTGTGTAACAACAGAAGTAAATGGGTCAGTCCTCATGGGAGGTTACAAATGAAGACAAGGCAGTACGAAGGAGGGACTAACAAGCCTTTTAAAGAATCAGAAGTCAGCATTTACAAAGGACAATGACACAAGCCAATGAAACATTTGGGCGGAGAGAGGGCGGAGCATCAAGTCGATACTCGAATGCAGCATGCCTCGCAGAGCAGCGCATTGCCTGCCCAGGCTCGACCTAATAGCAAGTTTTCCATGTGGAAATATAAACGCAGAGATGGTGGTCTGCTGTACCTTCCAGTCTACTAGACTTATGTTTGTTAGTAATCACAAGAGATCACAAAGTTCAACCTGCCTAATTAATATTCATTAGGCAGGCCTTTCTGTGACACCTTGATTGGTGATTTTGAAAACCAACCTACTAGTTCAGAGGTCCGTTTCAAAATCAGATACTGGTCACAAAAAGTCGGTGCACAATTTGCAGGCAGCCTATTAGAACACTTTTGTATCTCAGAGATAGCTTTTACACAGAAAGCAATTGTTATGTTTAAATACTATTCCCCCAGCAGGCTTATTTGTAATATTTTAATCGGGATTCAAAAGGCATGCCAGACTTATTGGTTTTGCCAATACTTGTAGCAAATCGCTATGGGCATTTGTACCTAGTCAATTAAGCACTTACTCCAGAATGCATAGGTAACCGTAAATGTGTGGTGATTTTCTGAAGAGATAATGGTACATTTTTTATTTTACCAACTTATGATTCTAAAGGAAGACAGTTATGGTACGAATTGTAGAGATATACTTGGGATTCTTTGTACAATGAGTTTTTCTTTGGAATAACCTTGTATATTTGCATGAATATCTGTAAAGTCCTTTATTTCCATTAATATGACTAATTGTAAACTGGCTGATTTTCTGCTCAAGGAACAAACGTCAAATTTACAGTGATAGTTTTTCAGCATTTATATACAGTTAGATAAATCTCTCTAAGTTCCCAAAAGATTGTGGGTGCGTGCTTGTCATCGAAAAATCACATTTTCTCTAGACTTTAGTTGAGGGTTCGTACTTTGCAGACAGACGTACATAACTTTCTGATTCACTAAATCTCAAGGTTTGTGGCTGCTAAAAAGCATTTTCGAATATACTAAACACATTTTTATGAAACAAAATTTGAAAAAAATGTGTTCCCTAATGATTCATACCTCAATGTATCAATGGTTTGCGACTGTAGTGCCGGCTTCCAAGATGGGGTGGTAACTTATGCATAAACGGGTCCCCTTTGGACCCCTTCACCTTTGTGATTTGGGGTTTAAGATTCAGGGAGAATAGGCAGCGCTCCAAAGCTAACTCTCACTTAATTCTTTTTTTAAAAAGATAATTTATTTTTAAAGCAGTCAATTTCCTTTAAGGAAAGGGTGCTTCTTTTGGAAAAAAATCCTTTTTTATAATGCAATTGCAGTTATGGTGATCTGCTGACTCTTTCAGACAAGTAAATCCCAAATTTGTGGCCTACCTAATGAATATTCATTAGTCAAGGTGGTCAGTGACTCACTACCATTTCTTATTTTTCAAAATTAGTACTGTTATATAGATCAGTCCACAAAATAAGTTATTGGTCACAAAATGTTGGTGCGCAATTTGTGACTGGTTTTTGCAACCAGGTTTTCGTATATTTGGCTTTTCATGTTTAGAACTATTTTGAAAGTTTGTAAATTCCTACAAACTTACAACGACTCAGGTCTACACTATGTTTTGTGACTCAAACCCACTATAACGAACCATGGCTGTACATAAATATCATATAATATGGTTGCTTTGCTATCTGGCCAGAAGTAACTTTCATTCACTTGTCCTTAAAGACGCAAGGATCAATTGTTCTAATGTTTGGCTTTTTGGCCTAGTCTGAATAATTACTTTGGTGTCAATGGCCGACGAAATGGCAGCACAGACGAGTGTTTCAGAAAATTTGTGGGAATCGAAAAGTTGTCAACATCATCATTAATCTAATTTAACCGGAGTACCAGCCCCATGGAAAAAGAAAAAGCCCCACCAGTTTTCCAAACTACCTCCCTCATTAAACTAATGTTGAAAGCATTGTCTGGGCTATGTCACCTGCCTAGTGACAGGCCTTCTCCCCGCAGGATGCCATGTGTGATGTCCATTAGTGAGATGATGAATGGACACGGTGCTTATGCTTCGACACATGCATCCCCAAATCGACTCTTGGAGAAGTTTTAAAGTTTGTTTATTTATTTTGCAACTATTGCCTTGGGAAGAGCTGTTCTGCTAAGGAAAATACTGAGTGTGTTACTTGCTGAGACCCTTAACCTAAAATTCTAGTTTGGCATGCAACCAGAAATCCAGACACCTATTATCTGAAATGCAAACATTAAAATGAAGCAAGTAAAACGAACAGGTCTGACAATATGGCCACATCACCAACTAAATGAGCAGGGTGGTGCCGAGCCACAGACCTTTAAACTGTATGGGGCAGATTTACAAGCCCCTTGCGCCGCCGGTGCATTACGTTGCGTTACGCACCGGTGGCGCAGCCTGCTGAGTGATATTTACAAGCACAGGTAAAGTCACCCTGCGTGACTTAACCTGTGCTTGTAAATATCGCCCCTGTTCACGCAACACTTTGCGTGTTAGGGGCGTGACATGGGTGTTGCTGTGGGTGTTCCCATGCAACACCCATGTCCACTGATGCATTTCCAGATTTAAGAGAAATCGTAAATCTGGAAATGCGTCAGAATGCTACGCCACCCTAGGGGTGGCGTAGCGAGGTGCAACGAGGAGAAATGTTTTCATTTCTCCTCATTTTTTTCCTCTTTCAATGCGTGCTGCATTCTACAGCACACATTGGAAGAGGAAATCACCTCAATTGATTGATTTTGTGCAGGAAGGTGCCCCTTCCTGCACAAAAACAATCTCCCCATGACGCAGGCATCCTTGCACCATGGTGCAAGGGTGCCTGTACCGGCGCATTGCAGCAGTTTGTGCGCCAGCGCAGGGGGAAGCACAGAGATGCAACATATTGTTGTAAATATGTCGCATCCCTGTGCTTCGAAACTAACGCGGCGCAGCAAAATGACTTGCGGCACCGCGCTGCGTTAGTTTCTTGTAGATCTGCCCCTATGTGCTTAACTCCCACACTGTCAGATAATTTGTGGGGAGTCTGTGGCGAGCACGAGTGTGCGAAGCTACTACACAGCTTTTTTAAACTTCCCATAATCCTCACCAATACTTCGATCATTACCCAATGTTCACTAAGGCCTTGATTTTGAGTTTGTCAGTAGGGTTTCTCCGTCACAAATGTGATACATTTTCTGTCCGACTTATTGCAGGTGCCAGTTGCGGCTGCTCCCGTGAATCGGTAGTGGGGAGGGGAGGGGGTAAGGGGGGAGAAAATACAACAACAAAAAAACACTTACCTGCCAGCCGGCTGGCTGGCCGTCGCCTTTCTTCCGTCCTCTTCCTGGCTTCTGTTGGAGCAGGAAGCAGGATAGGCAGCGCTGTGATTGGTAAGCACCTAGGCTCCCATGAGCCAATCATTACACTGCAATGCTCAAATGGGGAATGGGAGCCTGGGCATGTTCCCTACCCAGGCTGTAATGCAGCCTGGGTGGAGAGCATGCAAAGTGCGCATGAATGTGTGGTCGGCCCCAGAGGGCCGGCCAAACATTCATGTGCACTTAGGAGGGTGCCACCACTCCTTCCCCCTGCGCAGCCTATGTCCGCCCCACAAAACTGCCCCAGCACAGAAAAATAAAATGATAATAACATCTCATTATTATCATTTTCTTTTTCCTTTTTTGCCGTGCTTTAAGGCAGTGATGCAACGCTCCTCCGCCTTAGCGGAGGAGCCGCCCCTGGCAGGTGCATAATATCCTATGGAACTTGTAATAAGGAGGACGAGATATCCGCCATGTTAGTGACAGAATAACCCATCTGCCAAATTCTAGTTCAGTACCAAAGTTTTCCCACCCCTTTAACTTCCTTCGAGAGAAAAGTGTACAGTTTGAGTTTACAAGGAAAACGGTTTTTCTGTTAACTGTAACGTCTGGCACTTCTGAGGAAATATTGCCAGTTTGTCAGGTAGAACTACCCAGGGCACAAAGGTATAAGATCCAGAAAGTCCACAAACCAGGGATAGGCCAACAATCATAATCTACGCAAAAAGATGTCACACAAGTCTATTGGTGAGTACTCAAAAGGGCACTGATAATCTGTTTGATAAACAAAGATTCTTAAGCATGGCAAATATATTGATTTTTGATTAAACTTGTGGCTTTACCCTTTCTCTCTTGCACCGCATAATCAGTATTGGAAAAATGGATGTCACCATGAGGTTTATTCAATAAATAGCACCCGTGCTTGCTTGCGAGGTGGGTGAAGTGGTCCAGTGCAACCTGGGAAATAATATTTCACAAGTGAATGCTGGTGGTAATATGGAGCGCTAAACCTGCCAAATGTGCAAATTGTAGGATTGTGAGACTATGTACGCTAGGACCCTTGTGGTTGTGGGTGAACTCAACAGAGGAGTACGTAACTTGCTGGGAGGTGTTAAGGTGTGGTTATTAACAGTTATGACGTAATGAGAGTGCAGTGTGTGACTGTATGCTGAGAAATAAAGACATCCTATAGAGCTCCGTGTGTGGCATATTTATTTGCATGCTCCCAGGCTGGGGAGGACGCTACACAAAAAACAAGTACTTGGCAGGTATAAAAATCATTTAGGCTAATTATGTGTAGCACTAAAGCAGACACAAAGCAATACAGTTATGTTGCTATGGCAGAACGATGGGTGGGACTGCTTTTCATGGTATGTGTTAGATGTGTTCCTATTGTTCTGCCTGTATCTTTGAGACAGACGTATCCCCTTGGTAGCCACTGACATAGCTCAGATGTAAGCTACAAATGTAAGCCCACATTTACTAAGGCTTTTCTTGTGCAAAATGTAAAAGATAATTTGCACTTGGAATGTGCCTTTATCTTGTGCAAAATACGCTTAGCACTGCTTTGCATCACTTTGCATTAAGGGAGATTTACCAGAATTATTGGGAGAAGTATTGGTGCAAGCACTCAGGTTTTTGCACACAGCCTGATCTATTAAAATAGCTGGGCCGGGGCTTGAAATAAAAATCTTGAAATAAAAAGATAACACCTTGTGAAATCAGGTGTAAACAAAGGGAAGTGTGTTAATTTCTGAAAAAAACGTCAATGCATTGCATGTGTGCTGCACCTTCTGACTTTGTGTAGGCGATGGTATTTGTGCAAGACGTGTATGCTTCCAGTACAAATCCAATGCTACACAACGAACCCTATGCGTGACAATGCACTTCAGCCTCTGCACTATGTTGAGAGGCAGTGTGTCGTGCCAGGCAGCCTATTTGTGGGTCAGTGAGGGATGATATGGGCAGCAGCAGACCAATCTTGGTAAATATATCTCTTTGCTCTGTTTCCCCCTTGATCGTGCAGCATAGCAAATTGGTTGCTGCACTGTATTGTGTGAAAACTTAGTTAATATGGGCCATAGCGTGTAGTTTCCACAAAGAATTGGTAGGGTAAAGTTATATGACAGCTGTTAGAAAAACAGACCAACACTTTAGGCCCAGACACTCACCATTATTGAGACTTAAGAAAGAATACAAAGATATTATGCTGAATGTTCAATATTTTCATACCCACACAGAGACTAATAAAAACAAAGTTAGGCTTAATATAATTCTGTTTCCAGGTCTTGAAGTTGTGCACCTATAGAAATTGTCAAAACAATATTTTATTTATTTTTATACACATACATTTCTAAAGTATGAACATAACACCAAGGGGCTTAGACCGATGTTCATTAAACAACGGAGAACATAAATTAATAACAGTGATCCAATATTATTTTTATGAGGTGATATGTACTTTTTAAGATCTCTATGATTGAAATAAAGTTTTATGATGATGATGATGAAAATGAGCAGAGTAGTCAGATATCAGGAGCTCCATAGGTCTTGAACAGATGGGCCTTCTGATCATTCTACAGTAAAATGAGAAAAGAAGAGACGCAAACAGCATTTGAAAGAGGCAGTGCCTAATTTGTGAAAGATAGAGTGTCGGTGCCCGAAGCTCTGCTCATAGGCTAGCGGCCGAATACCAAGGCTGGTAGTGTTTAATGCACAACCAGACACTACCTGCTGCTTTTTCTCGCTCTTGCAGGTTCCAACTATCTGTTCGTGATGATTTTGCCGTGTTTTTCTTCCTCTGTCTTAATGATCAGTGCGTTTTCCCCTCTCATGCACTCAGTAAATATCTGACATTGAAAAATATGTGCTGGTCCCAAAAATAAGTTCCAGTGCTCCCCACCGGCAACCACTGGCTCAAATTAAGCCCTTGAAAGAGGGTTCTAAATACGAGTGTAAAGCAATTAAATACTTGCTTTAGAGTAGGAGTGCGTGAAGATATGAGTTGTATCGCAATAGGGGAACTAGCTGTGCTTTGCAGCCATATATAACAAGGTCATGGCACTTACCTCTGAGCTAAGCTTGGCTTGCAGGATTCATGTGAACTGCCTTCACCTCGTCTCGCTACTATCAGAGAGAGAGAGAGCGACAAAACGACAGACAGAGAAACTGCTTCACACATGTCCGAGGTTCAGGGGCACTCTGGTAGATGGTCTAGTTAAGGCTGAATGTAAACTGTCAATGTCTGGGTTACTTCCAGGGTCACTAGACCAATAGAAAAGGGGGCATGCCCTGATCATTAAAGGTAAATACTATGGGGGCTATTTCATGAGTCCCAGGGCAGACAGAGCTTACTAGGCTGAGATTGTAATGATGGCAGTCTTTTACCACAGGTGCCCTAGGGTTTTACTTTATTGTTTAACTCAAAACTGAGCACAAAGTGCAACTCTTTAGCACTTATAGTGGTGGCTCATTTTCAGGAGCTTCAAGACGCAGCCTCGCCACCTGTGAGGCACCACATAATGCTGTGAGCCTTTGCCTGCAAGGCCATTTGTTTCACTTAGCAGTGTTCATGAAAACACAACTTTGGTACTTTCATGAACCCTGCCGGTGCACGGGTAAACCCTCTCAGCCTCTTCTCCAGGCTACTGATGACGTTAGCCGGAGGAGAGGGCTGACTGATCCTCCACCTACAGTGTGTTTTTTTAAAACATAGGGGCATATGTACAAGGAGTTAACGCCGCCGTAGCATCAATTTTTTTACGTTACAGCAGCTTTTTTTATCTCCGTATTTACAAGTTGCCGCTAACCACATTTAGCAGCAGTTTTCCGGCATAAACGTGAATTTTTAGGATCGCCACTTCTGTTAGCGGAACTTAACGAAAATGAGATGCAAGGTAGGTGTTGCCGTGCAAAACCGCTGCTAACCCCACTTTGCGATATTTACAAGGAATTCCTTGTATGGTGCAAAACCAAAAAAACTGCCTCTAACTCCAGTTAGAGGCAGTTTTTTAAGACCAGAAAATAGCTGGTCCTAAAAATGGTGCAAACACTTGGGGCCTCATTTCAGAAGGTTTTGGTGCTGGACAGTGCTGCAAGGAATGTTGCTGCGCTGCCCTGCAACAAAACTACAGGGCAGACATGTGCACAATCAATAAGATAGGGCACATTCCTGGGCCTCATTCATGAAAAGTGTTACATCGCTGCAATAAAACAGCGTTGCAACACTTTTCACTATGCCCTTCTTGCGACTCCATGGATGCGCTGTATTCACTGTACGGCGCTCCATGTCGCAATTAATGACAGATACGTCTGGAATCCTGACGTATCTGTCAGCGCTAAAGTCATGCATTGCTGCAGTTGTGTCACAAGCATGAGACAACTCCAGCAATGCATGGGGCCAGCCTCTCACTGTGGCACTGCGTCACCCTTACGCCTGCCATGAGGCAGGCGTAAGGTACTGACTCAGTGGCGTCCTACAATTGTTGCAGTGAAATCTGATGGATTTCACTGCACCACTCCTATGAGGCTTTGTTAAGTGGGAACGCCCACCCTGAATACATCATTCCTGATGCAGGTATAATTTGGCACAGGGCTTCACAAAGTCACGCAAATGCCTAGATGCATCACTTTGCAAATACGGTGCAACGTGGTGCAAGAATCACGCTGCAAGTACGTCAAGAAAATGTCGCCCCGGTGGGGTGAAACAGTCAGAAGGGGCTCATGAATAAGCCCTCCCTGTCTTTTTCCCCTACGTTGGTGCACAATGGCTGCCATGCGCCAACGCAGGCACCCTTGCGCCAAGTGTGACTCTGTTGCGGAGTTGATTGATGTTGTGGCTTCATCTCTTCTCGAGACGTCTGCAGGTGGGGCTGGACTAGTGGAGGGCGGGAGTGAACCAGTTGGCCTTCTTGGAGTGTTGTTTGCCTGGTCTTTTCTTGAGGGGTGCCAGGGTGTCAGCGCAGTTGGAGATCCATTGGTGGAGGTTGCACACTGCGGTGTTGGCGTCTGTAAGAGTTGGCGGAGTGGTGGTGCTGAAGGAGTTGATAGGAAGTTCTTCTGTGGCCTTGATCCAGCTGCAATGGCGGGAGGGGCAATGATGGCGATGGTGTACGGTGGGCGTGGTGAAGGCGTGATGTAAACAATGATGGTTGGTGAAGGAGAGTCCTGTGGTGTGGCTGTAGTTGAAGTTCCCGCTGGTGGCGAAGATGGGCTCGAGCGTGTGTCAGGCTGTGTGGGTAGCTGCTTGAGTCCAATGTTGGCGAAGTTCCCCAAGAGGGAGGTGGTGTTCTGGTCACTGGGGTTGTCCAGGTGGAACTTGAGGTCTCCGAGTAGGCTGTAGTCGGTGGATGGGAGAGCCTGGGGTGTGATGAGCAATGGAATGGCCTGTAGATGAGGGTGCCGTGGAGGGTGGTGTTGGGGTTGGTCCGGATCTAGAAGAGTAGGTGTTCCATGGTCACCGTCGGGTTATTAGAGTGCGTGGTCAGTCGGAGTGTGCTTTTTCAGACAATGGCAATGCCTCCTCCAGGCCGCTCGGGGTGGTACCTGCGGGTGAATTTGTAGCCTTTGTGGATAGTGATGGCGATGTCTGGTCCGGAGCAGAGGTTGGTCCAGGTTTCCGTGAAGAAGGCGATGTCTGAAGAGGTGGGGTCGAGGAGGTCCCAGATTTCTGTTGCGTGTTTGTGGAGGGACCGCACGTTGAGGAGGATGCAGTTGAGCCAGTTGGCTGCGCTGTTGGTCGGCTGGGTGGCAGGAGGCCCTGGTGTGCTGATGTGGCAAAAGGTGCGTTTGCAGTTTCGACAGGCGCAGGGTGCAAGATAATTCTACAGTGTTGCTAGATGGCTGGCAGTGTGGCGTCCAGAGTTGATGGCAAGGAGGGTGCTGGCGTCATAGTGGTGAAGTGTCCAAGAGGAAGGGTCCTTGGTGCTGGGCGCGGTCCAGGGGCAGACGGAAGCAGACGAGCTTGACTTTGGCCGCCATTATGTAGTGCTGTGGGGGGACAGGACAGCTGGGAGGTGGGAAAAGCGGGTAAGGACACTGGAGGGGGCGGGGACGCAGGGAGGAGCGGGGGTTGCAAACATATTTTCAAAAAAGTCTTCCCTCAAGGCCAGGTCCCGCGTCTTCTGTGCTCCTGCTCTCCTGAGTCTGCTTCCAGGAACAGGAAGCAGGCAGCCAGGCTCCCTCTCCTAAGCCAATCACAACGCTGCAATGCAGTGCTGTGATTGTTCTTGAGCGCCGTGAAAAGGCGTTTAGCCAGGGGCTGTAGGGGTGGGCATGTTCTCCATGCAGGCTGTAATGCAGGCTGCATTGCGAACAGGGATGTGCGCATGACTGCTTTGGGCAGCCTGAGAGGGCCGGCCAAACAGTCATTGCGCACTTGAGTGGGCATACCACTCCGCCCCTGCCCTGCTCCGTGAGTAGAGCAGCCCCACACACCCTCCGGCCCGTAAAGGAAACATAGCATGAGTACATCAGAAAGTTATCATCATGATATGTTTCCTCTTCTTGCACTGCTTGAAAGCAGTGGGGCGACGCTCTTTCACCATAGCAGATGAGCCGCTACGGGGGGTGCGTCACCCACAGGTGCTAGGCCTGGGCCCGACTCGACCCCCGGGCTTCCTCCCCTACGTGTACCACCTTCTCCTCACCTGGACATTGACACCGTGGCACAATCCACTGCACTCTCTCCAAATCTGTGACTCAGCCAGCAGGAGCCTCAGCCAGGCGGGATTTTACAAGCCTGGGTACAGCAGTCACCACCCAGTCCTCTGGGGAACCTCCAGATGCAGGTGATGCAACAGGGCCTCCTTAGGCGTGAAGTTGCAGCACTCCCGCCACACAAGTTCGGCGCAGCTCAGGGGCCTTACCCTCCACAGCGGCCTGCCAGCACAACATCCTCCAGCCTGTGATGCAGAGAGGCGCGGCCCACCATTGGTAATCTCCTCCGTGCACCACGGTGTAGTGGTGGCACGTGGTATGTGATGCAGACATCCCTATGTTGGTGCACAGGAGTGCCTCTACTGTTCACAGCTCCAAGGGGCACCAGGGGGTCTTCTCACACAGGTCAGCAACGTGTCTCTATGCGACCTGGCAGACTGCACCACCAGGTAAGGGCGGTCGCCGACGCCTCAATGTCTACCGCCATGGCCCAGCACCTCCGCATCCCACTCCTGGTCCCAGATGCAGGCCCAGCGAGACCTCCAGGCCCCGAGGACTGTCCGCGCTTTCAATGTTTTGGATGCCATGGTGTTGCAAGGAGTGCGCAATGATAAGTGATGCATCACAGGTTTTGCCCAGCGATGCGCCTCTTTTCATGATTGTAGCCCTGAATTTCCTCTACCACTGCCCTGGGACTCTGGCTGGTCATCCTGGTTGTTGGGGGACTTGGGGGGGGGGAGTTGTTGATCTGTGCTGCACTTGGCCCTGGCTGCTCCATTCTGCATTCCATTGGTTTTGTTTCCTATTTTTCATTGGAGGTGGACTTATAGGCTATTTTTGCCTCTAGAGGCAAAAAAAGTCACGTTGGGCTGACTAACGTGACTTTTTTTTGCCGCTAATGGGCCTTTCGTCAGTTTTCGCCCAATAACGTCAGAATTTGTATTGCCTTCACGCTAGTGTTAGCAGCAGTCTTCACCGCGGCTTCCAGAAACTATCGCCATGTAGTGACGTATTGTGAATACATTGCTAACAGGGTGATAGTTTTTCGTGATAGGCTGCGTTAAGAAAACTGCCACTAACTAGCCTTAGCGTTAGTTAGCGGCAGTTCTTGTACATATACCCCTAATCTACAACCTGCTTCTGGTAAAACTGCTAGGGAAAAATGGAGCAGGAAAGGGTAGGGATATTCCCTACACTTTTAGTGAACTCTGTCTCCTATCTTCCACACCGTAGAGCCTGGCTCACTAAAAAATGAGGCAGGAATGCTTTGGAAAAGCCCTACAATGCTATCTGGGGTTTCTGCAACCTTGATCATATGCACCACTCTGGTTCAGGAAACCAAAATAGATTCCTGTTTGCCACAATCACAAGCAGCACACTGGCTCAAAGCACATTCTACTGCTCATGCATAATGTACACACATGTGTCCCATCCATGCCCCACATGGATGGAGTGAAAGACCCGGCTGCAGATGACTGATATGAAACACAGGAGTGACCAGTAGGCAACTTTCCCTGTGAGATGACAGGTGAAAAGGCTTATCCTGACACTATGATTCACTGCTATCACCACTGTCATTCTTTTGCAGCTCAGTGAACTGATGGCAGTACACATAAAATGTCTCTCTAGTCTCCAGAGCCCTGTTCTAGGTGTCATTCTATGTAAAATGGAGACATCAACACATATGCTTGCTTTTTGTGTGTGCTGAGAGCAAAAAATGGCAAACTGCCAGAGTCCCGCAAGGAACATTTTCTGTCTCCACAGATACACACACCAGTTGTAAGATACTTCAATAATACATTTCATCTTTCAAATTATGCACTGTCCTTTCACCAATATTCCGAAGGTGCATAATAGAGGGACACTTTATTCAACCTTTACTATACTGTGGCCATTTGGGTTTGGATTTTCAGTACACCCTGTGGGGGATTGTATGTACTGCAGCCCAGTAAGAAAGGTCTTTGGAAGCAGAATATTGTCTTTGAGCCCAAGAAAAAAGTATTAGTGACTCACTCAATTTTTACTTTTTTCTTTCAGGAATCTTCTCTGGTTGCTGCAAAGGTTTATGAAAACCCTGTGAAGTTTCTGGCAAACCCCGTGGAGTGACTGTGTCACCAGGTACTGATGACATCCGGTGAAAGTGCTTGGTACCACAAACGAGACAGGAGACCTCTGGGAGCCAAGAAACCACCCCTGAAGTGGGCTGAAGTGTTGCCTTCTGTAATTAGGGTAAGGAGTAGCAAAGCTGCTTTGGAGCATGTGAATTAAATATTAATTCAGGTCCTATCATGGCCAATGACAGTCAAACTTCTGCAACACTTATTAATCTCAAGGGAAACCTCTCAGATCCCCTATGAGGACCTGCATGAAATCTTTGGGATCCTGTCCTAGTCTCTACACGACCCACGCTGTCCTCAAAGGGGCATGGCTGAGGCATGCCACCTTGGCAAGTTCATAATAGCCTTCTTTTTGAGGACAAATACCGGCAATGATGTTATCAATGATGTCATAGATCATGTCATGAGTGATGCAATATGTGAGGTAATAAGCACTGCATGGCGAGGGTGTGAGTAATAGTTACTCCAGTTCACTATAACTGCTGGATTTCAATGATTTTTTTAGATGAAAAAGTTATGTCTAAAGTGATATTTTCACCTAACCATAATATCACTCTAACCTAGGTTTTCTAAGTGTAAAGTAAGATATCATTACCATACCTAACTATGACTACTTTAACCTTTTTTTGTGTGAATTTCTTGTTTTTTTTAAACATAAAGACAGAATTTATTACTCTATGTAACTATCCCAGCCTCCGCTGCACACAGCCTTTGGCTGTGTGAAGCATGCAGCTGGCATCAGGGCCTGGCCTATGAATGGCCATGGGCCGTTGTGGGTTGACTGTGGGGCCAACTGCATGGCTGCAGCCAACCCATGACAGATAGCCGAGCCCCTTTTTTAAAATGTTTTTTCAATCCTGCATGACTCTTACAGGAGACAGCATGGCCCTTGTGCTCTGCTGGGACTCTCACGGGAGTAGAGCCATCAAGCTGGCTTCCGAGAGAGTCCTGCGAGATTTTAGCAACCCAGAAACAAATAATTAATATGGCCCTGGGGTCCGTCTAGGACCCCCTCCTCCCACAAGGTACATAGCATTAGAGTTAGCTTACCACGCACCTTTATATTTTATATGAGTTCAGGCTAGACTGTTTTTTTTTTTTTTTTACTGAGTTTTATATAGCGCCAACTTGACCCGGATCGGGTATCAGAGCGCTTTACATAGCACCAGTTGCGTTACATGAGGACACATTTTTTTATTTTAGTTAGGCACTGGGAGATTAAGTGATTTGCCCAGAATCACAGGATGTTCAGCGTCATTGCCGAGACTCGAACCCAGTTCCCCAGATTCGAGGTCGACCGCTCTAGCCGTTAGGCCAACTCCTCTCCCCAATGTTTCCATTGGAGTAGGGTCAAGACTGATTTGCATATGCTGGTTCCATACTGAGGTGGCATGATGAGCATCCATTACTCTTTTGTATACTTTAGTGTGCCTCCCTAAGTAGAACGGGTATGCTCAGATGTGGGCCTCACGCACTCTATGTCACTGGAACCAAGTATTACCTGGCTGATGAGCCCTAACCTGGGCAATACCAGTTCAAGGCCGCTTTTGCTTTGGTTCACAGAGGAACTGGACTGCCAATTCGGGCTGGACTATTCCGATAGGAGCAGTGTCAAGACTGATTTGCATATGGCTGGATCCAAACTGCAGTGGCATGGTGTGCAAAATATCAATGAGCTGGTATCAGGCCCTGAGTAATTACCAGTGGCTGAGATGAATTCAAGCATCCGATCCATCTCTTTTTTACTCACTTCAACAGAGGACAGCAGTAGGGTTCAGGGCAGGTCCATTTGGAACTGGTCAGCTGGGCAGTTGCAAAGAGGGAGGCCTCTGGAAGCTTGTTGTGTCCTTGTAGCTCAAGCAAGAGGCCAGCCAACTGACTCTTGGAGTCACTTCTGGGATCCTGGGTTTTAGGCAAGCAGGTTTTGTCATTCCTAAGGTTTCAGGCAGCAGGGCAGTCCTTCTTCTGATCTTCACAGGTTCAGTAGTGCTCTGAGAACGCTTCTGCAAATGCCACCTATATGCACATTGCCAGCCTGTGGGTGGCAGAACATTCTAGGCCGCACCCTAACCAATGGGCTAAAGGTTCACAGGGGTGATACTACCCCTTTTGCAGAACTTCCTGTGTATTTTCCTATAAATAATTTCACAGTACCCATCTTTTCCTAAATCCAACATGGATGAACCTTTCTTCCCCTGGTCAGAGCTCCCTGTGCCCACTCAGGAGTGTGACTGTGATAATGTGCAAAGCCTCCCTCGTCGTCACTCCAAATCAGATCAGTGGCAGCTCCTCCTCCCACTGGATATCTTGGAAGACAAAAGAGAAGCAGGCCTAGGTGTGAGCTACATCTGCCAGTGACAGGGTAGACATCATTTGAAGGAAAGGAAGGTGCTGCGCACTGCCCAGAGGACATCCTGTGCAAGGAAGAAAAACTCCCCACACCCATGCCTTTTGTCCACTGTATGGGAGCAATCCTCCACTCACCAAAGGGGAGCCATGAGCAGTCAGGTGACATGGGGCACTGGAAAAAAGGCCCTTTTGGCTATACACAGGAAAATGAGAACTATCTGAAAGTGTAATTTCCGAAATAGTACTAAGAAATCTGACTCAACCATTAATTTGGGTTTAAATTACTATTTTAAATTACTATTAAAAGAAGTCCTTGAGTACATTTTCTGGCTGCTCCCAAACTAAAATTTGGCTCTATATGTTGCTATGGTGTAACTTAGTGTCTTCCTATGGGAGAGCCAGCCTCACTACAGTGAAAAACTATTTTGAAGGTTTTTCACTGCCAGGATGTGTAAAACATTAATCCATTCACCCTGCCCTAAGGGCATTTAGGACCTACTTTATGGATGATTTATAAGTATTAAAGTTGAAGTTTTAGCCCTGGCAAATGGTTTGTTTTGCCAGATCAGAATGGCAGATTAAAACTGCACACACAGGCTGCAGTGGAAGGCCTGGAGACATCTTTTACAGTGCTACTTTAGTGGGTGGCCCAAGAAGTGCTGTCCCCCACTAGTAAAATTTACTTTACTGACCCTGGGGAAATGTGATACCATTTACTAGGGACTTAAAGTAAATAAAAGGTGCCAATTAGGGCATTTCATCATGTGAACTATCGAGTCCACAAGTACAAATATTTAATCGAGGCTTGACATTCTGCCCCATGGAAAATTTTAACTTTGTTGATCTGAGAATTTAATTATGTAAATTTACTAGGAAGTTGAAGCTAAAGAAGTACTTTGAAACCAAACCCTCAATGCCTCGGAATGAGATTTCAAATAGAAGTGTGTCCCCCTTCCCTATTGCGGAAATACATGAACTGATTGAACTTCACAGACATGAATGTAACACATCTGAACAGGATGAAATTAATGATAACGATGATGTATCACCTATCTTGGAAGATATGTGTTTCAGCACGGACTCCCATTTCCACACTGACTTATAGACAAAAAGTAAATTTTGTCCGGAACTACCATCAGGAAATAAAATGCACATCTTTTAATGGGATGACAGTGGAAGACATTAATAAAATCTGAAGAGATTGGGGCAACAGAAACAGGACAGATAGATCAAATAAAAAGAAAAATGTGCATACTAATAACATGGCAAAACAAGAATGGTATGAATTAAATAAGTTGAAAAGCCTTAGATAAAAACCATGGCAATGCGGAAGAGAACTTCCAACACTGTCTTACGGAGGTTATACATTGGATGAAGCGGAATCACCTGAAGTGTAATACACAAAAGACAGAAATCATGCTCCTAGGCAAGGTGAATAATTTCACCCCCAGTTGCTGGTGGTCGCCAAATACCCCCCTCCACCCAACACGGTGGAGGTAGTTAACAATCTTTGGGTAAAATTTGACTCAACTCTATCTTTCCACCCACAAGCATTATCAGTGGCTGGTAAATGTTTTCAGCTGATTAAATCTTTGAAGACGTTTTTCGATCTTCTTCCGGTGACTGCAAGGAAAACTGTTACAGCAGCCCTAATTACCTCCAGATTAGACTATTGCAATAGCCTCTATAAGGGTGCTAATAAGATAACACTCAAGAAGCTCCAGACAGTTCAACATGCAGCAGCCCGCCTGGTGCTGAAACTGCCACGCCGTTCCTCAGCTTCTGCTGCCCTAAAACTACTGCTTGGCTACCCATCCATAAAAGAGTACTATTTAAGATACTCGTCATCACTTTTAGAGCTTTTAGGACCTCAGGACCTAAATACCTAACATCTAGATTCACACCTTATGTTACTACACGTCCTCTTAGATCCTCCTCAGCTAATCTTCTAACACCCACACTGTTTAGATACAAAACTAAGGGTGGGAGATCAGTAACTGCCCTGGGAGTAAAAGCATGGAATTCACTCCCCCGCCATCTCCGCCTCATCCAATCAGAAGCCAGTTTCAGGAAATCCTTGAAAACCTGGATTTTTGGAGCTTCGGGCCTATTCTGTCTCTCCCTTATCTAACGCTCCAGTTTCTATGATAGCGGCACATCTCCTGGGCCTTCTATCTATCTCTGCACAGCGCCAAGATACTCCCACAGAGTGACAGCCGCACTTTAGAAATAACACCTACAATACAATAATGATACCCTCATCATCAAATCATCCAATAAGGGTGGTAATATAGTAGTAATGAATAAAGCACAATACTTAAAGGAAGCAAGAAAGTATTTGAAAAATCACCAGCACTATAAGTGATTAAAGACCAATTCTGTAAATGATATTGAAAAAGAATATCATTAAATGCTTTTGATGTGGAAAGAGGAAGGCTTGTTAGATATAGTGGAACATAATTATTTGAGAACATCTCACCCAAGAACACCGACAGTCTACTTCCTCCCCAAAGCCCATAACTCACTTCAGAATGTTCCAGAGAGGCCAATTTTATGCTCCATAGGGGCATTATTAGAAAACACCTCCAGATCTTTAGATTTATTCCTGGCATAATATGTAACAACTTTACCCTCATATGTTAAAGACACCACTGATTTCTTAGAAAAGGTCAATGATATACCGCGAAAATCAACATACAACATGATGACCATGGGTATGACCGCTTTATACACATCTTTAGGCCACAAACAAGGCATTCAAGCCTGTCAAAGCTTTTTAAGATCACGTTGTCTATGTTATCTGTGGTACACAGCCATTATGATCATTATGTTGAGTTATTGTCTGGCGCATAATATATTCATGTCCAACAACAAAATCTACCTGCAGAAACAAGGCACAGCCATGGGCATCTCCTTCACCCCACCTACACGAACATGTTAATTGGATGGTGGAAGAAAGAGGTGAGCTAGTCAGAGGAAAATGAGGAATACATGAGTCATGTGAGATTATGGGTCAGATTTATTGACAATTTATTTATTATCTTAGATGGTGAGGAGGATATCTTGAGGAAACTTGTGGACAGAATAAATAGAAATGATTGTAACATCCAAATGACAAACCATTGAGATCAGAAGAGTATAGAATTTCTGGACATGAACCCATATATTTATTATTTAAGGATTTGTAACACGCATAGCTACCACCAGGGGTTTTCTAGCGCAGAAGCAGTAAGGAGGAGAATAAAAAAAAAACAATGCATTACCCATGTATTTAGAACAATGTGTTACATACTAAGGTTTATTGAAAGGTAACTGCAGCCAATGCCCTACTTCATGTCAACAGTGGGCACCCGAAATTGCTCAAATGGAGCATTCCCTATCGTCAGCTTTTATGATCAGAGAGGATCTGCTTGTTAGCTGAGGACTTCCACAGTGCAGCCAAACAAATGATATCTAGAGTCTCAAGGAGGGCTTACCCAGAAAATGTGCTAGTTAAACCCAATAGAGATATGATCTACTTTTTTAAACTGACTCCATAAGAGAGAATAAAACAAAGGGAGATATTTGCAGGTTCTTTATGAACCACACCATGGAACATAAGATAATGAATAAAGTGTTATCAAAAAACTGGAATGTTTTAGTGCATGACAAAACACTCAAAAGGTTTGTGAGCTTGTAACCACAAACCACATATTGACGAACACCTAATTTAGCTCAAATAAACAGCACAATACCTGGATGAAGAAAGTTAACCTAGGATTTCGGAGATGTGGACTCTGTAAGGCGTGCAGTATTGAGATGAAAATGAGATACTACGCAGCGTTTGAAGGGAAAGGAATACCCAAAAGAGAGACAATGAATTGTAAATTGGAATTTGTGATCTACTTTTTGCAATGGGAATGTGGAAAGAAATATGCTAGCAACACAACAAAAATGTGAAGATGCATATCCTACAGCACTTTGAAAGCAATTAAGAATAGAGACTTGAGTTACCCAGTAGCCAAGCATGCCTGGAATGTGCATCAGGGTGATATGAACTGCGTGAAATATTATGGTATTAAACACAGAAGGGTACACTCCAGAGGAGAGGATCAAGAATTGGAATTGAGAAGACAGGAATCTTCCCCAATATTGTTATTGGGAATTGAACACCCTTGGGGTCACAATATGGATGCGGAGCTTCATGTGTATCTTGAAATAAAGGGCACCATAAGCTGTCAGTCCACAGAGAATTCCAAAGATAATGTGTAGGTCACAAGCTTTTCAACATTCCAGAGAATATCCAAATATCTCATGAATGAATTTAACCTGATGATTAAACTATCTGGATGATGGAACTCCTTTTGAAGAATAAAGAGAATGAGGAGTATGTAAGATAATGAGCTGGTGAATGACCATGAATGAAACAAATACAGACACTCCTGTGATTTGACGATCATTATCCTATATGAATGTCTTTTCTATGTATTATGTCATAATGAGGGATTTACATGTATATATTTTTATGTGTTTAAGTGGATTTCTTATGCACTGTCACTTTAGTAATCACATGGATTCTAGATATAGATTTGATGCTCTTTTGTTATTAAGTCCTCATCATGATTGGTGATGTGTGAGGAACAATCTAGACCGAGGTGAATGGGATAATATGCACTAACACTTTATAAATGCATGCATTTTACAATGATTCCTACAAATTCTGATATCAGTAGGCTCAGATTTCACTCGTACAAAACGTATAACTGATGCCCCCACAATGCACTGCTTATGACTCCACATATTACATCACTCATGACATAGTCAGTGACATCACTCATGACATCTCAAATGACATCATTGATGACACCATCCAGTAAGTGTGAGTGTTTTTTTAAAAATGATGAATGTTAAACACATATATCAAGGTACTATAAAAGTTAAAATAGTATACTTTCTGTACTACTAAGGAGTGATACTATTTCTAACATATATTATGCGAGTGGCTGTATGACTGTGTGTATCTGTGTGTGAGTGGGTGTCTGAGTGCCTGTATGGGTGTGTGAGTGGCTTTATGGGTATATAAGTAGGTGTGTGAATAGCTGTGTGGGTGAGTGAGTGGCTGCATGAGTGACTGTACTAGAGAGTGAGTGGGTGTGTCAGTGGCTGTATGTGCAAGTGAGCGGCTGTGTGAGTGGCTGAATGGGTGGGTGAGTGGGTGTGTAAGTGACTGCATGGGGGAGTGAGTGGGTGTCTGAATGGCTATATGAATGAGTGATTGGCTGTATAAGTGGCTGATGGGGTGAGTGAGTGGTTATTTGAGTGGCTGTTTGGTTAAGTGAGTTGGTATGTGAGTATGTAGTATGTTGGTATTCTATTCCTGGGTGAAATTCCCACCTGCAGATACCAGTATGCTTGTTTCCAGTCCAGGGAGGACCTGGCTTGACAGTTCGGGCTGGACTGTTCCCATAAGGAACAGGGTCAAGACTGATTTGCATATGGCTGGGTCCGAACTGGGGTGGTGTGGTGAGCAAAAGAATGATGGATTAAACCCAGATCCTTGTGACTTGGGGTGACTGTTTGCATTGTCCAGAATTCCATCCATTAATTGTTTCTTTTGCAGATACACAGACACATTTATTCCACGAATACATTGAAGTGGACTCACCGGAAGAATACATCCCATACAAGGACATTAAAAGTCCCGTTAACTTACCAGCAACATAGAACCTGGTTTAAAGGCGCCCTAAATCACACAACTTCGGTCATAAGACTCGGTCCGCTCAGCATAGGAGGAGCGACATGGCCGGTCTTAGCGACTTACACTCCACATCCTGAGATAGACACACTCCCAATAGGGGAAGTGCGTGCTCTTTATAAAGAAGTAGTCAGGCTATACAGACACATTGTCCAGTCGTCATGCGAACACTCACATTACAACCTGCAAGATCTGCTCCACCTGGTACAGTTCAGACCCAACACACACCAATAATTAGTCCACAGACACTAAAAGCAATCATGGGTGCATTCCCATCAAAAAGGGATCAAGTACCATTCTGGATTGCTGAAAAAATAGCACAGTTGGAAGCAGCATTTCCCCATACGGGGTCCGCAGGAAAAACACAGAATGTTAACAATTTGCTTGCCAATGGGAATGGTTCCCTCAATTGAGGTTTGTACCACATGGGGAACAATCTTTGCTGCAGTCTACGTTAGAATACACGGTACCGTCTTGGTAATTCTTTGAGAAAACTGTGCATGCGCATTTCTTGCGAGAAATGCGCGGGAGCGCGCGCATGCACGGATTTTCAAAGAATTACCCAGACGGCAAGGAAGAGGAGGAGGGCAGCTCGGGGACGCCGCATGCCAGGTAAGTGGTTTTAATTTAATTTTAAGTCATGTAGAAGTAATTTTTAATATAGGGGGGTGGAGGCAGGTGGCGTAGTGTAGCGTAGCGGAGGTCCACGGAGTTTGTTCGCAACTCTGTGGACCTCTGCGTAGCCCCGCTACGCCCACTACACCCGGGGTTAGAACAGGGTCAAGACTGATTTGCATTTGGCTGAGTCCGAACTGGGGTGGTGTGGTGAGCAAAAGAATGATGGATTAAACCCAGATCCTTGTGACTGGGGGTGAATGTTTGCATTGTCCAGCATTCCGTCCAACAATTGTTTCTTTTGCATATGTCGCCCTAAGTGGGCAGGGTATGCCCAGACGTGGGTCCCATGCTCACTACACCATGGGATTCAAGCTAGCCTGTCTGATGAAGGGTGATGCCCTGAAACCGTTCCCAGGATGCTTGTTTCTGGTCCAGGAAGGACCTGGCTTGACAGTTCGGGCTGGACTGTTCCCATAAGGAACAGGGTCAAGACTGATTTGCATATGGCTGGGTCCGAACTGGGGTGGTGTGGTGAGCAAAAGAATGATGGATTAAACCCAGATCCTTGTAACTTGGGGTGAATGTTTGCATTGTCCAGCTTTCCGTCCATCAATTGTTTCTTTTGCAGATACACAGACACATTTATTCCACGAATACATTGAAGTGGACTCACCGGAAGAATACATCCCATTCGAGGACATTAAAAGTCCTGTTAACTTACCAGCAACATACAACCTGGTTTAAAGGCGCCCTAAATCACACAACTTCGGTCGTAAGACTCGGTCCGCTCAGCATAGGAGGAGCGACATGGCCGGTCTTAGCGACTTACACTCCCCATCCTGAGATAGACACACTCCCAATAGGGAAGTGCTTGCACTTTATAAAGAAGTAGTCAGGCTATACAGACACATTGTTCAGTCGTCATGCGAACACTCACATTACAACCTGCGAGATCTGCTCCACCTGGTACAGTTCAGACCCAACACACACCAATAATTAGTCCACAGACACTAAAAGCAATCATGAGTGCGTTCCCATCAAAAAGGGATCAAGTACTATTCTGGATTGCTAAAAAATAGCACAGTTGGAAGCAGCATTTCCCCATACAGGGTCCGCAGGAAAAACACAGAATGTTAACAATTTGCTTGCCAATGGGAATGGTTCCCTCAATTGAAGATTGTACCACATGGGGAACAATCTTTGCTGCAGTTTAGTATTGAAACAGTTACAAAATGAGTACGGGGCAGGACCTGCCCTGGACTTGGGGATGAAACTGATGGGTAATTTTGACCAAGTCTTAGCCATTATGCTGAGCAATATTAAAGGGGAAGCGGCAGCTGTGACTATACGCCAACGGCTAAGGGAAACAGCTCCTGCAAATCAGGAGCGTGCATTACCAAACATTATCGAGGAAACCTATGCTTCACTAGGTAGAGATGCTTTGGGAGCCAAACCAGGGAAACCACAAGTGGTGAGTAATTCTGATAAGGATAACTCAAAGCAAGCACCCACTTCTTCTAAAAAGAAATGGAATAATAATCAATCCAAAAATAATAATAATAAAGGAAACACTTCACGATCAAGGGGTGGGTCTCCCCAACGGGAGCCCTCTGAAAAGAGGTTCAACCTTAGGAATCGTGAAAACATTAGAAAACCTGACAGGAATCAGGATACTGATACACGTTCCTTTCGTTCCTTTCAGGATTCATCAAAAAGCTTGGAGAGGCAAGGACGGTCAGAACAAAAAATTGAAGATCGACCAAAGGGAAAAAGGGAAACACATCGTAATTCAGACTACATTATCAAACAGGAAGAAGAAGCTAAAACAAAGACTCAATTTGAAAAGAAGAAGGTAGCTGGATAAAAAGTTAGAGATGCCCACATTACTGAGGACTCAGCTTCTGAACGGGGAATGGACTCTGATGATGCTAGACAGAGCGGCAGAAGTAACAATAGCTTGCCAGAACCTGAAGGAATTTCTGGTGACAGTAGTGTTGAATGAATACATAACGGTGGTAACACCTGATACAAGAGTGAGAGTCCCACACCGTCTACATGAAATTAATCTCCAAATAGAAGGGGACATCTCAAGAAAAATTAAAGGTCTCTTTTGGGAAAATTTGACATTTGGATAAGACATCCTGTTAGCAGAAAAAGATTGGCCGCCTGAACTTGTAATGGATTGTCCAAAAGGTGAAGCCGTCATTTTGCCTGCCTTTTCCGACCTCGTTCCTGTTTCCTTAAAACACTCATACATGCAGGAGTGGGCGCAAGTGCTAGCTCTGGCATTATACCGCAACCATGTAGGGTGGGACGTGGAGTCCAAACACCACGAGATCCCATTAAAGACTACTCCAATGCCACAAAGACAATACCCTATTAAAAATGAGGCGAAGAAACAGGTCAAAGAAATCTTGGTATCAAAAACAATGGGAGAGCAAGGGAAGGGAGGGCTGCGTCTGTATCCCCTGTGTAATTAATGTCAAACAATGATGGACGAACCCAATGAATGTGTGATACAATCACTGATAGGCAGTGTTTGGGACCCACTAGGTTTGTTAAAAGACCCCTCACACACCAACCTGGTTGGTGTCATGCTTCATCATTGGGGTCCCAACCGGGTGGCCGAATGCCCCCCGGTTGTGCTACGACGCCTGGTTACAGCGGAGCTGGTGTGGTGCAAGTGTGTGATGTGATGTGAGTTTAAAAATACCTCTGAGAATCCTTGCCTGTGTATTTATTAGTGGCGGCTCAGGATATGGTTAAAAACTATGTGTGTGACTGTCAACTAAGAAAGAATTAATTATCTAGTAGTTGTCTATGTGATGGGTCTGGGTCTACATGTTTCAGCCCGCAAAAGAAAGTAGGAGGGGCTTTCGTCAGGACCGTGAAAAGTGGTGAGTGGCAAAGTGTGTAATGCCACGTGAAAAAAGTGAAAAAGAACTAGTACCTACACACGCACTAAGGTGTGTGGACTGCGTGTCTACATACTTACGGACACTTGTAAGAAAGAAACCGGGACGACGGGAGACCACAATAGGTTTGCAGCGGGTTACGCTCTGAGTCCAAAGACTGATTGAGGAGCGAACTCCTCCCGAGCCCGATCAGCTGTTATTTCTCAGCCATATTGTTCTTTCTTACAAGTGTCCGTAAGTACGTAGACACGCAGTCCACACACCTTAGCGCGTGTGTAGGTACTAGTTCTTTTTCACTTTTTTCACGTGGCATTACACACTTTGCCACTCACCACTTTTCACGGTACTGACGAAAGCCCCTCCTACTTTCTTTTGCGGGCTGAAACATGTAGACCCAGACCCATCACATAGACAACTACTAGATAATTAATTCTTTCTTAGTTGCCAGTGCCACACACATAGTTTTTAACCATATCCTGAGCCGCCGCTAATAAATACACAGGCAAGGATTCTCAGAGGTATTTTTAAACTCACATCACATCACACACTTGCACCACACCAGCTCTGCTGTAACCAGGCGTCGTAGCACAACCGGGGGCATTCGGCCACCCGGTTGGGACCCCAATGATGAAGCATGACACCAACCAGGTTGGTGTGTGAGGGTCTTTAACAAACCTAGTGGGTCCCAAACACTGCCTATCAGTGATTGTATCACACATTCATTGGGTTCGTCCATCATTGTTTGACAAAGAAATCTTAGACCAACTTGAATACCAAGGTGTGATTGAAACTTGCAGCTCGCCAATGAACAACCCTTTTTTTCCGTCATGAAACCTTACAACACACATCATTTGGTTTTAGATTACAGACATTTAAACACATGCACAAAACATTTGCAGTTCAGAACGCACATAGTGCCGCATTAATGATTAATATTGTGCGGAAGAAATACAAAACAACACTAGATATCTCGAATGGATTCTTCTGCCAAAATAAAGCTCCTGAAAGCAGATATTTGACAGGATTTTCTGCCCTCGGCACTCAGCGTCAATTTTGTCGTCTGCCCCAAGACTATAAGAACAGCCCCGGGATATTCTTGGCAAGAGTGTCAGAGCTATTACAAACTTGCGATGAAGAGGCAGTGTCCTACGTAGATGATATTTATCTGACGGACGATGAATTACTTGAACACTTGTGCAGGGTAAACAACATAATTGTTGGTTTCACCAACTTCAGCTACAAATTTAACTTCACAAAATCTAAAATTGCCCATCTCAGCGTCCTATTTTTGGGATATGAGCTGTCAAGTGAAGGGAAAAGCCTGGCCGCAAATGTTTTTGAAAAATGTGCGCTAATCCAGCCTTCAAAGACTCTGAAGGGGTTACAATCCATTTTAGGAATTCTAAATTTTGGCAGAACATACATTCAAGACTACGCAGAAAGAGTAAAACCTTTCTACGACCTAATCAGACCAGATTTCACAGCAAACAAGTGGACTCAAAAACATAGACATTCTACGTTCAGTTCAAGCTGACATGATAGCTTCAAAACATTTGCAGACATGAGTAAACGTCCGCAACCTGGCAATACGGGTCATCCCCGGGTTATCAGGGTATATCTACATCACCTTCAATTAAGGTGAGACAGTTACAATCGCATACAAATCTCATTTGTACACAAATGCTGAAAATCGATTTGCAACAACAGAAAAAACACTGACGGCAGTACAGACTGCTGTAGGGAGAGAAAGCAAAAGACACACAATTGAGCACTAGCACAGGGAAAACGCATCATCGTTTTAACCCCTATACCAACTTTAGAAGCGGTAACTAAAGCCATCATTCCAAATGCAAAGGCATTGCATCCACGTTGGATACAATGGGCTTATTCTCTCACTGCAACAGATGTGGAATATAAATACGATCCTACACTAGAACACAAGCATTTCTGCAGTACGAACAATAATTTCCTCTCCCGAATGAAATCTTGCCTCTAGATCAGTATGAATACATCATTTACACTAATGGTTCTCCCCAACCTGCCATTGGAAGTAAACAGAAATATAGCGCTACATGTTCTATAGCGAAAGGTCATATGGGGGATGGTAAGTTCCATCCCAGCAATACGACTACACAATCTCTAGGAGATTGTACAGCGCAGCTGGCAGAACTAGCACTACAGTATAAGGATCGGAAATTCCCCACACTGATTGTGTGTAATTCATTTTACTGTGTGCAATCTTACAATGAATATCTTCACTACTGGGGCCAGAATGGGTTTAAAGACGCCAAGGGTTGCACCATAAAACATAAATTGTTATGGGATCAAGTGGCAAAGCTGAAAGAATGCCTGCCACGGGCTCAATTTATTCACACCTTGAGTCATCAGCGTGTTGGCATACACGTTGAAGGGAATTCACTAGCAGATGAAGCCACCCAGGCGACAGTGAGAACTGCTGCCGTTGCTGCAATCACTCGTTCACACATGAGAATAGACAGAGATATACTAGTAGCTATCAATGCCACAAAGAACGGCTCTGCCATCCTGCCAAAAGGCTTTCCACTCAAGTACTCCTAGAAGTTAGATGCGCAAAACACACCGTATGCTCAAATTCCAGGAGTGGGGGATAGAGAAATACAAATACAAAGATCACAGGTTAGGTTTAATTCTAGCTGCACACGAGGGTCTGGGCCCGGCACACGCAGGAGTCACTGCAACAATTTCATTATTGAAGCAGCGTTACTGGTGGTCGGGGCTGACAAGACAAACAAAGGACTATGTCCTGAAGTGCGATATTTGCCAGCAGATGCAGGGTTCCACCACTCACAGGCCACCACAAACACCACTACTGATTTCAGACAGACCTCTCACATGTCTCTATTTGGACCACTGCAGCCCCTTAATTTCAGACAAGGCATACAAGTACATCTTGGTGGCAGTGGATCCATGCTCTGGATTCCTATGGGTTTGGCCCCAGTGCTCGGCTGACGCTCGAACTGTTATAAAGGATTTGCAAGTCTTCATTGGGACATACGCAATTGGCACGTTACATTCCGACCGTGGCCCTGCGTTGAGCTCTCGGGCTTACAAGGAAGCCATGGAAAGAATGGGTGTGGTCTTGCGGTACTCCTCCCCCTACCATCCAGAGAGAAATTTGGTGGTGGAGAGGAAAAACCGGGACCTAAAGCAATCCTTAACAGCTAGGGTATTAGGTGCGGGTGGTAGTTGGGTCAATCACCTATACGGGGTCCAGAGGGCACTCAATAATATGCCAAGAAAATCCTTGGGAGGCCGTACTCCTTATGAAATCCTGTTTGGCAGAAGAATGCGGGTATCTGATCTCGATTGTGCCAGCACAGTGGCGGATGCAAAACCATTTGAACTGAATGACCGTTTGGCTGTTTTACAGGAACTCAATGAATTCCGGGCATTACAAAGCAAGGTGCAAGTCAAACACACCGCCACTGGGGAAGTGAAACCAGTTCCGGCAAGACCTGCTTGGGTCTTGCAGATTGGGGACCTGGTCAGGGAAAAGATTGTGGACAGAAGAGTGTTTGGGCCATCTGATAGGGCACCTGTACCTATCCTGGCGGTAGTGGGAACAAGAACAGTACCTCTTCCCAGCAAAAAAGGAAAAAGATTCATCTTCATTGATCTTATCAAACCACATCATGTGGCTGATTCTCAACAGTAGGCCGCTTGGGGTCCTGAGTAGCCGCAGACCTCCTCTTGCTATTATACAGGAAGTTCAGATGGAAAGACTAATAACCTTTCAAGACTCCACTACACAAAGTGAAGGAGTGCCGAATAATGGAGCACAAATCATTCCAGTTGAAATTGAAAAACATCAAGAAGAAACAACAATGGAAGTTGCAATTCGGCCCAGCAATGATGTCTATATTAATGTGCCTTCAAACGACACATCTGCCAGTTCTACAAAACCTGCAGAGCTACAAAAGATAGATCAAACTGCGTCTGGCTACTTCATCAACTTTGATGATTTCTCCTCAGATCCAAGTGAACCTGATCAAATGCCACCCATTTCAAAGAAAGAGAAATTTCTACAATTCTATCTTTTGCTCAAAAAGACTTACTGAGTGTCACCTTGGTTGCATATTTGGTTTGCAATAGGGGTAGTATACCTGTTAATTTTGATTGGCACGGTGACTGTCTTTTTTCTGCTTCTGAACGGAAATTATCTCCCAGAACGCTCTGAGGTACAATCCGTGACCTTGGTCCTGAAACCACATACATCATCACACTGTGAACAAAGAGACTTGCCCCTAGTGAACTTCACAGCAATTCCAGTACCTGATGGTATAGTTTGGGATGGAGTTTAATATGATGTATTTGGCCCCACGGAACATTTAAAAATTCCAAGTGTTCAAAATTTCTTTAAATGATTTCATTACCCCAAGTGCACTCTCTGATGATTGGGACATTGAGACTGTAAATACTATGCTCACAGATTTAGAACAGTCTGCTGCATTTTCTTACAGGGAATTGTATGAAGATACAACTGATTACGATACCATGTATTGTTACCAGCATTACGGTCATCATTTTTTGCATAAAGCAAGTGTACCACGCACTGCTAACACTTACCATCAATGGGAACATTGCCCGATACCACCAAAAGGTAGTTCAGCCACATTAACACAGACATTTGCATACTTTTCAGGGTTCAATACATCAGACCCAGAATTGTTTTACTACAAACTTGCACAGACTAATGCAACAACGAAGAAGATTATGCTGACTAATACTAAGCTGATATATTCAGTGCCTTTTATCTCCCAACTGTCTATACAGGGTTTTGACTACTGGAGAAACACCATAGACACAAAATCTATCTGGGGGACAAGAGAGTGGCAGGTTCAGGGAACTGAGGCTTTATTCAGAGCTTGCCTTATACCATTACAGATGATTTTCCTGAACAGAACAGTGCAACAGACTACCTGTTACGGGTTTGCTAAAATTAAAGACCTAAGAACACTGAGCATCCCCTCACACACGCCTATTAAGGATATCTCAAATACCACACTAACAAGTGAGGGGACACATGGTACAAATACATACAATTCATCATCTCCCGATTGGAAGGGTTGGTTGGCTTGGCCTGTAGACACGAATATGTGTAACTCAAGATTCAAGGGTACCACCGAAGGGTTTATTATCCATAGGCCCGACCCACGCTATGTACACACAGATGACCCAGGGGTAGTGACCTCCTATAGTGTTGGGAATTTATGCCTAGAATGGCTAAAGACCTCAACACTTTCACAGGTGAAACAACACTTGTCCCTTCTGTCAGACAACATGGATATTAGGGATTTCTTGTTAGGTCCCAAGAAACCACGTAGTAGATGCTTCTTGTATGCCATCTATAATGAGGTATGGAAAGTCTCCCAACAGGAAGATGCTGGGAGACTTCGTGAAATCAATAGAATTAACCTAGAAAAGCCTTTGGCTAAGGTAGACAACGGCATGACCACACTCTCATCTCGTATTTATTCACTGGGCTACATTGTGTCCTGAGCTATCGACATAATGGAACAAGAATTGTCTATTTTACAACATGGGCAGTCTCAGCTACGCGCTATTATGCTTTTAAGCTGGGCGCTTCAATCATTGCGTTCTGGTCACTTTCCATGGCGATACATTAAAGACACCCTCACATTGCGAGATCAACAACCACCTGCCCCGGCCTGCCCCATCTTCTCTACATTTAGCCATTCGCAACACCGTTCGGGACTGTCTCCTTTCCCCTTTCCCACACACAATCGATTCAATGTGTTATCGGATTTGGAGGGTTGTGATTGACATAGTTTGAACAGGAGATTACCCACTCCTGTTCCAAATCCACCTACTCGGGATATTGAAGCTAATATGTCTGTAACCACAATACATGATCAGACAAAAACCATCACACTTATGTCATGGAATATTGCTGGCCTGGGTAGAAAATTGTCAAATCTAGATTGGGTAAATATTGTCGTTATGTACGACTTGATTTGTTTCCAGGAAACATGGGAAACTGGGGCGATTAATTTAGATGGCTATCGTTCTTTTTATACTGCTGCCCTGCCATCAAGATCAGGTAGAGCCAGGGGAGGGATTTTAACTTTAATCAGAAACACGATACGCCTGGAAGTTGTCTCATATATTAATGTTTCTTCTTTTTATCATTTATTGCTCTTAAAAGACCCAGACGAGGACACTATTCTCTTAGTTAATTTCTATAATAACAACTTTACAGGGGATATGAAAAAAGTCGTAGACCAGCTGGAGGAAGATATTGATAAATGTCTTAGTACTTCAAAACATAGCCCAAATATTATTTGGTTGGGAGACTTTAATGTACACTCCTGTCATCTATCAAACTCAACAGCATGTGGCTTTAACAATGATTAGGGTGACCCCTTGCATCATTTTAATCATAATTACTATGGGGAAGCCTTGAATAGACTATTAGTGATTAATAATTTAGAAATCTGCAATTCGATTGATTCTCCATCTGGTATGCTGCAAAAAACATTTGGTACTCCAGATCAGGGTACCACGATTGACTATATAATCATAGCGGAATCCCTAAATAAACTACTTTTAAGTTGTGGGGTTAAGTACCTAAATTTTAGTGGCCATGCTGCAATTACTGCCAAATTGAATTGGGCAGGAACACATGGGGGGCAGCTAAGACACGTCAAGCCAACGATAAAAAAAAACTAACGGGATTACCCTAAAATGGGCCATGATAGATAAATCGACTTTTGTCTCGAATATAATTGTAAAAAAACAAAATGACATTATAACGTGCTTAGAAACAGCATCTAGCCCAACCCAGGTAATCATGGCTTTTGATTCTATACCTTCGGAGATTAAGTTCCAACTATCTAGGAAGAAGTCTACCCCTAAAATAGCAGGGCCGAGATGGTTCGATCAATCTTGCACTAAGTCCCTAAAAGTTCTGCATCAGGCCCTCGGGTCAAATCCCAGAGATATGGCCTTAGTCAAAATATACCGTTCCAAATATAATGAGGCTAGGAAGACTAGAATGAAATCCTTAAAGGAAGAAGCATGGGAACAACTCTACCTAGCTGCCATTTCCAAAACTCCTAGGGACTTCTGGAGTATTATTAATGCCCCTTTCCTTAAACCATCATCAGCTCTAACACTGGATTGTCATGTAGACGAGGAATCGTGGGTCTCATATTTTTCTAGTATATTTGATCCTAATATGGAGGGGGGAAACTGCAGATTTTACCTATGCGTGGTCCTAGCAAACCCCCCTTGATCTTTGATCATCACGAGATAAAAGTAGCCCTTATGCAGTGCTCTGGCAACAAAGCGCCCGGACCAGATTGTACCCCTATAGATTTCTTCCTTGATCAGCCGGACTTATGGGGTCCTGTGCTGACAAACGTCTTTAATGTAATAGCTAAGGTGAGTCCTCCAGACTCATGGAAGAAATCTATTTTAGTTCCAATTTACAAGAAAGGGGACAAAGCCGAGGCCAAAAACTACAGGCCAATTTCGCTGCTAGATAGCACAGCTAAATCAATGGGAAGGGTTTTATTAAACAGACTAGAGGAGTGGGCAGCCAGTAACAAGGTTTTAATCCCAGTCCAATATGGATTCAAAAAAGGTGTAGGCTCTTAGGACCAGTGCCTTAATTTAAGTCTATTAATCGCCAAGTACTCTCAAGTAAAATCTGAGAGATTATACTTGGCGTTTATGGACTTGTCGGCAGCGTTTGACTGCGTGGCACATCAACATCTATGGAGGATAATGGAAGAAATGGGCATAGATGAGGCTATTATATCTTTTATTAGGCAGCTTTACTCATCAGCCACGGCCTGCGTCAGATACAGGAGAGAGGGGGAGTGCACTAGGGCGTTTCCAATTAACAGGGGGGTCCGGCAGGGTTGCGTGCTCGCCCCATTTCTTTTTTCTATTTACACCAATGGGGTGGAAGCTCCCCTGCTGGACTTAATACCAGACGTCCCAAAAGTTAACAATATTTGTACCCTAATTCTCCTGTACGCTGATGACGCGGTGCTAATTGCCCGCACAGGCCTCGCCCTTCAAAAGATACTAGATACCTATGTAACCTATATGCTAAAATTGGGGCTAAAAACTAATGAGGCCAAGTCCTTTATTTTAATTACTGGCCGTAAAAATAGGAAGGTTCCAAACTTCTATATATCTGGCCAGAAAATAACCCATACTGCCACCTTTTCTTACCTAGGTCTAACGTTTGATAGGCAATTATCATGGTCAAATATGCTTGCTACTAGGGGTTTATCACTTGAGAGAAGCATTATTGCCCTCCACTCATTTATTAAAAAATTGGGGGTAAAACCCATTGACATGGCAAAAAAAGTTTACGCAGCAAAATCAGTCTTGGTAGCAACTTATGGGGCAGGCATTTGGGACTACATTAACCCCTCCGTCCTACAAATTATAGAGGACACATTTTGGAAAAAATTAGTGGGCCTCCCCGTAAGCTGCTCCAATTTCATTGCTCATGCAGAATTGGATGTCCCTTATGTGACCAATACAATTGCCTTGGCTCGAATAATGTTGTGGCATTCTATATGGAGAAGGGAATCAATCCATATTACTCAAAAGCTAATTGAAGACTGCCTATCCCTGGAAAATGCCCATAGGATCCCGTGGATTTCTTATATTAAATCTATTTTTTCATCTTTAGGATTAGAACGTCTATTTTCTCTCCCTAGTGACTGTGTGAAGTTCCCAAAAGAGAGATAAAATCCTGTTTCCTTAAATTAAGGGCTGAAGCATGATTGAAAGCAAACTGTACAAAAGTATCGGTCAAAGCATATTTAGAAAGTCCAATGGTACAGGAAGGGCCAACATCCTATATTTTGACTGTGCCAAATTCACGTCACAGATTTTTTCTAATTAGATTTCGTTTGAATTTTATTCCATGTATGCTGGCCCATCCAGCTGGAATTTATTCCATAAATGAATTGCCATTCTGTCCTTGCGATGGTGTTTCTGCACAATCAAATCTACATATCTTCTTTTTTTGCAAATTTTACGCAGAACCACGTAAAAGATTTATTCTGCCCCTGATGCGTAAATATTATTTTAAACAATGTTGTGTCGCAATGTATTTTCTACAATCTTTGCCTAATCCTATGGTTTGTTTTTCTGTGGCGTCCTTTTTAATCCAATCACGAAGAATTAGGAAATTGCACAATATCTGAGAATGAATTTTAAACTGCTCCCACCAGCTGGTTTTTACTAACTGTTCCCTAATGGTGTTTGTTATGATGTTTTTATCTTTTTTATCTTTTTATGTATATATGTATTGTGTATAGATGTTTTCTACTGTACTTTTATGATCTTATATTGTAAGCATCGAATAAAGTAAATTGACTGACTGACTGACTGACATAAATCTGTTTTCGACTTAAATCAGACCGACAGACAAATGACCATGGCACACAGAGATGTGAAGTACACCATACTGCTCATTGAAAAACTAGAGAAGTTACCCTTTACTGTAGCAGAATCACCGTCTACGGAATGGTTCGTCCATGGCTATATCACACTGCCAATTACGACATTCCAATTCCAGTACTGCCTGAAATATCACCCAGTAGGCAGGTATGAAGCGTTGGGCGAAGGGTACATACGAGAAATCTGGGAGTTGCCATACACATATAGGTGCAGGAACAAGGACAAGGAAGTTTTCTTGAGTGGTTCAAACTGCAAAAAGGCCTTGAGTGGGTCTTTAGTGTGTAAAGAAGTGTCGCTGCACGGAGCGTGTAATGCGTCAATAGCAAACTTGTCCTGCTTCCTGAAGGGGTCCCTAGCTGCGGTAATTCTTCCAGTTTTTGAGTTACTTTCTAATGGGAGTTACTTAATGCTGAATGACCAAGGCTGCTGTGGTATGATGCCCGGCATTGCTTATCTAGTGACAGTTAACTCCAGGGTTATTTGTTGTAAGCAAGTATTGTTTCCCCCAGCTCGCACAGTTAGGGAGGCACCACTGTGGCCTTCACTGAATGTTTCCAACATAGGGTTTGATTCTCTGAGCAGACTGAAAGCCATGCTGTTTCAGCAAAATGTGGCCTTAACTTCAGCCCGAGAGATCTTTGATATCCAGGTTGCAAGGTCTTCGGCAGAGATACAGGCTCTGGTCCATACGAACTTCCCGCTCCATTTCGGAGAAATGGTCCATCGTATCTTTAACATGTCTGATACGGGGGGATAGTACACTCATTTAAGAGCATTGGATCAGGTCTGTTAACCACCTTTCAAACCATTTTCGGAGTGATTCCATCATTTATACACTCCGTACTAGGAAGCGTTTTTGGAGGGCTTCCTTTGGTCCTGCTTTCAGTGGCAGGAATCCTGATTTTAATTCTATTTCTTCACAATGGATGTCAACATCACTCGAGACATGGAGAGAACACTGCTGGAGTGACGTTGTCGTGAGCGATTGGTGTTCTTCCTGGGTATACCTCGGCTTCGAGAGCTGAGTGAGCATTGGTTCCTGTCTTTCAGACCCCTGCCTCGTTTGCGGATTTGGACCCGTGTTGGACCTCTGTCTGACACTTCCATTGGTTGCACAGCCGGACATAGACATGCTCCTGGCGCCCTTGCGGGCCCATGTGCACAGTTGTCCACAGGGTATTCCCATGTTGATGATGGAGTTCCTAGAGCCTCCATGGAATGATTCAGCTCCTGTTGGAACGGAGATCGGCTCTACAACGCATTTGCAGGCATCAGTCTCAGGCACACAGGCATCTAATTCTTCCCCGAAGGCTGCCGTGGGAACCAGAGATGACCACCTCTGCTCACTTGATATCATACTGGAAGTTCTAGAAGGACTGCCTCCTGCGGATGCCATGTTCAGCAATGTTGAGTCTTCAGCGCAGGATTCTTAAACAATCTGGCCTCTCCTGTGCTGGGAACCATTTGGCAAATTTTTAAACATTTACCAAATTGAAGGTCGAACTGACTTTGTTTCATTATTATTTTTTTCTCTCTCTGCTCTGTCTGAGCGTACTGACTTTCAAGGTGCTCAGAGAAACAATGCAAATATATAGAGGACTTTTTAGGAACACTTTTAGGGAAAAATGCTTTCTGCTTTTAAAAACAATTTGTAAGACATTTTTAAGTGCTTTTGAGTATGTTTTAAATATAAATGATCTTTAAGCCTTTTTAGAGCATTTACTTTAGCATTACCTAGCTGACCTGGTTGAACTTTTGATGAGGAGTGGGTGTCATGTCCTTTAGGATAGTCCCATCATGTACATACCGATTACATACATTTTGTCCCATCCACACAACATAATGGTTCTACACAGGTGACCTTTTACCTAGTAGCTTACTTCTGTCTCTTCGACACCAGGCTCTCTTCCCCTATCTTAATCCCTGTACCTGATGTACATAAACATGTCCTCAGGCACGGCAGATTTATTCTGTATAAAGGTCACCACTTTTTCAACCATGGGCAACAGCCAGCTGTGCATGAGTGTTTTTATTTAGAAAAGGATTAGCGAAGGATTTGTGAATGTTTTCAAAACATATCGATTCTAGAAGAAAACCTGGAATGACCACTTTAGTATAAAAGATCCTCACTCCCCCATACAAGACAGAGGAGAATTCCTTCCAGGCTGGACCGAGACTCTGCAGGCTGATCCTTCAACAGGCAGAGACCTGACATCCTTTGTGGGGTGCCATCCTCGGCGCAGAGATGGTGTCCTTCATTCTAAACCATCAGGTGAGGGGTTAGTACTTCCCCGGGGGATTCTTGGCTCCATTAGGATCTATCTTGACATTTACATGCACAGGCTTCACCCACATATCTAGGCTAGGTACATTTAGGTAGGCTACGCATCGTAGGAGTACGCCAATGCTATTGTTTTATATAATCTGTTTATATTCATCTTATTAGCACTATGGTAGAAATGTATTTACTAGTTACAATATTGGTGCCAGCAATCACATTTGTCTGCTCCTGTCTTTTGGTTGTCGCAGTGAATATGTTTCACACTAAACTGATGCTTGACCAATAAATAATTATTGAAACCATTCCAATCATCATTCTATGTGTATTCTGAGAAAAGTAAGCATGAGTGACTGAGCGAAAGATACCGTATTGTTTTCCACGATACCTGAGGAATCAGGGTTGTCATGTTCAGTGGTTGCCAGAAACTGCACATACCACTGTAGAATACTGGGGGGTGGTAGTGGCACAGTAGAGCTAGCTGGTCTAACGGCTGACTCATCCTGTGGGGGTGTCCAGAGTCTGTCTGCACACTAAGCCCTCAGTTTAGGTCATCCAAAACATGCAGGTCCTGGGGGGGGAGGGGTCCTAGGAACTACACGACAAATGGGTATGTAAGTGGTTGTGTGAGTGTGTGAGGGAGTGTGTGAGTGCTTATATGGGTGAGTGAGTGGCTGTGTTTAGAGGCTTTATGGGTGAGTGAGTGGGTGTGTGAGTAGCTGTATAGGTGAATAAGTGGGTGTGTGAATAGCTGTATGTGTGAGTGTGTGGCTGTGTGAGTGGCTGTATGGGTAAGTGACTGGTTATATGAGTAGCTCTGTGGAGGTTGTGTGAGTACTTTCATGGGTCTGTGAATGGGTATGTGAGTGATTGTGTGGGTCTGAGTGGGTGTATGAAAGGTTGTATAGGGGTGTGAGTGGGTGTGTGAGTGCCTCTGTGGAGAATATCATCAATGATCTAATCAGGGATGTCATTTGAGATGTCATCAGTGATGTCATCAGTGATGTCACTGACCATGTAATGAGTGATGTAATATGTGAGGTCATAAGCAGTGCATTGCAGGGGCATACGTTATAGTTAGCTCAGCTAACTCTAACTGCTGAATTTCACTGGTTTTGTATGAGTGAAATCTGAGCCTAACTTTAATGTTACTGTAACCTTTGTTTTTTTACAGTGAATTTCTAAGTTTTTTTTAATGTTGTTTCCTAACTATAACATCCCTGTAACCTTTTGTTTTTTAAGTGAATTTTTAAGGTTTTTTTAAAATTTTGTTTTTATAAATGTAACCACTAACCTTTGACAGTGAGTGTGTGAGTGCATGAGTGTCTCAGTAAGTCTGCGAGTTGGTCTGTGAGTCTCTGAGTGGGTTTGTGAGTCTGTATGACTTTCTGAGTGAGTCTGTGAGTGGGTGTGTGAGTGTCTGAGTGCTCTCTGTTTTGCCCTTTCTGCTTGTTTTTCTGACCTCTGTTTTGCAATTCCTGCTAATTTTTCTGCCTCTGTTTTGCCCCCCTGCTCGTTTTTCTGCCCTCTGTTTTGCCTCTTTCTGCTTGTTGCTGACCTTTATTTTTCCTCTTTCTGCTCATTTCTCACCTTTATTTTGCCCTTTTGCTGCTAGTTTCTGACCTCTATTTTGCCTGTTTCTGCTCATTTCTGACCTTTATACTGCATCTTTCTCCTCATTGTTGACCTTCAATTTGCCTCTTTCTGCACGTTACTGACTTTTATTTTTCCTCTTTCTGCTCTTTTATCACCATTATTTTGCTGCTTGCTGCTGGTTTCTGACCTCTGTTTTACCTCTTTCTGATCGTTTCTCATCTTTATTTTGCCTCTTTCTGCTCATTTCTCACCTTTATTTTACCTCTTACTGCTCGTTTCAGACCTTTATTCTGCCTCTTTCTGCACATTTCTCACCTTTATTTTACCTCTTTCTGCTTGTTGGTGACCTTTATCCTGCCTCTTTCTGCTCGTTTCTCACTTTTATTCTGCCTCTTTCTGCTCGTTTCTGACCGTTATTCTGCTTCTTTTGCTGCCTTCTGACCTTTATTCTGCCTCTTTCTGCTGGTTTCTTACCTTTATTTTGCCTCATTCTGCTCATTGCTGACCTTTATTCTGCCTCTTTCTGCTGGTTTCTCATCTTTATTTTGCTCTTTTATGTTCGTTGCTCACCTTTGTTTTACCTCTTTCTGCTCGTTGCTGACTTTTATTTTGCCTCTTTCTGCTTGTTGCTGACTTTTATCCTGCCTCTTTCTGCTCGTTTCTGACCTTCATTCTGCCTCTTTCTGCTCGTTTCTCACCTTTATCTTGCATCTTTCTGCTCTGTGCTGGCCTTTATTCTGTCTCTTTCTGCTCATTTCTGACCTGTATTCTGCCTCTTTCTGCTAGTTTCTGACCTTTAGTTTGCCTCTTTCTGCTCTTTTTCCCCAGGACCACATGGGGAGCCTCAAGGCCCTGACACTCCCAGCCGGCTCCCTGCCTCCTGAGGGAGCTGGCATTGCTGCTGTATGCAGGGCGCTGCTGGAAAGAAAGCTCTCTCTGTGCAGGAGCAATAGTTTCATCTCTTTCCCAGCCCGCATGCCTGGGGGCAGGGAAAGAGACGAAATCTCTGCTTCAAGTGGGCGGGAGCATTTTGACAGCTCCCGCCCACTGTAACCCGACTGTTTACTTTCGCTTGGCGGGAGCTGTCAAAGCTCCTGCCAAGTAAAAGCAAACAGCTACGGCCCTGGGGTTGGTGGTCCCCAGGTTTATGTATGGCTTCAGGAGGGGGAGTGCCTGGCCCCGTTACATCTAATTGCATGGGCCTTCCTGGGAAGGTGGTGGTCCCCAGGACCATCAGGGTCCATGCGGCCCCCCGTAGTTTTTTACTTGAAGCTCGGGGGATGTGGTAGGCCCTGGGACTCAGGGGGGTCCAAGCGGCCACCCCCGCATTTATATAAAAGAGAGCCCCGGGTTGGTGGTGGTCCCCGGGGCAATAATAAGCCCTTGTAGGGAGGCCCCAGGTGCCCCCTCCTTATTTTGTAAAATAGAAATGCCCCAACCTGGCACAAATAAAAATAAAATGCATTTTGGCTCTGTTGGGGTCCCAGGGGGATCCCAGGAACAGAGCTAGGGGGTCAGGGTATTTCTACCCTTCCCCTTTATCTTTTTTTAAAATGTTTTTTCAGGGACTCGGCTGAATCCCAAGATGGCTGTCAACACTTCTTGGTTGAAGTGTTGGCAGCCAATCACATTTCAGCATGGGGACTGTCGTATCCTCAGAGGATCCACATCCCTATATATTCAAATTTGGATGTCCCTTAATATTTCCAATCCTACTGAACAGGTTTACACCAATTTACAAAAAGGTCCCTTTCTGACAAATTTGGTATAATTCCATTCAGCGGTTCAGGCCATAGCTGTGTCTGAAATCCCTATGGGAAATTGCATGGGGAAAATGCGTTTTGGGACCCCCCTTTTTCTTGCCACCCACTTGATGGATCACCCCAAAAGTTTCAAGACAGCAGCTGAAGTGAGTGGCAAACTAGTTTTAAAATTTCAATAGGCTCAAAGGGTGGCAAAGTTATTATAAAAACAAAAAATGCTTTTCGTAAGGAAACTAGGTCCTAACTATGACTGACTACTGCCAGGAGATTATATATATATATATATTCACTGAAAAAACCATAGGTTTCAGGCACGTTATAGTTAGAAATTAGCATTTAAAAAACCTTACAAATTCACTGAAAAAACCATAGGTTTTAGGGACAGTTATAGTTAGTTGGACATTGCACTCGTACAAAACCCGTGAAATTCCCCCGTTATAGTTAGTTCAGCTAACTATAACTCGCGCCCCACAATGCACTGCTGATGACGTCACATATTACATCACTCATGACATGGTCAGTGACATCACTGATGACATCACTGATGACATCTCAAATGACATCACTGATGACATCATCCAGTGACTGTGTGTTTCTGTAAAGTTTAAATATTTTTAATATATATAGGGAAAGGCGTATTGAAGAATGAGTGGGTGTATAAGTGTCTGTATGGATGATTTAGTAGGTGCGTGACTAACTCTATAAGTGAGTGATTAAACGTATCTTACTGAATACATGGGTTAGTGACTAAACTGGGTGAATGTCTGTATCCGTCTGTCTGTTGCTGTGTAAGTGGCTGCATGGGTTTGTGAATAGCTACATGAGTGTCTATATGAGTTATTGATTGGTTGTCTGAGTATCTGTATGGGTGCCTGAGTGTTTGTGTGGGTGGGGTGTGTGCGACTCTGTGCATAGATGTGTGAGTGGGTGATTCACTGGGTGGATGGTTTCAAGAGTGCATCTGTGATAGACTGTATGGGTGGGTAAGTGTGTGTAAGAGTGTGTTAGTGAGTGAATGTATGTCCCAGTGGTATATGTGTGAGTAACTACATATGTGAAAGGCAGTATATATGTGTGTTGGAGTATATAAATAGCTATAAGCGAGAGTGTGTGATTGTGAGAGTGACTGTATGGATGAGTGTGTACTTGTATCAGTGATTGTATAAGAGCGTAAGAATGTGCTAGTATTTGTATGAGTAAGTGAGCTGGTGTGTGTATAACTGTATAGGTGAGTAAATGGCAGTGTGTTTAATTATTTGCATGACTGACTAGGTGTGTGAGTACCCCTATGGATGAGTGGCGGTGTTTGAGTGTCTATATAGGAGTATGAGTGCATATGATAGTCCTGTACTGAGTGACCGTAAGTATGAGTGACTGTACGGGTGAGTGAGTGGATGTGTGTGTAGACCTAAGAATCAGTGAGTGGGTATGTAGTTATTGGTGTTGGAGTGTCTATGGTTTTGCGAATGGCAGTCTGTAATTTAGAGTGGGTGTATCAAAGGTTATATTAGGGTGTGAGGAGGTGCATCAGATTATCACGTGGATGATGTCATCAGTGATGTCATCAGTGATGTCATTTGAGATGTCATCAGTTATGTCATCAGTGATGTCACTGACCATGTCATGAGTGATGTAATATGTGACGTCATCAGCAGTGCATTGCGGGGCGCGAGTTATAGTTAGCTGAACTAACTATAACGGGGAATTTCACGGGTTTTGTACGAGTGCAATGTCCAACTAACTATAACTGTCCCTAAAACCTATGGTTTTTTCAGTGAATTTGTAAGGTTTTTTAAATGCTCATTTCTAACTATAACGTGCCTGAAACCTATGGTTTTTTCAGTGAATTTCAAAGGTTTTTTAAATGCTAATTCCTAACTATAACATGTCTGAAACCTATGGTTTTTTTCAGTGAATTTCAAAGGTTTTGTAAATGACAATTTTTAAATGTATTAATTGTTATATTTATTTTTTTGATACTGATTTACTACATTTTTTTAAACTGTTTATTTTTAGATATTTTATTTTTTAAATTACATTATAATTACATTATACATTACATTACAAAATATACTTTCTCAGAATGAATTACTTTAGTTTAAATACTTTGCAAATAGGCAATAGACTTTTAAGTACAGTAGTTACAGTTGTTGCAATGGGCAACACAATTTCAAACACAATGCAACATTGAGCTCAATGTGAATTTCTAGTTAAATGCAATTAGTTACTTTATGGATTACTTTTCTAACCACAGGACTGGATCCTAGATTCAGTCCTGGGACATCTCCTGTAAACAGTTGAGTAAAAGCGTTTTGGTTACAGTAGTGATTTTTAAGGAATATTATTATATTTTAAAGGTTGACACTTGGAAACTTTTTCACATAGAATCACCAATGTTATCCTATGGCAGGAAATTCACTTAGCAGGTAAGTAGTGTTATCGTTACTTTTTCTTACTCAGTGGTGGATCCTGGATCCAGCACTGGTGCATCTCCTGTAAACAGTTGAAAGAATGCGTTTAAGTCATACAGGCGATTTTTAAGGAATATTTGTAGTTTGTGAAAATCGACACTTTGAAACTTTTCTGCTGAAAACCAGACAATGGATTCCTATGGAAGGAAATACAAGTTACTGGTAAGTACGGTTAGAATTACTTTTCAGGGTCAGTGCTGGGCTAAAAGATGCAGCACTGGGTTCTCTCCTGATAACAGGTGAGTAAATCGGAATTCGTAGTTCGGCTGATTTTAGAGGAATATTATAAAGTTCCAAAACTCCACACTTAGAAGAATTTCCAAGTGAAACCAATCAATGTTAGCCTATGGAAGGAAATTCAAGTTACTGGTAAGTACGGTTAGAATTACTTTTCAGGGTCAGTGCTGGGCTAAAAGATGCAGCACTGAGGTCTCTCCTGATAACAGGTGAGTAAATCGGAATTCGTAGTTCAGCTGATTTTAGAGGAATATTTGCACAATGGTGAAGGAAGGGGGTGGGGCCTGAGGTGACATGTCTGCAAACACGCCCTGTGGCGCGTTTTAAGTTGGAGAATTAATTCCTCCTCAATCCCGAGGGTCCCTAGGGGCCAACTAGCCCACCAGGTACCTCCAGTATGCGCCAAAGACCTGCGTTGCAGAGAGGTGTTCAGAGGCCACGCCCCTTTTTACAGCACTCTGCAACGCAGCTCCGTGGCGCTTACTGGAGGTACCTGGTGGGCTAGTTGGCCACCAGGGACCCTCAGGATTGAAGAGGAATTAATTCCTGAACTTAAAACACGCCACGGGGCCTGTTTGCACACATGTCACCTGAAGCCCCGCCCCCTCCCTTCACCACTGTGCAAACGCGCCCCGTGGCGCGATTTAAGTTGGGGGATTAACTCCCCTTGAATCCTGAGGGTCCCTGTAGTCCAAGTAGCCCACCATGTACCTCCAAAAAGCGCCACAGAGCTGCGTTGCAGAGAGGTGTAAAAAGGGGCGTGGCCTCTGTATACCTCTCTGCAACGCAGCTCTGTGGCGCTTACTGGAGGTACCTGGTGGGCTAGTTGGCCCCCAGGGACCCTCAGGATTGAAGAGGAATTAATTCCTGAACTTAAAACACACCACGGGGCCTGTTTGCACACATGTCACCTGAAGCCCCGCCCCCTCCCTTCACCACTGTGCAAACGCGCCCCGTGGCGCGATTTAAGTTGGGGGATTAACTCCCCTTGAATCCTGAGGGTCCCTGTAGTCCAAGTAGCCCACCATGTACCTCCAAAAAGCGCCACAGAGCTGCGTTGCAGAGAGGTGTAAAAAGGGGCGTGGCCTCTGTACACCTCTCAGCAACGCAGCTCCCTGGCGCATACTGGAGGTTCCTGGTGGGCTAGTTGGCCCCCAGGCACCCCCAGTATTCAAGGGAAGTTCGTTCCCCATCTGCAAACGCGCCAGGGGGCGTGTTTGCAGACTGCTGCAGCGAGGGGGCGGGGCCTCCGGCACAATGCCGGTCTTTTTTTACTTTTTTTTTGGATGGGAGGGGGGCTGCATGGCCCCCCTTCCCTCGGCCACTTTTGGCCCCGGGGACCCCAACCCCCGGGGCCTAAGCATTTTCTTTTTTGTTTAAGAAAAAAAAAACAGGAAGGGGGCCGCGCGGCCCCCCTTCCCTTGGCCTCTATTGGCCCCGGGGACCCCATCCCCCGGGGCATGCCCTCTTTTTTTTAATTTTTAAAATATTTGGAGGGGGGCTGCGTGGCACCCCTCCTCAGGCCATTTAAGGCCCCGGGGACCCCATCCTCCGGGGCCGGCCTTGCCCTTTTTTTTAAATTTTGTTTTTTTAAAATTTGTTTGGGGAGGGGGGCTGCGTGGCCCCCCTCCTGGGCCACTACTTGCCCCGGGGACCCCATCCCTCGGGGCTGGCCCTCTCCGGGGTCCCTAATCCCCCCACGGTCCCGCCGGCTCCCCGCATCCCTCGGGAGCCGGCATTGCTTTTCCACATGGGGAGCTGCTAAGATGCAGCTCCCCGTGTGGAAAAGCAATTCGCTTTGAATTTTGGAAGAGAGAGCAGGTTTCCTGCTCTCTCTTCCAAAATCCAAAGCAGTTTGCTATGACAGGACGGGAGCCGCGAGGCTCCCGCCCTGCCATAGCAAACTACAGTGACCCGGGGGTAGGCACCCCAGGACACTGCAGGAGCCGGCCCTGGGGGCTGGTGGTCCCCAGGGCCATCAAGGGCTCCAGGAGGGTGGCCGTGCGGCCCCCCTCCCAACATGTTGAAAGCCCCGGGGAGGTGGTGGTCCCCGGGGCTCTGGGGGTCCGTAACGGACCCCCATATTTAACGATTTAGTGCCCCGGGGAGGTGGCGGTCTCCGGGGCTTGGGGGGGCCTTAGAGGCCCCCCATATAATTATTAATAAACCCCCGCATGCCCCCGGGACTTGGCCCACCCGGGGGCCAATTAACCCCGAAACGCGGGAGCCCGCGCTTCGGTTTTTTTTTTTATCGGCAGGATCCGCGCACCCAGCGCATTTTTTGCCGATTTAAAAAAAAAAAAAAAAAATGTTTGGGCCTGGGGGTCCTTGTAGGACCCCCTGAGCAGGCCTAGGTGGTCAGGGTGTTTCTACCCTGCCCCCTTTTTGCGTTTTGCTCACTTGTTTTACTGCTTTCTTGTTCCTCGGTTCTACCGAGGAACAAGATGGCTGCCAACACTTCCTGGTTTGGAGTGTTGACAGCCAATTAGCATGCAGCTCGTGGTCGGGAGGGTGCGCGGATCCACCGCGGCCATAGATATCGAAACTTTTATTTTGGATTTTCTCAGCAACTACTGAACGGATTTACACCATTTTTAAAAAGAGTGCTTTCTGAACCAAGCACTACCTTTTTGCCAAATTTGGTGTAATTCCGTTCAGCAGTTTTGGCTGTAGCCTTGCATAAAGTTTCCTATGGGAAATTGATTTTTTCACTCTTATTTTTTGAATTTCTCCGCAACTACTGAACGGATTTACACCATTTAAAAAAAAAGTCGCTTTCTGAACCAAGCGCTACCCTTTTGCAAACTTTGGTGTAATTCCGTTCAGCAGTTCGGGCTGTAGCCGTGTCTAAAATTTCCTATGGGAATTAACATGGAGAAAACACGTTTTGGGACCCCCCTTTTTTCTCGGCCCCCGCTTGATGAATCACCCCGAAACTTTCAAGACAGGAGCGGACCGGAGCGCCCCACTAGTTTTGAAAATTTCGCGATGATTCATCAAAAGACGCCAAAGTTATTGGGAATAGAATGTTACGAATTTCCTATGGATAATAGGTCCTAACTATAACTATCTACTGGCGCCCGCCAGTAGATAATATATATATATATATATATATATATATATATATATATATATATATATATATATATATATATATATATATTTATTCATCCAGCAGGGATGAGAAAAGGTGGGGACCATAACACATTTTATTCATTCATTTTTACATAGGATAATTGAACAAAGGTACTGCAAAACTGCTGAACAGAATTACATAAATTTTAGCAGAAAGCTAGATCTTGGTCCAGAAAGTGTGCTTGTTCTGATGTGGTGTAAATCCGCTCAGCAGTTTTTGAGAAATTAAGGCTCAACAGCTTTATATATTTCATGCTGTGGAGAATAAATGGAGCAGACAGATCTTAGGATAAGATCTGATTTGCAGCCACCATATAAACAATGATGTGGCGACAGCCATTTAAGGACTCAGGACTCAGTCCTCTGTCCTGAAAATATGGTAAAAAACCACAGGGGGGGGCAGTATAGGGATACACTGCCCCCTATGCCTTGTGGGGCCAAAAATTATAAAAGAACTGTTCCTGCAATTTTGAGGTGGATCCACGGATATGTTGTAAAGAAAAAAAAGAGCCCAGTTTTGAGGTTTTCTACATTTTTTGGGAGGGGATGAGCTGCCCCCTCCACAAGCATTTTCTGACCCTGGGGATAAATCAAATAAATTAATCAAAAACAACAATTGTTTACTACACGCTACTAGAATCAGCCACAAGCACAAATAAATATTAGGCCTTGGTGGAATTTTTAACTCCGCCTGTGGGATTGGAGGAAATTGGTAATTCCTTGTTACTCTTGTAACACAGAATATGTGATAAATGTTGCTGCTTCGCCAGCAGGATTAACTACAGATTATGCAGTGATTTTTTATCACTGCAGAGTATGCAAGGGTGCTGAATGGTGTGCAGTGCTTTCTAAACAGGGTGGGAAGAAGGAGCATTCCCTCTACGTTTAGAAACCACTGCATACCCATCAGCGCCCTTACATACTCTGCAGTGATTAAAGCTTCTAATCCCTGCAGAGTCCGCAAGGGCACCGAATTGTATTTGGCTGCACAATTTTTTTAAGCAGAATGCCTCCTCACATCCATTTTTGGACGCAAGGGTGCATTTTGCAATAAGAAAATAGTGCCTATTGCCCACTCAGCTGCGTTGTGGAATTCCACAGAATCGAATGGAATTTTAATGTAATTCTGCGGAATCAGATTCAATGACTTCCACCCACCTCAGATGAATATATAAGGAAAAATAATGTAGACATCTTAAAATCAATACTCCTGAAAAATAGAATAAAACACTGAATAATTAGAAACACTCAAATAGTAGTCACTTACTGCACTACATGGGCCAGCATCGCCGACATGGCCAGCAAGCAAGGAGACATGGACTAGAGAACAAAGACAAAATGACCACTGCCCACATGGCCCGCAAAGGAGACATGGTGAACAAAGAACATGGCTGCCCTATCCTGCCTGGGCACCTTCACCACCCCCTCAAAAAATGTTGTAGCATAGCAGGTAAAGGATTTAATCACTATATATATATATATATATATCTGTTTCCCCTCTGGCGTCCTCCTCGCGGATGTCAGTTTCAGCGGCACACGGATCCAAACAGCGACACAACTTTCTTGGTGGGTCAAATTATTTTATTGCTGATTGCACATATTCCGGGCGTATTTCCTCACACAGTCCTCATTTCCCTTCATTATATATATATATATATTACCTTCTGGCGCTCGCCAGTAGGTAGTTATAGTTAGGACCTAGTTTCCATAGGAAAAGCGCTTTTTGATTTGCCAATATCTTTGGCGCCATTTGACGAATCTTTGCAAAATTTTCAAAACTAATGGGGGGCTACGGTCAGCTCATGTCTTGAAAGTTTCGGGGTGATTCGTCAAGCGGGGGCTGAGAATAAAGGGGGGTCCCAAAACGCGTTTTCTCCATGTTAATTTCCATAGGAACTTTTGTCGTGGCTACAGCCCGAACTGCTGAACGGAATTTCACCAAATTTGGCAGAGCGGTAGTTCTTGGTCCAGAGTACACTCTTTGCTTTAAATGGTGTAAATCCAGTGAGTAGTTCCTGAGAAATTCAAAAATAAAAAATATTGATATCTGGTCACCGGGGTGGATCCGCGAACCCTCCCAAGCATGAGCTTGATTCTGATTGGCTGCAACACTTCAATCCAGGAAGTATTGGCAGCCATCTTGTGACTCGGTTGAACTGAGTCACAAGAAAAAATGTGAAAAAAAGAAAAGGGGGCAGGGTAGAAATACCCTGACCCCCTAGGCCTGTCAGGGCATCCCAGAAGGACCCCCAGGGCCCAAAAAAGCATTAAAAAAAATATATATATTTTGACGGGATTCGTGAATTGCGCCCCAAAAAAATGAAGCGCTTCATTTTAATGAGCCCCAGGGTAGGACAGGTCCTGGGGGCCACACGGGCCCCCACAGCCCAGGGAACCGCCACCTCCCCGGGGTTTCATTAAAAAAAATTGCCTGGGGAGGCTCCTGCCCCCACCATGCAGCTCCGGGGACCTCCACTCCCCGGGGCAATAATTATTAAATGCATGGGGGCACACGGCCCCCCGCAGCCCTGGGGACTGTCACATCCCCGGGGCTTGTTTTAAAATTTTAGTGTGGGGGAGCTCGAGCCCCCCCACACTGCCCCGGGGACCACCACCGCCCGGGGCACTAATTATTTAAATGCGGGGGTCCATTGCGTATGCCCGGCCCCTGGGACCACCACCTCCTCGGGGCTAGGTACAAGTTAGGAGGGGGGCCATGCGGTCCCCCTCCTGGAGCCCTAGATGGCCCTGGGGACCACCACCCCCCAGGGCCTGCTCCAGCAATGTCCCGGGGTGCCCACCCCCGGGATATTGCAGTTTGCAATGACAGGGCGGGAGCACGGCTCCCGCCCTGTCATTGCAAACTTCTGCTTTGCTTCATGGAAGCGAGTGCAGAAAACCTGCTCTCGCTTCCACGAAGCAAAGCAGATTGCTTTTGGACAAGGGGAGCTGCATGTCAGCAGCTCCCCTTGTCTAAAAGCAATGCCGGCTCCCGCAGGAGGCGGCAGCTAGCACGGACCGCGGGGGCATTGGGGCTCCCCCCGTGGTCCCCAACGTGAGGGCCGGCCTTGGGGGATGGGGTCCCCGGGACCAGAAGTGGCCCGGGAGGGGGGCCAGTTGGCCCCCTCCCTTTTAATTCATTTATTTATTTTTAAAAACGGAAGGCCGGCCCCTGAGGATGGGGTCCCCGGGGCCATAATTGGCCTCAGGAGCGGGGCCACGCAGCCCCCCTCTACAATAAAAAAAATAAAATAAAGGCTGGCCAGGTCCCGGGGGATGGGGTCCCCAGGGCCAGTAGTGGCCCAGGGAAGGGGGGCCATGCGGCACCCTCCTGTAATTAATTTTTTTTTTTAAACGAGGCCAAGCCCTGGGGATGGGGTCCCTGGGGCCAAAAGTGGCTCAGGGATAAATAATAAAAAATAATAAAAAGAAAAGGTGCCATCTCGCCGGAGGCCCTGCCCCCTCCCTGCACCACTCTTCAAATGCACCTCCTGGCGCATTCTAAGTTGGGGGATTAAGTCCCCTTGAATCCTGAGGGTCCCCGGGGGCCAACTAGCCCACCAGATACCTCCAGTAAGCCCCACACAGTGGGATTGCTGAGAGGTGGTCCGAGGCGATGCCCCTTTTTGCACCACTCTGCAAACGCGCCTCTTGGCTCATTACTGGTGGGGCAAAGAGGTCCTCTTGTGTTCTGAGGACCTCAGGACTAAAGTGGACTTCATCCCCCGGGCAGCAGTGCGCCAGGAGGTGCGTTTGTAGAGTGGTGTCAAAAGGGGGCATGACCTCAGACCACTCTCAGCAATCCAGCTGTGTGGGGATTAATGGAGGTACCTGGTGGGCTTGTTGGCCCCCAGGGACCCTCAGGATTAAAGGGGACTTAATCCCCCAACCCAGAACGCACCAGGAGGTGCATTTGCAGAGTGGTGGAGAAAGGGGTAGTGGCCTGTGTCCACCTGTCAGCAATCCCACTATCTGGGACATAGTGGAGGTATCATGTAGGATAGTTGGCCCCTAAGGACCCCCAGCAATGATGGGGACTTTAATTCCCTTCCAAGAGCACGCCAAGAAGTGCTTTTGCAGAGTGGTGGGGAAAGGGGGCGTGGCCTGCTATGAGAACTTAGCAATCCTGCTGTGTGGGACTTACTGGAGGTAATAGGATGGGTAGTTGGCCCCCAGGGTTGACCTTGGGGGCCAACTACCCCTCCTGTTACCTCCAGTAATTCCACACAGTGGGATTGCTAAGAGGTCTTCGGGGGCCACGCTCACCTTTCTCCACCACTCTGCAAACGTGCCTCCTGGCACAGTACTGGTTGGGGGATGAATTTAACTTTACTCCTGAGGGACTTTGGCAGCCAAGAAGCCCTCCTGGTACCTCCTGTAAGTCCTACGCAGCGGAATTCCTGAGTGCTGGTCGGAGGCCTAGGCCCCTTTCTGCACCACTCTGCAAACGCGACTACTACGTTATAGTTAGAAATTAGCATTTAAAAAACCTTAGAAATTCACAGAAAAAAACCATAGGTTTCAGGGACGTTATAGTTAGAAATTAACATTTAAAAAAGCCTTAGAAATTCACTGAAAAAACCATAGGTTTCAGGGATGTTATAGTTAGAAATTAGCATTTAAAAAACCTTAGAAATTCACTAAAAAACCATAGGTTTCAGGGACGTTATAGTTAGAAATTAGCATTTAAAAAACCTTGGAAATTCACTGAAAAAAACACAGGTTTCAGGGACGTTATAGGCAGTTGGACATTTCACTCATACAAAACCCTGACTTCGCTAGAGTGGAGCAGCATTTTATAAAATGCCAAAAATTCTCTGTTTTGGTAAGCAATCACTGGATGCTGTCCTGGTTGCTATTAGGAACCACCACTGTTAATTATTTTTTTTCTTTATGCAATGAGTTTATAATTGCATAATTTTTCAACATGTTCACTGTTGGTTCTGTTTATTTTTTCTTTTTAAAAAAAAAAACACCCAAAAAATTCAAAAAAGAGTAAAAAAAAATACAAAAAAAATATAAAACAAAAAAAGAAAAAAAAATGGTTCTTTTTAGAACCGCCTGATTGGTTAAAAATAGAAAAACTTGTATGTGTTCTATGAATGACTGCTATGGTAATGTCTGAGTCATTGTATGAGGGAATAAGTACTGTCTCAGTGAATGAACTCATTGTCAGTGAAATTGCTCTCCCACCCTCGCAGCTCCACCATTAAGTGAGGCCTGCCCCTGCACTCTTGAGTGTTGGTGATCGAGGCCCTCCTCCACCAGCAGGTTTCCCTGCACCTCATCCCTGGTGGTCCAGTGGACCTCTGTCTCCTTCCTCTCACTCTGCTCTTTCACTCGTTTTCACTCGTTTTTCTACCCTTTTTATCTTTCACCTTTCTGCACTTTTCTGCATCTCTGCTCTTTTGTGCCTTATCTCTGCTCATTTTCCCCTTTCTGCACTTTTCTGCATCTCTGCTCTTTTGTGCCTTATCTCTGCTCATTTTCCCTTCCTCTCGCTCTGCTCTTTCACTCGTTTTCACTCGTTTTTCTACCCTCTTTTATCTTTCACCTTTCTGCACTTTTCTGCATCTCTGCTCTTTTGTGCCTTATTTCTGCTTATTTTCCCTTTTTTCTTTATCCCTTATTTCCTCCCTTTACCTTTCCCCACCGCTGCTGCCCCTGCGGGCCCTCTCCCCCCAGCGCGACTGGCCCAATCCAGCTCCCCTCCCCGCTCCCGCCTCCCAGCTGTCCAGGCCTCCCCGACCCCTACTTAATGGCGGCCACTGCGGGGACAGGCGAGCAAGACCACTGACTCATTGTCAGGGAAATTGCTCTCCCACCCACGCAGCTCCACCATTAAGTGAGGACTGCCCCTGCCCCTGCACTCTTGAGTGTTGGTGATCGAGGCCCTCCTCCACCCGCAGGTTTCCCTGCGCCTCATCCCTGGTGGTCCAGTGGACCTCTGTCTCCTTCCTCTCACTCTGCTCTTTCACTCGTTTTCACTCATTTTTCTACCCTTTTTATCTTTCACCTTTCTGCACTTTTCTGCATCTCTGCTCTTTTGTGCCTTATCTCTGCTCATTTTCCCTTCCTCTCGCTCTGGTCTTTCACTCGTTTTCGCTCGTTTTTCTACCCTCTTTTATCTTTCACCTTTCTGCACTTTTCTGCATCTCTGCTCTTTTGTGCCTTATTTCTGCTTATTTTCCCTTTTTTCTTTATCCCTTATTTCCTCCCTTTACCTTTCCCCGCCGCTGCTGCCCCCGCGGCCCCTCCCCCCCAGCGCGACCGGCCCAATCCAGCTCCCCTCCCTGCTCCCGCCTCCAAGCTGTCCAGCCCTCCCCGACTCCTACTTAATGGCGGCCACTGCGGGGACAGGCGAGCAAGACCACTGACTCATTGTCAGTGAAATTTCTCTCCCACCCTCGCAGCTCCTCCATTAAGTGAGGCCTGCCCCTGCACTCTTGAGTGTTGGTGATCGAGGGCCTCCTCCACCCGCAGGTTTCCCTGCGCCTCATCCCTGGTGGTCCAGTGGACCTCTGTCTCCTTCCTCTCACTCTGCTCTTTCACTAGTTTTCACTCGTTTTTCTACCCTTTTTATCTTTCACCTTTCTGCACTTTTCTGCATCTCTGCTCTTTTGTGCCTTATCTCTGCTCATTTTCCCTTCCTCTCGCTCTGCTCTTTCACTCATTTTCACTCATTTTTCTACCCTCTTTTATCTTTCACCTTTCTGCACTTTCTGCATCTCTGCTCTTTTGTGCCTTATTTCTGCTTATTTTCCCTTTTTTCTTTATCCCTTATTTCCTCCCTTTACCTTTCCCCGCCGCTGTTGCCCCCGCGGCCCCTCCCCCCCAGCGTGACCGGCCCAATCCAGCTCACCTCCCCGCTCCCGCCTCCCAGCTGTCCAGCCCTCCCCGACCCCTACTTAATGGTGGCCACTGCGCGGCCGCGGGCGCGCCGCTGGTGCACCGAAGGCGCGTCAAAGGCAAGCCCGTTTGCGCCCGTCTGCGACCCGTCCGCGACCAGTGCCAGGAACCCTGGACCTCCGCCCCGCCAACGCTATGACCCAGCAGCACTCCACGCACTCAACCCAGGCCGCAACAACAACTGCAAGCTAGCATCACCAGCCGACACCCACGGACCCTTCAGCTGTCACCGCTGCCGGCACACCTGCAGCACCGCCAAGAACACGGATCCAGCACAACCCGCCCACAAGAACACAACCGAACCGAAGACCCTGCAATGCGTCCTCCTCAACGTCCGATCCCTCCACAAACATGCCACAGAAATCTGGGACCTTCTCGACAGCACCACCCCGGACGTAGCGTTCTTCACCGAAACCTGGACCAACACCACCTCGGGACCGGACATCGCCATCGCCATCCCCCAAGGATACAAGATCTCCAGGAAGGACCGCTCTGCCCGCCCAGGAGGAGGAATCGCCATCGTCCACAAATCCAGCCTCCGCCTGAGCACACTTCCCGACGAGCCCACAGAACTGATGGAACACCTTCACTTCAAGATACTGGCCAGCCCCACCGTCACCCTCCGAGGAACCCTCATCTACCGACCCCCTGGACCCCGTGGACCCTTCGCCAACTCCATCACGGACATTATCTCCCCACAGGCCATCGCATCCACCAACTACACCCTGCTGGGAGACCTCAACTTCCACCTCGACAACCAACTGGACCCCAACACCACATCCCTCCTGGACAACCTCCACAACATTGGACTCCGCCAGATCGTGACCGAGCCCAGACACTCAGCAGGACACACCCTCGACCCCCTCTTCACTACAGGAAACTCCATCACCTTCAGCCACACCACCGAACTCCCATGGACCGACCATCGTTGCGTCCACTTCACCTTCAGAACACCCACCATCCACAGACACCAGCACCTGCTTCCACGAACAAACTGGACCAAAATCACCGACGACCAGCTCACCTCCTCACTCAACAACTCCACCCCAACCATCACGGAAAACGACGACCCCAACACCGCAGCCCGAACCCTGCATAGATGGATCTCGGACAGCACCAACACCATAGCCCCCTCAAGAAAAACAACAATACCCGTGCCAAGAAAGCCAGATGGTTTACCACCAAACTTCGAGAGTCCTGACGCACATGCCGCTGCCTCGAAAAGGCCTGGAGGAACACCAAATCCACAGAAGCCCACAACAACTTCAGAGCCGCCACCAACGCCCACCATCAACTCATCAGAGAAACGAGGAAAAAAGCGATTGAAGACAGAATCTCCACCCACGCGCACAACAGCAAGGAACTCTTCAGCATCATCAAGGAGTTCGCCCAACCCACCAGCGAGTCTACCGAAATCCCTCCCTCACAAGACCTCTGTGTCAAACTCAGCACCTTTTTCCACCACAAAATCAAGAGCATCTACGACAACTTCGACGAAGACAACCAACACACTGAACCCTCACCAACCACCCCCGACACCCGGAAACCAGCGATTGACGACTGGACAGCCCTCACCACTGAAGACACACTGAAGACAATGAAGTCAATCCACTCAGGGGCCCCCACGGACCCCTGCCCCCACCACATCTTCAACAGAGCCGCCGACACCATCGCACCCATGCTCCGCCACACCATCAACCGCTCCCTGGCGACCGCCTCGTTCCCCGATGACTGGAAACACGCCGAGGTCAATCCCCTCCTAATGAAACCCTCAGCGGACCCCACCGACCTCAAAAACTACAGACCCATCTCCCTGCTCCCGTTCCCAGCGAAAGTCATCGAGAAAGCCATCAACAGCCAACTCGCCACATTCATTGAAGAACACAACATCCTCGACTCCTCCCAATCCGGCTTCAGAAAAAACCACAGTACGGAAACGGCCCTCCTCGCCGCAACAGACGACATCCGCACCCTACTGGACAAAGGAGAAACAGTAGCCCTCATCCTCCTCGACCTATCAGCGGCGTTCGACACAGTCTCCCACCGCACCCTAATACGCAGACTCTACGACGCAGGAATCCAGGACAAGGCCCTCGACTGGATCCGCTCTTTCCTCTCCGGCAGGACGCAGCGGGTCAGACTCCCCCCTTTCCTCTCGGACCCCACACCTACCACCTGCGGAGTCCCCCAGGGCTCCTACCTCAGCCCGATGCTCTTCAACATCTACATGGCTCCACTTGCCCCCATCCTCAGAACCTACGGACTCAACATCGTGTCATACGCAGACGACACCCAGCTCATCCTCTCCCTATCCAACGAGCCCAACACCGCCAGATGCAACTTTCGAGAAGGCATGGAAGCCGTCGCCAAATGGATGAAAAACAGCTGCCTACAACTAAACACCAACAAAACAGAAGTACTCATCATGGGCCCAAACCCCGACGCCTGGAGCGACACCTGGTGGCCCCCCGCCCTCGGAAACCCGCCAACCCCCACAGACCACGCACGCAACCTGGGAATCATCCTGGACTCCGAGCTCAAAATGGACCGCCAGATCAACTCTGTCTCGTCTTCCTGCTTCCACACCCTCCGCCTCCTTCGTAAGACCTTCAAATGGATCCCCTCGAACACCGAAAGACCGTCACTCACGCCCTGGTCACCAGCAGACTCGACTACGGCAACGCACTCTACGCCGGAATAAACAAAAACCTCACCCGCAAGCTACAGAACATCCAGAATGCCGCCGCAAGACTGGTCCTCAACCTACCAAAACACTGCCACATCTCCCAGCACCTGCGCACACTCCACTGGCTCCCCGTCGAGGCGAGAATCACCTTCAAGATGCTCACCCACGCACACAAGGCCCTCCACGGCACCGGACCAGCATACCTGAACAGCCGACTCAAATTCCACACACCCCAAAGGACCCTACGATCAGCCCAGCTCTCCTAAGCCGTGGTCCCCCGCACCAGAAAGACCAGATCGGGAGGCCGCTCCTTCTCCTTCCTCTCGGCCAAAGCATGGAACGCCCTTCCGCTCCACCTCAGACAGACAACATCGCTCCCCATCTTCGCAAGAAACCTCAAAACCTGGCTCTTCGACAGACCCCCTCCTTGATGGAATGGAACCTGCACCCCACCCCATGCGCCTTGAGACCCTTACGGGTGAGTAGTCGCGCTTTAACAAACCCCTGATTGATTGATTGAATGAATGAGTGCAGCAGTATTGCCTGAGTCATTGAATGAGTGCATGGATAGTGTTTGAGGGAATGAATGAGTGCAGTAGCAGTCCCTGACTGATTGCATGAGTGTATAGGTAGTGCCTGGCTTATTGCATTAGGGAATGTATAGTGCCTGGATGACTGGAGGAGAGGAAGGGTAGTGCCTGGGTTATTCCATGAGTGCATAAGTAGTGCCTGGGTGATTGCATGGCTGCAGGGGTAGTGCCTGAGTGATTGAAGGAGTGCATGGGTAATGCCTGTGTGATTGTATGAGTGCAGGGGTAATGTCTGGGTGATTGAAGGAGTGCATGGGTAATGCCTGGGTGCATGGAGAGTGCAAGGGTAGTGCATGGGTGCATGTAGGACAGCCTGGGTAGTTCCTGGGTGATTGAAGGAGTGCTTGAGTAGTAGCAGGGTGATTGCATGAGTGCAGGAGTAGTGCGTGGATGATTGGAAGACTGCATGGGTAGTGCTTACATGATTGCATGAGTGCTGCAGAAGTGCCTGAGCACATGTATGACTGCATGGGCACTGCCTGAGTGATTGAAGTAGTGCATGGGTAATGCCTGGGAGATTGTATGAATGCAGGGGTAATGTCTGGGTGAATGGAGGAGTGCATGGGCAGTGCCTGAGTGATTAGATGAGTGTATAGGTAGTGCCTTGGTGATTTTATAAGTGCATAGGTAGTGCCTGGGTGATTGGAGGAGTGCATGGATAGTGCCTGGATGACTGGAGGAGTGCATGGGTAGTGCCTGGATTATTCCAAGAGTGTATAAGTAGTGCCTGGGTGATTGCATGACTGCAGGGGTAGTGCCTGAGTGATTGAAGGAGTGCATGGGCAGTGCCTGAATGATTAGATGAGTGTATAGGTAGTGCCTTGGTGATTTTATAAGTGCATGGGTAGTGGCTGGGTGATTGGAGGAGTGCATGGATAGTGCCAGGATGACTGGAGGAGTGCAAGGGTAGTGCCTGGGTTATTGCATGAGTGCAAAAGTAGTGCCTGGGTGATTGTATGACTGAAGGGGTAGTGCTTGAGTGATTTTATAAGTGCAGGGGTAATGTCTGGGTGATTGAAGGAGTGTATGGGTAATGTCTGGGTGCATGGAAGAGTGTATGGGTAGTGCGTGGGTGCATGCAGGACTGCCTGGGTAGTTCCTGGGTGATTGGAGGAGTGCATGAGTAGTAGCAGGGTGATTGCATGAGTGTAGGAGTAATGCAAGGATGATTGGATGACTGCATGGGTAGTGGTTGGATGATTGCATGAGTGCTGCAGAAGTTCCTGAGCACATGTATGACTGCATGGGCCCTGCCTGAGTGATTGAAGTAGTGCATGGGTAATGCCTGGGTGATTGTATGAATGCGGGGGTAATGTCTGGGTGAATGGAGGAGTGCATGGGTAGTGCCTGAGTGATTACACAAGTTCATAGGTAGTGCATTGGTGATTTTATAAGTGCATGTGTAGTGGCTGGGTGATTGGAGGAGTGCATGGATAGTGCCAGGATGACTGAAGGAGTGCAAGGGTAGTGCCTGGATTATTGCATGAGTGCATAGGTAGTGCCTGGGTGATTGTATGACTACATGGGCACTGCATGAGTTATTGAAGGAATACATGGATAATGCCTGGGTGATTGCATGAATGCAGGGGTAATGTCTAGGTGAATGGACGAGTGCATGGGTAGTGCCTGAGTGATTAGAGGAGTGTATAGGTAGTGACTTGGTGATTTTATAAGTGCATAGGTAGTGCTTGAATGATTGAAGGGGTGCATGGGTAATGCCTGTGTGATAGTATGAGTGCAGGGGTAATGTCTGGGTGATTGAAGGAGTGAATGGGTAATGCTGGGGTGCATGGGTAGTGCGTGGGTGCATGTAGGACTGCCTGGGTAGTTCCCGGGTGATTGGAGGAGTGCATGAGTAGTAGCAGGGTGATTGCATGAGTGCAGGATTAGTGCATGGATGATTGGAAGACTGCATGGGTAGTGGTTGGATGATTGCATGAGTGCTGCAGAAGTGCCTGAGCACATGTATGACTGCATGGGCACTGCCTGAGTGATTGAAGTAGTGCATGGGTAATGCCGGGGTGCATGGGTAGAGCGTGGGTGCATGTAGGACTGCCTGGGTAGTTCCTGGGTGATTGGAGGAGTGCATGAGTAGTAGCAGGGTGATTGCATGAGTGCAGGATTAGTGCATGGATGATTGGAAGACTGCATGGGTAGTGGTTGGATGATTGCATGAGTGCTGCAGAAGTGCCTGAGCACATGTATGACTGCATGGGCACTGCCTGAGTGATTGAAGTAGTGCATGGGTAATGCCTGGGTGATTGTATGAATGCAGGGGTAATGTTTGGGTGAATGGATGAGTGCATGGGTAGTGCCTGAGTGATTACACAAGTGCATAGGTAGTGCCTTGGTGATTTTATAAGTGCATAGGTAGTGCCTTGGTGATTTTATAAGTGTATGGGTAGTGGCTGGGTGATTAGAGGAGTGCATGGATAGTGCCAGGATGACTGAAGGAGTGCAAGGGTAGTGCCTGGTTTACTGCATGAGTGCATAGGTAGTGCCTGGGTGATTGTATGACTACTTGGGCACTGCCTGAGTTATTGAAGGAGTACATGGATAATGCCTGGGTGATTGCATGAATGCAGGGGTAATGTCTAGGTGAATGGAGGAGTGCATGGGTAGTGCCTGAGTGATTAGATGAGTGTATAGGTAGTGCCTTGGTGATTTTATAAGTGCATAGGTAGTGGCTGGGTGATTGGAGGAGTGCATGGATAGTGCCTGGATGACTGGAGGAGTGCAAGGGTAGTGCCTGGGTTATTCCATGAGTGTATAAGTAGTGCCTGGGTGATTGCATAACTGCAGGGGTAGTGCCTGAGTAATTGAAGGAGTCCATGGCTAATGTCTGTGTGATTGTATGAGTGCAGGGGTAATGTCTGGGTGATTGAAGGAGTGCTTGGGTAATGCCTGGGTGCATGGAAGAGTGCATGGATAGTGCCTGGCTGCATGTAGGACTGCCTGGGTAGTTCCTGGGTGATTCAAGCAGTGCATGAGTAGTAGCAGGGTGATTGCATGAGTGCAGGAGTAGTGCGTGGATGATTGGAAGACTGCATGGGTAGTGCTTGGGTGATTGCATGAGTGCATAGGTAGTGTCTGCATGTTTTTATAGGTGTATGAATACTGCCTGGGTAATTATATGAGTACAGCAGTAGTGCCTGGATTATTGGAAGACTGCAAGGGTAGTGACTGGCTGATTAAAAGGGTACATGGATAGTGCATGGCTGATTGGAGAAGTGCATAGGTAGTGCCTAGGTGAATCGAGGAGTGCATCAGTAGTGCCTGGGTGATTGGAAGAGTACATAGGTAGTGTCTGGGTGATATTATAAGTATATGGATTCAGGCTAGGTGAATGGAGAAATGCCTGGATAGTGCATGGGTGATGGCAGGAGTATGAGAATAGTGCCTAATTATATAGATCAGTACATGGGTAGTATTTGAAAAAATGGATGAGTGCAATAAAAGTGACTGTAAACATTACTTCATATTATTATGCTTATTACATTATTTCATCTTACCTTCTTTATTAAAGTACATACCAAACTCAGTGAAACTATTTTACAGTTGTTTTGTTGTAAATTGAATTTAACATCTTTTCAAGGTTTACTATTACTTTCTGTAATAAAAAGAAGAAAAACTGTTATTACATATAATATTATGGTTTTAAGAACACAACATAATTTTACAATTACATAACATATTCAGTTTCCCTTCTTTGCTGTTTTCAGATTCTACTGAATTTCACCATACACAGTGATTTCAATGTAGATCATCATATAACAGCGGGGAAAAAATACAATCAATGAGATTGTAAAAAACAAACAAATCTGCATCGAAAATATTTACAACAAATTCAACTATCTGTTTACCTATCTACAGTTTCTAAATTACATTCTTCAACTACATTAAATCATTTATTTCTCTGAAGTACATTTTCTAAAATATACACTCTCATTTACATCGCATATAATATACAGATCAAATATATAAACTAGTTCCTTCAAACACAATTTTGCAAATGCAATAAGAAATAGCACAAACAATAATCTAAACAGTAATTGTTCACATCTTTCCAATAGGCCGAATAATATTTCCAAATCCATTTGCATTGAAAATATCCAAAATAAACTCGTTAATTCGTGTTCACATCTTTCCAATAGGCTGAATGATGTTTTCAAAATTTTGCCATCAAAAATATCAGATATGAATTTTGTAATTCGTAAGGCAACCTACATTTGAATTCCAAATGGGCATCATTGCAATGTGTCCATCCTTTATTGCACTTTAAATACACAGTATAGTGTCCAGATGTTGTAGTAGGTCCAGCATGGAAAATAATAGCCACTGCTTTAAAAGTTCTTCCTGAAATTGACACTTGACTTGCCACAAAATTTTTTATTTTAGTTTCCAATTTTCTTCCATTTGCTCTACAACGTTGCAGCATTAATATGACATATTTTCCAAATCTTTCTATATATAATGTTGACAACATTTCTGATTTACAATGAGAGCATTTCATATCTTGATTAGCTCTTTTTACCAATTTGTTAAAAGACACTGATTTGCAATCTGGTATTGTCAAATATATGAATCCTTCAGTGTCTATTGCAGTGGTAGAAGAAAATGAACACTCTTCACATTTATGGTCCCATCTGTAATTTAGTCCAAACCAAGTTTCAATTTCTATTCCTTCATCTTCGAATACTGCAAGTATAAACATAAGAAATTCTTGTGCATCTTGTTGTATATTCAGTGTAAATTGCGAAGAACCAGTACATATATCCAGAAGATGCTGAATGCCAGAAGCAGTATGGATTTTTCTTCTATCAGTTACCAACTTTTGAAAAATATAATGTAATAAAGAACAGAATCTTTTTTCTCGATTTTCCATAATTTCATGATGAAGATTTCTAGATAAAAGACAACATTCACAATTACATTAGCATAGCAGTTGATACCTGAACTATTTTCTAACTGGTATCCTACAATATCATCAACATTGTCCATTTTCATTTTCTTTGCAGCTTCATAATTTTTTTGAATTGTTTTCTTTTTTTGAATCTCACTAGAATGTTTCTCATATTTCCGTTTTGGACATACTACATGTTTCTCATATATGGGATATTCACCTAAGTTAGGAGCATAGAGTCTTCTTAACCGATTATACTCTCTTACACAATTTGCATCAGCACTAATCTTTTTCTCATCAAAATCAATCAAATACAAACCAGATAGTGTTCTTAATCGAGACAATGCAGCGTATGCCATGCCCTCTTTAAACACTGTACTTCCAATATTTACCAAAGCACTGTCTACACTTAAACCTTGAGATTTATGAATGGTCACTGCATATGCTAAAGAAAGAGGAAACTGTTTTCTATGAACATACAAGTCTTTTACAAGCAAAAAACGAACAGCACAACGTCCAATCTGTTTTACCTCTTCAATCTGATCAAATTTAATTTTCAAAAATTCAATTCCATCTCTCTTCTGATAATTAACAAAATCAACAACTTTTTCCATTGCTCCATTTACTAAACCTTTTTCTACATCCAAATTACGCCGTAATATTACCGAACAGTTTACACATACATATAAAGTCTTTTCTAAACCAGCAGTCTTAATTACAGACTTCTCCAAAGAATCCAATTTTGACTTTAATTTTTCTGATATAAGAATAGTAACTCCTTTGTGTTCCATTTTATTAATGGCTTCCATTTTCACTATTGGTTGTTTTTCCAGTTTCAAAAGTTCTTGATTGAATGTAGAACACTCTTGCAGTGTTGGCATTAGGCAAACTATAGACTTCTTTTCTCCAATTTTTTTGCACATTATTTCAGGTGCAATATTTTCATTTGGAAACAGGTTTGTTAGTAGCTGATTTTGTAAAGCTTCTATACCATGTTTTGTCAAAACACTCTAATATCTTGAAGAATGTTTCCATAATGTTCATCACTTGCTTGTTGCATATTCTTAATAAGTTCTTTATATTCAAAATGAGACCAAATGATTACATTTCCAATACTTCCCAAAGATTTCCTAGTGTCTTCATGGACAAGTGTTTTAAAAACTGGTTGTCCTGTCACAGGAGTAAGTTGTAGTAGATCACCGAATACAATTACATGTTTTCCGCCAAATAAAACATCATAATCTGTTTTTTAAAATCTGTTGCATTCTTAAATGTACAAAGGCAAGCATTCAGTTTGAGACCATGCTCACCTCATCAATGATCAGAAGTTTCATTTTCGTTAGTACTCTTGAGACTTCATAACAAGCTTCTCCAGATAGCTTGTGATATTCCAACTTATTTTCATGTTCAACTGGTAGCATGAGTAATCGATGTAATGTAATCCCTTTAATGTTGTGTGCAGCTAACCCAGTTGGAGTGGTTACAGCACAAGATAAATGTGATTCAGTGGTTTTCTGTAGATAACTGGTCAAAACTTTAATTAAGAAACTTTTTCCTGTTCCAGCTTGACCACTGATATACACTTGAATAGGTTTAAATGATGTACATTGGCATTCTTTTTTTTCATGCAGTAAACCATGCTGTATCTGTTGTGTCACTTGCTGATATATTTCTTTTTGTTCAATATTTAGTTGTTCTTCCAAGTTTCCCAACTCAATAATGTCCTGTTGTGCTTGTTGCATTGCCGTTTCTACTTCATTCATGGCTGTTGCTGCCTCATTTTCAAGAATTGGTTGTCCTAATGGATCTTGACTTAGTGGAGTAGAACTTTGACTATCTTGAGAACTGTCTCTAGCTATTTCAGCTGCAATAGTAGTTTCTTGTTCAATCTCTTCATTTAACATTTGTAGATACTTTGGAAAAAATGTGCATTGAATGCTATCTTTACATGCATTAAAAGAATCTTCATAGCAGTCAAAATCTCCAAGTAATTCCATTTCACTAGGCCAAGGCTTGAAAAGTTGCAGAAGTGCTAAATAGAAAAATTCCCTTTTATCTAGAGTTTCGCAACTGAGTTTCCTGTGGTTAATAAGATTTCCTTTGGCATGTTTTACCAAACATCCTTCACATCCAATTACTGCATATTTTTCTTCATTTATATTTTCTGTAACATTTCTCTTAAAGCTGTAATGTTGCAGTACTTCATAGAGATATATGTTTTCCAGATATGGACTTCTTTTAGGATAGTACGTATCCAACATATTCGTTTTAACAATATCTGTACTTTCTGGTTCATTCAATGCTAAGTATTTAATTTCTTGTACAGATTTCAATACTCGATTTCATGTTACAGCAAGACCTAGACTTACCCAAATGATTCCTCTTGACTTTGAATATAAACTTGCAGAGGTCAACCGATCCGAACATTCGTAGGATCCAATCTCTCGATGGGAAAGCATCTTCAAACTAAAGCTGTACAATTTGTTACTAAGAGTCTTCTCTTGTGAAATTTCTTCCCACATTTCTTTCAACTCTGTCTTTTCAGATTTGGTTATATATGACGTAACATAGCGAGCAACAGCAATCGAATTATCTGCAACATACTGGATATCCATATTTGCATTCCACATTGTCAAAATCATTAGATTGTAGTCATTAATATACTTTGAATCTTCAGTTCTTTTTATGTTGTAAGTATTCTTCGGAGATTTTCAAGTTATAGTATGCCTTACTGCTGACATGAAACTGTTGACTCTTCCTTTTGAAATTACTAGACGTGGGAATCCAAAACGACATTTTGTATAAAATTTTCCCTTTGACTTGTATTTCCGTCGACAATATTTCCCACATAGATGACTTTGAAACCGTAAAACTTGCTGTCTCAAGTTGTTTTCTCCTCCTTCTTTTGGAATGGCACAGGTAACATATTTTTCAATGATAGACAAAACACTTTCATCAGTATCAGTTCCAAATTTTGGTGCATTCTTGATCCATAACAGCATGTGAATATGAGGTGCACCTCTGGCTTGGTACTCACTTCTCCAAAAGAAATAATAACTTCTCCAAGATGTGGATTATTTTTATTGTAGATAAAAGACATCATAGCTTGAAACCTATGATTAAAATATCTGCACACATTTACAGGATCCAAGGAACACAGTTCTCCAGCTGTCTTCAATTCAATGTTTTTTACATTTGAATTTGCTTGTCGTAGAAATTCAAGTAAATCGTCCCATGCGTACTCAGCACAGCTAAGCGTAACAAACCACGTAGGAGTTCCTAAGTTCCTTAACATACATTTAAGTTCTCCGTGATGACGATACCAATACTCATTAGTACCACGTTGACACACCATCAAATTAATTAACTGAGATTCTAAATGATCGTCTCTTTGTTGAACTTTGTCCAAAAATTCCTTTGCAGAAAGATGTGTAAGATGAACTCCTGTTTTTAATATGTGGTTCACTGCATATGAAAGCCCAGACAAGTCACTTTCAAACAGAAGATGAAATAAATATGGAATACACTTTGGAAATCTTGGATCTTCTGAGTACAATCTTGTTGTACGATATTCTGAAGCTGGAATCTGTACTGGTCGTTCATCATATCGTCCAACTTTTCCAGTGGGGAAGAGCTGTGGAAAACAACAAGCTTCCAAACTTTTTTACCATACACTCATGGGAATTCCCTTCGCTTTCTTCATTTGGAATAATTCAATAGTGTTTCCTATCACTTCTTTTGAATGTAGAGGATGTATACTATAATGTTCATAAATTTCTTCACTCCTCGAGTTATCCACTTTTTCTATTTGGCCAATTGAAATTTCTCTTTCATCTTCTAAAGATATTTTTTCTTCTTACACATATACATTTTTATAATTAATATTGTTTTGCACAAGATATAATGTAGCCTTTTGAAGTTTGGCGACATCTACTACTCTTGCCATATTTTCCGACTCTTTGTTGGTACACCATTAACTAGAATGACTACAGGTTCACTTTCCTCTCTCTCTCTACACCAACACTGTCAATATTTTTCTTAAAATCTAAAGGTAAATACACAACTCTTCCTTTTAAACCTCTTTGTAAATCTGTTGGAGGCAGTTTACCTGTTTTAGGCTCCATACGAACTATAGCCTGAAACGGGTGCACAGATTGAATAAGAATGGACTCATACGTATTTAAATCTACCAGTTCCGGAGATATAGCTACCAACTCTAGGTTGTTATGTACAGCTCTAGCTGGCATTTTGTTCTCTTCTAATTTGTTGTAAAAATATTTACAAATATGTTGATCAGTACCCAACTCAAAATGACCTTCCACCAACAAATAAGCATCAAATTGCTCCCACTTATCATTGTTTTGCTTTTCAATTTTTAAATACACATCAACATTCCTAGTTTGACTTCTATAGTGAGTACGTCGACAATCAATATACATACATAGTTTGGATTTTCACAAGAAACTACCTTAAACTTTGTAATTTCTTCTGCAAACTTCACAGTAGTAGTATCTTCCGTCTCTTCTTCAACACCTACACTTATCAAACTCTCACTTTCTCTGCACTCCTCTTGAGGACCAAAGAAACGAAAGTCTATATCATCAGAAACTTTTTTTACATCCAACACTGAACCATGCAAAAGAGCTGTGTTTATTTCATTTAGAGATAATGCAGGACTTTTTACGTAGTATAATCTTTTTACTAACTTCCGCATTTCTGAATGATGTACTGCTAACATTCTTAAATGATGAAAAGTACTTCGACATACTTTTCTAGAAAGACAAGCCAGAGAATGACCCTGCAAGTTAGTATGTTTTCTCACTTTACAAGGATCTAGTCCTTGCAACATCTTAATCTTCTGTTTAACACGTTTTTTTACCATAATCTCGTAAGAAATTTCGTAATATATCAATAGATTCCTGTCGTATACTACAAATACTTCTACAATCCCACTTATACACTGGAGCTTGTGTACGTCTCCCTTGAACTTCTTCAGCTATTACTTGTTCCACATTTCTAGGAACCATCTTTTCTTTTACAATTGGACAACCGTTTTTAACTTCATAACAACGACCACTGGTATCAACTGCATGAACTAATGTATTTTATTGAAAATACCTTTCTTCATTAAAAAAAGGCTCCGTACTAGAAGTGTGCTTCGATTCACCAGAAAAGATTTTGCAAAAGTTAGTTCTATTAACCAGTCTTTTTCTTTTACTTTTCTCCTTCATAAACTGCATTATTTTATTCAATGTTTTCATTCTCTTCAATACTAATATAAACAATTTTCTTTTCAATTCAAAAGCCTTTTCAACTACACTTTCAATCTGTTGTTTTTTCTTGTAAAATGTTGATCTTCTTTTATATTTTTGCAATCTTTCAATAAATTTTGTGGTACTCTACTTTTATACATTCTCTTTCTAATGTCTTTAAATTGTTTCATCCTTCTTTCAACATAGATTGTTTTCCCATAACCTGATTTTCCATTATTTTGTCCTTTTTTCGTTTCCTTCTGATTCGTTGTACTACTTTTCTTTCTCTTTACTCCATTTTGAAAAATCATTACTTTCTTTAAAAGTTTTGTAACAAATTCTTTAGTTCTCTTACGAGAAGTCTTTCTCTTCAATGTCATATGTTGTACTTCATCTAATTTTGGCTTTTCTCTTTCCTTTAAATAGTACTGTTTTTTTCTTTTCTTTTCTTTTGATCTTTTCTTGCCATACTCAATCTTTATTACTAATAATGGTGAATATCTGAAAACAAAGACAATTTTAAATAATTTTGTTAAATAGTTTAATATTATTAAAATAATTATATTCAAATATTGTCATGTATAATTAAAGAACTATTTTTAATTGCATTCAAAGCTATGTCAGACACTGCAGAATTCCTACAATTAGAAGACATCGCAACCTATACAACAGAATCATAGAGCACAACTAAAGGATTTTTGTACTGCTACCCAAATAAAATGTAAAGTGCAATCTTTCAACTTTTAAGCCCTGCATTATATTGTGATTGAGATATGTCTTGTAACTAAGGTATATCTCTACTTGCATATGCATTTTGATTCATATCATACATGTGATTGTAGGAGTACTAAAGTAGTGCCTGAGTGATTGGAGGAGTGCAAAGGTAGTGCCTGGGTGATTTTATAAGTGCATAAGTACTGGCTGAGTGATTACATAACTACAAGGTTAGTGCCTGCATGATTGGAAGAGTGCAAGGGTAGTTCCTGGGTGATTGCAGCAGTGTATAGCTAATGCATTGGTGATTGCATAAGTACAGGGGTAACGTCTAGGGGATTACAGGAGTACATAGGTAGCGTCTGGGTGATTGCATGAGTGCAGGGATAATATCTGGGGGATTACATGAGTACATAGGAAGTGCCTCAATGATTTTATAAGTGCATGGGTACTGCCTAGGTGATTGGAGGAGTACTGTTGTAGTGCTTGAGTAATTAAAATAGTGCAAAGGTAGTGCCTGGGTGATTTTATAAGTGCATGGCTACTGGATGAGTAATAATATAATTACAGGGATAGTGCTTCTGTGATTGGAGAAGTGCAAGGGTAGTGCCTCAGTGATTATATAAGTGCATGGGTAGTGTCTGGGTGATCGAAGGACTACAGGGGTAGAAGCTGGGTGATTGTATGAGAACAAAGGTACTGTCTGGGTGATTTCATAAGTGCACAGTTAGTGGCTGGGCAATTGAAGGACTTCAGGGGTAGTGGCTGGGTGATTGAAGGAGTGCAGGGGTAATGCCTGGATAATTACATGAGAACAAGGGTAGTGCCTGGATGATTGGAGGACTACTAGGGTAGTGCCTGGGTGATTGCATAAGTGCATAGGTAGTGGCTGAGTGATCAAAGGACTTCAGGGGTAGTGGCTGGGTGATTGAAGGTGTGCAAGGCTAGTGCCTGGATGATTCCATGAGAACAAGGGTAGTGCCTGGATGATTGAAGGAGTACTGGGTTAGTGCCTGGGTGATTGCATAAGTGCATGGGTACTACCTGAGTGATTATATAAGTGCATCGGTACTGGCTAAGTGATTGGAAGAGTGCATAGATCCTGACAAGATGATTGGAGGAGTGGAAGGATAGTACCTGGGTGATTGAACCACTGTATAGCTAATGCATTGGTGATTGCATGAGTGCAAACGTAATGCCTGGGGGATTAAGGAGTACATAGATAATGCCTGGGTGATTGCATGTGTTGAGGGATAATATCTGGGGGATTACAAGACTACATAGGAAGTGCCTAGGTGATTTTATAAGTGCATGAATAGTGCCTTGGGGATTGGAGTAGTACTATTGTTATGCCTGAGTGATTCAAGGAGTGCAAAAGTAATGCCTGGGTGATTTCATAAGTGCATAGATAGTGGCTGGGTGATCGAAGGACTTCAGGGGTGGTGGCTGGGTGATTGAAGGAGTGCATGAGTAGTACCTGGGTGATTGCATGAGTGGAGGAGTAGTGCCTGGATGATTGGAAGAGTACTACTGTATTGCCTGGGTGATTGCATAAGTACATAGGTAGTGCCTGAGTGATTTTATAAGTGCATCAGTACTGGCTAAGTGATTGGAAGAGTGCATAGATCCTGACAGGGTGATTGGTGAAGTGCAAGGGTATTGTCTGGGTGATTGAATCAGTATATAGCTAATGCATTGGTGATTGCATGAGTTGAGGGGTAATATCTGGGGGATTACAAGAGTACATAGGAAGTGCCTGGGTGATTTTATCAGGGCATCAGCACTGCCTGGGTGATTGGAAAAGTACTGTGATAGTGCCTCAAAGATTGGAGAAGTGTAAAGGTACTGCCTGAGTGATTTTATAAGTGCATGGGCACTGGCTAAGTGATTGGAGGAGTGCATAGATCCTCACACGGTGATTGGAAGAGTGCAAGGATACTGCCTAGGTGATTAAACCAGTGTATAGCTAATGCATTCATGATTGCTTGTTTGCAGAAGTAATGTCTGGGGGATTAGAGGAATACATACGTAATGGCTGGTGATTGCATGAGTACACAGGTAATGTCTGGGGGATTTCAGGAGTACATAGGAAGTGCCAAGTTGATTTTATAAGTGCATGGATAGTGCCTTGGTGATTGGAGTAGTACTATTGTAATGCCTGAGTGATTCAAGGAGTGCAAAAGTAGTGCCTGGGTGATTTCATAAGTTCATAGAGAGTGGCTGGGTGATCGAAGGACTTCAGGGGTAGTGGCTGGGTGATTGAAGGAGTGCATGAGTAGTACCTGGGTGATTGCATGAGTGCAGGAGTAGTGCCTGGATGATTGGAAGACTGCATGGGTAGTGCGTGGGTGATTGTATGAGTGCAGGGGTAATGTGTGGGTCATTGGAGGAGTGCAAGGGTAGTGCCTGGGTGATTGAATCAGCGTATAGCTAATGCATTGGTGATTGCATGAGTGCAGGGGTAATGTCTGGGGGATTTCAGGAATACATAGGAAGTGCTTAGGTGATTTTATAAGTGCATGGATACTGCCTTGGTGATTGGAGTAGAACTATTGTAGTGTCTAAGTGATTCAAGGAGTGCAAAAGTAGTGCCTGGGTGATTTTATAAGTGATTTTATAAGTGCCTGGGTGATTTTATAAGTGTCTGGGTGATCAAAGGACTTCAGGGGTAGTGGCTGGGTGATTGAAGGTGTGCAAGGGTAGTGCCTGGATGATTCCATGAGAACAAGGGTAGTGCCTGGATGATTGAAGGAGTACTAGGGTAGTGCCTGGGTGATTGCATAAGTACATAGATAGTGCCTGAGTGATTATATAAGTGCATCAGTACTGGCTAAGTGATTGGAAGAGTGCATAGATCCTGACAGGATGATTGGAGGAGTGGAAGGATAGCACCTGGGTGATTGAGCCACTGTATAGCTAATGCATTGGTGATTGCATGAGTGTGAACGTAATGTCTGGGGGATTAAGGAGTACATAGGTAATGTCTGGGTTATTGCATGAGTTGAGGGGAAATATCTGGGGGATTACTAGAATACATAGGAAGTGCCTGGGTGATTTTATAAGTGCATGGGTACTACCTGAGTGATTGGAGCAGTACTGTGGTAGTTCCTGAGTGAAAAAGTGCAACATCCTGAAAGCATGCATGCATATGTCTGTATCAAAAACACTATGCACACCTCAAAGATTCACAGAACAAACTTCGAATTTGAAGCAAACACCAAAAACTATGTGGCATATTTCAACTGTACCTCTCTAGAGACTTATAAAGATTAGCGTAGACACTAATACCTTATCTCAACATCTTTTAAACAACACTTTTATGCTCCATCTTCACCATTCTACTACTACTCACAGTCTTGTCCCTACCACATAAAAAGCAACAACACCTTTTTGATACTATTATGCACCTTCAAATGTATGACATATATTAAAATACGTATACAAGTAGAGACTGGCTGGGTGATTGAAGGAATGCAGGGGTAATGCCTGGGTGATTGTTTGAGAACAAAGGTAGTACCTGGGTGATTGGAGGAGTACTAAGGTAGTGCCTGGCTGATTGCATAAGTGCATAGGTAGTAACTGAGTGATTTTATAACTGCATGGGTACTGGCTAAGTGATTGGAGGAGTGCATAGATCCTGACAGGATAATTGGAGGAGTGGAAGGATAGTGCCTGGGTGATTGAACCACTGTATAGCTAATGCATTGGTGATTGCATGAGTGCAGTAGTAAAGCCTGGGAGATTAAGGAGTACATAGGTAATGCCTGGGTGATTGCATGAGTTAAGGGCTAATATCTGAGGGATTACAAGAGTACATAGGAAGTGACTGGGTGATTTTATAAGTACATCAGTACAGCCTGGGTGATTGGAAAAGTACTGTGATAGTGCCTCAAAGATTGGAGAAGTGTAAAGGTACTGCCTGAGTGATTTTATAAGTGCATGGGCACTGGCTAAGTGATTGGAGGAGTGCATAGATCCTCACACGGTGATTGGAAGAGCGCAAGGATATTGCCTAGGTGATTAAACCAGTGTATAGCTAATGCATTCATGATTGCATGATTGCAGAAGTAATGTCTGGGGGATTAGAGGAATACATACGTAATGGCTGGTGATTGCATGAGTACACAGGTAATGTCTGGGGGATTTCAGGAGTACATAGGAAGTGCCAAGTTGATTTTATAAGTGCATGGATAGTGCCTTGGTGATTGGAGTAGTACTATTGTAATGCCTGAGTGATTCAAGGAGTGCAAAAGTAGTGCCTGGGTGATTTCATAAGTGCATAGAGAGTGGCTGGGTGATCGAAGGACTTCAGGGGTAGTGGCTGGGTGATTGAAGGAGTGCATGAGTAGTACCTGGGTGATTGCATGAGTGCAGGAGTAGTGCCTGGATGATTGGAAGACTGCATGGGTAGTGCATGGGTGATTGTATGAGTGCAGGGGTAATGTGTGGGTCATTGGAGGAGTGCAAGGGTAGTGCCTGGGTGATTGAATCAGCGTATAGCTAATGCATTGGTGATTGCATGAGTGCAGGGGTAATGTCTGGGGGATTTCAGGAATACATAGGAAGTGCTTAGGTGATTTTATAAGTGCATGGATACTGCCTTGGTGATTGGAGTAGAACTATTGTAGTGTCTAAGTGATTCAAGGAGTGCAAAAGTAGTGCCTGGGTGATTTTATAAGTGCATAGGTAGTGGCTGGGTGATCAAAGGACTTCAGGGGTAGTGGCTGGGTGATTGAAGGTATGCAAGGGTAGTGCCTGGATGATTCCATGAGAACACGGGTCGTGCCTGGATGATTGAAGGAGAACTAGGGTAGTGCCTGGGTGATTGCATAAGTACATAGATAGTGCCTGAGTGATTATATAAGTGCATCAGTACTGGCTAAGTGATTGAAAGAGTGCATAGATCCTGACAGGATGATTGGAGGAGTGGAAGGATAGCACCTGGGTGATTGAGCCACTGTATAGCTAATGCATTGGTGATTGCATGAGTGTGAACGTAATGTCTGGGGGATTAAGGAGTACATAGGTAATGTCTGGGTTATTGCATGAGTTGAGGGGTAATATCTGGGGGATTACAAGAGTACATAGGAAGTGCCTGGGTGATTTTATAAGTGCATGGGTACTACCTGAGTGATTGGAGCAGTACTGTGGTAGTTCCTGAGTGAAAAAGTGCAACATCCTGAAAGCATGCATGCATATGTCTGTATCAAAAACACTATGCACACCTCAAAGATTCACAGAACAAACTTCGAATTTGAAGCAAACACCAAAAACTATGTGGCATATTTCAACTGTACCTCTCTAGAGACTTATAAAGATTAGAGTAGACACTAATACCTTATCTCAACATCTTTTAAACAACACTTTTATGCTCCATCTTCACCATTCTACTACTACTCACAGTCTTGTCCCTACCACATAAAAAGCAACAACACCTTTTTGATACTATTATGCACCTTCAAATGTATGACATATATTAAAATACGTATACAAGTAGAGACTGGCTGGGGGATTGAAGGAATGCAGGGGTAATGCCTGGGTGATTGTTTGAGAACAAAGGTAGTACCTGGGTGATTAGAGGAGTACTAAGGTAGTGCCTGGCTGATTGCATAAGTGCATAGGTAGTAACTGAGTGATTTTATAACTGCATGGGTACTGTCTAAGTGATTGGAGGAGTGCATAGATCCTGACAGGATAATTGGAGGAGTGGAAGGATAGTGCCTGGGTGATTGAACCACTGTATAGCTAATGCATTGGTGATTGCATGAGTGCAGGAGTAAAGCCTGGGAGATTAAGGAGTACATAGGTAATGCCTGGGTGATTACATGAGTTAAGGGCTAATATCTGAGGGATTACAAGAGTACATAGGAAGTGACTGGGTGATTTTATAAGTACATCAGTACTGCCTGGGTGATTGGAGAAGTACTGTGATAGTGCCTCAGTTATTGGAGTTGTGTAAAGGTACTCCCTGGGTGATTTTATAAGTGCATGGGCACTGGCTAAGTGATTGGAGGAGTGCATAGATCCTCACAGGGTGATTGGAGGAGTGCAAGGGTATTGCCTAGGTGAATAAACCAGTGTATAGGTAATGCATTCATGATTGCATGATTGCAGAAGTAATGTCTGGGGATTAGAAGAATACATAGGTAATGGCTGGTGATTGCATGAGTGCACAGGTAATGTCTGGAGTATTTCAGGAGTACATAGGCAGTGCCTTGGTGATTTTATAAGTGCATGGGTACTGCCTGGGTGATTGCAGGAGTACTGAGGTAGTGCCTGAGTGATTGGAGGAGTGCAAAGGTAGTGCCTGGGTGATTGGAGGAGTACTAAGGTACTGCCTGGGTGATTGCATAAGTGCATAAGTAGTGCTTGAGTGATTTTATAAGTGCATGGGTGCTGGGTAAGTGATTGGAGGAGTGCATAGATCCTGACACGGTTATTGGAGGACTGCAAGGATAGTGCCTGGGTGATTGAACCAGTGTATAGCTAATACATTGGTGATTGCATGAGTGCAAAGGTAATCTCGGGGGGATTAGAGGAGTACATAGGTAATTCCTGGGTGATTGCAGGAGTTTAGGGGTAATATCTGGAGGGCTACAGGAGTACATAGAAAGTGCCTCAGTGATTTTATAAGTACATTGCTACTGCCTAGGTGATAAGAGTAGTATTGTGGTAGTGCCTCAGTGATTGGAGGAGTGTGAAGGAAGTACCTGGGTGATTTTATAACTGCATGGGTACTGGCAAAGTTATTGTAGGAGTGCATAGATCCTAACACAGTCATTTAAGGAGTGCAAGGGTAGTCCTTTGATGATTGAACTAGGGTATAGCTAATGCATTGGTGATTGCATGAGTGCAGAGGTAATGTCTAGATGATTAGAAAAGTACATAGGTAATGTCTGGGTGATTGCATGAGTTGAGGGGTAATATATGGGGGATTACAGGAGTACATAGGAAGTGCCTGGGTGATTTTATAAGTGCATGGGTACTACCTCAGTGATTGGAGTAGTACTGTGGTAGTGCCTGAGTGAGTGAAAAAGTGCAACATCCTGAAAGCATGCATGCATATGTCTGTATCAAAAACACTATGCACACCTCAAAAATTCACAGAACAAACTTCGAATTTGAAGCAAACACCAAACATTATGTGGTATATTTCAACTGTACCTCTCTAGAGACTTATAAAAAGTAGCGTAGACACTAATACCTTATCTCAACATCTTTTAAACAACACTTTTATGTTCCATCTTCACCTTCTACTACTACTCACAGTCTTGTCCCTACCACATAAAAAGCAACAACACCTTTTGATACACATTATGCACCTTCAAATGTATGACATATATGATAATACGTATACAAGTAGAGACTGGCTGGGTGATTGAAGGAATGCAGGGGTAATGCCTGGGTGATTGTGTGCGAACAAAGGTAGTACCTGGGTGATTGGAGGAGTACTAAGGTAGTGCCTGGCTGATTGCATAAGTGCATAGGTAGTAACTGAGTGATTTTATAACTGCATGGGTACTGGCTAAGTGATTGGAGGAGTGCATAGATCCTGACAGGATAATTGGAGGAGTGGAAAGATAGTGCCTGGGTGATTGAACCACTGTATAGCTAATGCATTGGTGATTGCATGAATGCAGGAGTAATGCCTGGGGGATTAAGGAGTACATAGGTAATGCCTGGGTGATTGCATGAGTTAAGGGCTAATATCTGAGGGATTACAAGAGTACATAGGAAGTGACTGGGTGATTTTATAAATACATCAGTACTGCCTGGGTGATTGGAGAAGTACTGTGATAGTGCCTCAGTGATTGGAGAAGTGTAAAGGTACTGCCTGGGTGATTTTATAAGTGCATGGGCATTGGAAGAGTGCATAGACACAGGGTGATTGGAGGAGTGCAAGGGTATTGCCTAGGTGATTAAACCAGTGTATAGGTAATGCATTCATGATTGCAGAAGTAATGTCTGGGGGATTAGAAGAATACCTAGGTAATGGCTGGTGATTGCATGAGTGCACAGGTTATATCTGGGGGATTTCAGGAGTACATAGGCAGTGCCTTGGTGATTTTATAAGCGCATGGGTACTGCCTGGGTGATTGCAGGAGTACTGAGGTAGTGCCTGAGTGATTGGAGGAGTGCAAAGGTAGTGCCTGGGTGATTTTATAAGTGCATGAGTACTGGCTGAGTGATTACATACGTACAAGGGTAATGCCTGCGTGATTGAAATAGTGCAAGGGTAGTGCCTGGGTGATTGAACCACTGTATAGCTAATGCATTAGTCATTGCATGAGTACAGGGGTAACATTTGGGGGATTAAAGGAGTACATAGGTAACGCCTGAGTGATTACATAAGTGCAAAGGTAATGTCTGGGGGATTAAGGAGTACATACATAATGCCTGAGTGTTTGCATAAGTTGAGGGGTAATATCTGGGGCATTACAAGAGTACATAGGAAGTGCCTGGGTGATTTTATACGTGCATGGGTACTGCCTGGGTGATTGGAGTAGTACTGTGGTAGTGCCTGAGTGAGTGAAAAAGTGCAACATCCTGAAAGCATGCATGCATATGTCTCTATCACAACACTATGCACACCTCAAAAATTCACAAAACAAACTTCAAATTTGAAGTAAACACCAAAAATGATGTTGCATATTTCAACTGTACCTCTCTAGAGACTTATAAAAAGTAGTATAGTCACTAATACCTTATCTCAACATCTTTTAAACCACACTATTATGCTGCATCTTCACCATTCTACTACTACTCACAGTCTTGAGCCTACCACATAAAAACCAACAACACCTCTTTGTTATACATCATGCACCTTCAAATGTATAAGACATATGAATTTACATATACAACTAGAGACATACTTGAGACAGAAGTCCATGTACACCTTAAAACTTAACAGACTCCACTTCCAATTTTAAAGCAACACCTAAAATTATGCGGTATACTATAAATGTACATATGCACACACTAAAACAAACTACCATAATCACTAATCTATCTTCCAATATACACATATTACTATACAAAATCTATTTCAAACAACATTTAACTGCAATAAAATAAACTACAATACACATCTCTACATTTAATAATATATTTCAAACATCACAGTTCTTCAATAATTTATAATCCGGCCCATTGATGGCACTTTATCCGGCCCCAGATTACGGCTCTAGCCGGAGAGTCCGGCCCTAGCCGGAGAGTACGGTCCGGGTGCGGAGAGTGCGCTCCGTATGTGGGGAGTACGATCTGGGTGCGGAAATTCCGGCCCGAGTGCGGACGTAAAGTTAGGAGTCGTAAGTGCATTCTGTGAATACCAAAATTCGTAACTGCCTTCTGTGAATACCAAAAGTAGTAAGTTTAGGATTTTGTCTCGGATTTGTTCTGTGAATCGGCCCCAGAGTCTTTCTCAACAACCTAAAGCTGTGCATCCGCACTTACATGTAGCTACAACAAACTCTTAATGAAAACAAGGGCTCTTTTTAGAGCCACCCTATAACATAATAGTGAATATATTTTTTTTTTTACACATACATATTTTTTTTATGTTTTGTGGATTCGCGCACCCGACGCAAATCTGCAAAAGCATGAATTCAATGTACTACAACACAACACACTTTTCAAGTTTAACTATTAATTTTTTATTTTATATATTTATAACAACTCTATCAATTGTAATCTTGTCATTAACTTTAATCACAGTACTTCTTTAAAACAACTTCACAAATACAACACTACCATCTAAATTATATACTACAAAATTATTTATTTGAGGTGAATTCGTGAATCCAACACAACGTTACACAGGGGGCCGCGCTGAGAGCCGTGTTGGAGCTGCGACTCCAAAATAGAAAGAAAAAAAAATGCCCCACTTCCATTATTCGGTATTCGCCCCGGGGACCCCATCCCCCGGGGCCTCCCAAATTTTTTATAAAAAAAAAATTATGGAGGGGGCAGCGTGGTCCCCCCTCCTAAGGCCACTTCTGGCCCCGGGGACCCCATCCCCGGGACCTGGCCATCCTAGATTTTTTGGGGGGAGGAGGGCCACGTGGCCCCCCTCCTAAGGCCATTTCTGACCCCGGGGCCGGCCCTCAAGTTGGGAACCGTGGGGGGGAGCCCCAATGCCCCCATGGTCCCTGCCGGCTCCCCGCCTCCTGCGGGAGCCAGCATTGCTTTTGGACAAGGGGAGCTGCTAACATGCAGCTCCCCTTGCCCAAAAGCAATTCTGCTTTGCTTCATTGAAGCGAGAGCAGGTTTCCTGCTCTCGCTTCAACGAAGCAATGCAGTGTTTGCTATGACAGGGAGGGAGCCGTGCTCCCGCCCTGCCATAGGAAACAGCAATGTCCTGGGGGTCGGCTCCCCAGGACATTGCAGGAGCCGGCCCTGGGGGGGTGGCGGTCCCCAGGGCCATCGAGGGCTTCAGGAGGGGGGCCGTGCGGCTCCCCTCCCAACATTTGCATAGCCCCACGGAGGTGGTGGTCCCCGGGGCCGGGGGTCCACAATGGACCCCGTATTCTAATTTATGTTACCCCGCGGAGATGACGCTCCCTGGGGCTGCGGGGGGTGCGACCCCCCGCATTTAAACATCAAAGCCCCGGGGAGGTGGCGGTCCCTGGGGCTTGTGGGGGCCCGCGAGGCCCCCCACACAAAATGTGGGCCCCCGCTTCATAATTGCACATCGCCCCTGGGACCTGGCCCACCCGGGGGTTTATAGAAAACGAAGCGCGGGAGCCCGTGCTTCGTTTTTTAAAAATTTTCTCGGCCAGATTCGCGCACCCAGCACGACTTCGTACGTATTTTTTCTTAAAAAAATGCTTTTTTGGGCCCTGGGGGTCCTTGTGGGACCCCCTGAGCAGGCCTAGGGGGTCAGGGTGGTTCTACCCTGCCCCCTTTTCTTGTTTTTTTATCATTTTTTAAACTGTTTTCTTGTGACTCGGTTACCAAGTCACAAGATGGCTGCCAACACATTCTGGTTTGGAGTGTTGGCAGCCTATCAGAATGAAGCTCGTGCCCGGGAGGGTTTGCTAATCCTCCTCGGTGCTCAGATATCGATATTTTTTTTGTGTGTTTCTCAGCAACTACTGAATGGATTTACACCATTTAAAAAAAGCACGCTTTCTGGACCAAGACCTACCTTTTTGCCAAATTTGGTGTAATTCCGTTCAGCAGTTCGGGCTCTAGCTTTGTCTAAAATTCCTATGGAAATTAACATGGGGAAAATGTGTTTTGGGACCCCCTTTTTTTTCAGCCCCCGCTTGACGAATCACCCCGAAACATTCAGGACAGTAGCTGACCTGAGTGAACCATTAGTTTTGAAAATATCATGAAGATTCGTCAAACGGCGGCAAAGATATTGGCAAAAGAAAAAACATTTTTGAATAGAAACAAGGTCCTAACTATTACTACCTACTGGCGACCTCCAGTAGGTAATATATATATATATATATATATATATATATATATATATATATATATATATATATATATTTATTCTTGCATGATAGAGCTAGTTGGTCGGATTATATTTACTGCTAGCTAACGCCATAGTTAGTGGAGCTCCGATACCAGACACCTGCAGGGGTGCTGAATAAAGCCTTGCCAGAGAAACTACTGGCCAATCAGTCTAATAGACTCAATACAAAAAATTGTAGCACGCCTTGTACTAGCAAAAGTACAGGATTGGTATCGCAAAAATGAAATCCTCTCCCCCCTACAGGCAGGATTCCAGGAACGAGTCAGTACCATCAACCAAGTCTTTCGATTTTTGTTACTTTACTGGCGGATGGTAGTGATTGGCAAGGGCAGATGTATGCTGCGTTTGTCAACCTTAAGTCTGCCTTCCACTTGGTTTCACATAAGAAATTGTGGTTGGTTTTGCTTGAACTGGGCATGCCCTTGGACCTGCTTTCCTTGATTATTCACCTCCATGATGAAAACTTTGCCCAAGTGCGATGGGGTACTCAGGGCAACATTACTGATCGATTTATTATAAGGCAAGGGGTTCGCCAAGGGTGTGTTTTACCCATCACATTATTTTCTTTATTTCTTAATGGTATTTCCCAATTTTTGGCCAGTTGCCCTAATAATGCTCCGGCTTTGGCTGGTCAAAAACTCCCCATTTTAATGTTCACAGATGGGACGCTTTTAATATCTAAAACCCCTAGTGGACTACAGCGTGCACTCTTGCACTTCTAAGAATTCTGTAGCATCCGGGGTCTCGTCATCAACACAACTAAAACAAAATACATGTCAGTCAACCAACATAAGTCATTCAGAGGCACCGTGAAGTTGGGTGGCAAACCCGTTGAGCAAACAAATTTTTTTGGCTATCTGGGAGTTACCCTGGCTTCTAATATGTCATGAAAACCCCAAGTGAAAATGATGGCCCTTAAACATTGCCAAATAGCAGGAGCGTTAGGCAAGGAAAATTTAACTGTTCATTCACAAAGCCAATTAGTCTAATTCTTCAGATTTATGACACCAACATTCTGGGATCAATCCTTTATGGTTCAGAACTCTGGGGCTTCTCGAACCGAGCTACACTTACCATTGCAGAAAACAGGTTCTTCACGTCTTCCGCAAAGCACCCCTCTCAAACCTCTGCTGTTAGATCTAGGCAAAAAAACCCTACTAAACAAAGCAAGACTTCATCCAATTTTATATTGGTGTGGGATGTGGTCCACGCCTGAGTTGGCTATTTATTCTGAAGCCTTGAGGGATGTTATGGAGGCCGATTGCTCTCAGAAAATTGATTGGCTCCAAAATATTAAAAGAACACTGACCAACATGGGAATGAGGCCATTATGGGATAATCCATCAGGCACCCAGTTTCCCTCAAAAGAAAAGTTAAAAGAACAGTATTGGCTCATGACAATGATAGATGACTCTAGAGTGATCGAGAGTACTACTCTGATGGGGATGTTCTTAGATTTTAAATCTACCCCCCTCCTGGAGCCATATTGGGACATTATATCCACCCCATTTGATACGAGATTGTATTTTCAATCCGGGTCGGATCCCTCCCATTAAAATCCTATACAAGCAACTGGACCCCTGAATTGGATGATAAATGTCCCATTTGTAATGATAAAATGGAAACATATCCTTGTGTTCTGTATGTATGCCCAGCATATGCAGGACTGTGAAATAAATGGCTGAAGCCAATATGCAAGATTTTGGGAACGAGAAGCAGCATGGCTGCGCTTAGGATATTGTCATCTGACTCATGCCCTTTATATCATTCCTTGGATACATTAAAGCGGTCGCTTTCTCATTTCTTACAACTAATTAACTTCTTGAAGATCCTATTTTCAGCATTTAATATGTATTATTGTTTTGACTGTTAAAATTGCAAAATACTCTCAGCATGTTGTGATCCATGCATGATGCTGTAAATGAATTTTTTATTTATGTTTTACTGATCAAGTATTTATAATGCTTTTATGACATGTATTTTCGAAATAATGTTCCTTTAACTGAATTGAACTGCTTCAATATATGTACTCAAAATATGTTTGTGCCCACCCATGGGACTGCCCTTTATCCACCACCAGTAAGTCAACAATGTCAGAAAAGAAAAGAAACTTTAAAAATGCCCCAAACACACAACAGCACAAGGCACCATCAATTACCCCTCCAAAACACTTTTGTAAGTTGTAGAAAAAAGACATAATAATGAACCTTCTCACACAAACTCACAAAACAAGGTGGGCAAGCAAATGGGGAAGTAAGTAACTGAGAACAAAGAAAAATGTCTGACTACATGGGCCTGAACTCCTAGAGCCACTCAGAGCATAGCCACCTAAGGTCACATGCAGGCATAAAATAACCTACAATTTGCATCAGCAGCAGTGAGAATGTAAAAAATACTATATAAAATACACTCAAGACATACTGCAAGGCAGGCTAGGCCCCAAACATCCAAACAAAATACAGTAAAATGATTAACAAATCTGTACCAAATTCACAAAAAACAAGAAAATTGAGAATATCTATATGATAACCCAAGTCTCGATTATCTCAAAACTTGGGAAACATCATCCCATTAAAAACTCTTCATTGCACATGGGCTCCAACTCCAAACTCCTAGCCATACAGCAACAAACAAAAAGTCAGAAGCGGTCCATGCAGATAAGTGCGGCAGGCGGGGCGGGGGGATGTCGACAGATGACGGAATAGGAATTGTTTATTTAGTTAATTTTCCCTTTTCCGTCATCTGTCAACTCCCCCCCACCCGCCCTGCTCCCGCCCTGCCCCACAGGCCCACCACGCTTACCTGCACGGACCACTGCTGTAAAAAGTACAAAAAAAAGGAACAAAAATAGTGGTGCATACCCTCCCTCAAACAACAAACTTTATGCAAAGCACTGCATTGAACTTACTTGAATTTTACAAAAAAGTAAAAATTCCAACGGTGTGGATGCAACAAATATCGCAGAAAAAAGAGAATGATCCTTTCCCCCAAAATCCAAATCCAAAATGACCAAGGACTGAACAAGACAGAGAGAGAAATCTTCAGAACAGGAAGAGGAAGTTGCTACTGTAGTCTGCCAGTCTCTATGACACTTCATGTAAATATAAATGTGTTACACCCCCCCGTATTACAATGCGACTGCCAGCACGGTGGTCGGAAATATGCATTTTTCAATTGCAAGTTGTGGTACGGCCCGGAAAAGGGCTGCAGCACATGTTGCAATTGAAAAAGGCATATTTTTAAACATCCATGCACCGTGTGCCAGGCATCACATGGTGCCTGGCCCACAGAACAAGGATGTTTGCGGGGCATCATATGTTCCCCCCAGGCCCCATAGCAGAGGCCCAGGGAGGACGGGGGCCCTACTAGGCTACAGTCCAAGGGAATCAGACATAACACAACCACTGACACAATAACTCAATCAACTATACAGATACTCACACAGCCACTCACTTACTCATACGTGCACTGACACACCCACTTGCTCACCTATACAAAAACTCACACACCCACTATCTCATATATACAGTCTCTTATATACCCAGTCACTCTTCTATACATTACTTACACACCCACTCACTTACCCATAAAGGTACTTCCACAGCGAGTTTAGCTTAGTATTAATGTTTAACACTCAGTAACCTTTAGAAAACACTCACAATCACTGGATGATGTCATCAGTGATGTCATTTGAGATGTCATCAGTGATGTCACTAACCATGTCATGAGTGATGTAATATGTGAGGTCATACGCAGTGCAATGCCGGGGCGTGAGTTGTAGTTAGCTCAGGTAACTATAACTGCTGAATTTCTCTGGTTTTGTATGAGTGAAATATCAGCCTGACTATAACGTCCTTGTAATCTTTGTTTTTTTGGTGAATTTCTGAGGTTTTTTAATTTGATTTCCTAACTATAATATCCCTGTAACCTTTGCTTTTTCAGTGAATTTCTAAGGTTTTTTAAATGCTAATTCCTAACTATAACTTCCCTGTAACCTTTGGTATTTTCAGTGAATTTCCAATGTTTTTTAATTCTATTTCATAACTATAATGTCCCTGTATTTATTTTTCTATAATTAGATATTGAACATTAGATCTGCATGGTACACCACTTATTGTTGTATTTGTCATCTATTGATTTAAAAACGTACATTATTCATCTTATTTCAAAATATTTTTGTTTTTCGCGATGACGTCGCGATCACAGAGGAAACACCGTGAATGCTGTATGTTTTTGACAAAGTGTATAACACATATGTAGACATATTTTATATAAAGTTTGAGTCTAGATGTTAGGTTAGATATTAATTTAAATTTCCCCTTTGTATTTATTTGTCAAAAAAACAACATCAAAAATGCCTTGTCCTTGTTCACGGCGAAACCGGATGTTGCGATGCCGTAAGTAGTCGCAAATACTACATGTTTTTGACAAAGTATTATACACATATATAGACATGTTTTCCATAAAGTTTGAGTCTAGCTGTTTAATAAGATATAAATGTAACTTTCCCCTTTGTATTCATTTGTCGAAAAAACTACATCAAAAATGCATTTTCCTTGTTTGCAGTGACGCCAGGAGTCGCAATGCCTTCGATAACTGCGACGATCGTAAAAACATTGCGAAATAGCAAAGCAAAAGCAGGAATTCATTAGCCATCACCACATTAAAAGATTATGACTACATAATTCATTCTAACCATTACACTAGATAAATCACTATCTTCATAGTAAAATTAATGATTGACTGGGTTATGTGAGTGGGTGCATAAGTCTCCAAGTGGGTCTGTGACTGGCTGCATGAGTCCTTCAGTAGGTCTATGAGTGGGTGCATAAGTCTCTGACTGGGTATGTGAGTGGGTATCTGAGTGTCTGAGTGGGTATGTATATGGGTGTCTGAGTGAGTATGTGAATGGGTACATGTGTCTGTGACTGGTTCTATGAGTGAGTGCGTAAGTGTCAGAGTGGGTCTGTCTATCAGTGAGTGTGTGAGTGGAAGCATAAGTCTCTCAGTGGATCTGTGAGCCGGTGTGTGAGTGTCTGAGTGGGTCTGTGACTGGGTGCATGAGTCTCTGAGTGGGTCTGTGAGTGGGTGTATAAGTCTCTGACTATGTATGTGAATGGGTGCATGAGTCTCTGAGTTCATCTGTGAGTGAGTGCATGAGTCTATGAATGCTTATGTAAGTACACATATGGGTCTCTGAGTAAGTCTGTGAGTGGGTACATTAGTGTTTGAGTGGGTATGTGAGTGGGTGTATGGGAGTCTGAGTAAAATATGTGAGTAGGTGCATGAGTCTATGACTGTGACCAGCGAGGGTGTGTATATAGATATAGATACTTTTTGTTTTATATTTCCACGAATATTGGCAATGACGTCGCGATAGTGACGAAGTCCCTGCGATGATACACAGGGGGCCATGCTGGTGATCGCAGCATCTTTGCGAATATCATGCGTGATTAAAAAAATCTATTTTAGACACATAAATTGTGTCACTAACACCCCCATTTCTCAAACATGGGGTCAGAGTACCTCCACCCTGACCACTTATGTTATCTTTCACAGAAATGTTCAGCCCCGGGAACCGTTCCCGATCCAGAAAATGGCACCTGCAACTTTCTGTTCTGGTTGCATCCAGCCAATTACAGCATTCCCGTTGGCACGCACATACGCGAATGACTGCAAAATCGCTGTGAAATATCAGCGGCCAGAGATATCACTATAATTTTCAACTTACATTTCTCAAAAACTACTGAATGGATTTGCACCAAATAACAAAAAGCAAAATCTCCGTAACAACACCTGCCTTTCTGCCAAATTTGGTGTAGTTCCGTCCAACAGTTCAGGCTGTAGGTTCGACAACGCGTTCCTATGGGAATTAACATCACTAATGCACCCTTATTTTGTGCTTCTATTTCTCAGTTCCCAATGCACGGATCACCCCCAAACTTTCCATGACAAACAGAACCTACCTTGAAACTTTTTGAGAACATTTCATGAAGATTGGTCAAGCGACGCCAAAGTTATAGGCAAGTCAAAAAAACGCTGTTCCTGTGGAAACTAGGTCCTAACTATAACTACCTACTGGCGATATATACATAAAAATAACCAAATAAAATAATTAATAAACAATGTAATAATTAATTTTCAGTTAAAATGAATGGATATGTAATTATTACTTAATTAATTTGCCACCCTATACCCCTGCATCCTAGCAACACACACCTAAAATATAACTAAAATAAATAAGTATAGCACAATTTTCATACTTGATAATCAATTACATAATTAATTAACCCTCTGACCCATCTTGTGCATTGGTGTAGAGGGGGTCTGGCAGAAGCTCACTTTCCTCCTTCCCTCCTTCATCTGTGACCATCAGAATGGTCATGTCTGCTCTGTCTTGGTGGGGGTTCAATCTGTTGACATAGAGTACCTTGTGGGGACTTCTGGGGGTGCCAAGGTCCACGAAGTAGGTGACCTCACCTTTTTTCTCCAGAATGGGGTAGGGCCCAGTCTATGTTTCCTGGAGGGCCCTGGGAGCCACAGGCTCTAACACCCACACCAACTGTCCTGGATGGTACTCAGTCATAGTAGTCTTCTGGTCATACCAATGCTTAATAAGCTCTTTACTGTTCTCCAGGTTGCTACTGGCTCTCTTCATGTACTCTGCCATGTGGGACTGCAGACCTAGCACATAATCCAGCACATCTTGTTTGGGCTCTTTAGGAGACTTCTCCCAAGATTCTCTAATCAAACACAATGACTCTCTTACAGGATGGCCAAACAGTAACTCAAAGGAGCTAAAACCAACCCCTTTCTGTGGCACCTCTCTGTAAGTAAGCTGCAGGCATGGGAGGAGAATATCCAATCTCCTCCTGAGCTTGTCAGATAAGCCCAAGATAATGCTCTTCGAGGTCTTATTGAATCATTCCACCAGACCATTGGTGTGGGGATGATATGGGGTGGTGAACCTGTAGGTAACACAACATTCATCCCAAATAGACATTCAATCAATCAATCAGGATTTAATAAAATGCAGCAAATCACCTGTGTTTGTCTCAAGGCACTGTAGTTCTTAGCTGCTTCGTGGTGATCCGTCCTTTCCTGAATTCCCGGAGTGATGAAGTGGTCCTGAGGTGCAGGGGAACATCACTCCAAGCTTTGGCCACCAGGTGCTTGAAGGAGAATCCTCTGCTGTTGCCTCGGCGGATCTGGGGGGTGTCTGCGAGGAAGAGGGAGGCCGATCATAGGTGTCTGGTCGGTTTGTGGAAGGTCATGCGTTTGTTGATGTAGATTGGGCCTTCGTTGTGCAGGGCTTTGCATGCATGGGTCAACATCTTGAACTGGCATCTCTTCTGGATTGGGAGCCAGTGTAGCTTCTTGAGGTGTGGTATGATGTGGACCCATCTGGCGAGGTTGAGGATGAGTCTTAGCACTGAGTTTTGTATTGTCTGTTGTCTCTTCAGTGGGCGTGAAGTGATTCTTATGTAGCGAGTGTTCCTGTAGTCCATACTGCTGGTGATGAGGGCCTGTGTGATGGTCCTGCTGGTGTTGACTGGGAGCCATCTGTAGATCTTGCGGAGTATGCTTATGGTGTGGATGCAGGGTGATGAGACTGCATTTACCTGTTTCTTCATAGATAACTTGCTGTCGAAGATGATGCAGAATTTGCATGTGTTTTCTGTCGTGGCAGGGTCCGAGGATGGGCCATATTCAGCAGGCCGCCATGGTTTGTTCCATGGCGAGGTGTTGTTCCCAAAGATGAGGACTTCCGTCTTGTCTGAGTTGAGCTTGAGGCACTTGTCCTTCATCCAGTCGGTGACATTTATCATTCATCTGTGGAAGTTGGCTCTGGTAGTGGAGGGGTCTTCTGACAGCAGGAAGATGAGCTGGGTGTCATTGGTGTAAGAGATGATGTTGAGTGTGTGCCATCTAATGGTGTTGGCCACATGTTGAAGATGGTGGGACTGAGGGAAGATCCTTGGGGGACATTGCAAATTGTTTTCTTGGGTTCCGAGGTGAATGGTGGGAGACGGATTTTCTGGGTTCTTCCTGTGAGGTATGAGCGATCCATTTGAGGGCGTCTCCCTGGATTCCAATGTGGTGGAGTCTGGTGATCAAGATGCAATGGGAGACGGTGTCGAAGGTGGCTGACAGGTCCAGGAGGATGAGGGCTGCCGTTTCACCCTGGTCCAGCATGGCCCAGATGTCATTGGTGGCTGTGATCAGGGCTGTCTCAGGGCTGTGGTTGACTTGGAATCCAGATTTAGGAGGGTCCAGGAGTTTGTTGAGTTCCAGGCGTTCGATGAGTTCGTGGTTGATTGCCTTCTCAAGAACCTTCACTGCCAAGGGAAGCAGGGAGATGGCCCGGTAGTTCTTCGGTTCTGCTGGTTTGTCGGATGGCTCCTTCAGGAGGGGCTTTACTTCAGCATGTTTCCAGTCCTCACGGAAGGAGACTGAGGTGATGGAGGTGTTTAGGACTTTCTCGAGCTCGTCACCAATTGTCTTGCTTGCGAGGTTGAAGATGTGGTGGGGACAGGGGACTGCGGGTGCTCCCAAGTGCACAGAATTGATGATGGAGATTGTGGCTTGAGTGGTGAGAGGGTTCCAATGGGTGAGCAGGTTTTTGGGGTTTGTGTTCATGGGTGTGAGCAGGTTGATGCTGTCGGCTGTGGGGGCTGGGGTTTGAAGGTTTTGTAGATGTCTGAGATCTTGTTGTAGAAGAAGTCTACCAGGGTGTCACATACAGTGATGGCCGGTGCAGGTTAGAGCGGTGGGGCAGGGTGGGGGGAGTCAACAGATTTCAATGAGGGAAAATAACATTAAAAAAAATGAAAAACACTTACCTTGAGCTTGCCACAACACCGAGTCGGTGATGCAGCGAGTGCAAGGTAAGTGTTTTTTTTTTCCTCCTCGTCATTGTCTGTCTACCTTTCCCCCACCCCACCCCACCACTGTTACCTGCACCCACCGCCATTGGTCACACAGTTCTTGGGAGGGGGTGATCTCGTTCTCGGTGGATGTGGGGTTGGAGAATTCCTTCACGATGGTTGAGAGCTCCTTGCTGTGGTTTGTGCTGGCTTCTATGCGGTCTGCTTTGGCATTCTTCTTTGTTTATTTCAGGAGGCGGTTGAGTGCTGTCTTGAAGGTGATATGTACTCCTGTCACTTTGCTGGTGTGCCACTTCCTTTCTAGTTGCCGGCAGTTGCATTTGGTGGATTTTAGCTCTGTGGTGAAACAGCTGGCTCTTCTGGCAGGTCCTTTGGATTTAGCTGGCTTGGTGGGGGCGATTGTGTCAGCACACTCTGTGATCCACCCGGAGAAGTTCTTCGCAGTCTGATCTGGGTTGAGTGTTATGCCTGAGAGGAGGGAGTTGGGAGCATTGTTCCACTGGTCGTCTGATATCTTTTTCCAGTTTTTGCACCTGGAACTGGGGGGCATGGTGCCAGTATTGGTAGGTCTTGAGATATTGAAGTAAATGCTGTAGTGGTTGATCCAGGTGAGCTGTGAGATGTGGTTGTACTAGACTCTGTCGCTGGATGTGAAAATGGGGTCAGGCGTGTGTCCTGCAATGTGGGTAGCATTGGTGACAAGTTGCTTGAGGCTGATGTTGCCCATGCTTTCCAAGAGGTCAGTAGAGTTGATGTCACCGGGGTCGTCGAGGTGGATGATAAGATCCCCTAGGAAGATGTAGTGCTCAGAGTTGATGGTGATTGGGCAATGAGATCAGGGATGGCGTTGCGGAAGCTAGGGTGTGGTCCTGGTCGACTGTAGGTGAGGGTGCCTCTGATGGTGCTTTTTCCATCTGTGTGAAGTTGGACGTTGAGATGCTCCGTTATCTGGGTCGAGTCGTCTGAGGAAGTCGTGCAGAATGGTGTCCTTGTAGATCTTGGCATTTCCACCTCCGTGTTTGTTGGTTTAGGTAGTCAGATATAAAATCAGTCCCCCTATCTGATGCCACCTTCTGGGGAAAGCCCACTCTGGTGAAGATGCCAAGTAGGCTCTGGCCATTGTGGGAGCAGTGACCGTCTTGAGGGGTATTGCTTCTGGGAATCTGGTGACATGGTCCACTACCACCAAGATATGTCTGTTCCTGGAGGCAGTTGGTGGCTCTGGGGGAAAACAATGTCAATCCCCACCCTTTCAAATAACCCTGGGCGGGTAACTCCACTCCGCCAGTGGAGTTTGCGGAGATTTGCCTACTCCGTGCTCCGTGGCGAACGCGGAGAGTAGGCAAAACCTCCGCCTCCGTGGCAGAGCGGAGTTAGTCGCTCCCTCCCCCCTCCCGAAGTCTTTCAAAAATGTAAAAGAAGCCACTTACCTGTTGTCTGCCACCTTCCCTGCCTGGCCACTCTCCGTCCTGCTCCTCGCGTCCTTCTGTAATTAAAAAAACTCTACGTTGTACGTCTGACGCGCGTCAGACGTACAACGTAGTGTTTTTTAAATTACAGAAGGACGCGAGGAGCAGGACGGTGTGCGGCCAGGCAGGGAGGCTTCTTTTAAATTTTTAAAGACTTTGGGAGGGGAGGGAGGCGGGAGGAGCGTAGCGTATTTCAAAGGAGTTTTTTTAAACTCCGTGGAAATACGCATAGAGGCACTACGCCTGCTACGCCCAGGGTTACTTTCAAAGGGAGTCCCTACACTGGCATTGTATCAAGGAAGCATTTGGCTTTCACCCTGTATTGCCACTGGCTTGACAGGTGACACAGGAGCTGCAAAACTCATTTACCTTATCAGACTTAAGGGGCCAATAGAAATGGTTGACCAAATGCCCATCTAATTGATATGTCATGAGTTTTTTTGATGAGGAACTCTCAATATTTCTGGGGGACCACCACTCTCCTGGTTGCCCTGGGTTTGGGAACCCTGGCCTCAGTATAGAGGATTCAATCCTCCCAATAGACTCTGTGGAAACCACTGACATCACCCTTCTCTTGCCCGGATGCAGTATGCCTCAGGCCCTCAAAACCGTCCCTGGTACAGCTCCTCTCTGGTGGGTCCACCGGCCCCTTGCAACTCTACCAAGTAGGACAGATCTTGCAGGGGTGGAGCACCTCCCTCTGAGGCCAGATCCTCCCCCTCAGGGTTGGATTCCTCCTGGACTTCTTGAGCTGTTTGGGCTGGCTCACCAGACCCTTTGCCCTTTCGCTTGCTCTTGGAGGCTTAACCCATTGTTCCAGGGTTCAAGTGTCCATTACATCCCTGATGTGTAGCCTGTGCCCTCATCACAGCACAAACCCACTCAGGGAGGTCTAGCATCTGAGCATGGACATGCCTATCCACCCCTGACCATTCAGGACCTTCAAGATAATTTCCCAGTAGACACTAGAAGGACAGGAGACACAACTACCTTCTTACAGCCAGTCACACCTCCACATTCCAAGCTCACTATTGCCATGGGATGGAGCTTGGCTTCGTTGTCTGCATAGGTGATCTGTTGAAGTGCATCAAGTAGGATCTGCTCTGGGGAACCCAGTTTGTCTAACACCATGGTCACACTGGCTCCTGTATCCCTCAGAGCCCCAACCTCAGTCCCATTGATCTTAGGCCTTTACCTGTACTTCTCCATGCTTGTATGTAAGGCTGCCAGGGCTGCAACTTCCACCCCACCCACGGAGTCACCTCTTCAAACTCTTTCCCAATCTCTGTGCAAACTTCTACCACCACACCTACACTAGCAATCACTTGACAAGCCCACCAGTGGGGGCTTCTTTGTGTAGACTGCATCTCTTGTTTTGTGTCCTGACTGCAGGCAATCATAACACAATCCCGCCCTTGTAGGGTTAAAATGTCTTCCCTGATGCCCCTTCTCCTTATAAGTGGATTGCTTCTGGGAATTCCCTTCTTGGCCTAGTTTTTAGAGACTTTTTGAGGACTCTTTTAGTTTTTTGTCTTGGTTGCATCGAGCTTTTCCCATGAGGGGAGCTGTCCTCCTTTCTTCTAATCATCTCTCTGGTTCTTCTTGGTCACCTTGGTGTGAACTCATTCATCTCCTGTCTCACCCAGTTCCCTGGGACTAGACAGTTTTGAGTAAACAAGATACTGGTGTAACTTCTCTGAAGGGACGTTGGCCAATATGAAGTCCTTCGTGAACAAACTGTTCAGCCCCTCATAGGCGCTTACCTTGTTACAGTGTATCAAGCCTTCTATTGCCTTGACAGATAGGTCTACAAAGACAACCCAGGATTGGGTACTGACTTTCTGGATGGCCCTAAACTTCATCCTGTACTCCTCAGGGGTGAGACCACACATTCTGATCAAGCTCAAGATCAGCCTCTACTCCCTCTAGGGCCAAGAACCTATCTCCCCCTGCTACTGGAATCAGCTCCCACCGGAGTGAACCCCAGGACTGCGAGTTCACCCTCCTCATTTTAAGGGCCCTCTCAAAAGCTGTCAGACATTTTTCTATGTCATCACCATCCTGGTACTAAGACCAGTTTCCTGGGGTAGTCTTGGGTCAAACCCACCACCCCAGGAAACTTATGTCTCCTCTTTGCTGCCACCATCTTCCTTTATACCACCCCTTGTGGTTCTCCTCTCCTCATGTGCTCACTTTTCCTTGGCCATGGAAAACTTGTCTGCTTCTAGGGCTATATAAGTCAGCTGTGCCTCAAGCTCTCTTTCCCTAAGGGACAGATCTGTCGCACCTGTGGTGGATCCTCTTTCCCCACTAGTTATAGACAAGGCCCAGGTCACTGTGTGTGCGAAGAGGTGTTCAGTTTCCTCATCACGGAGGTCTAGGTTGTCTTCCTCCTCCTGTCCTTCCACCACTGGAGTCTCCTCTATGTTAGAGTGTTGATCCTCTAGCTGGCCATAAGGGCTTTTATCAGCAGTGTCTTCCAGGAATTTGAGGGTGCTGGTAATCCCTAGCCCTACACAGGTCCCTACGCTCTGCTACTTGGAGAGTGGGTAGGCTAGCTAGATTAAGCTCCACGGTACCCCTTAAATTTAAAAACGAAAACTTTGCACATATTTAGGTTAGAGTGATTTAGAATTTAAAAAAGAAAAATTAATCAATGAATATTAGTCCAAATTAAAAATCAAAAATGTTTTTTGCACTGGGTCAATTTAGAGGATTTTTAATTGTCCAACTTAAATACTGAGTGGTGTTACTAAACACAAGTTCTGGATCACACCACTGTGCACCAAATGTAGAAAAGTGAATTATAAGTAGGTGGGGCTATTCACCTTCAGCTATTAATAATATCACAGACACTAATAGGTCCAGTCAAGTCTCAATAAATTAATCCTTGCTCAACCTTTGTCATCTTGGCAAACAAGCAGTCAGGCTTAAAGTAGGAGACAGGTATGTGTAAAGCATTTAATATAACCATAAATAAGTAAAAGACACAACACAATAAAAATCCAACCTCAATGTATTAAAATAGAGAATATTTCTATCTTTAAAATAACACCAAAATGACAAAAACCCAATGTAGCAAACCGGAGATATGAAATTTTAAAGCTTAAATAAAAAATTGTGCATTCTAGCGCCAAAAAGCTTACAGCACCACTCATGGCTATCTGGTCGCACTGGACAGGGATAAAGGCAACGTTTTTGGCTGACCATGATGGAGTGTGGGTTGGATAGGTTGAGCGCTAGGTCCCAGAAAAAAGTTTACCTTCGGACTTAGTCTTTTTCTTGGAGCTTTTCTCTCATTGACAGGCTCGTCAGTGGGTCCTCGGGCTACTCAGATCCGAAAGTTCGATTCAACAACTGTGGCCTGCTGCAGCGCGATGCCTCACTGAGTCGCTGGAAGTCATTGTTTCAAAGCCAACAGTGAGGAGCTCTGGAACTTTCAGCGGTACAAACCAGCATGGTCAGGCTGATTCGTGAGTCAAGGACAGCAGCTTGACCCTCGACTTCGAGCCGGTCTCTTCCTGGAACTTTTCTGCAAAACTTTGCAGAAAGTTTATTTCTTTGCAGATCTTCCTTTGGGAAAAATAAGTGTTCCTTTGCTCAGTCCAAGGGTTCCGAGACTCTGGATTGCCTCTTGGGGGCTAGAACTCAATTTCCCACAATGCACCTGCACAGTCCAAGAAAAATCAAGTTGCAACTGGTCAGCTGGGATGATCCTCTCTTTGGGCTTGCAGGTGACTTCTTCTAGCTCTGTTGTACCTGTTGCTGATCAGTGAGTCCACTCCTTTTCCTTTGAGTTAGGCACAGTCCTTTCTTTGTGGAGCCTTGAGAGTGTAGCAGGTGCAGTCCTTTTGAGTGCAAGCCATCTGCGGTGCAGTACAAGGGCCCAGAATGGGAAGTCCTTCTTCTTCTTTCATTCCAGGCAGTGTTCTAAGGAGCTCCTGTAACTCTCCCATATTTAGCCTCCATTCTGGGGTGGCAAGAGGGGGGAAACTGCAACCAATAAGAGTTAAGTTACCTCCCTTTGCTATGACCACTTCCTGTGAAGTGTGGTACATGTTTTCCTAGCATGCACATTATTCACAACAATCAAAATGGAGAATATCTCTCCTCGGTGTGTATGTGTCTGTGTAACCCAACACAAAGGCGTGGCTAACAACTCACTACATTCCCCTTCCAGCCCCTCTCCTAATCTAATTAGGGGTGGTCACATCTGGCTGGGGATCAAGGAAGCAGGGGGTGGCCTGGGTTCTGTGACATCTGTTCTCCTGCATTTGAAGTCTGCCTTATCACCCAGGCCCCCTTCGACTCCCTGGCTTCTCCAGGAAGGAAATCTCCTCCCATCAAATGGCTGTATTGTTTCAGCCCCACCCCTCTTCACACCTACTCAGGGAGCAGCTTTGCTTAGGCTTTCAAAGGCTGACCAATCAGATGAGGCTGCTACGGGGCTGCTTTAGGTAACCTCAGAATAGTAAGATCTAAACTCCGAGGAAGGTGAGCCCAGGTAGGTGTTCTGGCTGAATGTGTCTTCGGACACATATTCATTCTCAGGGTGCAGCTCTACTCTGACTCGTGGGAATCAGAGTATCTACCATAGTTTAGAGATAGCCTGTGGTTAGGCATCTTTTTCATACATCTCCACATAAAATTCCAACCACTGTGTAGTGTAGAGTAGGAGGTATAGGTCCTGATGAATTGCCACTAGATCTCTACGACTGATATAGGCATGATACATTTTGACCCACCAGCTATCATAGATCCTCATTTTTGATGATAGAAACCACATTTTTAAACTAGGAAAGTGGACTTGCTCATTAGAACATTTTCATAGGACTTCTTTACCTATTTTAAACCTGCACTATCTCACACACACACACATCAATCACACCAGTATACACTTGTAGCCCCCACATCCAGGCTTCATATACGGCAAAAAAAGATCTCTGGTGAAGAGCCCCTTCGTGGGTGCCCGTTGGGCATTGCAGCGCCGGCCTGACATGAAGCACGCCCGATGATGAAGCATGACACCCACCTCGATGTGTGAGTGCACTTGCTCCTGAAGAGTTACGCTCCCTGCTGACTCTCCAGGCTAGCACCGACCTGTCTGTCTTCATTAGGAACTGCATACAAATGCATACCATTTGTCAATACTGCTTTAGGTAACCTCAGGATAGTAAGGTCTAAAGTTACTTTTCTGTAATAGTTAGAATAAATCTGACTGTGGCAAGTTGTTGGATTTATTGTAACCATTATTTTGATAGTTTAAATTAAATTGCTAGCTAGCTCCCAGGCAAAGATAGACTTTTTTTAGGTTTAATAAAGCCTTCTCATGTTAGCCTATGGGGCTAGCAACACTACAATGGGGAAAAATTGCGTTGGCTGTTTTTTCCTACCAGGGCATACAAAACATATTTTATGTTGTCCCTGCTTGTTATAACAATGCACCCTATCCTTGGAGCTCATAGGGCAGATCTAAGGGGTGACGTATAAGCTATAAAAAAGGTCGTTTTGGGCTTTGGAAGGACTTTTAATTCCAAAGTCCAATTTGGACATAGTGTTATTTTAAAACCAATCTTCATGGCAGGCCTGGCTTTAAAATGACACCAGACACCACAGCAGGGTACTCTTAAGTTCATTAAGTCCACTGGGTCTCTAAACCTACATGCCCTATTATATAGTAGAGACTTACATGTAGGTTGTCTTGGCCAATAGAATAATACCAATTACCATATACCTTTTAGAGGACAGAGCACTGGCCCTGGACCTGGTTAGCGGAGCCCAGGACACTTTCAGAGACAGTAACCACCAGCATCATTAAAACAAATGGGGGTGATCAGGCAAAAAAGATGACTTTTCTACAATTGTCAAACTATTCAGGGCAAGGAACACAATGCCCTTTCAAGTACTTGCCATAAGTGTCATTCCACAACTGAGTTACAACCGGCTCAGAATAATAAGGCTACCTTGAGCGCAGTGGCACGGCTCACCACAGGCTTAAAAAAGAGTGATCATAAAAACCCTGACCTCCAATCACTTAACTGGCTACCTTATGAGGCTAGGAGCCATCTCAAAATTGCTTGCATGACCCATAAAGCTCTTCACCACAACACTCCCTCCTACCTGGCCCAGAAATTGACCCTATATTGCGAAAATAGATCTTCTTGAAGCACAAGCTCCCCTCTACTGAAGCCCCAAAAATTCAACAAAAAGAAAACGTGCAGGCAAGCCTACTCCAGAATTGCCCCAAAAATCTGGAACTCATTTCCTCCTGAGACAAGATCCAAGCCTTCAACATCCCTCTTTAAAAAGAAGTAACATTTTTACTATCTAACTGATTCCTTTCACATTGAGGCTGTATTTATTTATTTATTTTATTTAAGAGGTTTTATATAGCGCTGGCCAGACCCGAGGGTATTGGAGCGCTTTACAGCAGATATAGGGGAGAAATCACATAAAAAGAGACAAAGGTAGGCATAAGTGTTCAAAAGTCCCAATGTGCTGTGCGTCATTGAGGTAGAGAGGTCCTGAGGTAGTCTCGTTGTGTCTGAGGTAGTCCCGTTGCGTGCACAAAGTCTTGGGCTAAATCTCCCTCCGAGAGGATGTGAACGAGGAGGGGGTTAGGGAGCGGGAATGGGGTAGGGAGTGGAGGAACAATGACAAGGGTCTGTACCGAGCCGGGGGGTAAGGTGGTGGGACATTGCCAGGTGGCTGCAGAGTGCAGGCTTGTGCGTTTTGGTTCTCAGTCCGGGAAGGCCCGGTTGAGGTATAGGTCTTTTAGGAGTCTTTTGAATTTTGTAAAGGAGGGGATAGTCCTGATATCGACTGGAATGGAGTTCCAGATTTTCGGTGCGTTCCCAGCGAAGGATCGCGACGCGGTTTTTTGTTTGTGTGTTTTCAGAGGGATGAGTAAGAGGGTGTTGGAACTCCTGAGGATTCTTGACTGGCCGGCTTTCTTGAGTTTGGAGGCCAGGTATTCCGGTTTCCCTGTGTGCAGGGCTTTGTGCGTGAGGCAGGCAGTTCTAAAGCTGGCACGCATTTCGACTGGGAGCCATTTTAGTTCTCTGAGTGCGGGAGATAGGTGGTCATATTTTTTAACTCCGGTGACCATTCTGGCAGCAGCATTGAGAGTTGTTTTGAGTGGCGCTAAGTGGGAACGAGCTGTACCGGAGAGGACTGCGATCCCATAGTCAAGTCTAGATAGCACCAGTGATTGGGTGGCTTGTTTGAGGTCCATGGGTGGGATGAAGGGTTTAATTTTGTTGAGAAGCTTCAAATTGAGGAAGGCACTCTTCGTGGAGTTCTTAATGTGTTTGGTCATGCTTAGATTTTGATCGAGGGTGATTCCTAGCGATTTTACCGAGTTCGCCAGGGTGAGATTACCGTTAAGAGTGTTGATTTCTTTCAGCCACTCTACGATTTGAGGGTTTTCTTCTTTGTTGGAGATGAGGAGAATTTCGGTTTTGTCTTGATTTAGTTTGAGGTGGTTAGTTGCTAGCCATTGTTGAACTTCTCTAAGAGTGTTGTTGAGTCTTAGGATGTCGTTAATGGAGGAGGTTTCCAAGTAGATCTGGGTGTCGTCTGCATATAGGTGGAAGGGGATGTTGGCTTTTTCAGAATGGTGGTGAGGGGTTCCATGTATATGTTGAACAGTTGAGGGAGAGCACTGAACCTTGGGGGACACCTCTGTTGACGGGGAGTCGGTCAGACATACAGGATTTGATTTTTATCCTTTGGGAGCGGTTGTGTAAGAAGGAGGAGAACCATTGTAGGACCACCTCGTCTGCACCTACTCGGTCTTTGAGAGCCTTGATGAGAAGATTGTGATCAACCGTGTCAAAGGCTGCCGATAGGTCTAAGAGGATGAGTAGGCAGCATTGGTCATTATCAAGGGATTTGAGGATGTCATCCACGATGTTTAGGATCGCGGTTTCGGTGCTACAGCCTTTTCTGAAGCCCGATTGGTGGTTGTCAAGCAGGTTGTTGTTGTCAATGTGCTGGTTCAGTTGAAGGAGAACGCATTTTTCGAGGATTTAGGCTAGGAAGGGGAGGGTGGAAACAGGTCTGAAGTTGTTCAGGATGTTGGTGTCAAGGCCTGGCTTTTTCAGTAGAGGTGTCACTTGGCCGACTTTGAGGCAGTCTGGTATGATGCCGGTTTTCAAGGAGCTGTTTATGATTTCACACCATTTTGGAGCAAGGGAGAGTTTCAGCTTTTTAGCCAATTGGATAGGTACAGGGTCGAGGCTGTGGGATGAGGGCTTGGAGGAGGAGATTAGTTTGAGAATCTCAGCTTCAGGTACGTGGTTGAAGGATATCCAGGCTTTCGTGGGGAGCAAGCTCAAGCTCGTGGTGTTTTCAACTGTTGGGGCTAGGTTTTTGCAGGAGGGGTTGAGGTTGATGTCAAGTGATAGCTCAATCTTGGTGATTTTGTCATTGAAGAAGTTGGCGAAGTTGTCACACAGGTCTTTGGAGGCCTGGACTGGGGTTGCAGAGGTCTTGGAGGTTTGTTGCCTAATGATGTTGAAGAGTTCTTTTGGCCTATTTTTCGCATTCTCAAGAGCAGAGCAGAAGAAGTTGGTTTTTTCACTGTTGATGTGTTTTTGTAGTTCCTTCTTGCTGTTTTGAGTTTCTCGCAGAGGCTGGAGGAGGGATTATTTCTCCATAGACGTTCTGTGGCTCTGAGTTGTCTCCTTTCGTTGTTAATGTCCTTGTTGAACCAGGATCTGGAGGGGATGTTCCTGGATTTTTTCAGTTTCAGGGGGCTAGTTGGTCTAAGATGGAGGACAAAGTTGTGTTGTAGTGGGATGTGAGCTCTGTTGTGGAAAGACCGTCTGGGGAGATGAGCAGGAGGGTGTTTATTTTTTCTTCTAAGTCGACTATGTTGATCTGTGCTAGGTTTCTTGTCCATGTGGGGGGGTCTTGAGTGGGAGGTTGGCAGATGATCGGTTGCGTGATGCGGAAAAGGATTAAGTGATGATCTGACCAGTCGACCGGTAGGATGTGGTCTATTGTGATTGCATCGCGTTGGGCGATGATGGCATCGAGGGTTGCCCCTTTGATATGAGTTTCTTCTAAGCAGTGTTGTGTAAGGTTGCTGGTAAGTAATAGCTCGTTCAGGTTTTGTATTGGTGGGCTGTTTTTATCATTCCAGTGCAGGTTGAGGTCACCCAGAATTAGGTTGTTGTTGTTTCGGAGAGAGCATTGAGCAATCAGGTCTGACAGGTGCTCAGTGAATGTGGTGGTGTTGCCTGGGGGATGGTATAGGAGATGGCAGTGTAGTAATTTGTTATTGCTGGAGTTAATGTTGGCGGTTAGGCATTCGAAGGAGTTATAGTTGAAGGTCTCGATTTCGGTCACGGCCAAGTTGTTGTTATGAATGATTGCTAACCCCCCTCCTTTTTGGTCTATTCTATCTTTGTTGATGATAGAGAAACCCGGGGGTACGAGAGTATCCATGATTGGAGGCGAGGTGTCATTTAGCCAGGTCTCGGTGATAAAGGCTATGTCTATGTCATGGTTGAGGATGGATTCAGCTAGCTCTGTGGCGTGTTTGGTGGCTGATCTGCAGTTTATGAGCATGCAGTTTGTAGGGGGTGTCGCTTTTTTGGTTCTTTTCTAAGGTGAGCCGTAGGGATGTTAATGAGGGAGGCTGGGAGTCTAGGGGGTTTCGGAGTGGAGTGCTCATTTCTGAGTCCAATGATTACCTGAATCGAGGATTGAGGGGTGTGAGTAGAGGGGGTGGTGTACGAGGAGGCCAACTCGGTCGCTTCATCGGAGGACATGGCTTCCATAGTTCTATTAGGCCTCGGTAAATGTCTCGCGAGGGGGATGAGGTCCAACTGGGTCGCTGAGCCTTGGGGAGCCTTTTGTGTGTGTGGTTGGAGATGGTGGGAGTACAGTGGGGGTTAGTGGAGGGCTTCAGGATTGTAGCGAGGTTGTTTAGGATTTCATTAAAGCCCTGTATTATAATAGCCACTTGGTTTTCAAGCAGGGAGAGCCGGTGCCCCGTCTCTTCTTGGGGGAGGGTAGGAGTGTTCTGGGGGGTTCTTCCTGGAGGGGAGAAGACCTGACTATGTTGTGTTGTCTTCTGGTAGTTGTTGTGCTGTCAGTTATGGCTATGGGTTTAGGCGTGGGGTGAGGGGGGTCATGTTGTGGTAGTTGCTTTCTTTTGTAGGTGGGTATAGGACGGTGGTTGGAAGACTTAGGCTGAGTGTTTAGGTCAGACGGTATTGCTTGCGGGAGGTTGAGCGTGGGGGGCTGTTCGAGGGGACGGGTCGGCGCAGGAGGGGGCGCCTTGTTCTTGGTGCTGGAGGTGCTGGTGGTGGCACGGGGAGGAGCGTAGGGGTTTATGAAAGCGGGCGCAAGAGTGGAGTAGGTGTTCTGCTGGGGGACTTGGTTGTCCGTGTAAAAGGGGAGCGATGGGAGGGGGGGCGTGAGTGAACGACGTTATTTCGCAGTGAGGGAAAGAGGAGGTCAAATGCCTCAAGGTTGGCATTGTTAGCTTGAATCAGGACTGTGCCGTTGGAGTAGATGGTCACAGAGGTGTTCCCCACCGCGCCGTGCGGTTCGGGATAGAGAATGATAGTTTGCAGCTATGGGGTGTATTGGTGGTTTTGGTAATGTGAAGTTGTGATCTCAGGCTGGAATTCCACTTGTCGGGTCTTTCTGTGTGAAAGATAAGGTCCATTTTTACTTGACCTTTGGAGGAACAATGATATATATCAGCAAATAGAGACTCTGGGTATTGCCTGATCAGTTTGTGTTTCAGGCTTTTTTCGCTTTTGGTGAGAGGTTGAGGGGAGACTGATTGAGAAGGAATTCGGGCCGTGCGGTTTTACGTAGGACGAGGTGAGGGGGTTGGCATAGGTTGTCGTGTTAGCAGGCATTTTTTCTAAGTTGGCTCTGGGGCTAGAGGGAGTCAAGTGTCAAGTGTCAAGAGTCGCGCTGGGTGTGTTCCGCTACACAGTGGTCGGGGTGTGTTGTAGTGGAGGGCGGGACTGATAGTGAGGTCTACTTTAGGGCATAGGCGGGCCCTCACTGCATTTTAGTGGGGGTCAGGTGGGTCGTGTAGATGAGTGTGTCTCTCTGAGGATTCGGGTGTCTTTGCAGACTCTATGATGCAGGGGCCGGTCAGGGCCTAGGTGCATTGGGTTTGGGGTGGAGCCGGAACTGTGGTGCGGGGGCCTTCGTTACTTGTTGTTGCTGGGATCTACAGGTACAGGGTGAATCGGGGGCATTTGGGGTGAGGGGGACTCACCGGAGCAGTCTGGTCATCGGTGAGAGTGCTGCTTCCAAGTAGTCATCTTGGGGTCAGGTGTTCCGGTGCCTTTGGTTTACACGCAGACTGATTTCTTGGTGGAGGTTAGAGTGACTTTTCGGTAGTTTTTTGTCTTCTGCTTCCGTGCTAGCGCAATTCACTTGGTAGCAGTCTCTGGGGGGGGGCTCGGATGTGTGGTGTGTTACCGGAGGTGGTTCAGTGACATGGCGGCCATCTTGGGGACAGGCATTGTGGAGCTCTGTAGTAGCTCGTAGTTCACTTTCCGGTATTCCCCCAGGGCCCGTTTGATGATCACTGCGTGCTTTCGCTGACAGGGCTTTCTTGTGTGCCTTGTGGGGTGACTATTGTGCAGTGAGCCATCTAATGATGAAGCCGGGTTACTTTTAGTGGTTCAGCGTCGGGGCGGCCATCTTGGGGACGGACGTTCTGGAGCACTAAAGTAGTTCGTAGTGCGCTTGTCAAGATTTTCCCAGTGGCAGCTTGGTGATCCTTGGTGGTCTTTGCTGTTTGAGCTCTCTTGGGACCTCTGTGGGGTGTCTTTAAACAGCGGGCCGTCTAATTGCTAGTTTGTGTTGTAGTTGCCGTATTACGGGGCGGCCATTTTAGGGGCAGGCGCTGCAGAGTTCTGCAGTAGCTCATGGACAGCTATCTGAGGTCCCCATAGTGCCAGGTTGGTGATCCTTGCGGATCGAGGTGCTTGTGAGCCCGCTGCAGGGGGTCAGCAAGTTGCGTGCAGTCTGTTGACTGGGAGTTTTTTTTCCCTACTGTCCTCACTGAGCGGCCATTTTAAGGTCAGGCGTTGCGGAGCTCAGGAGCAGCTCGCACTCCGTTCTCCCAATAATCCTCCTGCTGTCTCGGTGAGGCGAGCGGTCCGTGTCCAGGGCTGACGGGTCTCTCGCGGGTCCGAGATTTGGTGTCTTTGGATCGTCTAATTGATCGTTTGGGTTATCGTTACCGTATCACGGGGCGGCCATTTTAGGGACAGGCGCTGCAAAGCTCTGCAGTAGCTCTTGGACATCTATCTGAGGTCTCCATAGTGCCAGGTTGGTGATCCATGTGGGTCGAGGCGCTCATGAGCCCGCTGCAGGGGGTCATCAGGTTGCCTGCGGTGTGCTAACCGGGAGTTCTTTTCCCTGTTGTCCTCACTGAGCGGCCATTTTAAGGTCAGGCGTTGCGGGGCTCCGGAGCAGCTCGCGTTCCGTTTTCCCCCTAATCCTCGTTGTGTCTCGGTGAGGAACGCGGTCCGTGTCCAGGGCTGACGGGTCTCTCGTGGGTCCGAGGTGTGGTGTCCTGGGATCGTGTGAGGTCTGCAGCCGCCGATCACCATTCAGGCGTCAGTTTCCATCCTGCCGGTGTCTTGGCGCCGATCCTCGTATCTTTTTTTGCTTGCCGATGTTGGGGGCTCGATTCAGGCTGATCCAGCTCGGGGAGCAACCCGGTGAGTTTTCGTTCTCTGTAGGAAGGGATTGTGGGGGGCCGCATGGGTTCTCCTAACAGCGGTGATCCCAGTGCCCAGGAGCTCGATCTCAGTGCTCTCTCCCCGCGGCCATCTTCCCGAACTTCCCTGTACTTTCCTCACCCTTAACATCCAGACTCTATTTGCTCCTGTTTTCTTTTCCATTGTTATTTTCCATGTTCAACATTCTTTTTATTACTCCTATGTGTAATACCAAGTGGGATCTTTGCAGATCTTCTGTTTCCTGCCCACCTAAATGTAAACTGAAGTACATCGCCCAGACACCCGAAAAGATCTAGTTCACGCTAGTACTCCCGAGAGACTATGGGTTCCTGTCTTTTTATTCTGTGCTACTTTCCGTGCTTTGCCACTGTAACTATTACTTCCATGACGAATGCCATGCATATATCTGTTGTTTATCGTTCATATCATAACTTCCTTTGTATATGCTATATACTATACAGGGGTCTGACACTCGAAAGGGTTTTCTTCGCATTATATAAAACTCTATAACTAAATAATTAAAATAATTAATGAGTGTTCAGTTTGAACTTGTGAAACAGCTAACTCCCAATTCAGGAGTTAATACATTTCTCTTGCCTTCCTGTCTACACTTGCTCTTTGTATTCACTTTGTCCTGTCCTTACTGCCTTGCCTGCCTGTCTGCCTGCACCGCACCTTTGCTGTGCGACCTGTAGCTTTAACTCGAACTATTCTAACCATCTGCAGCATGCCTCGGATTCCAGAGATGATGAAATGCTGCAGCGTGGCAGAAGCATGAACTAAGCCCACAGCAATAATGACATTAACATAAACATTTGCGGCTGTGCCTTTCATTTTTCCTTATAGGAAACAAGGTAGCTTTGTGAAATACTTTTCTGATGTGATCAGAGTCCAGCCGTGTGAATACTTTTCCCCTGAAACTGTCTGCAGCCTGTTATCAAAATAAGGAAGGAAGATCTGAAAGACAGAGAATGTTTCGGTTAATCAGGATACGACATTTTCCAACATCTGCATGTCAAGACAAGTGTTTTTAATTCAACATGTGTCCCTATAATGAATCTTTTCCTTTGGCACGCGATGGGTGGTGTGCTTGGCAAGCATCCTATTGACTGCTGCTTATATTAAATGACCCGTGGTCTCTTTTTCTTATTAAGGCTGTGGGAAAACAAATGAAAATCTATCTCAACCTGGAAATGGCCAAATGACTGAGCCACCTCCCTCGGACAAACCTGGAAGGACCCCTGCTCACCAACATGACATAACACACGGCATCCCAGAAGAGCGCGAGCTTGTCACGTGCGCTTCAGCGGACAATGAAAAACAGGGAACTAAATGTGTTATCAAAACAGAGGGCCTTCGAGAGACAGAGCATAAACATTCACCAGGACACTCGATAAAAGAAACAGAGAGCACGCTAGAAGTGACTCAACTTCCTCTGATGAAAAAGATCATCGCAGGAGGATACATTACAACCTGACCCGTCCTATTCTTTTAAATTCCAAACTGGAACATCAGCCCACGCGGAGCCTCTTTTTCTGGCCCAGTATCGTCAAGAGATATTCAACAGATTTGATTGTGTAGCACAGGCCACGTTAACTAGAGGACAACGCGGGCAGCGATAACAAACAAGCGTTGACAAAGCCAAGAGTTTCGGCTTTTGTTTAATGGGTAGGTTTAACCAAGTGTTCCAAACATAGAGAGAATAGTTAAACAGAGAGAAGAAGTGCGAGCCTCTCTTGTGCTTAAGCATCTTGGGGGCATATTCTCAAGGAACTATCGCCCAGTTAACGGCACTTTATCGCAGCCAAAGTCGCGATACAATTACCGCCCCATTCACAAGCTGGTGCCAACAGCCCATAACACCAGTTTACCTGCGATAGCAGTCGTAAAAAACATCGCCAAAGATGACCCCGGCAACTATCGCTAATGAGATGCAGAGTAGGCGTTCCTGAGCAAAAATCCGTGACAACACCACACCTCAACATTCCCAACGACCAGCCACATCGGCGATAAGATCTCAAAACATGCAATAAGGCGCGTTAGGAGCATAAATCTAACACCTGCTCTGATCTGGTGCAAAGTCGGACGACAACCTGCACCATCAAAGGGAGCCCAGCCCAGAGCCACACATGAAGAACAACAGATGCCATGGAGCCACTCACCATGCATCCCGGAGCCCCAAGAGGGCAACAACACCCACAGCCACCACCCCCAGGACTACCCCCCACACCCCGCCCCCAGGGCCCCACTCCCGGCTCCCTCCACCCACCCCCGGACAAAGATATGTCACATCAACGTTACGAAATCATAAACAAAACAATGTGCCTGATGTCGCACAATTACAACACCCAACATACATGTGTTGTCAGAAAAATGAGAATCATACATTCATCTCAGAATTTGCAAATAATTTGTGTCAATCAGAATAAACACAAAACAACTATTTTTAAGAGTCATGGCGGGTCCTCTCAGGACAATCTGTAAGTCACAACCTGCAAAAAAAGAATTCCAGATAAGAAGGTGTGTCATGCGCTCATCAAAGGACAGAGAGAGCGAGCGAAAGAGAGAGAGAGAGAAATAGAGATAGAGAGAGTGAGAGTAAGAGAGGGAGAGGGAGAGAGAGAGAGAGAGAGAAAGAGAGAGAAAGAGAGAGACAGAGAGAGATTGTACAAGGAGCGCAAGGCCAATCGGGCTCTTGGCTCATACATGCCAACAGTTGTGTGTGTATCGCTATTGGTGCACACTAAGTCAAAGGCCTGGCATCAATTGCAACGCGAAGGCCACATCACATTTCAAAAATGCAAGCAGTAGTCAGACTAACATTAGGAATGAAAGCTCCTTTGTCTCAATACACAAGGCTGAAGGACACCTGAACCCCCGACCTTGGTCTTGAATGCGGCTGGCACTCCCTGCGAGAGATACCATACCAGATCTTGACGGCTCCCACACCACGAACTGCGCGAATGAAAGACCAATGTGTCCACTCCCCACACACACTTGTCCCTGCTTGAGGTACACCTGCATGGGATGCTCCGGACACATAAGTAAAAAACAACCCATACGCCCAAACGTTGCACACGAATACGACTCATTGCTCCGAGCAGTGGCATATCATCCACATAACTGCCGCCTGTCAGAAGAGTGCCGGTGCTACGAGACCAACAAAGGCAATGGCTGGCAATCCCGGGAACATGCACAACCCCTGTCACGTGGAACTGTACCGTGCACAAATGCTGCATCTGTTGGGATCACTGCCACTGGCAGTGTTGCGCATCAGTTACCGTCTGAGTTTCCGTCTTGCGTACGTTACCTGCGTCCAGCCCTGGTTCCACTGTCGATCATGCACATTCGAGTGGCCCATGGATGTCTGCCTATCCAACAGAACGGTAGCTGAACTGGATAATGACACGTGTGTGCGCCCCCTGTTGGCCCACGAACAGGAGTGTAACCGTGATACCCGTGCAGGGGATGCCCTGATATTTGGCATATGTGCAGGCAGTTGGGCATGGGAGATTGCACAACTCCTCGTGTGCAGTGACCACATCGAGGCGCTCCCCTATTGGGCTGTGTTGCGGATTGGTGAAACGGCGTGGACGGAGCACAGCTGCCCGGACCAGGTAATGGATTGGCTCGCCATCATGTTCCTTGACCTCAACAACGATGTACTCCTGGAACAGATTGCCCATGAAGCAGCGCTCGCATTCATGGACGAGTAACTACGTTCCTGCAGCACAGCTGATTGTCACCCACAGCACAGGTCCCCACACCTTGTAGCATCTTGGAGGAATGGTCACATATTCCACCACAACAGTGGACATGTCTGCCTTCTCCTGGACTCAGAATGCATGTGCGTGGATCTACGCGTGTGTACACACACCTGTGCAAGGTGATGCAGTCCCATGGGAGGAGCTGCACAGCGTCGTTTAGCAACGTTCAAAGATCGGAGAAACTGCTGGGGGGAGAGTACACTAATGGCAATGTAGTACGACATGTGACCTTGTAGGATCCTTTCACCTGCTCACTGTCAGCAGAGCACACAGTCAGCGCAGTCCGGTGCTACAGCACTATGCAGATCCCATGGGCTGTGAGTCATGTCCCCTGACACGGGCCAATGAGCAGACGCCAAACATCACATGACTCGTCCAGCAAGGGAAGGTGGGCTGGGACCATTGACATCCGTAATGATTTTTGTTCACTTTTGCCACCCCATTACTTGCACCTCGACATGTTCCTAAGCTGCCTGTAAGTGTCTTAAACATTGGTCTGCATGTTGTGGCCCTTGCCCTGCCCGTACTGACACGCACATGCCAATAAAGTCTACGCAACTTCACTAGTGTACAACTGTGATGCGTGTTGATTATAATGACAAATCGTGTGCCTACATGTGCATTGTCCGTTCACAGGGAGGGATTGACTGACGCTTGTGATTTGGGGGTGAGTCCCTATTGGCAGCTCCACCTCTGTGAGCCAGACATTGTGGTTGGGATAGTTGCTGGCAGACCTGTGCTCTTACGTGTCTCCAGCCATGTGAGTATGGTGTCCAACCTCTTGCCATGTAGATCAAGGTTATCCATCAGAACAGACTGTGTCCACACAGATGTGTGTGAGTAGGTATGCGAAGAGACATTCTGTTGTCACATGTGATGGGGACGCCACTTCAGGACTGCTACCGAATATGACATTTCTACGCACAGCCCTATTTAATACATGGACGTGGGGCTACGTTGGGGGGTAACGAGATTGTTGTTCATGTGCAATGAGGCCACAACTAGTTCACACCTTCACAGTCATCTAATTGGCCATGTGGGTCAGGGTCAAACATGCACATTGAGGACACTTACCAGGGTGGACCTTTTAGTGCAATCAATGTCCCTACATCCCTCCAGACTTTTATACTTGAGTGAACATAGACATGACACATCTGTGTGAATTGGAATGTTTTATTCACATTCTGGGGAGTGTCGGAGCTGGAGCAGTACATGGCCATTTCAAGCCCACATAACATGGTTGCCCAGTGGTGGGCCAACCAGAGTCCTTGGGGGAATGCAAAGTTAATCTGAAGAGGAAGAGTTCAGTCCGCAGACGTATTGCTGTGTCATTGGTACCAGAGCAGATATGGCAGTCTATGTCGGGGTACTGGTGAATGTCGCAGAGTGTTTCGGGGGACAGTGGGAGGTGTTGTTCTAGGGCATGATGCAGAGAGCAGAAACAGGCAGGGACAGGCCATATGGTGGGGACGGATGCTACTACCTCCTTCCTCACACAGTCATTACCCTCCACATCTTACTCCTCTGAGACGTCTTCTGTGTCCGGTGTGTCAGGTGTGTGTGGTGGGGTTATGGCTGCGTCACTGTGTGCCACTGACGCATTAGGGTGCGAAGGTGATAGGGCTGCATCACTGTGTGCCACTGACATGTCAGGGGGCAGAGATGTGTGTGTCGAGGTTCCTGCAGCAGTCATCTGGTACAGGCTCAGTGGCAGCAATGGCAAGATGAGGATCTGCAGGGCATGGAAGATCCCAGCTACATCTTGCTGGTGTTCAGCTGTGGCAGCCATACTTCCAGCTTGCATCGGCTCCATGGTCTCCATTGTCCTCCGCATCGGTGCCAACTCTGTGCTGCCATCGCTGGAGCCTGTCTGACTAGACAATTCTTGTATCTGAGTAATGGCCCCAGCGATGTCAGCCAGGGATTGTTGGTGAGCATGGTGTGGACAGTGGGTGTTCGTTAGGGACTGTAGGTGCTCCCTGATGGGACTCAGGCACCCACGTATGGCATCGAGTTTGGCTGCCATGAGGTCCAACCCCACCCGCAGCTGATCAGCCATCTTCTCCTGGCACCCTAACACACGGCGTTGGAATTCCATGTGTTGTTCGTGGGGGTCCTGGGAGACAGCCGTGGTGGTGTGTGCTTCCTGCTGTGTGGTCTGTGCAGGGTGTGGGGTCACCGAGATGCAGCTGGGCTGCCCTGCTCCTGGAGGTGGGGTGCGGAGGCTGTCCACGAGCCGTTGGACTGTGTCTGGGCAAATGTGCAGGGTGTCCTCTTCATCATCACTGAAGAGATGTGGGGTCTGCTCTGCAGGGGGTGTTGATTGTCCCTCTGCAATGTAAAGGGGAGATGCAGGTTAACAGTGTGTTCCATGTATGTTGACGCATTGTAGATGTTTACATTCAGACTGCATGACAATGTACATTGTGACTGTTTTGGTGAAGCTGGCTATTTGATGGGAGACAGTGGACATTTCAACTACATGACGGATGTGTGGTTGTACTCGTACATTGTCATCTCACAGTGTCATGCAGTGCCAGATGTGATTGGCCAGTTTCTACGCACGAGCGGCACCAGTTGTGTCCTCTGTCCTGTGGTGTAGGGGTTGCACTTTGTGCCACATTGTCGTCAATGTTGATGTACTGTCATTGCTATGTGTGTGTGCTGCATTGTTGGCGATTCACCCCTGCAGCTCTGCTTTGGCGGACCCTCATCCCTTTGAGTCGGTGTGCCTTTGACTTGTGTGCTTTTCGGGTGCTGGTATGTTTGCAACTTGGGTCATTTGTGCCCCTGGACAAATTTTGTACTCTTGTGCATTGGGTGTCTGCAGATGTGTTTTTGACGCCATGGGTTGTAGGTGCACGTGGATGTGTCAGAGTGTGACCTGCTCCTTTATGGATGTGTTCCACACTCAGCCACCTCAATGTCGTCTTGTGCACCATGTCATGTATTGTGACTTCAGCCATGCTATCTGTCATTCAGTGTCACTTGCATTGTCAGTGTGGCTCACAGAGCCGCTGCTTTTCTGGATTCAGCACATGTGCATGGGTAGGTTGTGACATTGGTGATATGGAGGGGGGCCAATTTGTGCACATTGTGGACGGGGGCCTACTTGGTGTTTCTATGTGTGCTGCAGTGGGCCAAGGGTATCAGGGACATGTTCCACACTCATTGTGGGTGTGCAGTGTGCTGCACATAATTGTGCATGTGTGCCATTGTGCCCATCTCCCCCCGTCCCCCCGTCCCCCCGTCCCCCAGTCCCTGGTCGTTACTCACCCTGTTGCTATTGGGTCAGGTCATATAGAGCTGTATCCAGACCTCCTTGCACCGTCTCCACACTGATGATTGTGGCCACCATTTCCTCCATCTCATCCAGCTCCTCCTGTGGCGCAGGACTCCCACCTCCAGTCGCCTTTGCTGCCTTCCTCTTGGCAGCGAGTTTCTGTTTGGTTTGGCTGTGCACTTCATGCCAGCGCCTCTTGACCTCCTCCATTGACCTCCTCGACACTCCGACTGCATTCACATTGGTGGCGATGGACTGCTATATTTCCGTTTGTGTTGCCAATGACGCAGTGGAGGTGACATACAGTTGTTGGTAGTGTTCTATCACCTCCGTGATGATGATCTGGTCTTCCTGCGGACTGAACCCCATCTTCCTCTTCCTCTTCTCCTTGCCCTTCCCCGGACACGGGGTTCCTGGCTGGTCCTCCGTGGGGCTTGTGGGGTTCGGGTTGTCCTCTGCACTCGGTCCGGGTGCATCCATGGTGCTACGCAGTTTGATTTGGTTTTGGTGTGTTTTTTGGTTGCTTTTATAGTGCATTTTCCCGCATGACGCGTGGGAATTGCAGGCCTGTCGATGGTTGTTGCTGATTTTTGTATCGCGATTTGGGGCATCGCAGGTTTTTTCGCGTCTGAGTTTTGCATTTTTTAGGCGTCTCGTGAATTTTTGGGCGTTCATTTGGTGCGTTGTCCTGCTACTATCGCATGGTGCCGCAGGGTTGGGAATACCACGTTGACACAGTGTTATTTTCCCGCGATGGACTGCGATGTGAAGAGTTGCGTTAAGCAACTTTTGCAGTAGTTATCACACGTTCTTGAGAATATGCCCCTCGGTGTTCTCAGATCAGAGATAGGATGCCTTGACCTGGATAAACAATATGACAAGTACGCAGGCAGAGCAAGAGAAATGCAGGGGTCCAGAGGGAGAGGTTTGCGTTATCACTACACACTGTTTACATCACTACACAACTTCATGTAGAAGTTTGCACCAAGATCTTAATACCTCATCTGGAATATTACTACTGCTTTTAAATGCCGCCTCTGGTGCATTATGTGCATTTCTGTAGACCGCTTCTAAAGTGTTGTGTTCAGTTATACGGGGCCTTGACGTATGGTGTCTGATGTATGTGAATCAATGGGAAAAATGAAAACTGAGAAACCACACTGGAGGAAAGCAAATCATGGAAAAACAATTTTAAGGAAAGGCAATTTCGAGGAAATGCAAATAAATAAATAAAAGGAAGGAAATAGTTTAAAGGAGATAAATTTAAGGACAATCCAAAATTACATTAAACTTTGTTGGAGTTTAGGGGTAGTGAGTGGTTTTTGGTTTAAGGGATGTGTGATGTTTAGGGATGATTGAGGGGTCAGGAGTGGGTGGAGTTCAGGCATAGAAAGTGTTTTTTAGGATCCTGGAACGGATGGAGTTTAGAAGTGTTGAGTGGTTTTTAGTGTTTACGAATGAGTGGAGTTTGGGGTGGTGAGTGATTTTTAGGGTTCAAAGTTGGGAGTAGTGCTGGGGTGTTTGGGGATTTTTAGAGTTCATGAATAGGCAGAGTTTAAGGCTGGCTAAGGTTTTTAAGGTTCAGTGGTGGGTAGAGTTTAAGGGTGATGAAGGGGTGTTGGGGTTCAGGAATGAGTGGCAATTAGGGGTGGTGAGAGGCTTTAGGGGTCAAATATGGGTGAAGTTCATGGGCAGAGAGAGTTTTAGGGGTAGGTCAGGATTAGGTAAAGTTTAGGGTGGTGAGTGGCTTTAAGCGTTAAGTGATGAGTAGAAGTTAGATGTAGAAAATAGTTGTGTTTAGGGGTGGTGAGGGTTTTTTTAGGCTTCATGCATAGGTGAATATTTTGAGTGGTGAGGTGTCTTGAGGGTTCAGGGATGGGTGGGGTTTAGGCGTATGAACAGGTTTAAGGGGTTGTGAAGGGTTTGGTGTTCAGGAATGGGCTGAGTTTAGAATTAAAAAGGGCTTTTAGGGTTCAGGGATGGGTGGGGTAAAGGCTTTGGGGATGGGTGTCATTTAGATATAGTGAAGGGTTTTTAGGGTTTAGGGAAAGGTCTAGCTTAGGGGTAGAAAATGCTTTTAGGGTTTAGGAATGGCTGGAGTTTATCGGTTAAGGATGAGTGTAGTCTGAGTGCGGTGAGGGGCTTTAGGGGGCAGAGATGAAAGGTGTTTAGGGGTTTTGAGGTTGTGATGGATGGATGGTGAGGGGTAAAAATAAAAGCACCTAGAGTAATTGAGAATGTAAAAGATAGAAATCAGAAATAAGGCCCCCTGAATTAAAGCACTGAAGTAAATACCTCTTCCAAAAATCGGTCTGAAAGAAAAACCCGCAACCATTGCATTTACTCCCTAAACAATAACAATGCAAAAGCGAATTTCAGAAAAAAGACATTCTATGAATTGGTTTCTATAAAATGGTAAATGCCATTCATCCTACAAAAGTCAATTAAACAGTTTAGGTGTAAAGGTTTTTTCAACATCATCTCCCTCACCGAAGACACATCATCTTGCTGTCCAAAGACCCCTCCACCACCAGAGCTAACTTCCAGAGATGTATGATGAATCTCGATGACTGGATGAAGGACAACTGTCTCAAGCTCCACACGGACTAGACGGAAGTCCTCATCTTTGGGAATAACAACTCTCCATGGAACGATGAATGGTGGCCCGCAGAACTTGGCCCTTCCCCCAGCCAACAGACCACATCCGCAACCTTGTGATCATCCTGGACAGCAAACTTTCCATGAAGAAACAGGTAAACTCATTCTCTTTCACCTGCTTCCACACCCTACTCATGCCTTGCAAGATCTTCAGGCGGCTCCCAGTCAACACCAGAAGCCTCGTCACACAGGCCCTTGTCACCAGCAGGCTGGACCTCGGGAACGCACTCTATGTAGGAGCACATAAAGCCTTCTGAAGAGACTCCAGACAATGCAAAACTCAGCGGCCAGACTCATTCTCAACCTCCCCAGACGATCCCATATCACACCCCACCTCAAGAAGCTACACTGGCTCCCGATCCAGAAAAGATGCCGGTTCAAGATGTTGACCCACGCATACAAAGTCCTGCACAACGAAGGGCCACCGTACATTAACAAACGCTTGACCTTCCACCAACCAACCAGACACCTATGATCCACCTCCATCTTCCTTGCAGACCTCCCCCCTAATCAGCCGAAGTAACAGCGGAAGACACTCCTCACATTTATGTGCAATTTTTTATAGTGCAACATGGCCCCGGGGCATTAGAGCACTTTTCTATCAGCCACAGGGTCAGACTGTTTTCCTGGATCATCTTTTCTTAAGTAGAGTAGCAGTTACTAAACTAAACTGTGCCCTCCTCTATCCCCCCAGAAACTCACCACAAAAGTCAGCATATTGTGTCATGCGTACGGGTCTTAGTTGTGTGTTGGGTATTCATGGGACTGTGTGCCATGGAGTAGGTGGGGTAGAGTGGTACATTGAATTGAAGTGCACCTACTTGTAGTGTAAGAGGACAAATAGGAGCATCAGCCAGGAGCTTCTATGGAGGTTTGGGTTCATCAATGGGGGGAGTGAAGTCTTGAAGGGTCGTATCCCAATATGTGGCTTGTGGATATTTACGTAAAACACTTTTCTCCTCCCCATGAAGTGTGGTGCTCTCCGCCTGTGCCCACTTAATTACCTCTGCCTGCCATTGCAGCAGCAAGGTAGGGTGTGATTATTTTAATTTCACATCCACCGCATGATTTGGTAGAATTAGGGTCTGGTCCTTGAAGTCAGTCGTCTCTCTTATACAGTTTGGGACATGGGAACGGACCCAAAAAACATTGTTGTGCTGTGTCTAGTTAATCTCTCTCCATTGCCCAGGCTATCTCCGACAAAACCCCATCCCAGCTTTACAATGGGACATTTGTCTGGAACTACAGGGTAGATCTGGTGTAAACGCTAAGGGGTCAGGTAGGCCCTGTGCAAGATGCAAAATCTGATATATTTAAAGTGAAGGTTATAGGGTATCTTACTTGGGTATTCCAAGGCTTTGAGCCACTCTGCATCATGTAATGCCCATCCCAGGATGTCTTCCCAGGTAGTTTGTAATTTGGTCAATGATCTTATTGGATCTCTCTCAAAGACCTGGAATAACCACGTCACCAGGCACCTGCTGTGCCCCACCAAGTAGAGTGCCTGCAATAGCAAGTTTGGAATTGGTTTGGCTCCCTGAATCCCCCAGTGTTGAAGCAGAGTCACCCCGAGAGCCTTGTAAGGCAAAAAGGTTTTACTCGGGAGGTCAAAGAGATCAAGGAGGTCGCAAAAGGACATTAATGCCCCGTTGCCAAAAAGCTCACCCAAAGTAAGGATACCCGCCATCTCCCAGAGCTCCAGATTGCAGCCGGAAAACACTCAGCTGGCCACTGGGAGCCCCCACAACGGGACAAGCAGGGGATAGGGTCAGATAGTCATAGCCCCGGGGAACCCCCGTCTTAGACATTCCCAGGCTGCCCTCAGAAGGAGGCATTTTGGCACCTTGTTTGATAGCCAGAAAGTCGCAAAGGATTGAGATGGCCGAAGCGGATATCTGCTCGAGGGAGTCCCACCTCATCCATGTGTTGTCCAGCCAACCAGAGGGCCACCCGCTGAAGCTGAGCTGCAAGGTAATAATGAGTTAAGTTTAGGGCCCCCATTTCACCGTCTATTGGGGGAGTTGCAGAGCATGCAATGCTACCTGTTTCCCTCCATTGCCCCAAAGTAGTTTGAGCAACAGGGAGTCAAGATCGCAGCGGGTGTGTTTGAGGATAGTGACTGGGAGATTGGAGAAGAAGTACAGTTGTTGGTGCAGCATCCTCATCTTGGATAATGTGATGTGGCCTGCTGCAGATAGCGCACGGTAATCCAAAAGTACACCTGAGTTCTAAGAGAGCATCTGACCTTGCCAAGGTTACCCTCTAGGAAATCCACCTCCCTATGATAGATTTGTATCTCATGATATTTAAAAGTTCGAGAAGCCCACCTCAGGGCTTTGGCACCCAGCCGCACTCGCCTCTTAAGAAGGTGTTCTCAGAATGGGAAGATTATAGATTTATTATAGTTTACACGTACGCCAGATACTTTTCCAAAACAATTTAGGATAGAGGTAACAGGTTCCAGATCTCCATAGACAACTAAGAGATAAAGGATAATGCCATCCGCATATAGTGAGATGGCGTGTATTTGCAGTCCTACTTTATTCCCCAATCTAATCCACTAGCGTCGAGGAGGACTGCCAGCAGCTCTAGCGCCAGTACAAAGAGCAGAGGAGGATAAGGTCATCCTCGCCTGGTACCCCTGGCCACTGGGTACGCCCCTGACACATGGCGGCCCATTCAAACCCTGACGGGCGGGTTGGTGTAGAGTAGTCAAATCCAACTAATCAGGTGAGAGCCAAAGCCAAATTGGCAGAGTGCCCAGAGAATGTAATCCTAATTCAGGGAATCAAAAGCATAGATGTGTCTAATGTTTAGTGAGGTATTGCACAGTGGGATGAACTCATTCTGATCTGCGTGGATCAGGGTTGGTAAGAGAGGCTGGATACGGACTGCAAGAATTTTGCTGATAATTTTGTATTCAACAGATAGGAGGACGATCGGTGGTAGGAGGACCGGAGTTTAAGGTTATGTCCCATTTCTAGATAGGCACTACCAGTGCCTCACGGAGTGTGAATGAGAGGGAGCTGCTATCCTTCACCTCCTGATACATCTTCAACAAGCGAGGCAACAGGGCAAACTCATTTTTTTGTTTAAATCTGTTTATTGCATTTTCTTGTTACAATCCAGTTATTCAGGCAACAATTAATTAAAATGTTACAGTAGCAGCAGTTGCATCATAATATTGTGAGTTAGATTACCATATGTTATTGCTAGAGCTGGGATGCGTTGTACAATAATGTGTTGCAAGAGTTGGAGAATAGGTAGATACATCCAGTTCTCAGGAATACTATGAAGGTGCTTCTAGAGAACACAATGCAGTTACCGGTGAGCAATTGACACACATTTCTGTAAGTAACGATAAAGGTAACAATTATAATAACAAGGAACGTTCAGCCACAAAGAAACCCATCTCCCCTCCATTCTGTCAGTTACAGTGCAGGCAATCAAAAAGAGAACCGAAAAACGTGGTAATGGTCTCCAGTGCTTAAGCGGATTCTGAAATTGAAAGCATTGTAGTTGAACATGTTGCAGTGCAGGTCTCTGTCTCAAGGATGGACATGGACCGCTCCCCCTCCATGGCCACCATACCATCCCTTGGTGATGCGTTTAATAAGGTGGAGTCACCATGAGTGTCAGCGTGTAAGTCAGTCATAATAGTATCCCTGGGATATTTGCAGAGCCACAAATTATCTTCCCTGTGTAGGGCAACACTCTCCTCCTGTGCCCAGGCAGTGAGAGAATGTATATAGACCTTGAGGGGTGGGGGATCAGGCGCTTTCCACCTGCGGGTGATGAGTCTCTTGGCCAGTAAAAGGCCCAGCTCAGTAAATCGGGACATGACTCTATATTTCATGTCTCTGTGGAATAGGCCGAGGCGACAAGCCTCCCATGTGGTTGACAATGGTCCAGCAGTATAATGAGACAGGCAATGTGCCACTCCCTGCCAATATTGGTGTAAGTGGGGGCAAGCCCAGAGTATATGTAGGAGATCCGCATTTACTAAGTGGCACTAAGGACAGGAAGCATCTGTTTGGGGAAAGTACTGGTATATGTGGCAGGAGTAAGGTAAGCTCGGTGCACAATGTATAATTGGATGAGATGGAACCTGGTATTGCGAGGAATTTGAACGGGACTTTCGAGGATACTAGACCACTCCTTATATGTGCAGGGGCGATTCAGGTCAGTCTCCCAATGTTTGCGGAGAGGTGTGAGCGACGGCGCAGTGTGTATGCACAGGGAATCAGCTAGCTAGTGTATCAGGTGTCTGCCCTGACCCAACACGTGAAGATATTGCAAAGTGAGGTGGGTTGGAGGTTCATGGGTCATGTAGCCCCATGTGTGTCCCAGTGCCCCAATGAGAGAATTGTGAAGGAGGAAATGTCCAGGGGTAGGCTCTCATCCACCATCAAGGACTCATATGTGAGGAGCTTCACATCTCTGTGAAGGTCTCCTATAGTGTGAAACCCTGCCTCGTGCCAGACAGATAGTTCTGCCATGGTAGTGATGTGTTGCCCCCTGGGTGTACCTAACAGTGCCAGTGCAGGGACGTAAGTGGTTGTTGCTTTTGTGATATAGAGGCAGCGGCAGAAGCAGTGGTAAGACACGAGTAAATATATAGGTTTGGGTAGTGGCGCCCTAGCACATGGGTGGGATAGCTTTAAAATATTGAAAAGAGTCCAGGCAGGATGCGACGTGGCAGCATCAGCCAATTGGAGGGAGGCTAGCCATTTGAACAATCACTGCAATTGGGACGCCAGGTAATAGTGCTCGAAGTTAGGAACAGCGAGCCCACCATCATTCGTTGGTTGATAGAGCTTTGCAAGTGCTACCCGACAGCGGGAGCATTCCAAAGGAAGTCTCTCATAACTAGTTTAAAGGACCGAAAAAAGGTGGTGGGGATATACAATGCAAGATTGGTAAAATAATATTGGAGGCAGGGGAAAGACACCATTTTAAGTAGGGCTACGTGTCCCACCACTGACAGGGGCAGTGTCTTCCAAAAGGTCATCTGGGCCTGTAATAAGGTGATGGTTTGGGTCAGATTGCCATCAAACAGGTCTGCGGATGTATGGAATACACGGATGCACAAGTAATGAAACGCAGTGACCTGCCAGAGGAGAGGGACTTTAACAAGGGCGAGACCAGGGTTAAGGGTGGCCAGACTCGTTGAGAAAAGGCAAGATTTGGTCCAATTGACCTTCAAGCCAGAGAGGCCTGAGTATCAGTTGAAAGTCTGTGCGATCGTGGCACGGACTGAAGAGACATCTCGAAGATAAATAAGCAGATCATCCACATAAAGGGAAACAGAGTGGGCACCATCTCCCAAAGCTATATCCCATGTGCAACCCTGCACGCATAGAGCAGCTGCCAGGGGCTTTATAGCTAAGGAGAAAAGTAGTGGGGAGAGCCCTAGTGTGTGTCTCTGCATATTCAAATGGAATCAGATATGAGGGAGCCTGTCTTGACTCTAGCCAACAGTAGGCTTTACAGGAGGTGCACCAATCTGATGAAGCAGTCGCCCATACCACTGTGGGGTAATACTGTGAAGAGAAAGGTCCACTCCAGGAAATTAAAGGCCTTCTCTAGGTCCAAAACCAGGCAGCCCGCCCAGGGACAGAAATCTGGGGCATACTTAAGGATTCGGAAAAAAACACCATCAGTTAAGGGAGGTGGTGCGACCTGGAACAAACCCATTTTGGTCCGGGTGTACCAATTTTGGGACTTGAGGTGCCAGCCGATCTGCAAGAATTTTCACTAGGATTTTGTAATCGGTGTTAAGTAGTGCTAATGGCCTATATGAGCCCAGGGCCTCGGGGTCTCTGTCTGGTTTAGGCAGTGCAACATGGAGTGCCTCATGGAGAGAGTCTGGAAGACAGGAGGATGCCAGGGCTTCCTCATATACAGTGTGTAGGTGGGGTGCCAGAAGCAGGGCATAGGCTTTATAAATTTCTGCGAGTAGTCCATCGGGACCAGGGGTCCTGCCAGTGGCAAGGTGTTAGAATCGACCCGGGATTGCTTATGCAGTGCCCTATATAAGTTAGCATTCGCGGCACCATTTTCTGTTCAGATGCCATTTTGAATGATGATTGAAGGGGGGCGTGGCTAACCGCATGGCGGCTGGGTAATCGCTGAGCTCCTGGCCCAGGAACCTCCATCTGCGCCACTACATACCATTAATGGTGGCATCCGCTCCCCAAAAGTGCTATGGGAGGCAGTGGAGGCATGGCGGATTCAATATTGGTGTCGGAATCTTGCCGATCTGGGGTGAGACCCCGCTGCAGGGAAAGTACGTAGCGGCCCGGTGCGAGGAAAGATGGCGTCCCCCTTCTTCTCCTGATGGAGGAGGCATCGAGCTGGACCTGTATTGTGAACCCGAGCGATCTGCGGTCACCCCTGTGACCTTTCTACATTCAGGAGGAGCTTGCTGCCCCACCGAACACCCAATGGGACCCACAGCGAGGTGAGCCGTGACGCGTTGCATTTGTCGGCCTCCTGGCCCGGAGAGTGCCGGAGGGGCTGGCAGCGGTGCGGTGCCTGGAGCGGCAGCGCCTACAGCAGGGTGGGCCGCCGACGGCATGGCCTGTTGGGAGGGCGCTGCAGACTGGATTCAGTGCCCCAGAGCGGCCCATGTTATGTAAAGGAGTCCGGGTCTTCACTGTGTGTGATTGATCTAGCGGGCTCTGCGCCAGAAGCGGACCCCATAAAGTGAAGAGTGCGGCTATTCCTGGGCTCGCTTGAAGAACCGCATTAAGCGTCGGAATATATCCCATGCTGGGACCTGTAATTCTCTACGGCGCGCTGTGCTGTGCAGCAGTAGATTGGGCCTGGCACTGCCCTCACGGGGCAAACAGCACGAGCAAATGGAGCACCAACCCCAGTAGATCCGGCCTAAGTGTGGTCCTCTGGCCCCCATTGAGCGCATTGGTACCTGGGAGCAACTGACTGGGAATGGATTATCAGATATGGACTTTGTGGCAACACAGGCACAACTAAGAACCGTATCATACCTGGCAATTCCTGGATGCGGGCAGGCAGATCGATGCCTTAGGGTGACCGTGGGGGCGCTGTCCGGAGCTGAGCACTGTGGTGGGCAGCATGTAGTACTGCAGCGAGACCATTCTCCTCTGATATGAGCTAGGCTGCTAGCTCTTGCCAGTTCCAAAAGATTCCGAACTCAAATAATGCCTGGGGAGTGTGGCACAGAGATACTTGGCTGTGACAAGACTGGTGCAGGGGCCTGTTCGCCACCGGAGCCCTACTAGCAGACACAGCACAAACCGATTAGAGCTGGTAATAGTCAAGGAGTAGCAGAGGTAGCATCTTTTGTGCTTGACCCGGTTGGTAGAAGCATACATCTCTTGGAACCTGGTCGTCCCCTGTTCCGAAGTGGCGGATCGCTGCAGCGAGATCGGCACTTCCGAGGGGTCCATATCTCAGAGCAGTCGCACCTATAACACCCTCACTGGAGGAGTCAAGAAAGATTACTACTACGGCAAGCAATTGCCTTAGGTGAAACAAGTGCTAACCTCCCGGAAGTTTCTCTGGAGAAGTTAAGTGTGACTGTGAAGTCTACGCGGTACGGACACTAACTATAAAAAATATACCAGCCCTGTAATTTCACAGCTGACCCTGACACGATACCAGTGACAAAATGGGACGTACGAAAGGCAGGAACCAAGATACAGAAGAACCTAACATGGCCTCGACCACCTCCTCCATAGAGATGGTCCCCCCCACTGCTGAAGGCACACAGCCGGACAAACTTGATCTCATCCTACAAGAAATTTGGCAGTCACGTACGCTGATGGAGCAGCAACTGGGTTCCCTTACGGCAGACATTGCTATAATTTGTGATGACCACAAGAAACTTGCCGAAAAGGTGGCTGCCAACAAAACAGCAGTGCAGGAGTTGATCCCAAAACAAAAAGAACACTTGAGTGAACTGGAACGGATGCAACACCAGATTGTAAACCTACAGGAGAGGATAGAAGATGCAGAAGGAAGGTCACGCCGAAATAACGTGCACATTATTGGCCTGCCAGAAAACGCAGAAGGAAAAAATGCAATGCTCTTCATAGAAACCTGGCTCAAGACACTCATGCCACCGGGACGCCCGACTGACACTTTTTGTATTGAAAGAGCCCATAGGGTTATTACGCGTAGAAGAATACCGGGGATGCCGGCCCGACCGGTTGTGACCAGAGGCTTAATTACAGAGACCGTAACCAGATACTGCAAGTTGCGAGGGAAAAAGCACCAATCACAAAAGACAAAGCACGCATTTCCTTTTTTCCTGACTACACTCTCCAAGTGCAGAAGCAAAGGGCGCAATACCATGGAGTTAAGCAACACCTACAGACAATACATTTTAAGTATGCCCTTTTATTCCCAGCAAAACTTAAAATAATACATGAGGGAAAAAACAACTTTTTTGATACCCCAACGGAAGCGTGGGAATGGATCGAACATACTTTCCCAGACCTTCCTATCAACTCAGCTCTTCGGCGTGGAGACGCAATCCAGGCAGCGGCAAACACAGCGACAATGATTAAAATCTAAACGATATGACGATGACACGGCTCCAACACCCGCACAGGTGCTGGAAGAACAGAGAAGGGCTATTATTTCCGCTGCTACCTTCAGAGAAACAAGAACGGTCACAGATGACGAATCATCTACATGAGATGCGGCCCAATCAGAACCGGACCATAGCCGGCCGCTGTTTTCCTCGCTGTCCTCACATGCGGGGAGTGCACTCCTCAATTAAGAGTCAACAGTGAGCCCAATCGAAATGGACTTGATTACAACACCACAGCGGATCTCCTGGACTGCCCCTTGTAGGTAATATAATTACTGTTGGGAGAAACGATTTTGGGTTTCCCCCGGAGGAGGTAAGATTATCATTGGGACACTTTGTGCACTCCTCATGTGACAGAGTAATATCACTAGTCATCAGATTAAGGCGGGTGTCTGCTCTTCACCATTCTCTCAGAGACTTGAAAACTGACTCATGGTGCGGGTGGTGGGACCCCTGGGCCTGGGGCTGGCGGTGCCCGCCCTCTACTGTGTTTAAGGGAGGTTTTCTTTTGGAGTACTAGTGGCTCCCAGAGTCACTGTTAGCCATGACCCCCAATGCAGAAGCAAATGTTAAATGTTTTGAATTATTAAGTATTGTTATTACAGTTTGGTCGAACCAAGTTTTACAGTTGGACCGTGTATTGGGATGTTTGACTGGGGTGCTGACGGGCCGGACTTCACGGAAATTTTTTACTGACTGGTTTATCCCCATATATCTTGATGGCTAGATCTGGTACGGCACAACTCTATACTTGCCTCACATGGAATATTCGGGGAATGGGTTCTCCTCACAAGCGGCATAGAGTACACGCCCAATTGATCTGACGAAAAGCACAAATAGTGTTTTTACAGGAAACACACCTAACCGCACTGGAAGCTACCAAACTTCACAAGAAATAGAGAGGGCAATTGTATAATACGGCTTACTCCGCTTTCGCTCGTGGGGCGTCCATTTGGTAACGATCTGGGGTCCCGTTCGTATTACAAGAAAACCGGATTGATAAAGAGGGCAGATATGTCCTGATCCGTGATATTCTGGATGGGAGCCCGATAGTGCTAGGAAGTCTGTATGCCCCTAACTCAGATCAGGAACCATTTTATGCCTGAATTAGTGCAGCACTGGCCGATTGGTCAGATGTTGGCTGGATACTGGATGGCGATCTCAATGCGGTTATGTAGTCTTAGATAGATCTCACCCACCCCTGACGGGGGCCCAATCAATACGACAAACTAAAACATTACTGAATTGGGTACAGGGTTGGACCTTAACAGAAGTATGGCGTAATCACAATAAGGAAATGAGAGAATATTCATTTTACTCTGCCACTCATGACCTACACACACAAATTGATTATATATTATGCAGTTTGTCGCTCCTTACACAGACTACCCTTGTGGGCAAAACAATTTCAGATCATAGCGCGTTAGAGATCACATTCACATGGGGGCGTGTCCCAGCTCCAGTCCCCACTTGGCGCCTTAATCCCAGTCACCTAGAGGATAGGGCATATCACGCAACACTAGCCTCCACCATAACCCATTATTTTACCGAAAATACTGGCACGGCATCTTCTATAGGACTGGAACGGGAGGCTTTTAAGGTGGTAATAAGGAGTACAGCTATTAGCACCTCCTCCGGAGCCCGACAACAGGTCCACAGAGACCTGCAAGACACTGAAGATAAACTGCATACACTCGAAACTGAGGCGGCCCATAACCCCATGGCAAAACCAGATCTCCAGGAGGCACGCAATAAATATGCGGCATTACTTGATCAGCTATGTGTAATAGACTATCGTACATATCTACATAAAACGCATGCAGAATCAGATAGACCAGGTACCTTACTGGCACAGATTCTTAGTAATGCTAACCTCCCCATACCTATAACAGAAATTTGGTTGCCCCAACATATTAAAGCCGTTACACAACTGGATATTAATAAAGCCTTCTATGATCATTACAGAGCACTGTATACCGCTCCACTGCGGATTGACTACTCGGAAACTAGCGCATTTTTAGAAACAGTAGAACTTCCGCAGGTGTCAGACGAGAATAAGACAATGTTAGCTGACGCTATAACACTTATGGAAATAAAAGCTGCAATTAAGGATCTTCCTAAAAACAGAACCCCAGGGCTAGATGGCCTCCTAGCAGAGTTTTATACTGCCTATATGCAACAATTGACCCCACAACTACAGAAAGTATATAAGGATGCCTTCGAAATAGGCGCATTGCCTCTCTCTACAACACAAGCATTAATAACCTCTCTTCCTAAACCTGGGAGAGACCACTCTCGGTTATCTGCATACCGTCCACTTTCCTTATTAAATACTGAATTTAAGATATTAAGTAAAATTCTAGTCAATCGTTTACAGCCCCTCGTACCGAAGCTAGTACATATGGACCAGTGTGGCTTTGTCCCTGGGCGCAGCACTTTTTTGAACATACGCAGACTGTTATGTTATGTTATGTTATGTTAATAAGCTTTTAAAGCACACTTCTACCCAAAGGTGTCTTGGCGCTAGCCGATGCCTAACTGTATACTAAAAAACTATAGCTCAAAATGCTATTGGGAGAACAGCCATAACTGTGTAATGTTATGTTTCCTTGTGCCACGGAGAACCCAGAGGCAGCGTGCATCTCATTAGACATTACTCAGGCATTTGATACACTGAGCTGGGTGTATATGCTGGCCGCTCTACAGAAATTCGGGATCCCACAAGCCTATACCCGTTGGATCCAAGTATTGTACCATCTTCCCACAGCAAGGGTTCACACAGGTTCACATATCTCAGAATCATCAAATTCAACGGGGCACTAGACAGGGCTGTCCTCTATCTCCCATATTGTTTGCCCTCACCCTTGAACCGCTAGCCCACAGACTACGAGCGTCCCCAGCGGACTGGGGGATAACTGTAAATAGTGCCCATCACGCCATATCACTCTACGCGGATGACATTATCCTATACACTAAAAGGCTTCAGAACAACTTGGACACTGTAGCACAACTTTTTACACAATTTGAACGCATAGCAGGATTAGCAATTAACTATGAGAAATCCTATGCCTTCCCCTTCGGCACTAATATGGAAGACCTAACTATTCCATTTGAAAACCGTGAGATAACAATAGCTCATAATACTTTCAAATACTGAGGGATCCAAATATATAGAAGCAAAACCGATCTTATAGAAGGCAATCTGTATAGAACAATTCGTTCCCTGCAGGCCCAAATTTCTTTTTGGACATCACTGCCCCTCTCGGTAGCTGGACGATTAGCAGTTTCTGAAATGGTTATACTTCCGCGCTTACTTTATTTCTTTACAAATCTCCCAGTGGTAATCCCGAGGGCAGTATTCGCAACCCTGAACACATTATTAACCACTTTAATATGGGGCACGCGCCGTAGACGCCTAAGCGTAGCAAAGCTACAACTTCCATCGGATGCCGGGGGAATGGGCGCTCCAGACTTTTATGCTTTTTGCCTAGCATCACAATTGCAATGGCTCTCATACTGGCTGGCAGGCCGAAATCTGCAGGAAATTGTGTATACGGAATGTATGCTGGCTCAAGGCACATTACATAAATTGTTATCCCCAAGTGGAACAATTCCACACACTGCAGGAACACTCCTCAGAACTGCACTCACATACTGGAAGCAGGCATCAAGTTATACGAGTACCCTCCCTGCATATGCTCCAAATATACCACTATTGGGAATCCCGACTAATCTAGGAACACTCACTACCCGTAAATTAGAACCCTGGCTGCAGGCCGGAGTGACATCAATTGGTGACTTATTTGGGGACATTTTGTGAGTGAACGGGGAGTCACGGAGACGCTATTCATGACCCACGTGAGTTTGTCACGGTATGTTAAAAGATATTGGGAGCCTAATGGGGCAGAACCAAACACTCACGAATTGGTCCACCTAGTGTACCTCATGGGGACGGGTAGCCACTTAACACGCTGGCTGTATCGGGGCATACACACACACCGACCCACTCCGCTTACTGTAGCACGTACTAAATGGGAACACGACATTGACAGGCCACTGTCAGACAAAGAATGGCCATCGATCTTAGAGTACCCGAAATGAACCTCCCGCAACACTTGTTTCAAATTTATTCAGTACATGATAACGCAGAGAGCATACCTAACCCCACATAAAATACATGCTTTCTTCCCTACCATCATGCCTCGTTGCCCTAGATGTCCTGAACAAGATGCAGATTTATTGCATATGCTTTGGGCTTGCCCCTGCCTGGGACGATACTCGGGCGGAATCACCACTGTCCTAAGAGAGGTCATAGGGGATATGGGGTGGCACAAAGCAGAGACAGCTATATTGGGATAATATAAAAGACGTAAAGAACACAAGGTGCGAGCCAGATTTGCAGATCTGGCTTTATTACTTGCTAAACGAGGTATCACTAGGAGATGGAAATCCCCTAAAATGGGGGTTGGCAGAGAGCGTAGCTATCCGTAGAGAGGAAAAAAGAGGCCTAAGAAAGGAACCAATCGCTATGATCTGGGATCAATTGCTGGAAACCTTCAAAATTACTGACATTCTTACTCCATAAGCCTTAGTAAGTATCACTATATTTAATTATTAGGCCCCTACCCAAATAGGAGATACTACTTTCGCAGCCGTGACTTCGCAAATGCCAGGATCATGATTTCCTTTTTTAATTCCCTTCATCCCCAGAATATAAAGATCCTACTTAACTAGGCGAAGATCATACTATTAGTGTTTATTAGCTAGGATCTTGATATAGCCTCACTAGTTGGAACCTTTGGTGGTCTGTGCCGGCTCGTCAGCAAGGGTGGGGAGAGGGGAGTTAATAAAAATGTATATTACTGACTAGATCTTGATCCAGGAGGATAGAATAATTATTAAAATATTAGCAGGATGGGAAGAGATAATATAGTAGGATGACAACTGCTCAACTAGAACCCAAGGAGTTGGGACTATTATTATGGTGCAAGGCTCTGTTATGTTAAGAGTGTATTTGATTTATGTCATCATCATGTATATATGTGTAATCCTGCTGTGCAGAAAATGTTTTTCGAAAACATCTTTTCATGTACTGTAACTGGAAAAAAGAATAAATTGAATACAATTTGTTTAAAAAAAAAATTTGAATGATGATTGAAACTAATCCTTTACCGTTTCCGAGATAAAGCCTCTGTTAAGTTTTGTTTCTGAAATGTTGCAGTTTTCCTTCAGTAATGAATAGACTGTTCATATTAGTGCATTCCTTTCTCACTAGATAGAGGCTCTCTCCCACTTGTCTGATGGCGGCCGCAGGGTGAAATGACCTTGGACTGTGCTAGGTTGTGTGAGATACGAGAACCGAAACCTATTTTTTGTATTTCATTGCCCAGCTGCATCTGTCTGAAAAATTCCACTGTAGGCGTGTCTTTGCTCTACTATGAAGCATACATAATGTATCTCTATGCTTGTTGATTGCAGTTCCCTCTGTACCATACCTGGTATATTCTCCACTGTTCTTCCAACTCTTCATTTGGTATGGAAGGCTGAGAGGTGGTCCGAGGAGACCTGGGTGGCCTCAAGCGGGTCACTTCCTTCAGTTGGCGCCGAACAGGGACTCCTTCGGGTGATTGATCCATCCCTTGCCGCAGACGGGGGGAGGACTAGGGCATCGTCGGGTCGGACTGACGGCTCAACGATCCCTGTGCAAAGAGTTTCTGTTGCTCGCAGCTGCTCCTTCTGTCCCACCGGGCGGTACCTCGCCCAGTGGTCATCCCGACTGGAGTCCTGAACGATGAAACCCTTGATCTGACTGTTTGGTCTGAGGAGTCAGCAGTGGAGAACCAGTTTGTTTGTACTACTGATATCAGGTGAGTTTGTTTTGGTTCTTTGTGGATATGGTACCATTTGGGTTGAAGTTTGGTATGGTCTAAGGACTGTCTTGATAAAAAGCGTTTGCAAATACTTTGCCAGGTAAAATAACGATTTTGTTTTTTCCTTTACAATGCCTGGATTTAGTAAGCTTTGGAGTATGTGTTGTCGTTGTTGTTCTGCAGATGCTCGGTTGGAAGAAGCTCAGCCTGTGCCTCCTGAAGGTAGCCCTAATTTTGATATGTATGTGAAACATGGTCTTGGCCCTATTATGTTTAGTACATTATGGCACAAATATACGAGGGACAATGCTGAGTTGCAGTGGCCTTTGACAGGCTCTTTTGATGAACAGAAGATTGGCTTTTTACAGCAACAGTTGTTAAAGAGACGAAGTAGGCAGTCGATGTTTGACTCTCTTCGAACCTGGCAGAAAGAGGCTAAGCAAAGACGGTTAAAAATGGAGAAAGATGCATGGAAAGGAAGGATGCAGACTCTTACACAGAAAGCTGTGGCGTATGATAGAGAAAAGCAGGAGACAGGAATAGAATGTGAGGATAGGAGATTTTGGTTGCATATCGACAAGTCTTATGTGGTCAAAGAGGACGATGATACCTTTGTAGAGGAGTTGTTAGATACTAGACCCCCGCCTCCTTATGCCCTGCAGAGGATATACCCCGTTGTCTCTTTGTAGACACACCAGCCTGTCTCGTCCACTGAAGCTGCCCCTGTATCTACGACTGTTGTACCCACAGCTCCGGTTACTGTGCCCCCAATTCTTTCTCTTCTTTCGCCATCCTTGACAACTGTAACCTCCATTAGATCCACTGCCCCTACGTTTGTTCCCTCTGTTCTTTCTCCTCCTGTGCAATCATTGACTACAGTTCTACCTATTACTCCTATTACCGCTCCTTCGACAGTTATTCATCCCCCGATGTTTTTGGATGCTGATACCCCTGTACGTGGGTTTGAAGACAGGGATTTGGTGAGATTTAGGGAACGAACAGGTCCATTGATGCGATCTGAAGTGGGGGAGGAAGAGAAGAGGACAAGAGCGAGTCAGGCTATGCGGTGGACTCGTAATGCAGTTTATAGCGTGGAAGATATTTGGCAAGTTATACGTGATTTTGAGCCCTTTTTGCAATAGCATGCTCTTCAACATATGTCTGCTACCTTGATTGATCTTTGGCATACACACATTGGGTCGGAAGCCCCCCAAATCTTATCTGATATCAGAGACTGTGTTTATGTCACTGATTTAGAACCAGGACAGGTGTTTGGTAATGTTTCTACCATAGTTTCTTATAGAGGTCGGTTGTATGATAAGAGCCCTACATAAATAACTCAGTTTCCTATGCTTGAAGTCCACCCAATTGATCATCCAGAAATACCTGCATTGACGGATCAGCGTGGTGTAACCACCAGACCGGCCGTAGCTGCCCGTTTCCAGGAGCAATGGGTTTATACTCCATGGAAAAGAAGTGAGGTTTTATCCCTTAAGGCTACTCTGCCCGATCCTAGGAAAAATCCCACAGCTTATTTTAAGGAATTAACAGAAGCTGCCTCTTTTACTGTAATGACTCTTGCTGATATTGAAATGTTTTTTGGTCTTCTTGTTCCGGTTGATATTTGGCGGCAGGTGCATACTCAGGATCATGTTGCTGAGCTGGGTGGTACATGGGATGTGATTAAGGGATGGGATCAAGAAAGGAAGCCAGGAGATAAGCCGCGTGTGGAGATACTCGTTTTGCCTGGTCGTATTATTACATATATGCATACACTTATTCCACCTAAGAAAGTAAGTTTGGACAGATTGACGGCTTGTCGACAGAAGAAGGATGAGAGTGGATCTGATTTCTTTACTAGGTTTGAAGATACGTTTTTGGAATAAAGTGGGCAGGATATGTCCATGGAGGGAGGAGTTTGTTTGTTTGTTGACAGGTTTGTTACTAATCTTCTTCCTGAAATAATGACTAGTTTGCAAGCGTCTGAAAGTACTTGGTCTACGTCTTCTCCCTCTCTTATTTTGAATATGGCTCAATATTATGAGCACCGAGACCAGGAGGAAAAGGATAAAACTGATAAAAAACACAATGATTTAAAGATGAAAGTGTTGTTGCAGCAGGCATTTCGGGGAAATAGCAGGGGACGGGGAGATCCTTCTCGACAACTCCCACGTACTAGGCAGCCTACTATGACACCTTTAGGACAAAATCAGTGTGCGTATTGGAAGGAGGAAGGACATTGGCGTAGGCAGTGCCCTGTGCTTTTACAGAAGGTTTCGTCCCCTAGAGGACGGGGTTCTGGTGGTAGAGGCTGTGGGACCGACAGAAATCAGAATGCTGTGTCACCTGTGGGCCGCTCTGACAATAATTATTTTGATGACCCTAGAGATGGACAGTATTATCATGATGATTATGACGTGGATGATGTGACAGGTATGTCTTATAGCTAGGACAGCCAGGGACAGGGTGGGGGACCAGTTCAGATACCTGTAGATCGGTGTGGTCCTTATGTCACAGTGGATTTGCAAGGTTGGACTAAGGAATTTTTAGTGGATACAGGTGCGACAAAAAGTTCTGTCTCTCGACATATGGTCCATGGGGCAGCCCTGTCTGGCCAAAATAGTGTTTCAGTAGGTTTTTCCGGTGTACCAGTTGTCAGTCCCATTTTGCGCCCCCTTGCGCTCACTGTTGGTCCATTTACTGTGGAGTCTCCATTCTTGTTAACGTCTAATTGTGGTGAAAATTTGATGGGATTGGACTTGTTGAAGAAGTTGCATGCTACCATTTATTGTTCTCCTGATGGTGTCTATATTACCATGGGCCCGCATGTGAGCACCAGTCAGTGTTTGTCCCAGGATGCACCCCTTCCAGATGAGTGTGCTCAGGTACCCCCCACACTATGGGCCACAGGTGATACATACGTGGGTCTATTGCATACACCGCCAGTTTCTATACAAGTTAAAGATAATGCTATTTTGCCCCGTATTCCTCAATATAAAATACCACAAGCAGGGGAACGGGCTCCTCTTCAAATTATTCAGGATTTGATACGGAAGGGAGTAGTTGAAGAAACGTCCGCCAACATTTGTAATAGTCCTATTCTTCCAGTCCTTAAGAGGACACCTGCAGGTTCCCCTGATGCTGTTGATGATGTCTATCGCTTTGTGATTGATTTGCGAGAGGTTAATGAAATTGTAGTTCCGCAGTTTCCGGTGGTTCCTGACATTAATACACTTTTAACGATGATCCCATCTACTGCTAAGTTCTTTTCTGTTATTGATTTGAAAAAAGCGTTCTTCAGTATTCCTATTCACCCGGACAGTAGGTATTTGTTTGGATTTACACTGGCCGGCAGAAGCTTTAGATTCTGTTGTGCTCCTCAAGGCTATACAGAGAGTCCTAGTATTTATAATCAAGCATTAAAAGGTCAGTTCGATTCACTGTCGCTTTCCCCAGGTAATGTATTGGTGCAGTATGTCGCTGACTTGTTAATTGCTTCTGATACGTAACAAGGTTGTAAGGACAGTGCAGTGAAATTGTTGTTGCATTTGGCACATCATGGACATAAGGTCTCTCTTTTCAAAATTTCAGTATTGTCAACAGGAAGTTGCCTATTTAGGTCACCTACTGTCGAAGGAGGGTAGGAGGCTGACCCCTGAGCGCATCAGTACCATTAATAAAATTAATAAAACTCAAAAAGATGTACGAGCTTTTATAGGTATTACTTCCTACTGTCGCCAGTGGATTCCAAATTATTCATTACTAATCAAACCCTTTCTTGCGTTAACAACGAAAGCAGTGCATGAGCCCTTGCCTTGGACGCCAGAATGTCAGCAGTCTTTTGAGCAATTAAAAACTGCGCTTTGTTCGGCTCCGGTGCTTGGCACACTTAACTATAGAAAACCGTTTGTGCTCTATGTTCACAAGATGGCTGGTTGCGCCATTTCTGTCCTAACACAGAAATTTGGGGACGAACAGAGGCGTTGTGCCTATTTTTCTGCTGTGCTTGATCCTGTCACTAGGGCACTTCCGAGTTGTCTGAGAGCAGTTGCTGCTGTGGCCACTTCAATCAGGCAATCGGCTGGACTTGTACTTGATACAGACCTCACAGTTATGATACCCCATGTTGTGAATACACTTTAGAATAAGACAAAGACACAGCACCTCACCAGTGCACGTCTTACTGGTTATGAACTGACATTGTTTGCTAAACATTTTATGATCAAAAGATGTGACACTCTGAATCCAGCCACGCTACTACCCCTCCCTTCTGAGAATGATGCAGTCGACAAACATGACTGCATTTTCCAGACGGAAGAAGAGACGAAGGGACAGGTATACTTGACTGATGTTCCCTTATCTGACCCCCAAGGAGAACTATATGTCAAAGGCTCCTGTTTTAAATTTCCAGACGGCGCTACTACTGAAACTTATGCTATCACTACATTACGGACGGTAGTAGAAACATCACGGGTCCCCTATCAGTCGGTTCAAGCCGCTGAGCTTGCTGCCCTTATCCGAGCTTGTGAATTGAGCGAAGGTCTGGTTGTCAATATTTATACTGACAGCCAGTATGCATTCGGGGTTGCACATAATTTTAGGCGACTGTGGGCGGAGAAAGGGTTTCTTACCTCTCATGGTACCAAGATTCAACAGGGGCACCTTATATTGCGGCTTTTGTCTGCTTTAACACTTCCCAAGAGATTAACAATAATTAAGTGCAGCACTCATAGGAAGGTTACTGATTACGTGGGTAAAGGAAATGCATTTGCAGATCAGGTAGCCAAGGAGACGGCCCGAAGTAAAATGAAACACATGTTTGTTGCAGGTCCATCTAGGTGGGTTCCTGAAGTTGCTTTGTTTGAAAACACTGTTGAAAGTGTGAAGGAGATACAAAGTGAAGCCACGATAGAGGAATTAGCGAAATGGCAGGAGAGTACAGCACAATTAAATGAGGAAGGCTGTTGGATTGATAAATCTGGAGAACAGAAATGGATGTTGCCTGATGCATATGTCCTTCCTGTGGTCACTATGGCCCACGGTCCAGCCCATATTAGTGCGAAAGGCATTTCTAAATTGTTAGCCCCTGTTTGGCATAATGACACCATCTCTAAGACAGCTGCGCATTTGGTGAAACATTGTATGACATGTATGAGACATAACCCAGGGAAGGGTACTCCTACACCGCCTGGTAATTTTGCACCACCCACTTTCCCATTTGAAATCCTTCAAATGGACTTCATCGAGCTAGAAAGATGTAATAATCTTAAGTATGTTTTAGTGGTTATCTGTGCATTTAGTAATTGGGTTGAGGCTTACCCCACTAAGGATAATACAGCCATTACAACAGTGAAGGTACTCCTTAAAGAGTGCTTTCATCGATTCGGTTTGCCCCGAATTATCTTGGGTGACAACAGGTCTCATTTTAATGGGAAAGTGATTACATTGATTTGTGAAGGTTTACACATTAAACAAAAATTTCATGCGGCCAATCATCCGCAGTCAGCTGGATTGGTTGAGAAGTACAATGGTACTCTCAAATTAAAATTGGCAAAAATTCAGAAGACGACAGGGTTAAAATGGCCAGATGCTCTACCGTTAGCTCTTTTGTCAACTAGAAATACAGCTCATTCTAGAACAGGCTTGTCACCTTACGAGGTCGTGTTTGGATGCCCGGCAAATGTCTGGGCAGTCCCGCATCCTCGTAAATATTCTGATATTAAATATCCTGTACTGCTTGATTACCTTGGACAATTGACAGAAAGTTTACGTTCTATCCACCAACAGGTACAGGAATCCCTACCTCCTGTACCAGAGGGGCTCGGCCATGACATTCAGCCTGGAGACTATGTGCTAGTCCAAAATTTTCAGAGGAAGAAAAGTTTGGAACCCCGTTGGAAAGGCCCTGAGCAAGTTCTGTTGGTGACACGGACAGCTGTAAAGGTTGCTGGTCGAAAGAACTGGGTGCATGCCACCCACTGCCGGAGAATTCCTTTATAGTTGCCATACGACCAGTGGGTCAAGGAGGGTATCGGTGACACCGAGTGTGAGCAAGTGCCCAGGTTTGTCCCCTTTAGTGATGCCAAATTGACCTGGACAGAAACAGATAAGGAGAACAGCGATGTTTTGAACGAGGCTGCCCCACCAGAAATACGAGCTATCCAGGAGCCTTTGGTCATTTATCTTACAGTGCCTGGGGCTGCCAGGTACAATTTGCGCCCTCGGCTGGGGGCTACTGAGTCTAAGGAGAAAACAGATTAGGGATGGACTGCACAAGATATGTAGTGCTGAGTAACAGTACCAATGATTAATTGAAATGAGTGAAAATTCTGTGTTTGCTTTGCCTTTGTCATTTGAACATTAGTCAGAACACGAAAAAGTATACTTTGAGGGTATACCACCTTTATCGACGTGGGATAGATTAAAAGAGCTTAGGACAGAGCAAGCTCCACCGCCGGTGTTCAAGAGCGCCAACTTATTGATGGACAATAGTAGCCTGTGCCAGTGAGGCTCTGACGGACACTGGGAACTTTATATGTTCTTGGATTTTCCTTCTTTTGAATTGACTATGTATCCTTTTGGCCGAAAGGTTTCTGGGGAGGAGTAGCCAATGGTTACTACACAAAGTGATATGATGTGGTCGAGTAAAAGTAAAATATTATGCGTTGTTCTTTTGATTCTGATGATAATAATACTGTGTGGGGTGTCCTGGGTTTTGGAAGGTGCTCAAAGCGTGCCTTTACGCAGTAAGGATAAGGTTATTTCGCCGAAACTAAATAAAAGAACTGCTCCGAGTAATGTATTTTTGGAAACACATAAGAGGTTCTTTGGCGAAGGGACCACTTGTTACCCCATCCAATCTGTCACCAGTCTGTGGACTGCATATCATTTGTCACTAGTAAATTACACATATACTCGACCACCTCAATTAACAGAAGGGAAAGGAGTGTTTGGGTTTGGTTATCCGAGGCCATGTCTATACCATAGAAAGCCACTGGGGGTGGGTTATCCGGGCTGTGCTAACAATACATATTGTGATAATTTTTATATGGAAGAACAGAATGTAACATTAGTAGGCTGGCATTATAAGGTGTAGACAGTCCCTTGAGAGGCCCGTTACTATCCTGCTTGTTGTCCTATTGTGAATAGTACGGATACTTCATTGTATATAAATTGTTCAGGAATAGTGTTGTACAAACACACGGTCCCTTTAGTGAATAAAGAAGATCTGAGTACTTTTGGAATGAACTCTAGGTATGCTGCAGTGGATTATGAGGGGCCAATTTATGCACACCCAGGGTTTTTCTTTTTGTCTAATGGAACTTATTCTAATGTCTATAATGGTACAGACGATGTAGCTCTTGGAATGGTATTGCCTTTGGGTGTGCCTTGTAAGCATGCCAAGCCTAAAATAAGATGGGTTAAAAAGACACTAACGAAAGAATTCTGTGAGGGAGTGACCGATATAGAGGTCAATAATTACAGTAATGGTATCACTTTTGGATACATCCTTTCCTCTATTTTCACATTGGATGGTACTTCCATGGCCAGGGGTGAAAAAGCAAGAGAATACTTTGGATGCAAGCTGCAAATTCTATTTAATACTACAGTGGCAGCTTTGCGCGACATCACCACTCAGTTGGAAAGTATGCGAATATATTTGGAACAGACTAGATATGCAGTGGATTTTATCCTAACTAAAAGCGGTGGTGTATGCACGGTAGTTGGTGATCAGTGTGTGGTCCGGATCAAGAATATGGAAAAGAATATCACCAAACACATTTGGGATATTCTTGAAAATGTCAAGGGAATGGAAGTGGGAATTTGAGTTGGTCACTTTTTGGCAGCTGGGGCTGGATTCTTGAAAAAGTGATTTATCATATCGTGGTATTGATGCTCTGCTGTATCCTTATTCAGTGTCTCCCTTTTTGTTGTTCCTATTGTACCACTATTTTCACACCCAAAAAGAAAATATCAATTCACGACATCAATGCCGCTATAATGCTTCAGAAAGATATTGATGATTTGATGAACATAGATGAAGGCATATTTGAGAATTCATCCCTCCTTGCTGTTTCACTGCCTGATGTTGATGGTATGGAATGTTCATAATTGTACCCCAATTTGATATTCTGTTCCTGTTTGCTATTTCGTTCTTTTCTGCTATAGTTGAAAATGTTTTAGCTCATGCTAAAAGGAGGGTCTGTTAGAATAGACCCGAGATTGATTATGCAGTGCCATATATAAGTTAGCATTCGCGGCACCATTTTCTGTTCAGACGCCATTTTGAATGATGATTGAAACTAATCCTTTACAGTTTCCGAGAAAATGCCTCTGTTAAGTTTTGTTTCTGAAATGTTGCAGTTTTGCTTCAGTAATGAATAGACTGTTCATATTAGTGCATACCTTTCTCACTAGATAGAGGCCCTCTCCCACTTGTCTGATGGCGGCTGCAGGGTGAAATGACCTTGGACTGTGCTAGGATGTGTGAGATACGAGAACCGAAACCTATTTTTTGTATTTCATTGCCCAGCTGCATCTGTCTGGAAAATTCCACTGTAGGCATGTCTTTGCTCTACTATGAAACGTACATAATGTATCTCTATGCTTCTTGATTTCAGTTCCCTCTGTACCAATCTTCGAGACTGTGCAGACGGGGCTCCACTCTGAGTGTATCTGAATAAAACAATTATTGGTATATTCTCCACTGTTCTACGAACTCTTCATTTGGTATGGAAGTGGGTCACTTCCTTCAAAGGGCACGAATAGCCTCCTGAATTTCAAACGGCATGATGAAGTTGTCCGACTCTGCTCTTTGATCTTGTGTGATGGATGGAAGAGACATGGTGGTTAGAAAGGTGGCAACGTCTTCTGGGGTGGCATCATAGACTGACTGTAGAGCAATGTATAATGGCGTGTCAATTCACCATGGATCACGCACTGTGTGTAGCAATAGTGCCACAATTGGATGACTGGGTTGGTCTTGTCTTATTAGCCATCCAAGGAGAGAGCCCGTTTTGTCTGCCACAGTGTGGGTCTTAGCTGAATGGGCAGCATAGTTAAGGATATGCAGCCTCTCCAGGAGTGCCATGCGTTCACACTGTGCTTCTACCAGGTGGTGCCTATTATGAGGGTCTTGCACCGTCTCACTTTCGAAGAGCAAAAGCCTACCTTCAATGCGAGTGATGTACCGATATAGTTGCCGGCGCTTGTTCCAAATTTAGTCCTAAACAATGGCCTTGAAGCGTCACCTTGAATGCACCCCACTCAGTTAATCTTGTATCCACAGTGCTGCCATTAAGATCAAAATAGTCATCAATGGCAGAGCCAACAGAGGACTGAAACGGTGGATCCTCCAATGCCATGGGTAGCAAGCGGCAGATAGGGATGTGGGGTCCTGTGTCCCATATGAGTTGAAGGCAATGGGGATTATGATGTGAGTGGGTGTGGCCCAAGCAGTCAATGTGAGTGGTAGATGGAGTGAGATCTGACGTGCTGACCAGCCCAGGAGATGTGGCGCTGAGTAAAAGGAGTACACCCTTCTGGAGGCATTGCAGAGACACCATACGTCAGTGAGATTGCAGTTCTGTAACCAGTCGCTAAGTGCCTGAGCGTTAGAGCTCGAAGTAATGTAGGGTAGTGGGGGGAACGAGCGGTCCAGTCCAGTATCAAGAACATTATTAAAATACCCCCAAGTAACCATGGGAGCCCACGCCAGTGGGGTAATACTCCAGATACTGTGCGTAAGAACATCTAGGTGACTCTTATTAAAGATTTAGCATCCCTCTGGGTCTGTCACCACGTTGTTTGCCACAAAGGGGACTCCCAGTCGGACCCAAACCAGCACCCCTCAGGCGTAGGAGGAGAAATCAGTATTAAAAATCTGGCCAAATCAGCACCATTGTAACTTAGCAGCCTCCAGGAGCATCAAATGGTGCTCCTGGAGCAGTGCGGTATGTGCAGATTTTCCATTAAGGTAGGAGTAAATAGCAAAACGACGCACAGAGGTTTAGATGCCATGCACATTCCAGGTTATCACTTTAGTGTGTGTCATGTTGTCTATGACAGAGCAGTAGTGATGGACCGCACACAGTGGAGCCAGGGCTCCGTGTGCATGTAGGAGCAGCATTGCATGAGTGGAGGTGATATGTTTGGGACTCAAAACGTTTTGAAACTTAAATTGAAGGGATATTTCTAAAAAAACAATGAATGTCATAAGAGCAGTGCTCAAAACGAGGGCCCACCCAAACCATGTAACAGTGTGTATTGGGAGGGGGGAGGGGGTAGTACAATAACCATAGCAAAAGGAACTCCAGTTGCAGAGAGATGGTAAATACCAGCCCAATATATGTAGCATGTGAAGCGATGATGACAAAGCACAGGTATTTCAGTGCACAAGTAAAGACTATGTCTGTCACCGGTGAATCATGTGGATACATATGTAATAAGATACCTGCGAGGTAAAAGGAGACATGGTTATACAACAGGAAACAAGGCACAGCTGCAATTTGAGCATTAGAACATCAGGAGCTAAGCAACATGAATCAAAGAGTTTCTGCTGTTTGTAGAGTCACTATTGGTAGGATAATTGAATCAAGCTAAGAGGGCTACGTGGCAGTGGAATTTTCATTGCTGGAGGATTGGAGTAACTCTTCCTCAGGACTGGAGTGCTGGGTGACCTCAGTGATTGCAGTGGCGTGCTTCAGCGCTTGTCGGTGCTTCACTATCATCTGCTCCTGGTCAGGGGCAGCCGTGGGTGCCGGGGAATGTGCAGTCTGAGCCGGCGTCTGCGATGGTGGCTTGTCCGGGGGCTTGAGCCGCATCATCTTCTGGCTGCAACAAACAGGATCGCTGCACTCCAGACCCCTCGAGCCAACCCCAGGAGTCTTCCGGGGAGTCAAAGAAGTGAGTGGTACCATCTGCAACCACCCGCAGGCATGCCAGAAAGAGGAGCGAGTAACACAGATCCAGTTCGCATAAGATGGAGTTGTGGTCACGGAAGTGAAGCAAGCGGAGCACCAATGTTCAGGGACTGGTGCCAGGTGGGGGCCTCTGTATCGGAAAACGATACACTCTTTAGATAGAGAAAAACTGTTACAAGGCAGCTAGAGGGAGAAGGTCATACTACCAGCGTTCCATATAAATGACTGCATCACCCCCCTCCATTCCCTCTGGGAGGCCTACAATGTGCACGTTATTCCTCCTTGATCTTCTCTCCACATCCTCTTTCCTACGTTCTATGGCCCGGACTTGCACCGACAGGGACTTTAAGGACATTTTAATTTTCTGGGACTTAGGCTGTAGAACTGCGAGAGTTTGCTCCGCTACCCCAACCTTATCAGCAAGCTTGCAGTGATCTGCATGAAATAACGTGAGGTCCGTGGCTACATTATCCATCAACCCTTCTAGGGAGGCTTTAAGGCTTTCAATAGCCTCTAGTACCGTGTACAGCTTGTTTTCAAGCGATAGGTAGCGATCAGGGGCTCCAGGTCACACATGTCTGTGGCTGGTGCATTAGTAGCAGTCGAAGAGCGCAAGGATGTGCTCTGGGTGGCCAAACGTGTGTGTTCCATGTTGATGCAGCCTATACAGCGGTATCCTGGTGTATTGGCTCCTCAGGGCCCGCTTGTAGGCAACCAGATGGCCCCAGGACACTGCAGCACGAACAGCCCAGGTCAGTAAATAAAGACTAACCTGCAAAGCAGCACCAGAAGGGTGACAGCCAAAGAAAGGACAGGAGTCATAAGTCATCAGTCTTAAGAAGGCACTAATGATGACAGAGGAGCACAAAAAGTAAACTAGGTGGGTGGGTAGGGCATTAGATATTGCAGCCAAGAATTATAACTCCTACCCATCAATGACAGATGCTCTGCAGCACTCCACCAGGTGCGGGCCGGGAAGCACCCTAGGATAAGTGCTGTACAAGCTCACAGGGCAGGCAACGTCATGTGTGTGGCAGTAATGCACAGTGTCTGTCCATCACTGTGCAGGCATTTCAATCAAGTGTGCATCACAGAAGCTCTGAAGCAGCATCAGAGAGGGCACACCGCAGATGGTGAGGGCATGGGACACCTAAGGCAGAAGAGTGAGGATGAGGAGTCTTCATGTGCTGTTCAGTGCAGCTCCCTACCGAGGAGTAGGGATGTGATGAGATACAGTGCAGCCTGTTCAGTGTAGGTGTGCTCCAGGAGAGTGGGTTAAGCAGGAGCACAAGTAGGAGCACACTGATGGAAACATAATGTCATTAGTGTGATACAGCAATAGGAGAGTGCCCTGACCGGTCAGCCTGTTGCGGGAAGCAGCATGGCATAATGTATCACGATGTTCAGGCCTCCCCAGGCGGCAGATGCTCACATGGGGGCCGTTCTGTGCCTCAAGCGGCCCGCGTCTCAGCCTGCAAATTGCCACCGGTGGCCAGGCCTACGCCCGATCCAACCTCTGGGCCTTGCGAGGTGGCTCAGGAACACAAAAGTCTGCCGGTGTACGGCACATCGGATTCAGCCGAGGTGCCACGAGGCCGCTCCAGTGCCCTGCACCTCCCAAGCCGCCACACAGCAGGTCCCAATTAGAGGCAAACAGGGGCAGTAAGCACACAGCGCAGGGTGGAAGCCGCCAATTTCTCAGTATGGCTCCACCCTTAGGTATAGGTGAGCATCAGCTGTTGAGCCTAGTTCCGATGAGGCCTTTGGGCCTTGCCTGGCACAGTGCAGTGGGGCACAGTGGCAGCGCAGTAGGTCATCTGAGTCTCCGCTCACCTGGGATAAACCGTCTTCGTGGGTAGTGGTGTCAGTCACGGCAGCTCCACAGGTACTCTCAGCATCCCCCCGCCCCACAGCACCATCAAGAGCAGGTGCCGTTGCTGTGTCAATGCACAGGCATTATGACGTCAGAGCACCATAGTCTCCTCATCTCAGTGGGCCGCTTTAAGTTCAGCTGTCATCTCCATGAATGGGTAAGGTGCTCCCAGCACCTATCAGGTGTGTTGTCGCTCCAAAGCAGTTGGATGGAGGAGGAAGCAAGGCCCACGAGGCCCACAAGGCCCACTCCCAGGGTCCAACCTACACCCATCGCCTCATGGCGGTAGGCTGAAATCAGGCAGGTGTTGCAGCCAAAGTTTCAAATGCTGTCAAAAAGACACGATCAGGTGCAGGGCTGTGTCAAGAGCTTAATTGGCAGGTTAGAATGGAGATGGCTGGTAAAATTAAGGATAAAAGGCGAATAATAGGGTTAGATATGTGGAGCCTCTTTAGAGTGCAACTGCCATATAGGACTTGCAAGCCACCCCCCCCCCCACGTACGGCGGACTCCTTTGTGGCATAGAATTTGAGAGGCAGTACATCCATTCAAGAGGAGCGGATCCTTGGGAGTGCCCTAATCGTTTCTTTGATATCCTGTGCCATAATTAGGCTCGCTAGGGTCTGCTGGTAGTCACACAGCACCTGGGGCAAGATCACCATGTTTAGGGGCCTGTATCTATGATCTGATGTATCATGGGACCCCTCCCGGTACAGTGTGGTGTAATAGATGCAGAAGGTGGACTTTATATCCCCCGTGTAGTTCGTGGTACTCCATCTGTATCCTTGATGATGGAAACAAAGGGGCACTGGTTGCATGGTGAAACGAGCCTAGCTAAGAGTCGGCCTGGTGTATCAGCCTCAGTGTGTGTAGACACCCGGTATTCCATCCAGTCAAGACATCTAAGACATTCCATCAGGGTAGCATGATTCTGCCTTTCTCTCTTTAGGTCTTATGCTAGAGAAAAGTCCATTATGGCCCTAGTCTCCCAGCTCTGCAGGGATTGTTCGACATCGCAGAGCTGATTATTGACTGTCTGGCACCTTCCCACTGCAGTAATGCAAGCACCCCACATGACCACCTTAAAGGACTCACACTCCACCAAAGAGGAGAACGCGGTGCCCCCATTGTTGACAAAGTATGATGTAATGTCTCAGCAAGAAAACAACTACGGGCAGATTTACAAGAAAGTGACTCAGTGCGTGCCGCAAGCCATTTGGCTGCGCCGCACTGATTCACTTTCAAAGCACAGGGATGCAACATATTTACAACAATATGTCACATCTCTGTGCTTCCCCCTGCACAGGCGCACAAACTGCTGCCATGCCCCGGCGCAGGCACCCTTGCACCATGGGGCAAGGATGCCTGCGTCGTGGGGAGGTTGTTTTTGTTCAGGAAGGGTTCCCTTCCTGCACATAAACAATCAGAAATGGCGTTTTTCAAGTTCTATGTGTGCTGCATTAGCACACATAGAAGTTGAAAAACTTCATTGTTTCAATGATTGTTTATGTGCAGGAAGGGACACCTTCCTGTACATAAACAGTCATTAGAGGTTATTTCCTCTTTCTATGTGTGCTGCAGAATGCAGAACGCATAGAAAGAGGAAAAAAACGAGGAGAAATGAAGACATTTCTCCTCGTTGTGCCTCCCTACGCCTCCCCTGGGGAGGCGTAGCATTCACACGCATTTCCAGATTTACGAGGAATCGTAAATCTGGAAATGTGTCTGGTTCCATGGGTGTTGAGAGGGAACACCCACAGCAACACCCATGGAACACCCCTTTCACGCAAAGTGCTGCGTGCAAAGGGGCCATATTTATAAGGACAGGAAAAGTCGTGCAGGGGGGCTTTTCCTGTCCTTGTAAATATGGAGCAGTAAAATGTGCCACTGGTACGTCACGAAAAGTGATGCACCGGTGGAGCAAGGGGCTTGTAAATCTGCCCCTACGTCTTTTAGCCATAGGTGTTGGAGCTTCGAGGTATGGATCAGTGTTGGCATTGTCCCCCAGGACATCATTAATGGATTATGATTGGAGGCCATCCTGCTAGATTTGTTGAGTATGTGGCCTGGGGGCAAGGGAGGGTGGGGAGGTACCTGTCCAATGTCAGGTCAAAAACGCAGTTAAAGTCTCCCCCCAGAATCCACTGAATTCCCAACCAGTGGGCCAAAAGTGGAGAGAGGGAGGACAGAAAGAGGTGTTTATCAGAGATGGGGGCTTACAGGCTCCCTATCACTAATGGATGCCCATCCAGTCTCCCCCATAAGAGAACATACCTCTTGTCTTTATCAATTAGAGATGCTTCAGTAACAATTGGGACCCCTGGGAATATCCAAATTACTACTCCTTGGGAAAAGGAGGTGTATGTGGTGTAAAAAGTTGACCCCACCAGCAGCGCTTTAGTCGCCCACCCTCAAACTTATCTAGGTGATTCTCCAGCAAAAAGATCGCAGGGGCCCCAGTACATCCAAGGTGTGATTGGATTTTATAATGTTTGGTAGCAGTCCCTAACCCCCTGATATTCCACATTATGAATCAAAAGTCTCCCTGTGCATGCTAGAGAGGGTATGACTATGGGCACCAGGCGAGGATATGTCACCATGCTTAGGGGACCATAAAGGGTGAGGTAAACCTCCTTGGCATAACAATTTTAGAAAGATGGTGGGAGCCAATGAACATGTAACAACCAATACCACAAACATCATAAACCTTGGAGGACCAAGGCCAACAGGCCTTCCGATCACATTCACTGTGCTCAACGTGGTGGCAGTCGCCTGGGGAAAGAAGTTGTTGCTTGGGTGGTCGGCCTGGCCAAGGGCAATGCAAAGTATATATTTCATGTCTTCCTGATAGGGCCACAAACCGATGTGACTGCTTCGAGGACGGGGCCCAGCATCATTTGTATCTATACCTAGGATGGGACAAGGAGGAGAGGTCCAATGTCTTTCAAGGATAATATATGCAGTGCTTTTCAATGTAGTTAATCTGCTGTCTGCAGTTTCATCTGTGGCCTGCCCCAGGGAGCGACGATGAATCTGAGTTGGATGAAAGATCTCGGGTGCCTTGTCTAGGGAAGAGGTCGAGTCAGAAGTAGGGTCATGGCTGATCTTAGTGCTGCATTTTGACCCTCGAAGACCTGGTCTACCTTGATAATCATCATCACCCATCTCTGTCTATGGCCAAGGCAGCCGCTGCCCACATGAGAAGCATGTTGGGGAAAATCAGGAGGGGCCCAGTCACCGTGGAGGTTCGGCGGACCTGCTGCCGCTCCAGCCAGATTCATTCCTTTTCAGGGTCTTCACAGAAATGGGTGCAGTCTTCAGTCACTACTTGCAGCTGTGAAGGGAAAAGAAGGGCGTACTTGATGTGTAAATACTTTTTAACACTAAGGAAGGAGGCTCTACAGCATTTCACCACTAATGTATAATCAGGGAAAAGCATAACTCTCAAGGAGTCACACAAAAATACAGTCCATCGACCTGGCTTTCTGCAGTATAAAATCCCAGTCACAGAATTGTAAAAGTCTGGCAACTATAAGATGAGGGAGAACCCCAGGGGCAGCTTACAAGCCTACACCCTGTGGGCTCGCTCTACCACATACATTGCTGAGAGTCCCTCCGGGGCAACAGCAATTTGAATCCAGGTGTCCAGAAATGTCATGGCATCAGCCCCCTCCAGTCCCTCTGGTAGGCCAACCACTCCAATGTTATTTCACCTCGCCCTGCCTTCCGCTTCGTCAGCACGGGTCTCAAGAATCTGCACTCAGGACACCAAGTCTTCCAGGTGGGTAGTGTGGGACTCCATCATCAGGGTGAGGTCTTGCAGGGCCAGGGTATGCCACTGAACCTATTTGCGAAGTATCCCTAAGTCAAGGGCAACCGTGTTGATTTTCTGACATAGGGCTGTTCGGGAGTCCTGTATTTCAGGCGTGGATTCTGCGCAGTCCACAGGGTGCGAAAGCCTAGCTGAGTCACTGGGGAAGCCCTCCAGGGCCATGATCTCTCCTATAACTACCCAGCAGGTGAACCAGAGCCTGAATGCATTTTCCCCATGGTGGTGTTGTGTGCAAGGTTCGGCAGGAAGGGAGGGGGCAAAAGTTGTGGTAATGCTAGGTTGCACGTGCGGGACCTGTCAGTCCCCCACCCCTTTGTGTGGTGGCAGGCACAAGCAACTCCCTTTCACCGCAGCCTTCCAAGTCCTTTAGTGCAACTCTTGTGTAGCCCCAGATTCAGTGTGCAGATCCTCCCCAGTGGAATCTCATTCATTATGGTGCGGGGGGCCACAGGGGAGAGAGAAAGATCCCAAGGCACTGATAAATCACCATCTGATGCTGTTTGTGGTCTAGAGCAGCACACAGCATAGATCCTCCTCCAAAGTTCTTTTGGGCTGCGGGTAAGTGCCTCGAGATGCTCTTCAGTCCTATGGGGAGCCACTGGTAATAGGAGGGGACCCCAGTTTCAGGCCACTCCCTCTAGAACAAGGACTCCCCACTGAGGGGGCTGCCAGACACCCTAAGGGAGTAAAGCAGGATTCAGCACTCTCAGTCTCCTACAATCTGTAGAGCCATCCAGGGCTATCCCAGTCCCCCTCCAGTTGTGTTCTGTGGCTCCCCTATCAAGGGCCGTCAGGGCCCAAAGTTTAAAGGTGGGGCCAGCCCCCATCCACACTCCTGTGATGATTGGCCCAGATGTGGCTACCAATGGGTCCTCTCTGAACTGTTTGCGGTAGGGAAGAAGTGGTAAAAGAGGATTATAGACTCCACTGTAGATGGGCCCGACCCTTCATCTCTGTTTGGCTAGGCCCTAAGCGGAGAAAAGACACAGATAATTCAGCCATGTGGGGGTGAAAGCTCTGCCAGTCCCAACCATGATCACTCTCCCCACACGCCGGAGGGTGGGCAGTCTATTGCACCCGAGCCTCTGGCGCCATCTCACTCCGGACAGGCTGCAGTCCTCGATGTAGGGTCAGGAGCCCTGCCTGAACAGAGGCGTCCCATCTCAGGTGCACCCCGTCCTTAGGTTCCTCTCACCTCCTCTTGGTGTTTCCGGGAAGCAGGTTGGCATTATGTAGTCCCCCTTCTGGCTACGGAGATAAAGGGGAAGGTTCCCATCCCTTGCTTGGGCCGCAGTGAAAAAATATTGAGGCCTCGTGGTTTTGTCGGCTGGACACAAGCTCTTTCAATTTGCAGCCACCATCTTCGTCTGTCGGTCATGCCCTTTGACCTTAACCCTTACAACATATATATATACTAGCTTTCTTAGGGTGCTGACATGATCTCTGCAAGTCGTGGAAGATAATACTTTCCATAAGTTGTAGTGAGCGAGGGAATTGCATGAGTAAGGGTATTCAAGGGGCTTCTCCCTCTCCTCCAAAGAGAATTCTTAAACGAATGGAATCAAATAGTGCACACTTTAAAGCACAATATTCCCATAAATTTGCTAGGCTCTAAAACAGTGCTCTCAAAGGGCACTCATTACATATTCATGTCCTTTTGGTGTGCCAAGTCAATGCTCCCCAGGAGCTGGCCCCATTTTATTCAAAATGGTCTGTGAGTACCGTAATATATCAAAAATGACCTCCGTTGTGCCATCATCAGTATTTTGTCAAGGCTGCACTGATGCCAAATATTTTATACAGTATGTCAGTGGCAGAACTTTGCAAATAATGGCATATATATGCCAGGGCTGATGCTTATATAAAAAGATTACCTCTTATCAGGGTTAGCATTCTTACGGTTGTCCCTATCTCATTTGCTATGGTTTTCCTTCCATATGCCAAGAATTACTTCCTATTTGCTAGTTCCAGCATTTTAGCATTTGCCTCAAGAATCCAAAAATTACCCTCAGTATGCCATGGCCCACGGCCAACTTGCAAGTATAAATAACACCACATTCTCACTCATGCTCATAGTCAAACACTCATTGTTACCTATTCATTCCCACCCACTTGCAGTCACTCTTTCTCTCTCACACTCACTATTACTCTCAATCCTTTATTCTAACTCATCTGCACTCACTCTCACTAATTCTCACTCTGACTCGCTCATATTTTTCTACTTACTCACGCTCATTTGCTTTCTTCTTACTCTCCCTCATTCTCACTCACTCTCACTTATTGTCACATGCTCTGTTTCAGACATTACCACTCTCATTCACTTTCACTCTTGTCTCATTCAGTCATTCTTTTTCATTCACACTCACTTGCACTCACTGTCACTCATTCTCACATATTCTCTCTCACTTAAGCTCATCATTCACAGTTACACTCATTGGGGCAGATGTACGACCCTTTTTTGCTGTCGCAAACGGGAATTCGGCCTGTTTGCGACCACAAAATTGGTCAGCCCAATGTACAAACTATATTTTGCGACTAGCTAACCTATTAGCGACTCGCAAAATATGGTTTGCGACTAGCTATTAGGAAGGGGCGTGCCAAGGGCACCCCTTCCTAATAGCGAGTCTGACTGCAATGTATGATTGTTTTGTGACCGCATTTGCGGTTGTAAAACACTCGCAGTTTACCACCCTTTTCAAAAGGGTGGTAAGTCACTCGCAAACGGGAAGGGGTCCCCTGGGACCACTGCCTGCCATTTTTTAAATGCATCCCATTTTCCTTTAAGGAAAACGGGCTGCATTTAAAAAAAAAAAACTGCTTTATTAAAAAAGCAGAACATTGTAGGGTTCTCAGATACATCTGCCGAGTCATCTGAAAATTCAGACTCAGGCGAAGGGCCAAGTACCTCAAGAAATAAGAACACTAACACGATTTTTTAGACAAAGACCAGGGACGGCAAAACAACGAGGTACGAACCGCACTCCCAGATGGTACAGTGCCCCAGGAGACAGACAGACGAGACAGAGATATTATCAGTGGTAAATAGGGTTACCACACCAACACATAATACTGACACTAGTCTCGCAACCATCATACATATGACTGACCAGGAGACTATTCCAATCTTAAACCTCTCCACCCACCAACTTTCTGTCAAAGAAATTGCATTGCTTAGCAAAGGACTATCCTTCGTCCCAACTGCAAAACCCAATTTCTTGGAATTGCAGATTGAACTGCTCCGTTTCTTTAGAAAGGTACGCTTACAAGCCTTTTTTCTGGATAAACCATATGAACCACAATCTGCATACACATCGTTTCGACCACCCTCCACATTCTTCCCTTCCTCGAACAGCATACCAACAGAGATACAGACCTTCGAGAAGCTTGTCTTAAAAGAAGTCATGGGCCTAGAAGAAGAACACAGCTTCATTCCATATAACCTCCCCATGCAAGAGAAAAATGCAGTACTGCACCTAAAACAGAATGAGTAACTGGTGATTAAACCTGCTGATAAGGGGGGAGGAATTGTACTTCAGGACGTAGAGGCATACAAAGCAGAAATCCGGCGACAACTGGCCAACACTGATCATTATGTGAGACTTACATCTGACCCCACTAAAGAAATACAGGGCCTTATTCATGATATCACGGAAGAGGGTAAATCCAAGGGGTTCCTTAGCAAAAACGAGTTCCTTTACCTGAATACGAAATCCCCTAGAACACCAGTGATTTATACACTTCCAAAGGTACATAAGAATGTTGAAACTCCGCCTGGACGGCCCATTGTATCTGGGTGCGGCTCTATTTTAGAGCCCCTAGCCCGATACGTAGATCACTTCATTAAGGACTTTATCCCTAACACTCAATGCTACATAAAGGACACGATGGCTATGATTAATTTGGTTGACGAATTCTCATTTGACCCCACGCAATGCATTCTTTGCACTCTGGATGTGGAGTCATTATATACCAATATCCCACAGGATGAGGGGATTGATGTCATCCAAAACATTCTTGACTTGAGACCCCGTCCACATCCAGTACCTACTCCCTTTATTTTACATCTTCTTAAAATCTGTCTGTCGCGGAATTTTTTCGCATTTGATGGCAATTTCTACCAACAAATTAAAGGGACCTCCATGGGCGCAGTTTTTGCGCCAAATTTTGCCATCCTGTACATGGATTGGCTTGAAACCAACAAGATTCTATCCACAACCAATCCATTTACCTCCAGTATATTAGAATGGAGAAAATATATAGATGATATCTTCCTGATCTGGAAGGGACGCGAAACCACTCTGCTCTTGTTCCTCAATTGGCTCAATGATCATTGCAATGGTCTTAAATTTACCTTGACACACAGCAAGAATCAGGTCGCCTTCCTTGACTTACTAATTATATCCGAAGGTGACAGGCTTTACACCACACTCTTCCATAAACCTACTGAAAAAAACACTTTACTAGCATACAATAGCCACCACCCACGCGCTTTGCGAGACTCCTTACCCTTTTCACAATTCCTTCGCATAAGACGGAATTGTTTTCGCAAAAGTGACTATTTCAAGGAAGCCAAGACCCTCTCAAAAAAATTGCTCAATAGAGGGTATCCCTGCAAACTTGTCAAGAACTCACTAAAACGAGCCTGGTACTGCCCACGTGAGACACTCCTGACTCCCAAACCCAAAAGTAATGACGAGCGGATGGTATGCGTCACAACATTCTCTCCTGTTTCTAATCTTGTGAAAAAATGTATTCTAAAACACTGGTCAATACTTAATGCAGGGAAACTGACATTAGAACGCCCACTATTTGCGTTCAAGAAAAATAAGAACATAAAGGATCACTTAGACAGGGCAGCTTTGGCACCAAAAAAACCTCGCAGACTCTTACAGAAATATGGGGTCCGCCACCGACACTAGGCCACTACCGTTGCGGAGGTTGCAGTGTCTGTAACCTTACTATTGAAAGCAAAAAATGTGTCTATGGAAACATTGATGTAACCTTAACACATTTCTCCAACTGTAACAGCCATAATGTTGTGTATGCAATCATATGCCCATGCAACCTAATTTATATTGGGCAGATGACACCGAAAATCAGAATTCGAGTTTGCCAACATTGGAGCAGACTACGTTGCCAAACACCAAATGCACCTTTGGTCAAACATTTTACAAGCCTAGGGCATACGGAGGATGATTTGAAATGGCAAGTAATTAATGTGGTCCATCCGCCTCCTCGAAGCTCTGACATCAGCAGTATCCTGAATAAGGAGGAACTTAAATGGATTTTACGCACTAACAGTCTCCATACTGGATTGAGTCGTATGGAGGACTGGACTAACTTGATCTGATCAATTTATCTCTTGAGCTGCGCAGAACATTTTCAGAAACTTTGCGATTACCGTGGTTCCTTGTCAATTGCCAGTCTGACACAACACTGAATCTTGTTCTCTCATGATGTGCACTCTAACTCTTCTTGTTGATTCACTATGTTCTTACAAATCACAGATTTAGACTGTAGAATTTGGTTTGCTGGTGCTCTCTGTCTTGCACTTTTGTATCACAAATTGAGGATTTACTGCCGCATTACTGTATAACCGTGCTATAGTTTATTGTCACCTATATTATGCACACCAGAATATGTCATGCCGCTCGGCATGTACAACTCTTGTTTTTATAAATTATGGGCCAATGTGTCTATTATGTTTTACTGACATCCTAATTATGGACACTATAATATGCCAGCTCTGATGGTGTGTACATGTCTTACTTCTAACGTATGGCTCCATATGTTGATAGAGATGTTGCTTATTTTGTCGACCACTATTGCTCAACAATTCTACAAATTCATGGACTAAATGTTGCCTCCTTTGAATGCAAATGAATATGTCACACCAGTTGATAGTTATAAATTATACCTTCAGGCTGTCCTCTTTTTATTCTCTTATCATACTCATTCTATGCCGATATTCTGCACTCTCTCATTCTATGCCGATAATCTGTACTTATCATGCTCTCTCAACTAGCATGGCTCCTTCATTTCACCGTAATACGTTATGCGGTACGGTCTAGTTTACATCTGGTACACGCATGCGCACCCACGACCGTCACTTCCGTTTTTCTAGTCACGCAGCACACGCATCCGATGTGCCTGCAAATGGGAAAAGCTCTTTATTATCACCACAGGTAGGCCACAGCGCTTTGAAACACCTTGAGCGTGCGATTATAGTGGACTGATGCCCCCGCGTCTGACCGGCTATTCTTCTACCCACAGGTATTCCCGATATCGCGCTCCATCGTGAGCCTTGATACTTAGGCCTGGCAATAGAAATTAAAAAAAACAAAAAAACCTTCCTTGACATCGGCAGAAGGTAAGCAACGGCTGCTACCTCTTGTTCCACTTAATGGGTAGGCAGGTCCTCCCTTCCTTAGTGGTAATTGTATTACTCTCTTTCAGCATTGATTCTTCACCTTACATCCCCGTGTAGACCAGGGTCCACGGGCGGGGCATCGTCCCTCTGTTCACTGGAATTGTGGTCCTCAGCTTGGACCCACAGTAAGCCTGTTCCCTAATTAGCAGACTGCGCCAACACTTATTAGTATACCGCCATCACTTATGCATTACATCTGTATGAGTAAGCATGACATCTCATGTCCCAGGGCCGGCATGCCATTACCCCCACATTATAGTCACCTCATCCTTGGAACAATATGGGTGCACAAGTGTGGTGCTAGAGTGTGTATTGTTTCACTTATTCTCTCATCACCCTTGACTTAATTTTCAATTTTCATTTTTCTTTTGATTATTGGCATACCCCTGCGTTCTTCCCTAACTTATCTCAATTTTCTCTCCCCTTCCTTCCCTCCTCCGGTCGCTCTCTCCTCCCTCTTTACCCTAACTCCTTGCCTTATTAAGGCTACCTCTCAGGCATTTAGATTGACTTGTCTTGATGATGATCCCATAACCACTGTTGGGGATCGAAACGTCGTCGACAACTACATCTTAACTCCGACTCCTAATTTTTGATTGTTGTGGAGTACAAGATGTGTTCTCTCTATCGTGACTACTGTATTCCTTATATTACCTAAAAGTCACTTTACCACTACATGCCTGAGGTCAGGAAATCTTTTGATTTCCAGAACCCTGATAGAGTGCCATGTTCTTGTGAAATTTGTAGGGGTGCATCATAATCACAGATAGCCCGCACCCGCATATATCCAGCTATATATCAATGAATGACCAGCAAAATGTAGTTATAAACCGCAGTTATCAGAATGAATAAGAAATGTAATTGTGCTATTTTAATCATGCAATGTAATGCTTAACTGAATCGTGTGTAAAATAATGCATAGAGGAATCAGCCCATGTGTAATCGAGATGCAGTAGTTTAAACGTGTACCATATTAAGTTGCACATGTAGTTCACTTTTCGCATATGAAATGTAATGAACCAATGCTTATAGAAGTGATTAATATTTGTGTGTTTAAATTGTGTAAAGGCCTGACTGCATATACGCCAGGAAAAGGCCTGTTTGTTCTTATGTTAGCTTATTTTGCAGGCAGAGAAGGTTCTCTTGGAAAGGCTCTCTGGGCACCGACAGTAGATTTAATTAGCACAGTAGAGGGTTTCTGTTGAACGTATCTTCTGTTGCAGGTGCAAGGACACATGCCTCGTTAGTTAAAGACTGGCTCTTTGTTTCACGAGTTAGAGCGATGGGAGACATGGAAATGGGAGTGCAATGGAATTTAGGGATGATACTTTCAGCGGAGAAGGTGCCTGGGACTCAAGGTCATCCCAACCGTCCAAGATGAAGTAACCGTTTCGATGGAAAAGTACAAGAAAGAAGACCTGGCCAAAGAGGCGTGACAAAAGGCGTGTTCAATTGTATTGGGTTTTGTATTAGGGATAGTGCCCCGAGGGTGGAGAGCAGAGAAGAGATAGAGGAGAGCAGAGAGGAGGACAGAGAGGGATTTGGTGAAGGAGCATCTTAAAATCTGAGCTCAAGTACTAAGTGAGTGCACTTCTTAGGAAGTCTTCACAGCTGACACCTTTTACGTACTCTTGCCTGGGAAATTCGTTAAGTAGGTATGTCATCTTAGAGTAGAGTAGGGACAGTCAAGGGGTTTTCTGTTTGTTTAGATAAATGAGGAATAACATAGAGATTGGAGCTGTTATTGCTTGTCTAATACTTCTGGAGTTAACGATTCTTCTCATCCTGAGTCGGATGAGACTCCTGCGTAGAATGCTATTTGTATTAGTGCCAATGTATTTCTTTAACCTCGTGTTGAGGTGCTTGCACGTGCAGTTATTCTTGGCTGTAATAAACCCACGAAACTGAATTCGGAGTCAGTGGTCTTTGTAGGAAAACTAGAGTGAAGAAGAAGTGATTGCATAACTGAAAAAGATTTTCTTCCCTTCACACTATTCAGCAGGTAAAAAGATCCTGGCGACTTGGAGATCCTTAGAAAAGATCAGATAAGGATCAGCGTAATCAGTTGGTAGCAGAGTAGGATGGTTACCTCTGATAGTAAGGGGAGATCTAGATTAGGATAAGAGATTAGTTGCCCCATAGAACCCCAGTGATGGTGATCCAGTGGATAGCAAGAGGAGGACGTCGGCGGTCGCTGAAAACTGACGGAGAGTGACGGTGCGGCGGAAGTAGCAGTTCGTGGTAGAGTGAGTATGAAAAGGGTGATGGTTGCTAGATTGCGGTGTTTAATGGTTGTGTAATGTCATGCGGAGTTGGAATGAGAGTTGTGTGATTGAGGATCGGACCGTGAGCGCGCGCGGGGCCGAGAGATATTGTGGTGTAGAAGACACCCAGAATAGAGATTGTTGACCAGAGATGGTGGAGATCACGAGACGTCATTGATCAAACCACCGAAGATAGGGAGCAAATGTGTGAGTGTGTGAATAACCGACGCTGGTCGTGGGTTGTTGTGTGCAGAATTTAGAACGGTTGAATCCTATCGATTGTATTAAAGGTGATTGTCCGGTCGTTTCGCGGACAGACGGTTGCCAAATTGAGGTCAACAATTTCGAGAGGCTGATCGGTCATTGGAGGACCGACAGTCGGAGAGGTAATTGTTCGATAGTACGGACCATTGCTTCAGAGTGTGATTGAGACACGTGCGAACGAGAACGAGAGAATTAGCAAGGAGGGGAACTGCTGCGGGCGGAGGAAGCGTGACGTCAGACAGTGCCGCGCTGTGATAGGCCGGTTGGCGTGAGCCGCGCTGGTATTGGTGGATTGAACCAGGAAGCGAAAACAAAATATTGGGTGCGAACAGATATCTGCTTTACCATGAAATGTTTTAAAGTTTTATGAGAACTTTGCAGAGGTGACAGACATGTGGTTACTCGGGGTGGAGAGGAAGCCCCTCCCGAGGATACGCCGGCACATTATATGGCTACGAATGTAGGATTGCATACTATAATTTGGCTTGAGAACTGGCATAAAATGACAGAAGGGGAAGGAGAATTGACTTTCCCACGCTATGGCACTTTCAGGTTAGAGGTGTTGTACCAGCTAAAGACTATAATGGCTTCTTTACGACCACTGCCTAGACCGACACAGTTTGAGGTGGTACATGCATGGATTAGGGCAGCGTATGACAGGAAAAGAGATAAGAGCCAGGAGAGGGTGAAGAAATCGATCAGGGCCTTTCAAGATGCGAGGTGGGATGCACTGGAGAAAAGGTGGAGAGTGGAAACGATCGAAGGAGATAGGTTGTACCCACTGCTAATAAAAGATGGGAAAATAACAAGAGTTGAAGAGGACGACAGTGATACAGATGACAGTCTGTTAGATAGGTTGCTGGCAGAGAGACCACCTTCATTTAATCCAGATTTAGAAGAGGGAAAATCAACTTCAGCAGTGGAACCGGATGAGACGCAGAAGCAGACTAACATGAGGGTAGTGGGAAGAATTTCCACAGGAACAGAGGGAGCGGCAACACAGCCTTCCATTGGGAATACCCGATTACCGGACTCCCTGACAGTACCGGTTACCATTGGCCCTATAGTACCGGTATATGACCCAGACCGAGTAAGAGAAGGAAGTTCAGTACAGACGAGAAGAGAAGAAGGAACCAGTGCTAGTGGGAATGGGTTCGGAGTACAAGTGATTCACTTCCCAAAGCCATTAGACACAAGTACGCTATTACCAGCCACTGCAGACTCCTCTTTTAGACAGGAGGATGAGAGACCAGTCAGACCAAGATCTTTACACGAATCTAAGTCAGCTTTGAGGATGTGGACACCAACAGTAAGAAACCAAAGTGATAGAATGCCAGGTGATAGGGAACGAGAAATTTCCGAAACCAGATCAAGCTTTAGGAATACGATAGAAGAGAGCAAGTCACAAGAACAAAGTGGTGACTATGATGAGCAGAATGGCGCAGCTTGTCGAGAAATACTAAAGAGTGCAGTACAGGCAAGATTGCTGGACGTAGTAAGGTTAAAAGCAGAAGTAGACGAAATGATTAGCGGAAGTCTGCCTTTGGAGAGAATAGAAATTTATGGGTCAGATGAGCTGCTTTTCATAGCAAAAGATGTAACTCGGAAAGCAAGAATAGCACATGAGAAATTGACCGCATTAGCCAGGAGATATGAGGTAGACTTGAATAAAACAAAAACGTTGCAAGGACCACATAGGTTGCAATATAGTGATCAGGAACTGGAGGAGAAAAGGATCACAGGATTAAGGACGCATACTAAAGATCTGATTGTAGGGATGCGTATATGGAACTTGTTGGACAAATGGGAGGAAAGGTGGTCAAAGAAGAAAATAGCAAAGAAAATTGTAGGAGAAACGCCGCCTCCGGGGGGAGGGGCGACGGGCGTTGGAAACTTTCCTTTACGGGAAGTACAGAACGGGGGGTACGTATATGTGTCGTGGAGTAGAGGTGACTTGGCTGCGTTTACAAATGACTTTCCTCGGCTGAGGGAGAAACCCGTAGAGTGGTACAAACAGGTTGAGCGGTTTGTTAAACTTTCGAAGGTGCTGTGGACTGATTTGAACACCTTGTTTGACATAGTGGTGCCGGGAGATTTGTGGACAGCTTGTAAAATCGCCGTTGAGTGGCCGACTGTTGAACCTGAAAGGGATGCTGTCACGAATGGTCCGTCACCCCTTGTTATGAAAAAGTTCGAGCAAGTGATTACATGGTTGAAACTGAAGATTTCGCCTCAAGATATAGATTGGGTCAAGATAGACCGAACTGTGCAGGAACCTAAAAAACGGTGCACGAGTATTATGAAAGACTCCTGCAAGCTTTTAAACAGTATAGCGGATTAGATGCATTAGACCCTAAGGATATGGGACAGTTTGTCTCAAAGTTTGTGCTAGGCCTGAGACCAGACGTCAGCCTCATGATACAGCACCATTTGATCTGTTGGCAGAACAAGCCGGTAGATGAAATCTTGCGGTATGCGAGGTATTGTAGCGATGAGGTGGACTCGAAGCATCGTAAGCTAAAGGACAAATTGATGCTCGTCCAAATGCAGACAGCTCAGGTCCAGCCTAGTGGAGGGACCTTAGGAAGAAGACAAGGAAATTACCAAGGGAACCAAAATGGGCAAGGACAGGGAAAAGGAAACCCATTGATCCCAAGACGGGGTGGATGTGGCGACACTGAAGAAGACCACTGCGTGTCATCTTTGTCACCAGATCGGGCATTGGAAGCGCGAGTGCCCTTTGAACCCAGCCAACCAAGTGCAGCAGGAGGTAGAAGGGGTTCAGGCACCTGTGACGGAGGTAGTCAATACTGTAATGAGGCCCAGATCGATGAAAGGGGGGGCACATAACCAACAAGTACAGGTCCCACAGCCACCAAGGATCCCGCACGGAATACGAACTTATCAGCAGATGCCCCTTTTCGAAGGGTATGATGAGTATAGCCCCAACCCGTTATCCTGATGGTGCCTGAGGGGGGAGGAAGACTGCACACTTGGAGCAGTCTTGGAGGTAGACCAGAGAGAACCTTTTGTGGAGGCAGACATTGATGGTCATCCTACCACGCTTTTGGTTGACACTGGTGCTACCCGGTCTACTGTAAGATCAGCAGTAGTCCCCAACCTACCCTCTCGGGACAATCGATCCAAGTTGTTGGAGTGGCGAACAAAAGAATAAACAGCCCGTTGACCGAACCGATTCCAGTGAGGATAGGTTCCTTCCAAACTAGACATCAGTTTGTGGTGTGCGATACGAGTCCAGTTTGTCTTCTAGGAAGAGATCTGTTATGTAAGTTGAACTGCACGATGTATTGCACGCCTAAGGGAGTGGAGGTTCAGACGAGGGACGATGATGCTACTTTTAAAGTCACTAATCAGCATCTGTGTATAGACTTGTATCCAATGGTGACCGTAGAGGAACTTCCACCGGATTTGAGAGATACCGTGTCACCTGAGGTGTGGGACTTCACAGGAGAAGAGATAGGACTAATCAAAGGGGTTGAACCTGTGCAGATTCAGGTGAAACAGAATGTTGAGTTCCCTAGAACGCCTCAGTACAATCTGTTGCCTGAAACGATCGCAGGGATTAAACCTGTAATCGAGACTTCCATAAAAAAAGGCATTCTGAAAGAAATCAGAGGTAGCCCCTGTAATTCACCTATTATGGGACTACAGAAACCGAGCGGGAAATTCAGGATCGTGCAGGACCTGCGAAAGGTCAACACGATAGTGGTCCCTTGTTGTCCAGTGGTACCGAATCCATCAGTGATACTGTTTCAGATACCATGCGAAGCCGAGTGGTTTACTGTCATTGACTTGTGTCAAGCATTCTTCTCGATACCACTCCATGAGGAAAGCCAATTTCTTTTTGCGTTCCGGCTGGAAAATCGTGTGTTAACATGGTGTCGTATCCCTCAAGGGTATACAGAAAGTCCATCAATTTTTAATCAGATCCTGAAAAATAATCTTGAGAGTCTCGTATTGCCGCAGAACTCAGTTCTCGTGCAATACATAGATGATCTGCTTGTTGCCTCAGAGACAGAAGATGCTTGCAGGATAGACACGGTAGCCCTGTTGAACCATTTAGCAGAGAACGGGCACAAGGTGTCTCCAAACAAGTTGCAGTACTGTTTAAATGAGGTACAGTACTTGGGACACAGATTAGAAAAAGGCAAGAGGAAGGTGTCACCAGACCGAATTGAGGCAATAATGAGCATGGCAGTACCCACCACACAGAGGGAAGTCAGGATGTTTTTGGGAACGGTCGGCTATTGTCGGCAGTGGATACCTAGTTTTTCCTTGAGAGCAAAGCCTTTACAGAGGCTTACGCACAAGGATGTGAGTGATCCGGTACCATGGGATGAGGAGTGCTTGATGTCATTCCTAAAACTGAGAGAGGAGTTGTGTAGTGCCCCAGCTCTGGGAATGCCTGTTTACAACAAGGCCTTTTCACTGTTCTGTTGTGAGAGAGAAGGATGTGCATTAGCAGTCTTAGCTCAGAACCATGGAGGTGTCCGTAGACCAGTTGCCTACTTTTCAGCTACTCTAGATCCAGTAGCTTCTGCGTTGCCCGGATGTCTAAGATCCGTTGCTGCAACAGGTGTCAGCATTGAAAGATGTGAAAGCATTGTAATGGGTCATCCTTTGACTGTATATGTGCCACACTTGGTTGAATTGTTGATGACCAGGACTAAGACTCAGCACCTAACAAATAACAGGTTAACAAGGTATGAGCAAGTCATACTCGCCGCAGAGAATGTGACTCTGAAAAGGTGCTCTGTCTTAAACCCTGCGACATTAATGCCCATACCGAATGTAGATGATGAAGATTGTGCGGACCATGATTGTCTTGACGTGACTGAACTTTGCACCAAACCAAGACCTGACATTGTTGATGAACCACTGATGGACCCAGTTGAAATTTTCTTTGTCGATGGTTCATGCCTAAGAGACAGTGTCGGTCAACTAAGAGCAGCGTTTGCTGTATGTACCATTTCCGGGGTGGTTGAGGCTGCCTGCCTAGGAGTACGCTCCGCGCAGGTAGCTGAAATCATTGCTTTGACTCGTGCCTGTTTGGCCGCTGATCAAATTCGAATCACGATTTACACGGACAGTCAGTATGGGTTTGGTGTGGTTCATGACTTCGGACAGCTGTGGTCCCAGAGGGGATTTTTGACATCGTCTGGCTCACCCATTAGGAATGGAGAACATGTAAGACAACTGTTAGATGCATTGCAATGTCCGAAGGAAGTCGCAGTTGTAAAGTGCACTGCACACGGGAAGGGGGAGGATTTTGTGTCTTTGGGAAATAATTATGCGGATGAAGTTGCCCGCTTCTGTGCAGAACAGGGATGCATATTTACAGAGGGTTACACAGGAGAGAGCCAAGAAAGAACCGAGCTCAACATGATGTTGGCCATGGCAGACACTTGGGAGGTGCTCAAGCGACTGCAGGATGAAGTTTCAGATCAGGAATGGAATGGATGGATCAAAGCAGGGTGCGAAAGAGGGGATGTGGATGTTTGGGTCTCCAGTGATGGGAGAGCTGTATTACCAGAGAATCTGCTGAGTCCGATGGCGAGACTGATACATGGACCGGTACACCTTGGTAGAGATGCAATGATGCGTGTGTTTAGACAGACGTGGTATAATCCACGATTTCGTGCAATGGCTGAAACAGTATGTCAGAGGTGTGTCACGTGTCAGCAGATGAATGCTGGAAAGAAAACAGTAGTCACCTTGAGTCACATTGGGAGGTCAGGAGGGCCCTTCAATAGGATACAATTAGACTTCATGGAAATGCCTAAGTGCAATGGGTTGAGATACATCTTGGTGCTTGTATGTGTATTCTCACGGTGGGTGGAGGCTTACCCAACACGCAGGTGTGACACTCTCACAGTGGCTAAGTTATTGTTGAGGGAGCTCATCCCGAGATTCGGGATCCCAACCTCTTTGGAATCAGATAGAGGAAGACACTTCCACAGTGAAATCATGAAGTTACTTTGTGCCGCATTGAATATTGATCAGAGACTCCATTGTAGTTATTGGCCAGAGGCCTCTGGGATGGTGGAACAAGTCAATGGAACTTTGAAAGCCCGGATGGCAAAAATGTGTTCATCAACATCCCTGAAATGGCCTGACGCTTTGCCGCTCGTACTGATGAGCATGCGAAGTGTCCCAGATAGGAGGACCGGATTGTCCCCCCATGAGATATTAATGGGAAGGGCAATGCGGTTGCCAGCAGTACCAGCTACAGCTTTGATTAACATCACTGATGACTTGATTCTCGATTACTGTAAAGGACTATCTGATGTGGTCCGTTCTGTGTCCCAGCAGGTGCAAGCTGCAGCTGTTCCGGCCTCGAGTGATCTGTGCCACGACCTGTGTCCAGGCGACTGGGTGTTTGTCCGAAAGCACGTAAGGAAGAGCTGTTTGGATGTTCGCTGGTGAGGCCCGTACCAGGTGATACTGGTAACGAATACAGCAGTGAAGTGTGGAGGATTGCCGAACTGGGTACATGCCTCTCATACCCACAGAGTTTCAGCACCCTTGGAAGAAACAGCTCCTCTCGTAACTGAAAATCCAGCTGTTGTGGCAGGGCCACATGAGAGGACAAGTCAAGCTGTAAGGGTCGCTGACACAGCTGGTGGTGCACTAGAACAAGCAGAAGGGGGTTTCGACAGCCCGAACATCGACTCTGACTCAGAAGACAGAGGTGGTGCAGTGGGTGGAGTAGAGTCAGATTCAGCAGAAGGAGGAAGTGGTGCACTGGGTATAGCAGGGGAAGGCGGAAGAACGACCAGAACTGAGGAAGGTTGGCCTGAAAGACAGAGGCGACTGAATCTGAGGTTGGCACCTGAAAGAGATCTTGCTCCAGTGTCTGAAACGTCTGAGACGGAAGCAAGTGACGAAGAGCAGACTCAAGAGGGCAGGCGAAGGTCAAAAAGAACAAGAGTACCCTGCTGGAGATACTCTACCCCTGAGTGGACTTACACTGTGACTGATGCAGGGGGTAGTGAGTACGGGGAGACTGAGGTCTGTGCAGGTGGTCAGCAAGAGCCCGAATGTGGTAGTGAAGGTGGTGCTGTTGTTGCCAGGGCTCGAAGTCGAAGGAATACTGACCCTCACCGTTCCGAATCCCCCGCTTCTGAGTAAAGTCCGACAACTGGTTTGGCATCGACTCGAATTTCCGTCTTTTGGGTTTGAGCCGTCTTCACACGAAATGGTAATCCTGCGTCTTGAACTTTTGTATCACGTTCTGGAAGTGCTTACTAATGATCTTATCGTGGATGAAATATAACCTGTTGTAAATAAAAAGTCTAAAGAAGAAGATAACCTAGGTCCGAGTGGAAGAAGAGTAAACTTAGGGACTTCCACCGAAGAGGAACAAGAGTTAGGGAAGTCTTTTTCTGGACTATGTAAATAAGACTGTGGCTGAGAAGGGGATTTCCAGAAGTTTCAAAGTTGCTCGAGCTGGTTAAGCAAGTCACGAGTGGAAGGACAAAGACTTTGAGTGTTCATTGCTAAAACCAAGAACTTTTTGAGAACTTACGAAATCATGGAGGTTGGAGATCCAAATCGTAGATCTAAAATGATTGTAGGCAAACTCATAGGTGGTGTGATATTTTCTATAATCGTAGTAATTGTAGTCTCATATACATTTCCACATGAGCTAGCAGTGCAGGGGGTGCCAGGGACTCCTACACCTACTACACCTAGCCAAAAAGAGGTAAACATAGGAGCTAACAAGGCTTTGCTGATAGAAGAAAGTCGTAGATTGCATGTAGATTTGTCTAGAAGTGATTTCAAGCTCAATGCTTACGCCAAGCTGCTATACGAGTATGTGGATGCGATGGATGCGAAAGATTGTTATGTGTGTATGCAGTTGCCTGCTTCAGTGGATGAGGGTATTAGGTATCACCATCTTCCACTGACATATGGAATTTCATGTAGTCTGTTGCTTAGTATATTCTATGAAAGAGATCAGTTGGAGTATTTCTTTTCCAATTACGATGCAGTACTTCCTGAAGTTCCCGCTTATAAACATTTGAATAAGTATGATTATTATAAGTCGGAGGATAGACTTAGGAAGTTCTTCATACCGTCTTTGGAACTGGACACAGCATATGCCCACCGACATAATTTGACGTGTTCATTATCAGAAATAGAGAAAAAATGTGTGGATCAGGTAGAAGACAGATATAGAAAACTGACACAGACACGAGACACAGGGCATAGTAAAGTGGATTGGACAGAGGAGGAAAAATTGCACAGGACAAAAGGAAGCTATGGTCCTATAGCTTTGGACAAGGAACAAAGGGGAAAGCTGTGTGTGAGACGATATCAGACCTATTATGAAAAGGTTCCCGTGGGACAGAGTACGTGTGACCATGTTTTTACTATGGCAGATGTGGCTAAGAACTTTCTCCAAGGTCCTGTACAAGTGATACCTACGGTGTATTTTGTGTGTGGAAGGAATGCTTATGTGAGATTGCCTGCGAACTGGTATGGTACATGTTCCTTGGGAATAATATTTCCAAAGATTTACCATACTGAGGATTTGGAACTTTTGGAAGGTGGGAAGCATTCAAGAGTGAGAAGAGGTGCGAGTGCAGGGGTTGTAGTGGGAGTTATCTTTGGAGCCATGATACCAAGTTTGGGAGTGATCTTGAATGATGTGAAGATCAGAAGACTGGAGACTGTGATAGACGAGCTATCGATGAATACAGCAAAATCGTTAGTACTAGTAGAGGGGGAGATGTTGTCGATAAGGACAATGGTTTTGCAGAACCGCCTTGCTTTGGATGTCTTACTGGCAAAAGAGGGCGGAGTCTGTAAATTATTGAGGGTTCAAGAGTGCTGTACTTATATACCAGACCACAGCAAGGATCTGGAGAAATATATAAGTAACATCACTACTATTCACACGAAGATAGCGGACTTGACTGAAGAGGGAGCTTGGGAAAAAGTTGGAAAAGGGTTTGGTCAAGTCGGAAGCTGGTTTGCGAATTTGGGAAAGGGATTCCTTGGCTATGTTCTGAGACCTCTCCTTATCGTGGTGGTTTGTGTGGTTTGCCTGTGGGGTCTGATCAAAGCCTACAAATGGTATCGAGCAGGCCGAGTTGAGAGAGCTCTGCGAGAAAATGAGACGAGAATGGCTAGACTGCAGGACAGTCAATATCAAAGACTCAAGAGATTGGAGAATCACAGACCAGGTAGAATGGCAACGAGTTCTGTTTAGGTCGGTTCTTTCTCCAAGGGAGTTGAATAAAATGTGATGACAGGAGTCATCAAAGGGGGGAACTGATAGAGCGCCATGTTCTTGTGAAATTTGTAGGGGTGCCTCATAATCACGGATAGCCCGCACCCGCATATATCCAGCTATATATCAATGAATGACCAGCAAAATGTAGTTATAAACCGCAGTTATCAGAATGAATAAGAAATGTAATTGTGCTATTTTAATCATGCAATGTAATGCTTAACTGAATCGTGTGTAAAATAATGCATAGAGGAATCAGCCCATGTGTAATCGAGATGCAGTAGTTTAAACGTGTACCATATTAAGTTGCACATGTAGTTCACTTTTCGCATATGAAATGTAATGAACCAATGCTTATAGAAGTGATTAAGATTTGTGTGTTTAAATTGTGTAAAGGCCTGACTGCATTTACGCCAGGAAAAGGCCTGTTTGTTCTTATGTTAGCTTATTTTGCAGGCAGAGAAGGTTCTCTTGGAAAGGCTCTCTGGGCACCGACAGTAGATTTAATTAGCACAGTAGAGGGTTTCTGTTGAACGTATCTTCTGTTGCAGGTGCAAGGACACATGCCTCGTTAGTTAAAGACTGGCTCTTTGTTTCACGAGTTAGAGCGATGGGAGACATGAAATGGGAGTGCAATGGAATTTAGGGATGATACTTTCAGCGGAGAAGGTGCCTGGGACTCAAGGTCATCCCAACCGTCCAAGATGAAGTAACTGTTTCGATGGAAAAGTACAAGAAAGAAGACCTGGCCAAAGAGGCGTGACAAAAGGCGTGTTCAATTGTATTGGGTTTTGTATTAGGGATAGTGCCCCGAGGGTGGAGGGCAGAGAAGAGGTAGAGGAGAGCAGAAAGGAGGACAGAGAGGGATTTGGTGAAGGAGCATCTTAAAATCTGAGCTCAAGTACTAAGTGAGTGCACTTCTTAGGAAGTCTTCACAGCTGACACCTTTTGCGTACTCTTGCCTGGGAAATTCGTTAAGTAGGTATGTCATCTTAGAGTAGAGTAGGGACAATCAAGGGGTTTTCTGTTTGTTTAGATAAATGAGGAATAACATAGAGATTGGAGCTGTTATTGCTTGTCTAATACTTCTGGAGTTAACGATTCTTCTCATCCTGAGTCGGATGAGACTCCTGCGTAGAATGCTATTTGTATTAGTGCCAATTTATTTCTTTAACCTCGTGTTGAGGTGCTTGCACGTGCAGTTATTCTTGGCTGTAATAAACCCACGAAACTGAATTCGGAGTCAGTGGTCTTTGTAGGAAAACTAGAGTGAAGAAGAAGTGATTGCATAACTGAAAAAGATTTTCTTCCCTTCACACTATTCAGCAGGTAAAAAGATCCTGGCGACTTGGAGATCCTTAGAAAAGATAAGATAAGGATCAGCGTAATCAACCCCTTCACTTGTTGCTCACTATATGTTATTGTATGTTCTCTCATGTTTATTGAATAAGTAAATAAACGCAATAAGTTCCATTGGGACAATAGTACACCCGACGCTGATTGCGGTTTTGTGGTTATAGCTTCATATCTCCCATGACAGGGACCGTTGTTTCTAGTAATATATTATTAAAAAAGCAGTCACAGACATGGTGGTCTGCTGACCCCAACAGGCCATCATCCCTGTGAGTGCTAGCCATTCCCAATGGTGTCGCAAATTGTGACTGCCTCATGAGTATTAATGAGGCATGCAAATTGCAACCCCATTGGGAATCGCAAACAGTGTCAAAGACACTGTTGTAAATTCACTTTTGCGAGTCGCAATTCGATGCAATTTGCGACTCGCAAATGTGAATGTTCGTACATCTGGCCCTTGATCACTAATCTCACTCTCCTATACACCTTCATTTATTCTTGTTCATTTTCAATCACCCACACTCACTCACTTGCAGTCACTCTTACTCTCATTCAATTGGACTTACCCATACTCACTTACTTACACCCAGTCTCCCTCATTGTCACTCACTACCTGGCATTGAATCTCACTCAGTATGATTTAAAGACCGATAGATGCACTCAATGATATGATTCCAATGTCAGGTAAGTATATATGAAAATAATATTGAAGGAGAATCGTGGAAAGACCGCTTGTTGATTTAACTATGATTCTTTTTTGTTAATTGGGATGGGTCTAAGGAATCTTTGGAAAGTAACATTCATATCTTGAAATCCAGAATTCTGAATATACAATTCAGTTATCAAATCAATAAAGCTGATATATAATTTTTGGATGTCCTGGTGATTTTGGTGACCTCAAGCATTAGAACCAACTATACAGAAAACCAACAGACAGAAATAATTGTTTACATTTTCAGAGTTTCACTGTAAAGCATTTGTACACACATACAGTAATACAGTGCAAACAGTACAAATGGACACCACACCCATTTAGAAAAATAAGTAATCTTTATCTAAACCAAAACAAGACCAAAACGACAACAATCCACAATACAGTACTAAAAATATGATTCTCAAATGGTAGATGTGTCGCACACAAACAAAAAGGATCGCAGGGAAGGTGATGCGTCAGTTCCTTACACGCAAGGAAGGTGATGCATCAGTTCCTGACTTCGGGGGAGGTGGTACGTTGGTTCCTTACTGCTGCGCAGGGGAGGTGATGCGTCGGTTCCTTACCGGAGAGAAGGTGATGTGTCGGTTTCTTACTGCAACCCCCAACAATGCGACAGACCTGGCACCTCAATGCGATTCGTGATGATCCGGGATGATGCGTGGGTTCTTGCAGCCACACATCAGGGCTTGCATCGGACTCGGTGTGGTGGTCTCGGACTTCGGAGATCGTGCACTCAATGCGGCGTGTGGTGATTTCTTGAGCTGCGGGCAGGCGCTGCGTTGGTTTGTTCGGCAATGCGTTGGAAACAGGTACGAATGCGTCGCACTTCTCGCCGTTGCATTACTTTTCCAGCTCCGAACAGCCAGAACAACCTCCAGAGGCCCAGAACAGCTACAGGCACCTCTTGGCAGGTCAGAACTCCCGGCAAGGAAGTTCAGGGGAGCTGCGGGTGAAGTCTTTGTGTCCCTGAGACTTCAGAACAGGAGGCAAGCTGTACTTCAAGCCCTTGGAGATCTTCCTCATGCAGAGGACACAGCACACAGAAAAGTCCTTGTCCTTTCCTTTGCACCAACAGCCACTGTAGGCCAACCCCAGACAGCACACAGCAAAGAGGCAGTACGTCTCCTCAGTTTCTCTATCTTTTCTCCTTGGCAAAGGTTCTTCTTGATTCCCAGAAGTGATCTTTGAAGTCTTTTCTATCCCTGAGACTTCCAACAGGAGGCAAGCTCTGCTTCAAGCCCTTGGAGCAAACCCTAACAGCAGGATGATGAAAGCACAGTCCAGTCCTCTCCCTGCCCAAGACAGAAGCAACCACTGCAGGCCAACCCCAACAGCACACAGCACAGGAGCAGTACTCCTCCTCCAGCTTTCCCTGTTCTTCTTCCTGGCAGTTCCCTTAGTTCAGCAGTAATCTAAAGTTCAGGGGTCTGGGCCCCACTATTTATACAGCAAATTCCTTTGTTCTCTTGGTGCAGAGAGGCTCTGTGCTCAGCCAAAACCAGTTCTGTCCTCTCTGGTGAAGCTGCTGGCAGAGGTTGAAGACAGCATTGTCTAAGGCAGACAGGGCCTATTCAGGTGCAAGGGAAATGTCCGCCCACCACTCTAAATGCAGACCAGGCCTATTCAGGTGCTAGTGAAAACTCTACGCACTACTCTGAATGCAGCCCAGGTCTATTCAGCCCAGCCCTGACTCATTCAGGAAAGGCAGGACACACATCAACCCTGTGGCGGTCTGAGAGAATGCACATCCCCAGCCCCTGTCACTCCAAAGCCAGCCAGTCAATCCACAAACCAGCAGAGGCACATAGGATGGCTAAGCAAGAAAATACCCACTTTCGAAAAGTGGTATTTTCAAACACACAATATAAAAATCATCTTCACTAAAAGATGCATTTTTATATTCTAAGTTCAGGCATACTAAACTCCATCTCCCTATCTTGTCCCAATGGGAAGGTATATTTATAAGATGTTATAAATAAACTCCCATTCTATCCTATGGGACAGATAGCCTTTCAGTAGTGAAAAGCAAAATACACTGCAATTCACTACCAGGACATGTCACACACACCAGTACATGTCCTACCTTTAACATACACAGCACCCTGCCCACAGGGGTACCTTGGGCCTACCTTAGGGGTGACTTATATGTAAGAAAAGGGAAGATTGGGGACTGGCAAGTGGTTGCACTTGCCAAGTCGACATGGCAGTACTAGACTGCACACAAATACTGCAGTGGCAGGTCTGAGTTACATTAACAGGCTGCTTATGTGGATGGCACAATTAGTGCTGCAAGCCCATTAGCAGCATTTGATTTACAGGCCCCGGGCACACACTGTGCACTGTACTAGGGACTTACCAGTAAATCAAATATGCCAATCATGGAATCACCAATTTATAAACACAATTTCCAGGGAGAGCATATGCACTTTAGCACTGATCAGCAGTGGTAAGGTGCCCAGAGTCATAAAACCAACAAAAACAGGGTCCAAAATAGGAGGCCAAAAAGCAAAAAGTCTGGGGATAAACCCGCTGGACAAGCCAGGTCTAACAGAGGTTATTCGCCAAACTTTTTAGAAGCGCACATGTCCACGCACAGTTCTAACTGACTTTATTCTTGAGCTACTACATTTGACCCTCAGAAAGAAAACAAATTCAGTTTGATGGCAAATTTAAGCAGCAGATTAAGGGAACATTCATTGGAGAGGTTTATGCTCCCAATTTTTCCATTTTGTTCATGAAAAATTTAGAAACTGAAACAATTTTGTCTGACAACAACCCATTTCACAACAACATAGTGACTTGGAAACAATAAATTGATGACTTTTTTTTATTTGGATTGGGAGTACAGATACACTTACCTCATTTGTAACATGGCTAAACACTATGGGGCCGATTCCGATTCGGGCCGGAAAACATACCGACGACTCGGTACGGGAATATAGTCCAACCGACACGTACCTGCGCTGCCCGACCTGCGTAGTACGATGAAATGCATGTAGTTCACGACCGACTCGTACGGAACACAAGCCGAATGACCGAACCGCACGGAAACAAGCTATCCGGCCGGGAAACTACGCGAATCGAACCGATCGACACGCACCCAGAATGAACCCGAATGAAACGTACCCGCGAACTCCGACCCGCGCAGTACGATGCTATGCATGGAAAACCAGACCGAGTCGCACGGAGCCCAAGCCGTACGACCGACACGCATACAAAACCCAGCCGAAGCAACCCAATACTACGCGACCGACGCGTATGCCGCACATGAAACCTAGCAGAAACACAGCGTGAACGACTCGGAGAAGCTCGCACGAGACAACTGCAGCGTCCCACTCGGTCAGAAGAACGTCTCCTACATGCCCAAAAAATACAAAGGAAAAATACAAAAAAAAGGGCCAAACAAGCAATGACAAAGCCAATAAATACTGTGGGGAAAAAACATGGAACAAAGACACAACCCCAACTCCACCCATATAAAGGCCACAAATCCCTACCATGATCCTTTGCAAATTCAACTGACCTGCCAGCACAGAACACCATCAGACAGCAACCACAGACACACTCACAACTCATCCATCACACAAGCCACACACCATTAGCACCTCACAAATAGCACCCTCACATACACCCAGCAAAACCTACACTCACCCACCCTCACTTGCACACTCACACACACATCAATCCCCACCACCACCCATCACCATGCCCCCAAAGAAGAATCCAAAGTTCCTAGACAGTGAATTGGAAGTCCTGGTAGATGAGATCCTCAGGGTAGAGCCACAGTTGTTTGGTACATTGGTCCAACAGACGCCCATGTCGCAGAAAACCAAGATGTGAGAGAGGATCGTCGACAGGGTGAACGCACAATCACCATGTTTGCGCACAAAGGAAGACATCCAGAACAGGTGGTATGATGTGCGCAGGAGGGTCAAGGACCTACCAAAGAAGGATTACGCCTTGAGTCATCGCACCGGCAGTGGCCCTCCTGCCAAACCAGTATACCTCAGGCCCTGGGAGGAGAAGGTGCGGGCCATCCTACCACCAGTGAGCGTATACGGACTATCAAACATCCCAGAGCCTGGTGAGTACACAACAAATATACACAATATTGTGTGACAATACACACACATCACTGTCAAGGGGATAGTCAAACCATGCACCCTTAGCAAATCCACAGCAACCAAAAGATAATCATCCCAAGATGTGTATGTTAGTCAGATAAACACAATACATGCCATCTCATAGTGATATGTAACTGTGTCATGACATGTACAAACCGAACAACAAATAGAGCTAGGCAGTGGCACAAATCTAACCAACAAACACAGTCAGATATTTTGCCACCACTAGAACACCACCTCACAGGGAAGCTCACTGAAAGGAAGGAATTCTGTGTATGCTGGTGAAGTCAGTGTAGCCAATAGCATGATGGGAGTTGTAGTCACAGATATTGGTCACCCTCACAATTGGCCCATCAACACCACTCTGAACCATGCTCACATCACAGAGAGTGGAAAACAACTGACAAGATGGCTGACACTGGGTACTGCTGTGGGGATCACAAGGCCCTGCTGGGAACTGTGCACCAACAAACAACAGGACCACACTGTCAGCCATCTTGCCATTGCTGTCACACTCACACACAGTGAAGTCCACTCAAAAGGAAGGAAGTATGGGCATGCTGGGAAGGGGGGTGTAGGCAATAGCATGATGGGAGTGGTAGTCACAGATATTGGTCACCCTCACAATTGGCCCATCAACACCACTCTGAACCATGCTCACATCACAGGGAGTGGAAAAGAACTGACAAGATGGCTGACACTGGGTACTGCTGTGGGGAGCACAAGGCCCTGCTGGGAACTGTGCACCAACCAACAGCAGGACACCACTGCCTGACATCCTGAAAGCCAACTTGCACTCCCTGCAATGGAAGCACGTTCCATGGTGGGATATCTGGCTGGGTGGGAAGGAGGACTGACAGCTCTGACCATAGTCACCAGCAGCTTTTCTCACACACCCCCTTAACACAAACTCCACACAACTCACCTGGGAGAATGCAATGCCTCACACTCTAATTAAATATCCCACAAAGAACAACCACACTGGGTTATGCTGTGTGAAGCACAGGGACACTTTTGGGACTTGTAGCCAAACAAACGCCAGGACAACACTGTCAGCCATCCTGTCAGCACAGGCACACTACCCCACAGGGAAGCAGAGTAAAAAGGAAGGAAGTATGGGCATGCTGGGAAGGGGGTGTAGGCAATAGCATGATGGGAGTGGTAGTCACAGCTCAACATCCCCCACCCACATGGCCCAGCAAGCTCACACTGAAGCATGCACACCTCACAGGGAGTGAAAAGCCACTTCAAAGATGTCTGACAATGGTGCTCTGTTGTGGGGAGCACAAGGCCCTGCTGGGAACTGTGCACCAACAAACAACAGGACCACACTGTCAGCCATCTTGCCATTGCTGTCACACTCACACACCGTGAAGTCCACTCAAAAGGAAGGAAGTATGGGCATGCTGGGAAGGGGGGTGTAGGCAATAGCATGATGGGAGTGGTAGTCACAGATATTGGTCACCCTCACAATTGGCCCATCAACACCACTCTGAACCATGCTCACATCAGAGGGAGTGAAAAGCCACTTCAAAGATGTCTGACAATGATGCTCTGTTGTGGGGAGCACAAGGCCCTGCTGGGAACTGGGCACCAACAAACAACAGGACCACACTGTCAGCCATCTTGCCATTGCTGTCACACTCACACACAGTGAAGTCCACTCAAAAGGAAGGAAGTATGGGCATGCTGGGAAGGGGGGTGTAGGCAATAGCATGATGGGAGTGGTAGTCACAGCTCAACATCCCCCACCCACATGGCCCAGCAAACTCACACTGAAGCATGCACACCTCACAGGGAGTGAAAAGCCACTTCAAAGATGTCTGACAATGGTGCTCTGTTGTGGGGAGCACAAGGCCCTGCTGGGAACTGTGCACCAACAAACAACAGGACCACACTGTCAGCCATCTTGCCATTGCTGTCACACTCACACACAGTGAAGTCCACTCAAAAGGAAGGAAGTATGGGCATGCTGGGAAGGGGGTGTAGGCAATAGCATGATGGGAGTGGTAGTCACAGATATTGGTCACCCTCACAATTGGCCCATCAACACCACTCTGAACCATGCTCACATCACAGGGAGTGGAAAACAACTGACAAGATGGCTGACACTGGGTACTGCTGTGGGGAGCACAAGGCCTTGCTGGAAACTGTGCACCAACCAACAGCAGGACACCACTGCCTGACATCCTGAAAGCCAACTTGCACTCCCTGCAATGGAAGCACGTTCCATGGTGGGATATCTGGCTGGGTGGGAAGGAGGACTGACAGCTCTGACCATAGTCACCAGCAGCTTTTCTCACACACCCCCTTAACACAAACTCCACACAAGTCACCTGGGAGAATGCAATGCCTCACACTTTAATTAAATATCCCGCAAAGAACAACCACACTGGGTTATGCTGTGTGAAGCACAGGGACACTTTTGGGACTTGTAGCCAAACAAACGCCAGGACAACACTGTCAGCCATCCTGTCAGCGCAGGCACACTACCCCACAGGGAAGCAGAGTCAAAAGGAAGGAAGTATGGGCATGCTGGGAAGGGGGTGTAGGCAATAGCATGATGGGAGTGGTAGTCACAGCTCAACATCCCCCACCCACATGGCCCAGCAAGCTCACACTGAAGCATGCACACCTCACAGGGAGTGAAAAGCTACTTCAAAGATGTCTGACAATGGTGCTCTGTTGTGGGGAGCATAAGGCCCTGCTGGGAACTGTGCACCAACAAACAACAGGACCACACTGTCAGCCATCTTGCCATTGCTGTCACACTCACACACAGTGAAGTCCACTCAAAAGGAAGGAAGTATGGGCATGCTGGGAAGGGGGGTGTAGGCAATAGCATGATGGGAGTGGTAGTCACAGCTCAACATCCCCCACCCACATGGCCCAGCAAGCTCACACTGAAGCATGCACACCTCACAGGGAGTGAAAAGCCACTTCAAAGATGTCTGACAATGGTGCTCTGTTGTGGGGAGCACAAGGCCCTGCTGGGAACTGGGCACCAACCAACAGCAGGACACCACTAACTGACATCCTGGGAGTTAACCTGCACCCACTGCAAGGGTGGCATGCTTCATGGTGGGATAACTGGGCTGGGGGGGAGAAGGAGGGCCGGATGTCCACCAAATACCACCAATGCTGGCCATGCACACACATCAACATTCACATTGAAATGCTTCAGGTTGGCAGGACAATGTGCTACACCAAAATCAACCTCTGACTGTGACAACTTAGGACAATGCAATGTACAGGCCCGTATCCAGAGGTACAGTCACAACTGTCAGGTGTATGAACCATTGATGCCTGTAGAAACATAACATACATTGTGTTTCTCTTACAAAAACAGTTGATGATGGGGACACAGCAGCAGACGATGAGGAGTCCCTGTCCCAGGCTCCGGGGGACACTGAGCTCACTGGTGTGGAACAGCCTCTGCCCTCCTCGGATGGCGAAGACCTACCTGGCACCTCCGGTGTGAGTCATCATGCAACACCAGCAGGAACAACATCTGCACCCCCTGCACCCACTCCTCCAACAACTGCCAACACACAGACCACCCCCGCCGACACGGACAGACCAAGGACCACCAATGACAACAGCACAGGGACCCCGGCCCACCGTTGAGCAACGGACAACAACCCCAGTACCAACCCCCAAGGGGGCCTAGGGTCACCTGTGCGTGCCACCACAGGTCCCGCACATGTGGCCAGGGGTGGTGGGAGGGGTGGTAGGCAGAGGTCGCTGTTTGCAGAGGGGTCTGGACTGCATGATGACCCACAACTGGTACGCATTGCTGATGCGTACCAGAATAGCACCGGAGAGGTCAGCCAGGTAGTGGGGATCCTCAAGGACATTCAACAGCAGCAGGCTGCCCATCATGCCCGCTTGGACTCACACATGTCCCGTGTGGAGACACACATGTCCCGTGTGGAGACACACATGTCTGGCATGGAGTCCAAGTGGGACACATTGCAAGAACTGACAGCGGTGCATAGGGACATATTGACATGCCTCCGCCAGATTAGCACCAACATGGCCACACCTCCCTGTGTGCCCACAACATCTGGTGCTGCAACAACTGCAACTGCCACAGGGAGGGAGGATGACTCTGGCAGAGAGTCCTCTGCACCACAGCAGCCTGCACGTGAGGGTCCCCCCCGAAAGAAGAGGGGTTGTCCGAGGAAGGAAAACTGAGAGGCCGATGGCCATGTACATCCCCCAGGAACCCAACACCTGTACTGGAAATTCTCCTTTGTGTGCAAACTGTTCACCCTGTCGAATGCAACACAGCTCTCCCACATGACATGAGGAGTTTAAGTTGGACCAATGTATCATATGACTGTGGACTTTACTCAGGACATTTCTGCTACCAACACTTCCAACTCATCTGGGAACTTTGGATTCCAATCCCAATGTACAGCACCCACCATCCTGTGCACTATCCTCACACATGTATGTAAATAAACTCACTAATACACCATACTTGCCTCTGTTGTTATTCCAACGTGGTTTTTGCCATGGAGATGATGATCTGCTAAATGACACTGTGCATGCTAACTGCTACAGCAAGTTCAACACCGTCATGTGAGTCATGGAGACGTGACACATATGAGGGAGACACACCACTAGGGCAACACAACACATACACACCAGGGCCATCTGACTCATCGCCTACACTGATGTTGCCAGGAAATACAGTGGAATGCACAGACACCACACCTATTCACAGTCTGTGTTAACTAGCCAACAGGTGCAGTAAGCAAATGTCAGTCAGATGTGTGACCACAGACAACGCACATCCCAAAGTGAAGCACAGGTTTATTACACATTTGCAACATGTTGTTTCCACTACAGATGCAAGGTAATCCCACGTGGCAGTGGCCACACAGTCAACAATTGTAGAAGAAATAAAGTCCACGGGTGTGGGGCACATCACCTGTAGGGAAACGACTGCTTCCACCCTGGAAGTTGAATCATGGTGTCGGGGGATCACAGTTGACCAAACAACTCTGAAAGCACCCTGTGAAGGACAGACATGACACACAGTCAAAAGCACTGAAGAACAGGACAGAACTGCAATACTCATGCCCAATACATGTCACAAGATACCTACACAAAACCAAGTTAGCATGTCAACACTGTTGGGGAGGACAGACTACCTGTAAGGACACATCTCTGCACGCATCCAGTCAAGTAGCACATGGCCACACTCAAACAGCAACAAAGCACTACCAACACATATCATGCAAACTCAAATCATTGACATGACATCTCTGGATACTCACATTCAGCTGAAGAAGTTGGTGATGAGCTGTGTGCGGACATCACCATCATCATCATCATCATCACTGGCATCGTGGCCCAGGCCAGGATCCTCCACAGGTGGCGGATGTTGGTCATCGTCATCCAGGATGAGAGGCAACTCCTTCCGCACTGCCAGGTTGTGTAGCATGCAGCAGACGATGACAATCTTGCACACCTTTGCTGGGGCATATGGGAGAGCCCCTCCTGTCTTGTCCAGGCAGCGAAAGCGGCTCTTCAGGAGACCAAATGTCCGCTCGATCACTCTCCTGGTCTGACCATGTGCCTCATTGTAGCGCATCTGGGCTGGTGTCACAGGGTTCCTGAGGGGTGTCAGCAACCACAGCATGTTGGGGTATCCGGAGACACCTACATACAGACAATTGCACATTAGCTGAGTTGGGTAAAGAGGGTGGAATGCAACATTGCAGAACACACACAATGGTAAAAAGTCAGTACACACCGACAAGCCAGGCACGCTGGTTCTGCATCTGTGACATCATCCTCGGGATGCGACTACTCCTCATCACGTAGGCATCGTGTGCAGAACCGGGGAAATGGGCACACACGTGTGAGATGCTCATATCTGCAAGACATACCACTAGAGCATTGATAGAATGGTAATGTTTCTTGTTCCTGTATGCCTGCTCATGTGCCTGTGGTGGTACCAAAGCCACATGTGTCCAATCAATGGAGCCAATGACATGTGGCATCCTCCCCAGGGCATAGAAGTCACTCTTGACGTCAGTGAGTTGTTGACGTTTAGGGAAATAGATGTACTGGTTCAGGTATCTCAACATTGCCTCCAAAACATTGCGTAGCACACGGCTGAACATGGTCTGTGACATCCCACCAGCAGACGCCACAGTGTGTTGAAAGGTACCGGTGGCAAAGAAGTGTAGGGCTGCCATCACCTTCACCTTGGGGGTCAGCGCTGTAGGGTATGTCCGGCCAGGTTGCAAATGTGGGGCCAACCGCACCGTCAATTCCTCAATCAGCGGCCTGTTGAAGCGGTACCGTCGGATGCAGTCACGTTCCACCATGGTTGCAAGGTCAGGGAATGGTTTATGGACAGCTGGTGCCCTGCAGTGCATAGGTGAACAAAGAAAGATTGTCAGTCACCCCACATATGTGGCATTGACCATACTCAATATCACATGATACATCATTACAAGACACATGTACTTGATGTGTGTGCCGTTCTGTATGGACATATATGGCACCTACATGGCCAACATCTAACATCACAGTTCAACATGTGTTGACAACAAGTTCCAGGTCGTGCTATGGGAAATCATTAGGCTGTGTCACAGTACCCATGTACTGCTGTCACGTTCCAAACACACACCACAGTGACAAGTGATGAAAAGATGAAATTTGTACTTGTAAAGCGCACCCATACCCCCAAAGGGGTGTCCAGGCGCTGTACGCATACCGCTGTGGAACCCTTCCTGGCTTTTCCCTGTGAAATGTCCACTCCTGGGCACCCCCAGGGTGAAGCCAGGCATCCCAGCGCTGTTGGGGCCGTTGTGGAGATTAAGCAAGCTATTGCCCAGAGTTGCAGAGTGGGACCCATGATTAGAATAGGCACCGAGGCGAGAATTATCAGGTCCGAGGAAATTGAGCCCAAGACCCGCCGAGGCGGGAATTGAACCCTGGTCCCGGGCCAGATCTCTGCATCAGGGTCTGCCGCTCTAACCATTGAGCCACACTTCTCCACAAGTGAGGACAGATGTGCCACAGGCATCACAGGTCATTGACAGGTAGATTCCCAGGGACCCTGTATTGCCACATGGACAGTGGCATGACATGGCGTATCATGTACACGTCAGCAAAACAACCATGACTCCCACAGGTAGTGGCCCCTGTTGCCTCTGCAGGACAGAAATGGACGTCTGTGACACACACACGCACAACATCAAAGTCGATGCACAAACAACGTGGATGTGGAGTCTGTCTCCCATTGTGCACATTGAATCAGAGACATCTGAAACACAACATGCACACAGACTGTGGAGGGCCATCACTATTGAGGCAATGGGTCACCCTGTGACGTACATACCTTCCCACATGGGACTCAGGGTGTATGTGACATGACATACACATACACAACCTGGAAATGTGACCATGCCACATGCCCTGAACTGAACAGTTGCACATCACAGTGGTCATGTGCACAACACACAAAGGATTCTGTCCCCATGAACACGTGCACAGCCTGGGAGTGGCTGCCCCCAAAAAAACCACATGTTGACCCCCATACACACACAGGTAATGCAGCCTTACATGCCTGAGGATACAGTGTGGACAGGCTGTGGTGTTGTAGGTGTGCCCCTGAGTCCCTGGCAAGTAATTGTGGCTGGCATACGTCCACCAGTGACAACCATGGTGACATATGCGAGTGATCTGTACAGGGACGCATTGTACAGCAATGGACCGATCGGTGCGCACGCATTGGCCATTGGATATGATGTGAATGGGTACGCGTTGTACAGCAATGGACCGATCGGTGCGCACGCATTGGCCATTGCATATGATGTGAACGGGTACGCGTTGTTTTTCGAAATACGCGTTGTACAGCAATGGACCGATCGCTGTGCACGCATTGGCCATTGCATATGATGTGGACAGAAATACGCGTTGTACAGCAATGGACCGATCGGTGCGCACGCATTGGCCATTGCATATGATGTGAACGGGTACGCGTTGTTTTTCGAAATACGCGTTGTACAGCAATGGACCGATCGGTGCGCACGCATTGGCCATTGCATATGATGTGAACGGGTACGCGATGTACAGCAATGGACCGATCGGTGCGCACGCATTGGCCATTGCATATGATGTGAATGGGTACGCGTTGTTTTTCGAAATACGCGTTGTACAGCAATGGACCGATCGGTGCGCACGCATTGGCCATTGCATATGATGTGAACGGGTACGCGTTGTACAGCAATGGACCGATCAGTGTGCACGCATTGGCCATTGCATATGATGTGGACAGAAATACGCGTTGTACAGCAATGGACCGATCGGTGCGCACGCATTGGCCATTGCATATGATGTGAACGGGTAAGCGTTGTTTTTCGAAATACGCGTTGTACAGCAATGGACCGATCGGTGTGCACGCATTGGCCATTGCATATGATGTGGACAGAAATATGCGTTGTACAGCAATGGACCGATCGGTGCGCACGCATTGGCCATTGCATATGATGTGAACGGGTACGCGTTGTTTTTCCAAACACGCGTTGTACAGCAATGGACCGATCAGTGTGCACGCATTGGCCATTGCATATGATGTGGACAGAAATACGCGTTGTACAGCAATGGACCGATCGGTGCGCACGCATTGGCCATTGCATATGATGTGAACGGGTACGCGTTGTACAGCAATGGACCGATCGGTGTGCACGCATTGGCCATTGCATATGATGTGGACAGAAATACGCGTTGTACAGCAATGGACCGATCGGTGCGCACGCATTGGCCATTGCATATGATGTGAACGGGTACGCGTTGTTTTTCGAAATACGCGTTGTACAGCAATGGACCGATCGCTGTGCACGCATTGGCCATTGCATATGATGTGGACAGAAATACGCGTTGTACAGCAATGGACCGATCGGTGCGCACGCATTGGCCATTGCATATGATGTGAACGGGTACGTGTTGTTTTTCGAAATACGCGTTGTACAGCAATGGACCGATCGGTGTGCACGCATTGGCCATTGCATATGATGTGGACAGAAATACGCGTTGTACAGCAATGGACCGATCGGTGCGCACGCATTGGCCATTGCATAAGATGTGAACGGGTACGCGTTGTTTTTCGAAATACGCGTTGTACAGCAATGGACCGATCGATGCGCACGCATTGGCTATGGCCTGGCATGGCAACGGACGCGTTTTCGAAGCTTTAACGAGTCTGATGCAGTGAATTCAGTTGGCCACCCACAACAATGTTGCAAATTCATGGGTGTCATGAAGTTGAACTTTTGAAGGATGCTGTGGGCGTGTATAAGTGGTGCAATTCCATGGATTGGCCAGATTCAGAAGATGCAAACGACTTGGACCTATCACTTTGGACACAAGGGACAGTATCTGCCTCTGCAGCACACATATAATGCTGGCTGTTCCCCTGAGAGCTCACTTGCCTGCACTACATGCTCCAGGACGACATCTGCCACCAATACTGCTGCTGTCTCTGCATCCTCTGGCTACTGCAATGGCACGTACTGTGGAGAGAGCCCCAGCCTTCATCGCTGAGGAGAACCAGGCCCTGCTGGACAGCCTCCTTCCACAGTACAGCAAGCTGTATGGGAAACCAGGGGAGCAGGTAAGTGTGCTGTCCACTGCCTTACTAAATGTGCATGTTGTCTGACTAGCAAGACTTACAGTGTGCACGCCACTGGCTAGCATGCTCACTGAGTAATTGTCACCCCCCAAAGTGTGTAGTTACATGCACTGAACAGGTATAGTGCAGTAACAGTGCTTTCCAACAAGGTTTTACTTCCCAGGCAATGATACCATGTAGTAACTGCTGGTAAACTGTTCATAGCCATCGTTGCACTGCCTGTGTACATCATGTGCCCCTGTGATTGAGACATGTATATCCAAATGTGTGATGCACGGATATGTTGCATGTGTAGTAATGGCCTTTTCACTTTGTCATCCTCACAGGTTGATGCCCACCAGAAGCAGAAAATCTGGCTGACCATCGCCCGGGCAGTAAGATCCGTGGGGGTCTACAAGCGCCGGATCTGCAACTGCCAGAAGAGGTGGCAGGACCTTCGGGGCTGGACCCGGAGGATCGCAAGGGTCCAGCTGAAGCTGTCGCCTCCTCGCAGGAGGGGCGGATACCGGACCCTGACCCCCCACATGCTCAGGATCCTGGCAGTGGTCTTCCCTGACCTGGATGGGCAGCTCAAGGCCAGACATCAGCAAGGAGGGGGTGAGTCCATGACTGCACTGTGAACTTTGTCTGACATGCTATGTGCCCTCCTCTGGCCTGGTTAAACTTCCACAGTACATCAGTCTTGTGGTCCAGGACCCATGTCCCTCAATTGTGACATGCCCACTCCTCATCTGATACCCAGGTGTGGCCCTTACAGTCAGGAAATTGTGGCACTTGGGTACTGTGTCCTTGCATTTTGCTTAGCTCAAGGTGGGGGACAGCATTTGTTGCCGTAACTTTGTGGTGGGCTTCATGGGTGGGTCAATTGCTTACACAATGCCTGAGTTCAGACATGTAATCTGCGTGTAACTTTGATATGTGGTCCAATTGCTGATCTGACTCACCACATGTGCCTGGGGTATTTGGCACACACCCATGCTGCGGGTGGGAACAATGTTTGGGCCTCAGGAGTATGTATATCAAGTGTGTCACACATACTTAGCCACCTGCCTACTGTCCAGGGCTCATCCCTCTTTCACGTGGAGCAGGACAGTCATGCCTACTCCAGGGCATACAATACACTCTGTACTCCCAGTCCCGTGTATCAGCTGACACGTTGTGCTCAGTGAAATGTTCCCTCAGGTGTCTGCCTCTGTGTCATTGTGCTGTGGCTTCGTTGTCAGGACTTCTGGGGTGTTTATCGGTTAGGGCTCAGCATGCCACCTGAGATGTGACCATAGGAGACGATACTTGTGTGACATATAGGTGTTTGATCACTTGACTGTGCAGACTGGGGTATGCGACTGTGAAGTTCAGGCAGCTGTTTCTCATTCACAGCAGACTGTGAGGTGCTCAGGTTCAGAGAGTTGTGTTTCATGTCTCCCATATGTCCAATTGATATGACGTGGACAAATAAGAGTTCAGATGATGTGGTTTGTGGGGGATGGACATGTGCACTTGTCAGCTACAGAACTTGCATTCCCCATGACCTAGGATTGTGACACAGTGCAGACTGTTGTTGGCTGGCTGCCCTGCCCATGTGACTGGAGACAGTGATGTATGACTTTGCAGGCATGCCTGTGCCATGGCATTAAACTTCCTAGGAGTGATCCTGCAGGGGAGTGACACGTGCTACATGCACCCCATTGTGGCATTGACTATCAGGACATGGGTGCATCATGGTGTCTGGTGCTGGTATGCATCACATGCATTTCAAATTAGACTCTGGCCATCCCTTTATCCGGACACCTGTACTGACTCAGTGGCAAGAGATGTGATGTGTGCATGTTCACATGCTTCACCGTGTTCTCTGCAATGTCCAACAACTTTGTAGGTGGTGCATGTGTCCACACTGGGGTATTACCATCCGACAGGCACCAGACAGATGGGTGCAAGGCCAGGATGGATGTGAGTGCCATGGTTGACCATCAGACTGACAATTGGCTTCTCCTAATCTGTGTGAGCACTTTTGGCAATGTTCAACTAAGGATGCCAGGGCTTGCTCTGTAATGTGCTGTACTTACTGTGGTGTGTGCGGTCAGTGCTGGTGACTGATGTTTGTCTGTTTCCCTAATTGTTTGCAGATACATCCACGGCCACAGGAGGGGACAGCTCCATGGACCAGGAGGAGCTGCAGAGCCAGACTGGGTCAGCAGCCGATGAGTGGTCGGAGGGACCCAGTGGCACAGAGGGCGAGGGGAGCCACACCGAGGAGTCCTCAGCACCATCCACCTCAGCTGAGGACCACAGCAGCTCGGAGGATGACTCCCTTGTGGAGGTGGGTGTCAGCAGCCACCACACCCCAGCTAGAATGGCTGGCCCGCCACCACCACCACCACCACCACCGCCCTCCCATCGGCTCCCATTCCAGAGGTCCATGGAGGCTCCCGTGTTCGGGAGCGTGTCTCCTTCGTGCCAGGCACCGCACCCCCTGCCACTGTGTCCCCTGCTGCCCTGAGTGAGGAGTCTGTGTACTTACTTCGCCAGCTCCATGTAGGGCAGACAGCACTGCTGAGTGTCCTCCATTCACACACCAATCTGTTGACACAGCTGGTGTTGTTCATGGAGGGCATATCATCGGGCATGTATGCCCTACAGAGGAGCAATAAGTCCATGGCCTCCTCCCTGACGGCAGCAGTGTCCCTCCTCCAACAGTCCCTCACCCCTCCTACCTCTGCCCCATCCACACTTCCTGGCACCCTACCTGTCCCAAGCACATGCACACCTGCACAATCACCCAAACACACACACACGAGCAGCACAGAAACACCCAAAACAAAGTCACAACGTGCACGCAAGCATCCTCAGGGGACTGATACCACACCCACAGGGGATGGGGAACAGACACACACACAGGCATCCACAGTCACTCCGCAGTCCTCCGATACCTCTCCCTCCAAGACCCCTTCCCTTGCCTCACCTGCAACCCCACCTACAAAGCAGCTCTTCCTCTGTGACCTCGGCCTCTTCCCCTCCGAGCCAGCTGATCCAGCATACAGGGGGAAGAGGAAGTCCACCCACACAGAGGGAGTGCCCCTCACCCCCGGACACCCTCCCCAGGCACAGACAAACTGTGGCCCCCACCCGCAAGTCCCCCGGACCCGGAAGAGCAAGACCCCGCCACAGCCCTGCAGCTCAACCACACAGTCTCCTTCCTCCATCCCTCAGGCCCCCACAACACAGGTTCCCCCACCACACCCTGCCCCAGGTTCCCCCACCCACAGATACACCATCCCCAAAATGATCCGGCCTTCTCCCCCTACCACTTGCTCTTCCAGCCCCCGCTGCGCATGTTTGTGCCACTGGTGTGGAGACCGTGTCCTCCCCCTCTGGCCTGCCCACCTTACCTGAACCCCATTTTACTCCCCTGGAGATAGGCACTGCAGTGGAGTCCACTACCACCCCGTCTGACTTGGGCACTGCAGTGGGGAACCTGTCCACTCCATCTGGCCAGCCCACTGCAGTCGTGCTGGCACCCACACCATCTGACTCATGCCCCCCAGTTGTGCCGGCACACACCATGTCAGACACCTCCACTGCAGTTGTCAGTGACTCTCCAGCACCCACCACCCCTTCCCTGCCTCCTTCTGGTGAGCCCTGATCCTGTCCCTGCGGTGCCTAGCCTGCCCCCCCGTATGCCCCTCCGAGGGGAATGTCCCTGGTCCATAGCAGTTCAGGCAAGCAAAGGGTGACATCTGCCACTGTCACCCTGTTCGGACTTTACTGATGGACTGGCCATTGGCCTTTGTGTTTTTTCAGGACTTTCACTTTTAAACACACATATGCTGAATAAAGCTACTTTCTGTTCTCTAGTGGTTTTGCTTCAGATGTACATGATGTTGATGATGTTAACCATGCCCTTTCTGCAGTGATGGTGATTTTTGATATCAGGAAAATGAAGTGTTACTGTGCAGGACCCCATGTGGTCCAGGGGGAATGTGTCCTATCCTGGTGTGTATCCATGTCATCCTTTGCAGCAATATGAGGGTGTCATGTTTTCAATATTTGCCAATGGGATTTCCTACTTTTATTTGCAATATCACATCTGTGGCTTACACCCCTGCACATTTGTCGTGCTTGCCATTGTTCAATTTGTCTATTTCCCTGACCGTGTGACCATCTCCACTGGACATGCAAGTTTGGGCATCAATGGGGAAGGACTCATCTGTGTTATCAGTGCAACTTGCTATACATGTGTGTTGGATCTGTGCAGATGATTTCGGTGACACTCCCATGACCAGGCTGATGTGACGAGAGCCTTCATTTTGTGCTAATTTTTGACTTTGTGACCAAGTGTTCTGCTGACATGATAGAGCCCTGCAGAGACAACGTATGGCACAGCTTTCCTTACACAGGAGTGGAGTCCCCTCATGGCAGTGTGTAATTCCGTGACATTGCCTGAGCCCAAGGTGTGTGTTGTGTGAGCATGTCTGTGTGTGTTCACTTCCATTTCGCTACGCAGGCTGGGATCCCTAGTGATGTTCCTGTTTGTAATGCTTGCTGAGTTGACCTACGTTCCCCCAAACTCTTCGCCCTGGGTTCTCTGGGATGTGGGTGCATGGCACATTACTGGTCATCAGGGTGTCATCCATAGGTGTGTTTGCTGTCAGGGCTGAGTTTGTGGGCAAACGCAGATGAGACACAGTCAGGATTCCCCTTGGCACTTGTTGGTTACACAAGTCATGAAATTTACAGTTTGTGGTAGCTTTCAGTGATTGTGACACGTTGTGTGTGTGACTGCTGCCACTCCTCAGGGTCAGCGATACAAAAGGGGATGATGGACGGAATGCTTGAGCCAATCAAACACTCACCCCCAGTCAACTGATCTGGGTTTAATCCATCATCATTCTTTAGCTCACTCCACCACCCCAGTTCAGACATGGCCATATGCAAATCAGTCTGACCCTGTGCCTCATGGGAACAGTCCAGCCCGAACTGCCAAGCCATGTCTTCCCTGGACCGGAAACAAGCATCCTAGGACCGGTTTCTGGCATTTCAGCCGTCATCAGCCAGGCTTGCTTGAATCCAGTGGCAAAGTGAGCAAGGGACCCACGTCTGGGCATACCCCGCCAACTTAGGGTGACCAAAGCGATACAAAAGGGGATGATGGACGGAATGCTTGAGCCAATCAAACACTCACCACCAGTCAACTGATCTGGGTTTAATCCATCATCATTCTTTAGCTCACTCCACCACCCCAGGTCAGAGCTGCAATGTTGGAAGTTGTCTATGTGTGTTCTTTGTGGGTGACCTTGCCTTCTTCATTGGTGTGTGACTGTGGCCGGGATCCCATTGGTTGGTGTGGATTTGACGTCATGCCCATGTACGGCGTACTGTGCAGTGTGTCAGACATTCACGAGTCTTGTTGACTGGCCATGTGTGATGGGTTTCTGCACCTTAGTTCCCACCACCACCCCTGGGATTATCATGGGTGCATGTGCAATGTCACCAGTCCATGTGAGCTTTACTGCTGCACATTGGTGGAGATCAAGGTGTGTGGTGTTGAGTGTGTGCAAATGAGAGTTGTTGCACGGCTAGACCCCTACCTCCATATTGGCCTTGGCTGACAGGCCGTGCTGATTGATTTGTGCTTGTGTAGGTGTGATGCTAGTTTGTTGCTCAGGACACGTGACTGTGGTTCACAGTGCGAACGACATCTAGCTTTGTCATCACATTGGGATTATTATGCAGGCCAGTGTCACCACAATGTGGGGTCCCTGGGGGCAGTGCTGTGGTGGGTCTGTCTCTTGCTGTGTTAGTTGCTGTTCCTACAAGCTTGTGTGACATGTGTAATTTGGGCTCCCTGTCATCTAACAATGCCTGATTGCCCACATAGGGGAATCCGATCCATGAGTTACTTTTGTGTGGCACTGTATACACATCTGTGTAATTGTGATTCAGGCCTCCTTATGTGTTGTGTGGTTGCCTGGGGACACTGGCACACCCCCATCACCTGTTGTGTTTGATATGCAGTGTGAGGCTGCCTGTTTGTGTTTGTGCATCTGCACCACTGCATTGGCATATCTTTAGTGTGCCATTGGCTGTATGTTGTTTGGTGGGTTTCCCCTGCTGTCCCTGGGACTCCTAGGTCATCAGTCAGCACAATGATCATGGTTTGTATGTCCCATTGCTGCCATGGTATGGTATTTGTTCACCTCACATATACAGTCTCCACAGGATATCTACATTTGTGTGTCCATTGGTGCAGATATGTGGGTCTGCATTATGATGGTCACTTCTGTCATTGTGTTTTTGATGAATGTTGACAATGTCAGCCCCCATGGGTGATGTTTGTCTGCACATGGCCAAAGGTATGTCTTATTTGCACTGCACTGTTTGCCTCACCCAATCTATGTTGCTATGGGACACAAGCACTACTTTGCCACTGATGTGTTTGTTGTTCTGTGACCAGGAATCATCCATGCTGTTTGGCATTTGCAGCTTTTTCCATGACAACACTTACATTTTGGTCACTGTGATGATTGGGGTTTAGACCCCATTGCCACAATGTTCAAAATGTGCTTCAGCTATGGACCCCACACTTACATTTTGGTCACTGTGATGATAAGGGTTTGGACCCCATAGCCACAATGTTCAAAATGTGCTTCAGCTATGGACCCCACACTTACATTTTGGTCACTGTGATGATAGGGGTTTGGACCCCATTGCCACAATGTTCAAAATGTGCTTCAGCTATGGACCCCACACTTACATTTTGGTCACTGTGATGATGGGGGTTTAGACCCCATTGCCACAATGTTCAAAATGTGCTTCAGCTATGGACCTCACACTTACATTTTGGTCACTGTGATGATGGGGGTTTGGACCCCATTGCCACAATGTTCAAAAAGTGCTTCCGCTATGGACCCCACACTTACATTTTGGTCACTGTGATGATGGGGGTTTGGACACCATTGCCACAATGTTCAAAATGTGCTTCAGCTATGGACCCCACACTTACATTTTGGTCACTGTGATGATGGGGGTTTGGACCCCATTGCCACAATGTTCAAAATGTGCTTCAGCTATGGACCCCACACTTACCTTTTGGTCACTGTGATGATGGGGGTTAGACCCCATTGCCACAGTGGTCATGGTCTGCTTGCATTGTGGAGGCCACACACATTTATGTGTGACACATGTGATAGGGGGTCACATTGTATGTTCAATGTCATGTTCAGTGTTGTAGGCATTTGACACAGACTACACACACTTGTCATGGTGTTGGGGGGATGTGTTTTTCTGACATTCCTTATGTTGGAGTATGCTGGTTGTGTCATGCATTGCCCGTCCTATGAGTAGGGGTGGTGGTAGTGGTAGGCATCCAGCCCCCCCTGAGTAGGGGTGGTGGTAGTGGTAGGCATCCAGCCCCCCATGAGTAGGGGTGGTGTTAGTGGTAGGCATCCATCCCCCTATCTGTGGGGATGGTAGTAGTGACAGGCATCCAGCCCCCCCTGAGTAGGGGTGGTGGTTGTGGTGGGCATCCAGCCCCCCATGAGTAGGGGTGGTGGTAGTGGTAGGCATCCAGCCCCCCCTGAGTAGGGATGGTGGTAGTGACAGGCATCCAGCCCCCCCTGAGTAGGGGTGGTGTTGGTGGTAGGCATCCATCCCCCTATGTGTGGGGATGGTAGTAGTGACAGGCATCCAGCCCCCCCTGAGTAGGGGTGGTGGTAGTGACAGGCATCCAGCCCCCTGAGTAGGGGTGGTGGTTGTGGTAGGCATCCAGCACCCCCTGAGTAGGGGTGGTGGTAGTGACAGGCATCCAGCCCCCCATGAGTAGGGGTGGTGGTAGTGGTGGGCATCCAGACCCCCATGAGTAGAGGTGGTGGTAGTGGTAGGCATCCAGCCCCCCCTGAGTAGGGGTGGTGGTAGTGGTAGGCATCCAGCCCCCCCTGAGTAGGGGTGGTGGTAGTGACAGGCATCCAGCCCCCCATGAGTAGGGGTGGTGTTGGTGGTAGGCATCCATCCCCCTATGTGTGGGGATGGTAGTAGTGACAGGCATCCAGCCCCCTGAGTAGGGGTGGTGGTAGTGACAGGCATCCAGCCCCCCTGAGTAGGGGTGGTGGTTGTGGTAGGCATCCAGCACCCCCTGAGTAGGGGTGGTGGTAGTGACAGGCATCCAGCCCCCATGAGTAGGGGTGGTGGTAGTGGTGGGCATCCAGCCCCCCATGAGTAGGGGTGGTGGTAGTGGTAGGCATCCAGCCCCCCCTGAGTAGGGGTGGTGGTAGTGGTAGGCATCCCGCCCCCCATGAGTAGGGGTGGTGTTGGTGGTAGGCATCCATCCCCCTATGTGTGGGGATGGTAGTAGTGACAGGCATCCAGCCCCCCCTGAGTAGGGGTGGTGGTAGTGACAGGCATCCAGGCCCCCCTGAGTAGGGGTGGTGGTAGTGACAGGCATCCAGCCCCCCATGAGTAGGGGTGGTGTTGGTGGTGGGCATCCATCCCCCTATGTGTGGGGATGGTAGTAGTGACAGGCATCCAGCCCCCCCTGAGTAGGTGTGGTGGTAGTGACAGGCATCCAGCCCCCTGAGTAGGGGTGGTGGTAGTGACAGGCATCCAGCCCCCCATGAGTAGGGGTGGTGTTGGTGGTAGGCATCCATCTCCCTATGGGTGGCGATGGTAGTAGTGGTAGGCATCCAGCCGCCCCTGAGTAGGGGTGGTGGTAGTGACAGGCATCCAGCCCCCCATGAGTAGGGGTGGTGGTAGTGGTAGGCATCCAGGCCCCTATGGGTGTGTGTGGCATTGGTGATTGCCATCCCGCCCCTATGGTTCTGCTGTTGCTAGTGTACGTCATTTCTGCATCCCTATGTGTGTGTGATATATGTCGGGTACGTGTCGTTTGTTTGTGTAGTGGGTGTTTGACTTACCGTCTGCGCCGTACGCGTCCGTACCTGTTCCGGTAATAGATGTAGAGTATTGGTAGGACCTGCGCGATGGGATTCATGGTTGGTTCGTCTCGTTCGGGTTTCTCGTTGCTTCGACTCGTACTCGTCGCTGGCTTGTTCGTCTTGTAGCCGTGGATCGTCTTGTGGCGCGAATCGGAGCTTATGTGCGTCTCTCCCGGATGCTCTGACGTGCCGGACGTAGCGACGGGTTCGGCGCGTACGGAAGGCGCATCGTACTAGTCCGGCCGGAAGGTGCTGTATTTTTGCTTCCGTGCGACTCGATTCTGCGTTTACGGATCCGGCTCGGGCGGGGAACAGGAGCTGGAATGGGTACGTACGGCTGGGTCGGGATCTGGGCAGTTATGCGCATCGTACTTGCTCGTTCGGACGAATGTTCGAATCGGTCGGGAAACATGCATTCGGCTTGGTTTTTTTCCAGACGAATAGTGTTAGGTGCGCTTCCGGCCGAGATTGGAATCGACCCCTTAATGTAGAGGTCTGAAATTCGCCTTTCAATACAGCAGAGAGGAGATTCATTTCTTAGATGGGATGATCAGAACCCATGAGGGTCAATTGTACACATCGTTGTATCGTAAATAGGCCTGGGCGGTGAACTCTGCTCCGCTCGCGGAGTTTGCGGAGTTTCCTGCACTCCGTGTTACGCAGAGATCGCGGAGTTCCGAAAAACTCAGCTTCGCGGTGCGTAGCGGAGTTTTTTTCCTCGCTCGCGTTCGTCAACGTCAAGTTGGCGACCGCGGGCGAGGAAAATCAACCTCCTGGCGAGATTTTTCCTCGTTCGCGATCGTCAACATCAAGTTGGCGAGCGCGAGCGTGGAAAATCAACATCCCGGCGAGATTTCTCAATGCGGGGGGGTCAGGTTTCTCATTGCGAGTGGTCACGTATGCTCGCAGTCGCTCACATTGAGAAACTGCCCGTTCACGTTGAGAAAGCTGCCGCTCGAGTAAAAATCTACTCGAGCGGCAGAAAAGGAAAGCTTGCGCTGTGCATGGTGCCGTTCGCAATGATTGCACAGTGCGGACAAGCATACGGCACTGTGCAATCACCGCAAACGGCATTTTTCTATCATACTCCACCGCTCGCGGAGCTCTGCGTAGTGCGACAGAGTTTTTTATGCACTTCTGGGTGTTCCGCGTAGTGCAACTCCGCGAACTCCGCCCAGGGTTAATCGTGAAGCAACAGAAAGGAACACCCGGCTAGCCTACTCAAATCACCATCCCAGGGCTCTACATGACTCTCTCCCATACTCCAAATTTCCTAGAATCAGAAGAAACTGCTTATTCAAACAAGATTTCTTCAGAGAAGCTCAAACCTTTAAAGACCAAATTACTCTCTAAAGGTTGCCCATCCTGGCTGATCACAAGATCCATAAATTAGGTGTGGTACAGCCCACAAGAGTCACTGTTGATCCCCAGAGTAAGGGATGATTTAGGCAAGATGGTGGGTGTCACCACATTTTCTCCCATCTCCAACCAAGTAAACTGTCTTAAGCCCCAGGCATATTCAAAATTCAGGGGAACTGTCCAGAGAATGCCCAATCTTTGCATTTCACAAAAATAAGAACATTAAAGACCACTTAGTGAGAGCATACCTAACATCTTCCAGCACGACCCAAACTTTACATGATATATGGGGTATGATCCCCTTGGTGGGCCAACAAAAATGCGGGAATTGCAGTGTGTTTGAGTACACAATTGAAACAAAGGAATTTGCACATAGAAATGTAAAAACTACACTTTCGCATTTCTCTAATTGCAACACTGCAAATGTAATTCATGCAATTTCTGCCCTTGTGACCTTGTTTATGTGGGGCAGACGACACAAAAAGTGAGAATAAGAATATGCCAACACAGGAGCTGATTGAGATGCAAAGTGGCACACGCACCTGTGGTGGAACATTTTAAAACACTTGGCCACAGCAAAAATGACTTACGATGGCAAATAATCGATGTTGTAAAAGTGCCAGAATGTGGAGGTAACCTCACAGCAATTCTCAATAAAGAGGAACTGAAATGGATCCTGAGAATGGAGAGTTTCTGCAGCGGACTCAACAGAAGAGAGGATTGGATGTCCCTAATATGAATCTCCTTGGTGGCTCAGGACTGCTGCACTATGATTATACAACTGTTATTTATTTGTACGACATGATGAGGCAATTATATTGTAATTCTCTCCCTGATGAACTTTAAACACACAAGGGATTGTCATACCTTCTCAAAATGATCAATTTTTAGTTGGCTCTTACCTTAACTAAGCTATGCGCTGCCAACACATGGAATTCTGTGTAGATGTTGTGTCTATATATATGTTTCATGTGGGCAATACACCTTGTTTTGCCACTTGTATGTATGTATGTATGTGATTTCTAGAGCGCGACTGTTACTCCAAGGAGGGTCCTGGCGCTAATGCAGAAGGAGGGCTAACCGAGGGGGAATAAGAGAATTTCAGGAAAAGCCAAGTTTTGAGCTTTTTACGGAATAAGTGAGTATCCTCAATGCGTCTGAGTTCCAGAGGCAGTTTGTTCCACAGAGAGGGGCCCAGGAAGGAGAAAGATCTGGCCCCGGATCTTGCCTTTTCAACCCATGGAACTTTGGCAAGACAGAGGTTGGCAGAGCGCAGGTGTCTCCGGGGAGTATAGAACTTAACTCTAGCTCGTAAATAGCCAGGGCCTGTCTCGTTTAAGGCTTTCTGGGTGAAAAGCAGAATCTTAAAGCTGATCCTCTTCCTGATCGGGAGCCAACGAAAATCAAGAAAAAGCCGTGATATGTGGGAATTACGGGGCAGACCAAAAATAGTTTGCGTGTTTGCCTTATATTCATATGTTTTATGGATGTACTTAGTATGTACAAAATTGCTAGACACTTCCTTATTTCAGGTGTAGACCACCTATATATGGAATGTTGTTCAGATTTCTTGTTTGTATGTATGTTTCTTATGAGTTTTGCACCTTGGCCTGTATTTAGTTCATATTTTTCACGTTTTTCTCTTGGAATGTGATTTTTTTATGAACATTTCTCAATTCTCTTTATGAATCATTTCACATATACCTTGCCTATTCTATTCCTTCCCTTACTGTTACCCTCTTTTTAAAATGGTCACCGCATAATCTGGTATGACTTGGGATCTCTTAGTGCTTGTCCCTCTTCAATTTTTATTCCTTGAAGGCACGCATGTCTCCATTCACATCCGCCAGCTTGCTCTGGTACACCTCGTTACACCACAGTAAGATGAGCCGCCAATCCCAGCATGCCTAGATATGCACAGTATTTCCACATTTGTCTATTTGGTTTTCTTACAGGAATAGCACTCTTGAGTTCCCATTATGCTCAGGACCCAGTTTTAGTTTTGGGCATGTTCCACCAGACCAGCAATACTCCTTTCCCCGGCTGTCAATTGTTCCGGATTGACCTCAACGGGTTTGGTAGGTGCATAATTGGCATTATTTGAGATGGAGAGTTACGACTCGCTAAATACCTTGAGTGTAAATCTTTTGGGGGGTTCCTTACAGTCTAAGAGCCCCTGATTGAATGGGTTGGCACCGGGCCTTGTCCTGAGTTTTTGAACATGAGCATTGGTCACTAATATCACCTGCTGATTGAAAATTACTGTTCATTGTTTCAGAGCCAGCGAGCACTTCATTAAGAAGGTTGGACATCGGGTCTTGTCCCGTTTTCAGGGTTACACGCATTGGTCGCTACCTGCATATTTAGTGCTCGGTATGTGTGCTTTGAGTTCCTCCCAGAAGCATTGTTTTAGAGTAGGCTAGCTTCGGTCCTGGTTAATTGTACATGCGCATTGGTCGCTAGTGCCACTGGCTGATTATAAATTACTTTTTAATTTCTCAGAGCCAACAAGTCCATATTTGAGAGGCCCTTGATTCATACCGGGGCTTATCCTGGTTTCCTGGAAATGCACAATTGCCGCCAACTGCCAAATTAGCGCTAACTTTGTGGGCCCTGAGTTCTTCCCTATAACATTGTAATTACGGCAGGTTGGCTAGTCTGTATTCTAATTTTGACTCTCTTTGGCAACGTCAAATGGCATTCTCATGAGCTAAATGGCAGGATAGTTTGTGAGGCTATATCTTTAAATAGCCACACGATTTACGATTTAGGTAATTTTATAACCCATTTTCACTGATTATTTCGGATTGAGGCTTACTACCATGCATGGTTCCGTTTACCATAAACCTTTGTTGGTTATCAATGTTGGCTTGGAGCACTGCATGGTATGTGGCAGTAATTCCTGTGTTATTCTCACTGTTGATTGTTGAATGACACATGCCTTTGATCACCCTCGCATGCCACTCAAATATTGTGGACTATCCTAACTTACGCTTGGATTACTGGCAGGAAGCATTGCAGGTTATTCCTCAGTTGTGTGCCGTACTCTTTCCTCTTTAGGACACTACACAGAATTTTACGCATGTTTAAATCACAAGTGAGTCACGTTTGTCCACAAAATGAAGACCCTTCAGTGTATATTCAATTTTCACTCAAGTGACCAATTTAATTTTTCCTTTCATTTTTCCTCCTCTCACTTTCTCCTTATCTCCCCTTCTTAATTGTCCTTGGTTGCAGTTTGTATTTACTGATCCTTTCATTGATTTATGTATCCTGGCAAAAATTGCATCATCCTGATGATGATCCCATGTGTTTAGTGGATCAAAATGTCGTCGATTGAATCACTCTGACCTGTGTGATCATGTAAACTTATTTCTTGGGTGCAGTAATGTTGTCTTTAACAAGAAGCGTGACTTTTGATTTTATATAACTCTCAATGTCTGTGTGTTTGTGCAGTACCTGCGCTGGTGCGCCCCGTAGGGGTACACACTCCTGCAAACCAATTTTTTAATTTTATACAAATAAACTATTGCTTAGATAATAAGATTGAGTATCTCATGGGCATTATCACTTTGTATCAAGAGTATCACTAACTTTTATGTACACTTAATGACTAGGCCTGGATGAATTTTACGGAGTTTTGCTCTGCGGAACTCCGGGAAGTAAGAGAAAAACTTGACGCGCTCCACGGAGTTCCACCAGCAGCGGAGTATGTTAAGTCCTGCTGCTCGCACTGATTTTAAGCACCCGGAGTTTGTGCCGCACTGTAAAATCAGAGCGAAGGGCACTCCGTGTCATGCCGGATGGTGCTGCTGCTTTCTGTCGCTCGAGCAGCAGCTTCCTCAATGCGAGCAGCAGATTTCTCAACGCGAGTAGTCACAACCTGCCGCGACCACCTGCATTGAGATATCTTGCTGAGAGGAGGTCCAGCACGATTTTTGTGTCGCGAGCACTCGCAAACTTACAGTTGATGAGCCGTGAGAGGGAAAAACTCCTCTCAGCCTCGCTTCACAGAGTTTTGCGGAGCTCCGCACGGAGCGTGAAGTGGGCAAAACTGTGCGAACTCCGCCGGCGGATTGGAATTCATTACCCACCCTTATTAATGACCCCTGTTTATTATAGCTTTAACTACCCTCTGTCTCTAGGTATCCTTGGGTTTCCCTTGTCTAGTCAAAATAAGTTTTTAAACGTGGCATTTTCAAAATTGCAATTCAAAATCCGACTTTATCATGAGAGATCATTTTTCATTATAATTCCAAAGACACCAAACTTGAACTGAGTACCTGCTCCCATTTGGAAATTATCACTTACTAAATGTAATAAGGTAATCCAATGATGTCCAAGGGAGAGGGAGGCCGTACAGTAGTGAAATACTAATTCAAGAGTTTTTCACTACCAGGACATGTAAAACTTAAAAGTACATGTCCTACTTTTTAAATTCACTGCACCCTGCCCTCTGGGCTGTCCAGGCCCTACCCTAAGGGTGACATACATGTGGTAAAAAGGAAGGTTTGGGCTTGGCAAAAGGCTTATTTTGCCATGTCAAAATGGCAGTTTAAAACTGCACACACAGACTGCATTGGCAGCCCTGGGACATGTTTAAAGGATTTTTTAAGTGTGTAGCACTACTAGGCCTTCTAGTAGCATTTTATTTTCAGGCCTTAGGCACATGTAGTGCTGCTTGATTAGGGATTTACAAGTAAATTAAATATGCCAGTTGGGTATAAGCCAGTTCTATGGAGAGAGCACAAACGCTTTAGCACTGGTTAGCAGTGGTAAAGTGGGCAGAGTCCTAAGGCCATCAAAAATGAAACCAGCAAAGCAGGATGTTTGAAGGCAAAACTTTAGAGGTTAAACCATACCAAGGAGGCAAAAGTCGAATAAATGAATACATAGTAACATTGTACTTCAATCAGCTACAAGCACAAATACATTTATCAGAAAAAAATGAACAAAAATGTCATGGGCGTCTTCCACCAACGGTCCTTGAAAATGGCTTTTAAAAGTGAAATAAAATAATTGAAATACTCACTGGCTGCACAAAATGATGGGAGCTAGCTCATCAACCACATGGCCACTGATAAAGGAGCCATGGAAAACAAAGACAAAATGGCCACCAAACACACACACACACTCACTGGCTATACAAAATGGCCACCACAGCATGGCCAGCAAAGAAAAAGGAGGCATGGAGAACAAAGAACACATGACTGCCTATAGCAAACACACACACTGGCTACACAAAATGGCCATCACCGCATGGCCAGCAAAGAAGAAGTCATGGAGAACAAAGAACACATGGCTGTCTATAGCAAACCCACACACGGGCTACATAAAATGGCCACCACTGCATGGCCAGCAAAGAACGAGTCGTGGAGAACACATACAGAAACTCACAAAAAATGGTGGGCAAGCACATGGCGAAGAAGGTAGCTAAGAACAAAGGAAGATGTCTGTGTACGTGGGCCTGGACTCCAGGAACCACCCTAAAGCTAGCAACCAACAGGCACATGTAAACAAAAAATAGCCTATATTTTGCATTTTACACAAGGCCATCAACAAGTCCCTAAATTTTTAAAAAACATATAGTATACAATGGGAGTGAGAATGTGGAAAATATATCAAAAATACATCCAAGGCCTAGTGCAGAAAAGGCTAGGCACCAAGCAGTAAAACAACTTCACAGTAAAAATATAACCAATTCAGTACAATATTCACAAAAACACACAAGAAAATGGAGAAAAGATATATTTAGCCCCAGGGCCTTCAACATCCAACAAATATGCAAAAATGATCCCCCCAAGGTCACCCTATTCACCAGCAAAGATACAAAACCCCCCGCAAAAAAGAACAAAAATAGTGGCGCATGCCCACCCACAAAAGGACAACATTTTCTAAAGTGCTGCATTGAACTTTCTTGACGTTTCCCAAAAGTGAAGATTCAAAGTGTGTGGATGCAGCAGATATTACAATCAAAAAGAGAGTGATGTGGAGAGGCGCGCGGCGACGGCGGCAAGATGGCCGCGTCCTGAGAAGCTCCGTAGCGCCGAGCTACCTTTTCTTCTGAAGGGACCCTTATATCGCAACGCTGCTGTTCGTGAAGGGGAGCCAGCGCTTCGGAAACTGCCAGGAGCACTCGGGCAAGTTTCCGACTGCCTTTATGACAATTTAAACCCCTTTTTCCTGTGATTCCCGTTTCTTCACTTCAGTGCCCTCAGCAATGGCGGCCGCCATTTTGCGCACTCCCGTTTTGGCGCACAATTAATCTTTATGCTGCTCTCCTCAGCGTTTGCATGTTGAGCTTCTTGGCACTGCTACAACATTGGCATTTACCATGTTTATGAAGAAAGGCATTCTCTCAGCATTTTAAAGAGCTCGTTTTTTTTTCTTCACTATTTTGAAGTATTTCTCCTCAGCACAATGGCAGCACTGCTCCTTTCCTTGCATGATTTCCTGTCAGCTGGTGCATTTCTGCTTTGTCATAGCAAAATTGCTTAACACATTCCTTGTTTGCTTGGATTCTTCACAGCAAGTTAGTGCGCTCTCAGTCTAGCCCTTCTATTTTTTGGTTTTCATCAATCATCTTTTATTGCATTAGTACTTCAAATTATTTACACGTTTGCTGGCTGCTTCGTCTTTCACTACCTGTCACATTGCGGCGTTCCTCTTTGACAAGAGATTCTCCCTTTTTTGCAACATTTGTTTGGGCTGCTGGCTCCGCGCCCTTTTGCCTTCGCTCTTCATTGACTATATCTAAGGTGACTCTATTGTCTTTTCCTGGCGTTCTGTGAGCTGCCTCACTTGTCTGTTTACAATGGATCATCCGCAGTCTACTAAGTCCCATGGGGCTGTAGGGGCTTCTTCCGGAGGCCGTAAGGACTCAACAGTTAACACCAGCAAGCGACCTAAGAAGGACCCCTCCTTTCCACTTAAGTCACCTCTTCCCCTCACGCTGGAGGATATTATGGATGAGTTACGCCTTATTCGCCCCTTTATGTCTGACACCACCGCTACCCTCCAAAGAATTGAGGACAAATGGTCCAGCCTTGACTTAAGACTTTCTGATGTCGAGCAGAAGATAGAAGATGCACAAGATGTCGTTGCCAGAGTCGACAGCCTCACCAAAGAAGTTACCCAACTTAAGAAGACTACAGAGGATTTAGAAAATCGTAACCGGCGTAATAACCTACGCATTTACGGAATTCCGGAGGGTTCCGAACGTTCTGACATGATCTCCTTCCTAAAATCTCAAGTCTTGCAGATCGTTGGCCTTCCAAAATCAATGGATTTTAATACCCAAAGAGCACACAGACTGGGGCCTAAGAATGTATCGTCTTCTACCAAACCAAAAGGTATCATCGCCTATTTTCTGCTGTATTCTGACCTTATGGCGATCCTCAATGCTGCCAAACAACATAAACAGATGCTATGGTCCGGTCACAAAATCTTTTTTAGTCAGGATGTCTCTAAACCAAAAGCCAGCAGACGCAAGGAATTCCTTGATCTCAGACCAGCCTTGAAATCTATGAACGCCCGTTATGGCCTTATTCACCCCTGCTTTTTCAAAGTGACGTACAAAGACAGAACATTCTCCTTTGAGGATCCAGCTGACCTTCGGAAGTTCATCCATACTCACCGAGGAGAATTTATGGAACTTAGCAATCATTGATTGTCTTGTTATTTGTTATCTATGCTCGCTTTTCTCCCTTAGGTTTAACGTACGTCATATGTTATGTTATTTACCTTGTTTGTGTCTTCTTCATATCTTTTAGGTTCTCTCTGTGCTGTCCTGTTGTTGAGGATTCACCCCTGCATCACCCGTTTGTTTATAATGTTTGATTCATCCCGTTGCCTTGTCCCCTAATGTTTGGTAAGTTCCCTTCCTCCTTGTTTCATTCGTCTATCATTTTTATTTTCGGAGTTCTCTCCCTTCTCTTTTTATTGTCTTGGTATAGTAGTTTTATTTCCTCTCGGTGTTCTTCCCAGTGGAGTGACCGTCCTGGTTTCTGCCGTCCCCCCTCCCACATCAATGTTTTTTGTTTTCTGGATTGTCATGGCTAAAGCCACCTGGCTTTCTGTCATCTCTTCTTTTCTAACTCTTCCCAGGCGACCGTTTTCCCCTCCTTTATCGCTATTTTGGCAATATTCCCCTTTTCTATTTCCTTCTAAATCTTCCTCTCTTCCATTTCAGCTTATGGTTCTTCTATGTTCTCTCATCCTGCTCCTGTGGTGGCCATATGGTACAATTTCTTCTCTTTTTGATGTCCTTTGCTATCTTCATCTTTTTATCCTTTCTTTACTTTTTTATTCTCTTCTCTTTCCCTTTTTTGACTTCTCTTTACTTTCAAGCCTACCCTTATTCAAACCACATGGATGAGTGGTCTTCGCGTTATCTCATGGAATGTTAAAGGTATTCGCAATCCTGTTAAAAAACAACTTGTCTTATCTCATTTAGCGAGATTGAAATGTCAACTTGCATTGTTGCAAGAAACGCACCTCAAAATGCAAGATTTGTCTTCACTGCGTAAACAATGGGTAGGAGAAGTTTTCTGCTCCCCGGCAGTGAATAACAAAAACGGCGTTGTTATTTTGTTTCATAAGTCGTTAAATGTTCAGTTACAAAATGAATTTCACGATAATAATGGTAGATGGTTGTTTTTAAATACCACTGTTAACAATACACAACTTTCCTTTTGTAATGTTTATGGCCCAAATGGCATTGATCTAACCTTTTGGAATGAATTTTCCACTCTTCTTTCTTCACATGCGGTTGATGACTTAATTGTGGGTGGTGACTGTAACCAACTCATGGATCCCTTTTTGGACCGGAAATCACAAACCAGATATGTTCCCAATAAGATGCAGAAAACTTTTTATAAAGCTATTTCTTCTAGAGGTCTAATAGACACCTGGAGAATCTCTCACCCTGACACACTGGAATTTTCCTTCTTTTCCCCCGTTCATTCATCCCACTCCCGTATTGATTACATTTTTCTCACTGAACACGCCTTACAATTCATGATCAATTCAGAAATAGGCTCTATCCTTATTTCAGATCACGCCCCCATCATTTTGGGCATGGATTACCCCTCAACGTCTTCCACCTCCCGTCGCTGGCGCTTTAATAATTCTCTCCTCTTAGACTCCCAATTTGTTGAGCAATTTATGCCTTTTATGGAGGAATTCCTTCATAATAATCTTCACTCCACTTCTCAATTTCATTTTATCTGGGATGCCTTCAAGGCTGCCGCCAGAGGCTTTATTATTGACTTTGTATCTCGGAGGAAGAAAAAAGCCCTTTCACAGTCCTCTCTCATCCTTAAACAAATTAAAGATTTTGAACATCAATATTTCACCACAAACTCCACTGATACACTATCTTCTCTCATCAAAGCGAAAATGCAATATAACAAACACTCTTGGGATTCCGCATGTAATAATCTCCTCAAATTTAATGCAAAAATGTATGGTGGGCGGAACAAAGCAGGCAAATCCCTTGCAAATTATCTTAAAATCAAAAAGCAAAAATCCAAAATTATAGCTATTACTGATAACCATGGAGTTCGTCAATCCACTGATGATAAAATTCTTGACTGTTTCGTCCAATATTATACTTCCCTATACACTCCAGAGTCCAGTCCTTCTTCCGTACAAATTGACTCCTTCTTTCAAACTATTCCTAAATCTCCCAATAATTCTACAGATCTTTCATCCCTAGACATTCCTATCTCAGAAAGGGAAATAATTAATGCCATTACTCTCCTACCCAAAGACAAAACACCCGGTCCGGATGGCTTCACTGTTCGATTTTATCTCCACTTTAAAAAAAAATTAATACCGCACTTACTCTCATTGATCAACCATTTTCTTATCAAAGGAGAGTCCAGAGGATCTTTTACCCAGGCAATGCTATGCTTAATCCCTAAAAAAGATAAGGATCCCTCCCTTTGCAAAAATTATAGGCCCATCTCCTTAATCAATACAGACTGTAAAAGTTATGCCAAAATTTTAGCCATTCGTATTAACAAAGTTATCCCTGACCTCATCAATATCTATCAATCTGGGTTTGTCAAAGGTAGATCAATTACTGATAACTCGAGAACTCTCCTCAACATCATCCACCTTGCCTCAAAAATGGATTCACCAGTTGCAGTTATCACATTGGATGCTGAAAAAGCATTTGATAGGGTAAGCTGGGACTTTATGTTTGGAGCACTGAGATGGCATGGTTTTAGCCCCCTATTATTCAATATATTCAATTGTTATATTTTGCCCCCTCTACTTCCATTTGGGTTAATGGTTCTCAGTCTAAATATGTTTCTCTCCGTAGAGGCACCAGACAAGGTTGTCCCCTTTCCCCTCTTCTTTTTATTCTCACTTTAGAACCTTTCCTAGAAAAAATTAGACGCTCACCATCCTATACAGGCTTCAAATTTCAGAATATCGATATTAAATTTACTGCTTATGCCGCTGATATCCTACTCTACATCTCTAATCTGTCCACCTCTTTACCCTCTCTTTTCTCTCTATTACAAGAATATTCCTTCCCATATGTTTCATCGTTCTGGCTTTGAATGGAATCCCAGGAATATCAAGTGTTTAGGCATCCTTTACGCTAACACTATTAGAGAAACTATTAAAATCAACCATACGGACATACTTAAGAAGCTCTCTGTACTCATTGAAGGCTGGTCCCCTCTTTTCTTATCCTGGTGGGGGAGGCTAGCAACTATTAAAATGATGCTTCTCCCCATTGTTAATTTTTATCTCTCGATGCTCCCTATTTCTCTCCCGCTTTTTTTCTTTAAAACCATAAACCGCCTCCTAACAACATTTTTATGGAACAATCGCAAAGCTAGGATTTCTCTTTCCCGTCTCCAACAACCCAAAGATTTAGGTGGAGTCAACTTTCCTAACCTCAATCGATATCACTCCGCTTTCACGTTAAAACAAATCTGGCCTTTTTTAACAGACTCTTTTTGTCCTCCCTTAACAGCTTGGAGTTCAATAGAGCTCGCGCAATTCTCACCCTTTTCATTCCTTACAGCTATGCGCTTATCCCAGCCTCCGAAGTGTTTTGCCACCCCCATATTTAAACACTCCAAAGCACTTGCTCTTTCATTGTCTCGTTCCTTCCTCTCACATGCTGACTCTCACTCCCAAACACCGATTTGGTATAATAAATTCTTAAAGATTAATAATAGAGCGCTATTCTGGAAGGAATGGATTGACAAATGTATCATTACTTATGACCACTTACTTAAAGATAACTCCCTGAGGGATTTCTCAGACATTCGTGACTCATTTGAAATCTCCAACACACATTCTTCCCAATACCCCTTGCTGAAAAACGCCCTATCCTCTATTATTTCTCAAAACAGCTCCCCGACCACTACTGCTCCGCCCCTCCCCCCTCCACCAGACTTTACTATTCCTCTCAAAGCTGCTGCCATTTATAAACTACTCTCCCATCCATCTGTCGATAGGTCCAAATCTAAACTAGAACTCTTATGGGAAAAAGATCTAGCTCAGGAATTCTCCTTCCAGGTTTGGGACTCTATATGGTCTAAAATACACACCGTTTCCCGCTCTGCCAGCACCACAAAGACTTTATACTTTTTTTTATAACAGACTCTTTTTCACCCCCTCCGATCTCCATAAATTCAGATTACTTGAATCCAAAAAGTGTTGGTCCTGCTCATATGTTGATAGTGATTTTCTTCATATGTTTTTTCATTGCCCGTTGGTCAAATCCCTTTGGTCTCGCATCTGGTCAAAACTAAACGACATTTTAGCCACAGACTTTCCTTTTGACATTGTACACATTTTTTTGAGTGACTCCTCACCTTTATGGAATGTTCAATGTAATGTACGTAAATTTATAGATCTGTATATAGCCATTTCTTTTCAGATCATCACGACCAACTGGAAGGATACTTCGAAAATGTCGTACAGTGCCTGGTGGAACCTGTTATGTCATCATCATAGATTTGACCGTGCTTTTGCCACCACAGTACCTCTATTAATCAAAAAGGACTTGTTATGGTTACCTTTAACCGATTTTCTTTCTAGACATGTTCCTTGAAATTTCCCTTTTCTCCTTTTCAATATCCCATTGTTATTATTATTTAGCATTTCACTTTTAATCGTTTATGGAATATTCATTATTGAATCTGTATTTCATGTTGCCTTTTTTCTCTTCTTCCCCCTTTCTTTCTCTTTCTCTCTTTCTTTCCCCTCTTTCCCAAAAAAAAAACTAAAAACTTTAAAAGCCTTTTTTTCCCTTGGTATAGTTTCTATATCCCTTTTTGGGATTGAATTGCATATATGTCTATTTTAATATTATTCCATCTTCTTTTTAATGCCATTTTCTTCTGTACTGATGTTTTACTATGCTTACCATATTCAATAAAGCTTTCTAAACTTAAAAAAAAAGAGAGTGATGTTTTCAAACTGTCCAGGGATTTAGCAGAGCCGAGCGACGAGCCTTCAGGATAGGTAGAGGAAGTTCTTACTGTATGTACAGTACCCTCTCAATCCCTATGGCATTGTCTTCCTATTTAAAAGCTTTTTGTGGTCAAATATTACCCAAATGATCTGTTTGGATAAAAATTGAACTCGGAAATGTAATTTTGAGTTGATTTGCTAGCCGCTAGCACTCAAAACACAGGCGCTTGTAAATGGAAATGTATTTTGGTGCTTAGAAATTACTGAATGGTCCTCTCGGCTAAAAAAAACTACATGAAAAATATTTGTTGATAGCCCCTGTTAAAGGAAATGACACTCGCATTCAGATTGATGCCGCTCGTATTTGTGTATTTGTATTTTGGTGCTCAAAAATTATCCTAGCGGACTGCTCGGGTAAAAAATCTAACGGAATCATTGTGTTGACCACCTGTGTTAAGGAGTCTTCCTCATGTTGGGAAGATGCGTTGCATTCCTGATGAGTTATTCCACTATACCTCACTGTATGATTTCTCACTGAATAATGCAATGTAGCAGTATGGTGTAATCTTGGTAAAAATTACGATAATAACGCAGGTGTATTTAAAATTACACCCACTCATGATTTAGTGCTCTTTAAAGAGATGCATCTTCAGCTATTTCCTGATATTGGAGCAGGTTTGGGGCTGTCCTGATGAATACAGAATTAATTCCACATTATTCTGGGTGCATAGATGAGGTAGACCTGTGATTTCGTTTTTCAATTCTTCGTCTCCATTCTGATGGTGTCCTGGTTGTGGGTGTGCTGAAAGCCACTGAAGTATATATCCTTTAATCGGGACGCTCCCAATAATATCTGTGAATGTAATATTTCTTAGCTCCTCAGTATCACTCATTTGGTTAGACCTCATAAAGGGATTTCTCTTTTGGATAACTCACTTAAGGGTGGAGTAATTATCTGCTGCCTATCTGCAGACTCTAGTTTTAGCTGCTCCTGTATCTCACCTGTGTGGACGAATAGGCACTGAGCATCATAGCTGCCTCTGTATTACATCTAAGTGGAATTTGTAAGGGTGCTTATAGAGTATTTCTCACATTTCTTGTTAGGTTCAACAAACAAGGGGCCTGTGTATTAGGCAATTATCAGCAGCCTCTATTTCTTTAGGGTACCCCTAATAGTGGGACTTCACATCTACTAGAACTCTCATCTGGATGGTCTAACAAGGACGTTGGGGTCAAAGTAACTATAAACTGCTTCATAGTTGTTAAATGAATGAACCTTTCAATGACTATGTGATCCAGGTAGTTCTCAGTTTGCCCTTCATTTTTATCTTGGCAGAAGTAGAATTGTAGCTGTAACCTGACAATTATTCACCAACAAAGTGCCTCCACTCTAACTCTTATTTCCCAAGTGCAAGTACTTGGCACTGGATATGTTGGCCTGTCTATAGTTCGGTAGTTTAAGTCCTTTTCAAGACGCTTTGTCTTTCCTTTGGGGTAAGTCTTTGCCCATCATTTATCTTCAAGGGCAAACCTGACTACAATATTCATCCTCTCAGGTGGTCCAGGGTATGAAGAATACTCTACCACCCTCCTGATTCTCCTCTGAATACTTCCTTCAAGAATCTTTGATTTTGTTCTGACTCTGCCCTCCAAACCTTAGCTTCACATAAGCATGCCGTCCATATATTTGCGTGCACAGAGCACAGTGTGGTCTATATGGAAGCATAGCTGTCACCCTCAACAGCTATCTCTTCCCAATTTAGATACTCCCAATTCAAGTCATGCACCTTCAAACCATAAATGAAAATCGTGTTTCTTAAACTATCCAAAGCATCTTTCTGTAAAATCCGCCTGCCTAGGGACAGTGCAGTGTGAAACCCATCCAACATGACCTCACACACAACACCAAAGCCTTCTTTTATAAGGCACACCCCACTGCGCCCCTTCGAACCTCGCATGCAAGAGGTTCATCAGACGATGCAGTAGCTGATGAAAAGAGCATTACATGAACACACCAGAGGCAGCTGTGTGATTTATGAACACCACGACAATGAAGAATAAAGAGGGAGAAAATGGGTTATTCCCTTTTTGCCCTTTTCCCTTGTTTTCTGTTAGTCCTTAATACACGTTTTCAATTTTGCAACCATTGTTTGTATGTGGGTGTGCATGTGAGTTATAAAGTTATGAACCGAGCTACCAAGCAACAGAGTTCTAGGTGACAGGAGAGAGGCAAGAGCTGATGCTCGTCGAGCTCGGATGAGGGTGGGCAAAGAAGAGTTAGGAAAAGGAGAGGAGGGGAAAAGGATTTTCTACTTCTGACTACGATGAAGGGATCTGAGCCGGAAAGGGAGGCAATTCACTTAGGGATGTATATTATAAATCCGATAGGATGAGGAATGCCATTATTTTCCTATTTTTCACATTCTAAGTACCTATCACAGCTCATTTTCTGCCAAAGGCCATACACTTTAAAAGGCAACATTTTATAAATGGAGTTGACTGTAGCGAGTTTCCTAACATCAATATGCTATAAAGATGGTGGGGGCGGGGCGTGACAAGAGAGTGATATGTCTCACCATAAGCCTCCGTGCAAATGGCATCTTTGAGTAGTCAACATCTCTTCAGTATATCAGGCAGAGCTTCAAGGAGACTGAGTCATGAGAAGAAAACAGAGGACGTCTACCACATAATGGTGTGAAGAAGCCAGAAAACCAAAAAGAAAACCCCAAGGAAAACGAAAACAGTCTGTGGGAAACACTTCTGCAGGCCTATTGAATCTGACTCATATCTCCTATAGCAAGTCAAGTGGGCTCCCAGCCTTTCACACCAGCTCTACCATGCCCAGAGTCGGATGAGCTCATTCCTGCAGATTGTCTGGCACTCTGTGTACAATCCAGCAGTATCAGGTTTACACGCAACTAACAAATTGTTACAATGTGGGATGAGGTTAACAACTCAGGCGCAATTTCTGTTGGAAACTTTACTGACATTGGCTACGAGAAAGTTAGATCATGCAGTACGACTTCTGCACTTACTAAATATGAGAGAGAGGGAACCTTTTGTATCCCTCATCATAAATACTACAGGAATACCTTTAAGCACATTACGACCTATGCGCAAAGGTAGACAAATTCACCTAACTATATTGTTACCGTAACCTTTGTTTTTTTTAGTGAATTTCTAAGGTTTTTTTTTAACGAAAACATATATTTATTTTTTTTGCACTTCACTTCACTTTTGTTTTTTTAGTGAATTTCTAGGTTTTTTAAAAGTAAATTAATTTTGGGAGTGTATGTATGGTAGAGTGACTTTATAATATATGTTGTGTTTTCACATTATTTTAGTAAAAGAGTGCTTTTTTATTGTAACAAGATATAGTTCACAGTTTGCAAAATCTTTGTAAATATGTGTGAGTATTAAACAGATAAATATTCAATAGAAATTGTTTATTTGCTCAGTTATTGTAACACTAATATCAAGGCATGTCACAAGCAATCTTCTTTTGAGGTGTCATTACTCTCGCAATGACGGGTGTGCGTAGTAGGGTGTGTACAGGGCATGGCCTCTCTGTTGAGACCTCTCTCTGTAATGATGGATGTGTTTAGTAGGGTGTGGAGAGACTGGCCTCTCTCTTCAGACCTCTCTATCAGATGACGGGTGTGCATAGTAGGGTGTGGGGAGGGACTGGCCTCTCTACTGAGACCTCTCTCTGTAATGAAAGGTGTGGGTAGTAGGGAGTGGGTAGAGACTGCCCTCTCCTTTTAGACTTCCCTCTCAGATGATGGATGTGCGTAGTAGGGTGTGTTTAGGGACTGGCCTCTCTTCTGAGACCTCTCTCTGTAATGATAATTGTGCGCAGTAGGGTATGGGGAGGGACTGTGCTCTCCTTTCAGACATCTCTCTCAGTTGACGGGTGTACATAATAGGGTGTGCGGAGGGACTGGCCTCTCTGCTGGGAGCTCTCTCTATAATGATAGGTGTGCATAGTAGGGTGTGGGGAGGGACTGGGCTCTCCTTTCAGAACTCTCTCTCAGATGACGGGTGTGCGTAGTGGGGTGTGGAGAGGGACTGGCCTCTCTGCTGAGACCACTCTCTGTACGATGAGTGTGCACAGCAGAGTGTGGGGAGGGACTCCCCTCTCCTTATAAACCTCTCTCTCAGATGACAGGTGTGCGTAGTAGGGTGTGTGGAAGGACTGGCCTCTCCTTTCAGACCTCTCTCTCAGATGACAGGTGTGTGTAGTAGGGTGTGGGAGGGAGTGCCCTCTCCTTTTAGACCTCTGTCTCACATGATGGGTGTGTGGAGGGATTGGACTCTCCTTTCTGACCTCTCTCTCAGATGACGGGTGTCTGTAGTAGGGTGTGGGGAGGGAGTGCCTTCTCCTTATAGACCTCTCTCTCAGATGGCCAGTGTGCATAGTAGGGTGTGTGAAAGGACTGACCTCTTTCTGTAATGATGGGTGTACATAGTAGGGTGTTGGGAGGGACTGGCCTCTCCTTTTAGACCTGTCTCTCAGATGACCGGTGTGCATAGTAGGGTGTGCGAAGGGACTGGCACCCTGGTGAGTCCTCTCTCTGTAATGAAGGGTGTGCTTAGTAGGTTGTGGGAAGGGACTGGACTCTCCTTTCTGACCTGTCTTTCAGTTGATGGGTATGCGTGGTAAGGTGTGTTGAATGACTGGCATCTCTGGTAGGACCTCTCTCTGTAATGATGGGTGTGCATATTAGGGTGTGGAGAGGGTCTGGTCTCTCCTATCACACTTCTCTCTCACATGATGGGTGTGCACAGTAGGGTGTGAGGAGGAACTGCCCTTTCCTTTTAGACCTCTCTCTCAGATGACGGGTGTACGCAGTAGGGTGTGTTGAAGGACTGGCCTCTCCTTTAAGACCTCTCTTTCAGATGACAGGTGTCCGTAGTAGGGTGTGGGGAGGGAGTGCCTTCTCCTTATAGACCTCTCTCTCAGATGACCAGTGTGTGTAGCAGGGTGTGTGAAGGGACAGACCTCTTTTTGTAATGAAGGGTGTACATATAGTAGGGTGTTGGGAGGGACAGCCTCTCCTTTGGGACCTGTCTCTCAGATGACGGGTGTGCATAGTAGGGTGTGTGGAGGGACTGGCAGCCTGGTGAGACCTCTCTCTGTAATGATGGGTGTGCGTAGTAGGGTGTGGAGCGGGACTGACCTCTCCTTTCAGACCTCTATCTCAGATGACGGGTGTGCATAGTAGGGTGTGGAGAAGGACTGACCTCTCCTTTCAGACGTCTCTCTCAGATGACAGGTGTGCATAGTAGGGTGTGGAGAGGGACTGCCCTTTCCTTTCAGAGCTCTCTTTCAGATGATGGGTGTGCACAGTAGGGAGTGTGGAGGGTCTGGCCTCTCTGCTGAGATCCCTCTAAGTAATGATAGGTGTGCGTAGTAGGGTTTGAGGAGGGACTGGGCTCTTCTTTCAGACCTCTATCTCAGATGATGAGTGTGCATAGTAGGGGGTTTGGATGAGCTCACAATGTTTCTCCTTCTGTTTGAAAAGGCTCCCTTGAGCTACTGAGCTGACAAGCCTATGTTGAAGCACCTGCGCCCAGTGAGTGGTTCAGAGAGCTGAGAAGACTTTGGGCAGCATTTCCAGCATCCCCAAAACAAGTTGTTGCTCTCTTCTGATGAAGGAATGAATCCAGAAACATGTGTCTAGAGCTACACAGCACAGACTGCACCAACAAGGGTGAAAAATTAAAGACTACTACTGAAGTATGTGTTATCATGCAGCACATTTACCATGATGCATTGGGACAAATTGAGTGCTGGGATGTGAGGCAGGGTTCTCTCTCTCTCTCTTTCTCGCTCTCTCTCTCTCTCTCTCTCTATATATATATATACGCGTCAGGATGGAATGAGTGAACTGGCTGCCACTTTTATGATGAATAAAGCAACAGCATGGTTTTAAATCGGAGTTGGGCTTCTGCAATTTTCTTCACATTGCATGTTTCAACAGGATTCTCCATTCCTGAAGGCAGAAGCCGCCCTGCAGGGTTGGAGGCCCCGGTAATGGAGTTCTTTTTGTGGATACTAATGAGGGGGCATGACCTGCTTGCCTGTGCACCGAGCATTGGACTTCCATGGTAATATTGATTACGCAGGTGAGAAAGGGCGAAGAGGGAGGTTTTCCTCTTTCTGGAGATTCCGTTTCCGTGCAAATAATGTTAAGTGGCAGCAACAAAATGCACTTGGCTAATTTTCAAATGAACAGTCTGTACCGAAGATAAAATTATCATAACTCGAACTTTGGTGTTAAAGAGATGCTATTAAGCACAGATTGAAAAGCGCACCACAGAACGAACTTGAATAAACAATATAGGTGCATTCTGGGGCCTGTAGGAGATAACCTCAGGACACGTGACCACTTGGATTTAAGCACTGACATTTTACATCATTCAAATGAACTCACCTGTGAACAAGGCACGATCGCCGAAACGCGTCAGGATGGAATGAGTGAACTGGCTGCCACTTTTATGATGAATAAAGCAACAGCATGGTTTTAAATCGGAGTTGGGCTTCTGCAATTTTCTTCACATTGCATGTTTCAACAGGATTCTCCATTCCTGAAGGCAGAAGCCGCCCTGCAGGGTTGGAGGCCCCCGGTAATGGAGTTCTTTTTTGTGGATATATATATATATATATATATATAGAGCTAGGGTACCCAGAGATAGGAATTCTGCAGATATTTCACCGCTTATAACTTTACGCCCAGTTGACGAATCTCCACGAAGCTCTGCAGACCTATTCTTCCTTCTACGTTGACAGATGATGAAAGGTTTTGCCATGAATGGTCAAGGGTAAAAAAGATAAAAGGGGGTCTCAAAGCGCATTTTCCATTGTTGCATTTTCCATAGACTTTTGTATTTGACATAGTGCAAAAATGGCTGAACAGATTTACTTGAAAGTTTGCAAGATTAGAGATTATGGTGTGCAGATGATACTTTTTGGTACTACAGTAAGTAGTTTAAGTATTTTATGAGTTATATGGCATTTTAACATAGTTTCATGGTATTTCACAGCAGTACTGCAGTACAGAGCAATTACAAGTCATTATGTGATTGACTAATGACTGCCTTTACAAAAGGTAAAAACAGCCATGTTGTTTTCAGTTACATTTTGCCTGGGTTCTGTGTTTTGTCCTTAGATGTAGGCAAGTATGAGGTTGTATATTTTCCCCCAGCTATTACCACTTTATGAATACCATAGGTAGGAAAACATATTTATAAGTTTCAATATATATTAAAACAAAATGTACAGAGTACTGCGGTACTGTCTCAGGAGTACTGTGGGACCAACAATAAATAAAAAAAATATATATATGTTAAAAAAAATTAAATGCAGTGTAGTATCCTATATTTTACAAATATATTGTACTACAGTTTATTTTCCATTTCAAACCTATTTAAATCTTCAATAAAATGTCTACACAGTACCACGTTAATACTTCCAAATGACCACACTGCTTAAAAACATTTAAGAAAAAATTAGCAGTTTTCCCTAAACTGCTGTAAAATTATATAGAAAATTATAAATACATTTCTGTACCTATTAACACTTTAATAAAGTGGTAAGAGGCAGGGAGCAACAATAAACCCTACTACTTGCCTACTTGTAAGACCCTCAACCCAGAACGTAGGGAAACGCAGAACGCAGACAAAATGTCATGAAAACAATCTGGCTGTCATTTACCTTTGGTAAATACAACCATTAGTCAATTACATACTGCCTTATCATGCACATGTACCATAGTATACTGAAACTTACTGCTGTATACCACTGCAAATTTTACTTTAAAACTATTTACACTATTCACACATATTACCAATAAGTACCATTTGCACCCAGTAAGTTATTTCCTACAACATCACATCTACATCCATTAACACACTTTCAAGCTATGTCTGTTTCAATTCCCACACTCCATTGTACGCCACTGGACTCTACGCCACTCTTCTTTCTATAAAACCAAACTTAAAATACACAAACATTAGACATTCTTCAATTATAGTTATACCTTAACTTAATAATTCACATACCACTTTTATATTTATATAACTTTATTTTTTTATAGCTACGAACAAAACTTAAAGTACATGAATATTTAAATGACAAAACATATATCTTTAATTAATAAATTTCCGCAACACTCAAATTATTATAACTCGTGCACCTCCATACACAGTGCATTGAACTCAGTAGCCACACCTAATTAACTAACTTGCGATTTCAGAAGTCTTATTGTAAATATTATTATTTTAGATGGTATAACTGATATAATATAAAAGGGTATAAGTAGTGCATGTAGAAGGTGTGGGTTATGGTTAATGTAGTGTGGCTACCAAGTTGAATACAATGTGTATTGATGTGCACGAGTTATAATTATTTGAGGGTCTTACATAAATTGTAAACAAAAGATATATATATATAAGTTTGAAATTTTAATTTTTGTGCACTTTAAGCTTTGTTTGTACTACTTGCCTACTTGTAAGACCCTCAACCCAGAACGTAGCGAAACGCAGAATGCAGACAAAATGTCATGAAAACAATATGGCTGTCATTTACCTTTGGTAAATACAACCATTAGTCAATTACATACTGCCTTATCATGCACATGTACCATAGTATACTGCAAACTTACTGCTGTATACCACAGCAAATTTTACTTTAAAACTATTTACACTATTCACACATATTACCAATAAGTACCATTTGCACCCAATAAGTTATTTCCTACAACATCACATCTACATCCATTAACACACTTTCAAGCTATGTCTGTTTCAATTCTCACACTCCATTGTACGCCACTGGACTCTACGCCACTCTTCTTTCTAAAAACCAAACTTAAAATACACAAACATTAGAAAGTCTTCAATTATAGTTATACCTTAACTTAATAATTCACATACCACTTTTATATTTATATAACTTTATTTTTTTATAGCTACGAACAAAACTTAAAGTACATGAATATTTAAATGACAAAACATATATCTTTAATTAATAAATTTCCGCAACACTCAAATTATTATAACTCGTGCACCTCCATACACAGTGCATTGAACTCAGTAGCCACACCTAATTAACTAACTTGCGATTTCAGAAGTCTTATTGTAAATATTATTATTTTAGATGGTATAACTGATATAATATAAAAGGGTATAAGTAGTGCATGTAGAAGGTGTGGGTTATGGTTAATGTAGTGTGGCTACCAAGTTGAATACAATGTGTATGGATGTGCACGAGATTATTTGAGGGTCTTACATAAATTATAAACAAAAGATATATACATAAGTTTGAAATTTTAATTTTTGCGCACTTTAAGCTTTGTTTGTAGCGTAAACTGAAATAAAGTTATATAAATGTAAATGTGGTGCTTTAATTATAAACTTAAGGTATAACTATAACTGAAGAGTTTGTAATGTTTTTGTATTTTAAGTTTGGTTTGTGTAGAAAGAATATATAAAGTTTTCCTAACTATAACAAAGCTTTAACTTATGTTCTTTTTATTGAATTTATCTGTTTATCTGTCTGTCTGTCTGTCTGTCTGTCTGTCTGTATGTATGTCTGTATGTGTGTCACTGGCTCCAACCATGAGGTTGTGCACACAGTTGCGTTTGCACAATCATTTCCTGTACTTGGGTACATGAACATGGGAAATGTAGCTTTGTGATAATGTACAAAGTCCTTTTACTATGTTTTAAACACAGATTCCATTCACGCTATCATTTTCTATTAAATAAACCTGGTAAATGTAGTTTTTTAAAATTAACATACAAATTGTGCCTTAAAAGAGCTATATGCAAATAAAAAGTGCAATGTGCAATATAAAAACAGGCAATCGCTTCTCGATTGTCCACTTGCTAATTCCTGTATGTTTCTGGCAACTAGCATTTTTTCAACATTATTTTCAATGACACGATCACAAGTTCAATGCATGCATGCGTGTTATTGTAAAATCGCAAAGTTTTGGGGAGATCTGTCAAGCGGGGGCAGAGAAAAACGGGGGACACAGAAATGTGTTTTTCCCAAGTTAATTTCCATGGAAAACGTTAGACAAGGCTACAGCCCAAACTGCTAACTGAATTACACCAAATTTGGCAGATAGGTAGCTGTTGGTCCAGAAAGCAACCTTTTTGTGAATTAGTGTAAATTCATTAAGTAGTTGTGGAGAAATGTAAAGGTTTTTAAGCGGTATAACTGGGGACACGGAGGATTCACGACCCCAACCGAGATCTCGTGCTGAGATCTGATTGGCTGCCAACACTTCAAACCAGGAAGTGTTGGCAGCCATCTTGTGACTCAGCTAGACCGAGTCACAGGAAAAAAAATAAAAACAGGGCATGGTAAAAACACCCTGACCCGCTAGGCCTATTGGGGGGGTCCCACAGGGACTGAGCAGAGCCAAGAAAGCATTTTTTTAAAACATTTTCAGCGGGAGTCGTGCTGGATCCCTTGCTTTGTTTCTAATCGGCCCCCAGGTGAGGCACATCCCTGGGGCATTTCTATAATATGTATGAGGGGGTGCATGGGGCTTCCCTCCTAGGAGCCTTAAAGACCCGGGGACCACCACCTCCCCAGGGCATTGTGATCAATTTATGCGGGGGTTGCCCTAAGCAACCCCCGTGCCTTAGGAGCTGCCACCTCCCTAGGCCAAATGCATGAATGCAGGGGGCAGCTCGGCCCCCGCGCAGCCCCGGGGACCGCCACCTTCCTGGGAAGAATTGAAATATTAATGCAGGGGGGTCGCTGCCCCCCGTAGCCCCGGGGACAGCCACTTCCCCATGACAAATGGAAATAATTAAAGTGGGGGCTGCACAGACCCCCCGCAGCCCTGGGGCTGTGTTCTGTAATGGTGTGGGGGCTGCCTGACTCCCCTCCTGGAGCCATAGATGGCCCTGGGTACCACCACTCCCGAGGACAGGCTCCTGCTACCTGCCAAGGTGCCCACCCTCTGGAGGGATCTGTTTGCTATGGCTTGGCAGGAGCTTTACCGCTCCTGCCAAGCCATAGCAAACTGTTGGGTCTCTGGGGCTGAAATCGGCCCAGGAGGGGGGCCACACAGCCCCTCCTCCTCAATTCAGTAAAGGTCTTGCCCCGAGGTTGGGGTCTGGGGTGAAATTGGCCAAGGGAAGGGGGGTCCACAGTGCCCCACTCCCTAATATTTAAAAAAAATGTAAACAAAAGGGACCGGCAAGTCGCCAGAGGCCCTGCCCTGTTTTATCACCACTCTGCAAACGCGCCTCTTGACACACTTCTTGTTGAGGGATGAAGTCCCCTTGGTACCAGAGGGTCCTTGGGGGCCAACAAGCCCTCCTGTTACCTTCAGTAAGTCCCACAGAGCTCATTTGCTGAGAGGACTTCAGAGGCCACGTCCACTTTCTCCACCACTGTGCAAATGTGCCGCATGGCACACTGCTGGTTTGGGGATAAAGTCTCCTTGGCTCTAGATTGTCCTTGGGGGCCAACAAGCCCTGCAGTAAGTTTGACACAGTGAAATTGTTGAGAGGTGTTTGGAGGCAACACCCCCTACTCCACCACTCTGCAAACGCACCTCTTGGCGCACTGCTGCTTGGGAGATTAAGGGCCAGATGTATGACCAAGCAATTTATGACTTGCAAATTGCGTTGCAATAGTGACTTGCAATTTGCGAGTCGCAAATTGGTATGTACAACAGTGTCTGCGACACTGATTGTGATTCCCAATGGGGTCGCAAATTGCATGCCTCATGCATATTCATGAGGCACTTGCAATTTGCGACCCCATTGGGAATGGCTGGCCCTCCCAGGTATGGTGGCCTGCTGGGCTCAGCAGACCTCCATGTCTGGGACTGCTTTGAAATAAAGCAGTTTTTTTTGTTTAATGCAGCCCGTTTTCCTTAAAGAAAAATGGGATGCATTTAAAAAAAGAAAAATGAAACGTTTTTGTTTCATTTTTTAAGGGCAGAAGATATTTTTAGAGCCAGTCACAAAGAGGAAGGGGTCCCTTGGGGACCCCTTCCCGTTTGCTAATGGTTTACCACCCTTCTATAAAGGGTGGTAAACTGCGACTGGTTTGCGACCGCAATTGCGGTCGCAAAACAGTCATACATGGCATTTGGGGTCGCTATTAGGAAGGGAACGCCCCTTCCTAATAGCGAGTCGCAAATCCTATTTAGCGAGTTTGTACATTGCCCTGTAGGTTTTTGCATGCGCAAACGGGTCGCAAACCCGTTAGCGCATGCAAAAACGGGTCGCACATCTGGCCCTACGTCATCTTGGATGCTGAGGGTTCTTGGGGGCCCTGAAGCACCCCTGTTACCTCAAGTAAGTCCAACATAGCAGGATTCCTGAGAGCTGGTCGGAGGCCCGCCCCCTTTCTCCACCACTCTTCAAACGCGAATATTAGTTAAAAAAAACCATAGAGATTCACTTAAAAAATCAAAGTTTAAGGGAGAGTATAGTTAGGAAAAAGAATTTGAAAAACCTTACACATTCACTGAAAAAACATATATGTATATATATATACATATATGTGTATATATATATATATGTATATATATATACATATATGTGTATATATATATATATATATATATATATATATATATATATATATATATATATATATATATATATATATATATATATATATATATATATATATTATCTACTGGCGGTCGCCAGTAGATAGTTATAGTTACAACCTATTATCCATAGGAAATCCGCGACATTCTATTTGAAATAACTCTCTTGCCGGTTGACGTATCTTCGCAAGATTTTCAAACTTTGTGGGGCGCTCCGGTCCGCTCCTACCCTGAAAGTCTCGGGGGGATTCGTCAAGCGGGGGCAGAGAAAAAGGGGGGTCCCAAAACGCGTTTTCCCCATGCAATTTTCCATAGGAAACTTTAGACACGGCTACAGCCTGAACTGCTGAACGGAATTACACCAAATTTGGCAAAGAGGTAGTTCTTGGTTCAGAAAGAACCCTTTTGTTAAATGGTGTAAATCCGTTCAGTAGTTGCTGAGAAAATCAAAAGTAAAAAGATAGATATATCTAGGGCCGCGGATCCTCCCGATCACGAGCTGCATGTTAATTGGCTGTCAGCTGGCTGTCAACACTCCAAATCAGGAAGTGTTGGCAGCCATTTTGTCCCTCGGTAGAACCGAGGGACAGAAACAAGTGCGCAAAGCGCACAAAGGGGGCAGGGTAGAAACACCCTGACCCCCTCGGTCTGCTCAAAAAATCGGCAGGATGCGCTCAGGGAGCGCGAATCCTGCCGAAAAAAAAAAAAATCGAAGCGCGTTTTCCCGCGCTCGATAGCTACTGGCCCCGGGTGGGCCAAGTCCCGGGGCATGCTGGGGGGGTTAATTTTATGTGTGGGGGCCTCTAGGGCCCCCAAGCCCCGGGGACCACCACCCCGGGGCTTTATGTATAATGGTGCGGGAGGGCTCTGAGCCCTCCCGCAGCCCCGGGACCACCACCTCCCGGGGCTTTTTTTTTTAAATTAAAAACCTGTGTGGGGGGCTCCAGCCCCCACACGCCCGGGACAGCCACCTCCCCAGGGCACTAAACATTTAAATATGGGGGTCCGTTACGATCCCCAGAGCCCCGGGGACCACCACCTCCCGGGGCTGTGACCTGAATGGGAGGGGGGCCGCGCGCCCCCTCCTGGAGCCCTTGATGGCCCTGGGGACCGCCACCCCCCAGGGCCGGCTCCTGCAGTGTCCCAGGGTGCCTACCTCGCGGCTCCCGTCCCGGCTCCTGCAGTGTCCCGGGGTGCCTACCTCGCGGCTCCCGTCCTGTCATTGCAAACTTGCTTTGGATATTGGAAGAGAGACAGGAAACCTGCTCTCTCTTCCAATATCCAAAGCCGATAGCTTTTCCACATGGGGAGCAGCATGTTAGCTGCTCCCCATGTGTAAAGCAATGCCGGCTCCCGTAGGACACGGGGAGCCGGCGGGACTGTGGGGGCTTGGGGACCCCCACAGTCCCCAACGAGAGGCCAGGCCCCGGGGGATGGGGTCCCCGGGGCCATAGTGGTCATGGAGGGGGGCCACGCAGCCCCCTCCCCAAAGTAAAAAATAATAAAAATTTTTTTAAAAAAGTGCAAGGCCGGCCCCGGGGATGGGGTCCCCGGGCCTTAATGGCCTGAGGAGGGGGCCATGCAGCCCCCTCCAAATAAAAAAAAGAGGCCATGCCCCGGGGATGGGGTCCCCGGGGCCAATACAGGCCCAGGGAAGGGGGCCACGCAGCCCTCTTCCCGTTTTTTTTTTTTATTTTAATAAAAAAGGGGGTAAGGCCCTGGGGATGGGGTCCCCAGGGCCTAAAAATAGGAAAAGGAAGGGGGCCACACAGCCCCCTTCAGGGGAAAAAAAAAACGATCGCCCCGTTGGCCCCGCCCCTTCCTTCACCACTCTGTAAACGCGCCCCTGGCGCGCTTTGCAGAGGGGAACAATTCCCCTTGAATACTGGGGTCCCTGAGGCCAACTAGCCCACCAGGAACCTCCAGTATGCGCCAGGGAGCTGCCTTGCAGAGAGGTGTACAGAGGCCACGCCCCTTTTACACCTCTCTGCAACGCAGCTCTATGGCGCTTTTGGAGGTATATGGTGGGCTAGTTGCACCCCAGGGACCCTCAGGATTCAAGGGAGTTAATCCCCAACTTAAAACGCGCCACGGGCGTGTTTGCACAGTGGTGAAGGGAGGGGCGGGCTTCAGGTGACATGTGTGCAAACAGGCCTCGTGGCGCGTTTTAAGATGGGGAATTAAATCCTCTTCAATCCTGAGGGTCCTTGGGGCCAACTAGCCCAACAGGTACGTCCAGAAAGCGCCACAGAGCTGCGTTGCAGAGAGGTGTAAAAGGGGTGTGGCCTCTGTACATGTCTCTGCAACGCAGCCTCTGGCGCATACTGGAGGTTCCTGGTGGGCTAGTTGGCCCGTAGGGACCCTCATGATTCAAGGGGACTTAATCCCCCAACTTAAAACGCGCCACGGGCGCGTTTGCACAGATGTCACCTCAGGCCCCGCCCCTCCCTTCACCATTGTGCAAATATTCCTCTAAAATCAGCCGAAATACGAAGTCTGATTTACTCACCTGTTATCAGGAGAGACCTCAGTGCTGCATCTTTCAGCCCAGTACTAATCCTGAAAAGTAATTTTAACCGTACTTACCAGTAACTTGAATTTCCTTCCATAGGCTAACATTGACTGGTTTCACTTGGAAATTCTTCTAAGTGTGGAGTTTTGGAACTTTAAAATATTCCTCTAAAATCAGCCGAAATACGAATTCCGATTTACTCACCTGTTATCAGGAGAGACCTCAGTGCTGCATCTTTCAGCCCAGTACTGATCCTCAAAAGTAATTTTAACCGTACTTACCGGTAACTTGAATTTCCTTCATAGGCTAACATTGACTGGTTTCACTTGGAAATTCTTCTAAGTGTGGAGTTTTGGAACTTTAAAATATTCCTCTAAAATCAGCCGAAATACGAATTCCGATTTACTCACCTGTTATCAGGAGAGACCTCAGTGCTGCATCTTTCAGCCCAGTACTGATCCTCAAAAGTAATTTTAACCGTACTTACCGGTAACTTGAATTTCCTTCATAGGCTAACATTGACTGGTTTCACTTGGAAATTCTTCTAAGTGTGGAGTTTTGGAACTTTAAAATATTCCTCTAAAATCAGCCGAAATACGAATTCCGATTTACTCACCTGTTATCAGGAGAGACCTCAGTGCTGCATCTTTCAGCCCAGTACTGATCCTCAAAAGTTATTTTAACCGTACTTACCAGTAACTTGAATTTCCTTCCATAGGATATCATTGCCTGCTTTTTGCTGAAAAAGTTTCTAAGTGTTGATTTTTGAAACATACAAATATTCCTCTAAAATCAGCCGAAATCCGAATTCTGATTTACTCACCTGTTATCAGGAGAGACCTCAGTGCTGCATCTTTCAGCCCAGTACTGGTCCTGAAAAGTAATTTTAACCGTACTTACCAGTAACTTGAATTTCCTTCCATAGGCTAACATTGACTGGTTTCACTTGGAAATTCTTCTAAGTGTGGAGTTTTGGAACTTTAAAATAGTCCTCTAAAATCAGCCGAAATACGAATTCCGATTTACTCACCTGTTATCAGGAGAGACCTCAGTGCTGCATCTTTCAGCCCAGTACTGATCCTCAAAAGTAATTTTAACCGTACTTACCAGTAACTTGAATTTCCTTCCATAGGATATCATTGTCTGGTTTTCAGCAGAAAAAGTTTCTAAGTGTTGATTTTTGAAACATACAAATATTCCTCTAAAATCAGCCGAAATCCGAATTCTGATTTACTCACCTGTTATCAGGAGAGACCTCAGTGCTGCATCTTTCAGCCCAGTACTGGTCCTGAAAAGTAATTTTAACCGTACTTACCAGTAACTTGAATTTCCTTCCATAGGCTAACATTGACTGGTTTCACTTGGAAATTCTTCTAAGTGTGGAGTTTTGGAACTTTAAAATATTCCTCTAAAATCAGCCGAAATACGAATTCCGATTTACTCACCTGTTATCAGGAGAGACCTCAGTGCTGCATCTTTCAGCCCAGTACTGATCCTCAAAAGTAATTTTAACCGTACTTACCGGTAACTTGAATTTCCTTCATAGGCTAACATTGACTGGTTTCACTTGGAAATTCTTCTAAGTGTGGAGTTTTGGAACTTTAAAATATTCCTCTAAAATCAGCCGAAATACGAATTCCGATTTACTCACCTGTTATCAGGAGAGACCTCAGTGCTGCATCTTTCAGCCCAGTACTGATCCTCAAAAGTAATTTTAACCGTACTTACCGGTAACTTGAATTTCCTTCATAGGCTAACATTGACTGGTTTCACTTGGAAATTCTTCTAAGTGTGGAGTTTTGGAACTTTAAAATATTCCTCTAAAATCAGCCGAAATACGAATTCCGATTTACTCACCTGTTATCAGGAGAGACCTCAGTGCTGCATCTTTCAGCCCAGTACTGATCCTCAAAAGTAATTTTAACCGTACTTACCGGTAACTTGAATTTCCTTCATAGGCTAACATTGACTGGTTTCACTTGGAAATTCTTCTAAGTGTGGAGTTTTGGAACTTTAAAATATTCCTCTAAAATCAGCCGAAATACGAATTCCGATTTACTCACCTGTTATCAGGAGAGACCTCAGTGCTGCATCTTTCAGCCCAGTACTGATCCTCAAAAGTTATTTTAACCGTACTTACCAGTAACTTGAATTTCCTTCCATAGGATATCATTGCCTGCTTTTTGCTGAAAAAGTTTCTAAGTGTTGATTTTTGAAACATACAAATATTCCTCTAAAATCAGCCGAAATCCGAATTCTGATTTACTCACCTGTTATCAGGAGAGACCTCAGTGCTGCATCTTTCAGCCCAGTACTGGTCCTGAAAAGTAATTTTAACCGTACTTACCAGTAACTTGAATTTCCTTCCATAGGCTAACATTGACTGGTTTCACTTGGAAATTCTTCTAAGTGTGGAGTTTTGGAACTTTAAAATAGTCCTCTAAAATCAGCCGAAATACGAATTCCGATTTACTCACCTGTTATCAGGAGAGACCTCAGTGCTGCATCTTTCAGCCCAGTACTGATCCTCAAAAGTAATTTTAACCGTACTTACCAGTAACTTGAATTTCCTTCCATAGGATATCATTGTCTGGTTTTCAGCAGAAAAAGTTTCTAAGTGTTGATTTTTGAAACATACAAATATTCCTCTAAAATCAGCCGAAATCCGAATTCTGATTTACTCACCTGTTATCAGGAGAGACCTCAGTGCTGCATCTTTCAGCCCAGTACTGGTCCTGAAAAGTAATTTTAACCGTACTTACCAGTAACTTGAATTTCCTTCCATAGGCTAACATTGACTGGTTTCACTTGGAAATTCTTCTAAGTGTGGAGTTTTGGAACTTTAAAATATTCCTCTAAAATCAGCCGAAATACGAATTCCGATTTACTCACCTGTTATCAGGAGAGACCTCAGTGCTGCATCTTTCAGCCCAGTACTGATCCTCAAAAGTAATTTTAACCGTACTTACCGGTAACTTGAATTTCCTTCATAGGCTAACATTGACTGGTTTCACTTGGAAATTCTTCTAAGTGTGGAGTTTTGGAACTTTAAAATATTCCTCTAAAATCAGCCGAAATACGAATTCCGATTTACTCACCTGTTATCAGGAGAGACCTCAGTGCTGCATCTTTCAGCCCAGTACTGATCCTCAAAAGTAATTTTAACCGTACTTACCGGTAACTTGAATTTCCTTCATAGGCTAACATTGACTGGTTTCACTTGGAAATTCTTCTAAGTGTGGAGTTTTGGAACTTTAAAATATTCCTCTAAAATCAGCCGAAATACGAATTCCGATTTACTCACCTGTTATCAGGAGAGACCTCAGTGCTGCATCTTTCAGCCCAGTACTGATCCTCAAAAGTTATTTTAACCGTACTTACCAGTAACTTGAATTTCCTTCCATAGGATATCATTGCCTGCTTTTTGCTGAAAAAGTTTCTAAGTGTTGATTTTTGAAACATACAAATATTCCTCTAAAATCAGCCGAAATCCGAATTCTGATTTACTCACCTGTTATCAGGAGAGACCTCAGTGCTGCATCTTTCAGCCCAGTACTGGTCCTGAAAAGTAATTTTAACCGTACTTACCAGTAACTTGAATTTCCTTCCATAGGCTAACATTGACTGGTTTCACTTGGAAATTCTTCTAAGTGTGGAGTTTTGGAACTTTAAAATAGTCCTCTAAAATCAGCCGAAATACGAATTCCGATTTACTCACCTGTTATCAGGAGAGACCTCAGTGCTGCATCTTTCAGCCCAGTACTGATCCTCAAAAGTAATTTTAACCGTACTTACCAGTAACTTGAATTTCCTTCCATAGGATATCATTGTCTGGTTTTCAGCAGAAAAAGTTTCTAAGTGTTGATTTTTGAAACATACAAATATTCCTCTAAAATCAGCCGAAATCCGAATTCTGATTTACTCACCTGTTATCAGGAGAGACCTCAGTGCTGCATCTTTCAGCCCAGTACTGGTCCTGAAAAGTAATTTTAACCGTACTTACCAGTAACTTGAATTTCCTTCCATAGGCTAACATTGACTGGTTTCACTTGGAAATTCTTCTAAGTGTGGAGTTTTGGAACTTTAAAATATTCCTCTAAAATCAGCCGAAATACGAATTCCGATTTACTCACCTGTTATCAGGAGAGACCTCAGTGCTGCATCTTTCAGCCCAGTACTGATCCTCAAAAGTAATTTTAACCGTACTTACCGGTAACTTGAATTTCCTTCATAGGCTAACATTGACTGGTTTCACTTGGAAATTCTTCTAAGTGTGGAGTTTTGGAACTTTAAAATATTCCTCTAAAATCAGCCGAAATACGAATTCCGATTTACTCACCTGTTATCAGGAGAGACCTCAGTGCTGCATCTTTCAGCCCAGTACTGATCCTCAAAAGTAATTTTAACCGTACTTACCGGTAACTTGAATTTCCTTCATAGGCTAACATTGACTGGTTTCACTTGGAAATTCTTCTAAGTGTGGAGTTTTGGAACTTTAAAATATTCCTCTAAAATCAGCCGAAATACGAATTCCGATTTACTCACCTGTTATCAGGAGAGACCTCAGTGCTGCATCTTTCAGCCCAGTACTGATCCTCAAAAGTTATTTTAACCGTACTTACCAGTAACTTGAATTTCCTTCCATAGGATATCATTGCCTGCTTTTTGCTGAAAAAGTTTCTAAGTGTTGATTTTTGAAACATACAAATATTCCTCTAAAATCAGCCGAAATCCGAATTCTGATTTACTCACCTGTTATCAGGAGAGACCTCAGTGCTGCATCTTTCAGCCCAGTACTGGTCCTGAAAAGTAATTTTAACCGTACTTACCAGTAACTTGAATTTCCTTCCATAGGCTAACATTGACTGGTTTCACTTGGAAATTCTTCTAAGTGTGGAGTTTTGGAACTTTAAAATAGTCCTCTAAAATCAGCCGAAATACGAATTCCGATTTACTCACCTGTTATCAGGAGAGACCTCAGTGCTGCATCTTTCAGCCCAGTACTGATCCTCAAAAGTAATTTTAACCGTACTTACCAGTAACTTGAATTTCCTTCCATAGGATATCATTGTCTGGTTTTCAGCAGAAAAAGTTTCTAAGTGTTGATTTTTGAAACATACAAATATTCCTCTAAAATCAGCCGAAATCCGAATTCTGATTTACTCACCTGTTATCAGGAGAGACCTCAGTGCTGCATCTTTCAGCCCAGTACTGGTCCTGAAAAGTAATTTTAACCGTACTTACCAGTAACTTGAATTTCCTTCCATAGGCTAACATTGACTGGTTTCACTTGGAAATTCTTCTAAGTGTGGAGTTTTGGAACTTTAAAATAGTCCTCTAAAATCAGCCGAAATACGAATTCCGATTTACTCACCTGTTATCAGGAGAGACCTCAGTGCTGCATCTTTCAGCCCAGTACTGATCCTGAAAAGTAATTTTAACCGTACTTACCAGTAACTTGAATTTCCTTCCATAGGAATCCATTGTCTGGTTTTCAGCAGAAAAGTTTCAAAGTGTCGATTTTCACAAACTACAAATATTCCTAAAAATCGCCTGTATGACTTAAACGCATTCTTTCAACTGTTTACAGGAGATGCACCAGTGCTGGATCCAGGATCCAACACTGAATAAGAAAAAGTAACGATAACAGTTTTTAACTTCTAAGTGAATTTCCTTCCATAGGATAACATTGGTGATTCTATGAGAAAAAGGTTCTAAGTGTGAACTTTTAAAGTACAATAATATTCCTTAAAAATCACGACTGTAACCAAAACGCTTTTACTCAACTGTTTACAGGAGATGTCCCAGGACTGAATCTAGGATCCAGTAATGTGGTTAGAAAAGTAATCCATAAAGTAACTAATTGCATTTAACTAGAAATTCACATTGAGCTGAATGTTGCATTGTGTTTGAAAATGTGTTGCCCATTGCAACAACTGTAACTACTGTACTTAAAAGTCTATTACCTATGTGCAAAGTAATTAAACTAAAGTAATTCATTCTGAGAAAGTATTTTTGTAATGTAATGTATAATGTAATTACAATGTAATTTAAAAAATAAAATATGTAAAAAAAATTGTTTCTAAAAAATTTGGAAATCAGTATGAAAAAAATTTATATAACAATTAATACATTTAAAAATTGTCATTTACAAAACCTTTGAAATTCACTGAAAAAACTGTAGGTTTCAGACATGTTATAGTTACAAATTAGCATTTAAAAACCTTTGAAATTCACTGAGAAAACCATAGGTTTCAGGGACGTTATAGTTACAAATTAGCATTTAAAAACCTTTTAAATTCACTGAAAAAACCATAGGTTTTAGGGACAGTTATAGTTAGTTGGACATTGCACTCGTACAAAACCCGTGAAATTCTCCCGTTATAGTTAGTCCAGCTAACTATAACTCGCACCCCCGCAATGCACTGCTGATGACGTCACATATTACATCACTCATGACATGGTCAGTGACATCACTGATGACATCACTGATGACATCTCAAATGACATCACTGATGACATCATCCACGTGATAATCTGATGCACCTCCTCACACCCTAATATAACCTTTGATACACCCACTCTAAATTACAGACTGCCATTCGCAAAACCATAGACACTCCAACACCAATAACTACATACCCACTCACTGATTCTTAGGTCTACGCACACATCCACTCACTCACCCGTACAGTCACTCATACTTACGGTCACTCAGTACAGGACTATCATATGCACTCATACTCCTATATAGACACTCAAACACCGCCACTCATCCATAGAGGTACTCACACACCTAGTCAGTCATGCAAATAATTAAACACACTACCATTTACTCACCTATACAGTTATACACACACCAGCTCACTTACTCATACAAATAGTAGCACATTCTTACGCTCTTATACAATCACTGATACAAGCACACACTCATCCATACAGCCACTATCACAATCACTCACTCTCGCTTATAGCTATTTATATACTCCAACACACATATATACTGCCTTTCACATATGTAGTTACTCACACATGTACCACTGGGACATACATTCACTCACTAACACACTCTTACACACACTTACCCACCCATACAGTCTATCACAGTTGCACTCTTGAAACCATCCACCCAGTGAATCACCCACTCACACATCTATGCACAGAGTTGCACACACCCCTCCCACACAAACACTCAGGCACCCATACAGATACTCAGACAAGCATTCAATAACTCATATAGACACTCATGTAGCTATTCACAAACACATGCAGCCACTTACACAGCAACAGACAGACGGATACAGACATTCACCCAGTTTAGTCACTAACCCATGCATTCAGTAAGATACGTTAAATCACTCACTTATAGAGTCAGTCACGCACCTACTAAATCATCCATACAGACACTTACACACCCACTCATTCTTCAATACGTCTTTTCCTATATATATAAAAATATTTAAACTTTACAGAAACACACAGTCACTGGATGATGTCATCAGTGATGTCATCAGTGATGTCATTTGAGATGTCATCAGTGATGTCATCAGTGATGTCACTGACCATGTCATGAGTGATGTAATATGTGACGTCATCAGCAGTGCATTGTGGGCGCGAGTTATAGTTAGCTGGACTAACTATAACGGGGGAATTTCTACGGGTTTTGTACGAGTGCAATGTCCAACTAACTATAACTGTCCCTAAAACCTATGGTTTTTTCAGTGAATTTCAAAGGTTTTTTAAATGCTAATTTGTAACTATAACGTCCCTGAAACCTATGGTTTTTTCAGTGAATATATATATATATGAAACATCAAGAAGTTGCCCCTAGACTAAGTGCACTCTTTAAAACAAACATTTATTCCATAGGAGCTGCTCCGGTAAGTTGCACAACATGACATCGCATGACACGTTTCGAAAAAACTTTGTTCTTCAAAGGCTGCACGCAAGAAAATGCACTCAATTAGCCACCAATAAATACCCTTGGAAAACATCATAGTCCTCAGGTATCTATAATTGGGTTAATTATAGAAGCGTACCGTCTAGTCACGTTGAGTCACGTCAAGTGTTGTTTAGTAGAGTGGCGCAGAATGCAGTTTTGTAAACTGATAAAGCATACAGTAGATTATGCTACAGTTCAGTGGCAAATACTGCCTATCAGTACAATGGAGTGCCATAGAGTGGAGTTGTGTACACTGGAATAGCGTACACTCCAGTAGTGTGCCATGAAGTGGGGCATAGTGCAATAGCATATATTGCAACAGGCTAAAGAGGAGTTGCGTACAGTGGAATAGCGTACAGTTGCGAGCAGCACAATGTAGTGACGTGCAGTAAATGTCATACACAAAAGTATAATAAAACACAGTGGTGAACAGTCTAATAGCATAGAGTATAGTGGTATAAACTGGAGTGGCATGCAATGGAGTTGGGTGAAGTACAGTGGGGTAGTGTATAGTGGATTGGCGTACAATATAGTGGAGTATACTGGAGTGTCATAAACTGGAGTAGCATACTCTAAATATAAATAAGTGTAGAGTGGAGTGGCATACAGTAAACTGTTATACAGTGGAGTTGTGTAAAGAGAAGTGTGTAAATTAATTGAAATGCACTGTAAAAATATGTGAAAACATGTCAATGCTATATCTCAAAATTATTTATTATAATAGCGAAATGGTAATTTTCTGGTTGTTTCTATAAATAGTGTAGGTAATGTTAAACTTAAAAGTTGTATAAAACGTACTTATATATTGTGTTATGGCATACCGTGCTAACTTCACGGTATAGCATGGTATATGGGGCTCAGAACTGCTGATGTGATTGGTTGATGGCCGTGTTTTCTAAAGCTAAAAATCAGCCATGTAGTTTGTATAATCATTTAGCATTATTGTATGGTCTGCATTTCGCTGTGTTTTGGGTTAGGGAGTTACATATAGTTAAATATAAATTTTTATTGTTGTTAACAACCTAGTATTAACCCTGGGCGTAGTTCGCGTATTAGCGCTACGTGTTGCTACGCGAAGTGCACTTCGCACTACGCGAGCTACGCGTAGCTACGCGAACTGCGTAGTGCACTGTGCAAAATGCTGTTTGCACTGATTGCACAGTGCCGGATGCTTGTCCGCACTGTGCAATGAGTGCAAACCGCATCTTGCACAGTGCAAGCGGTCGTTTTCTGCTGCTCGAGTAGATTTCTACTCAAGCGGCAGCTTTCTCAACGCGGACTGGTAGTTTCTCATTGCGAGCGGTCGCGAGCATACGCGACCACTCGCAATGAGAAACCTGACCTCCCCGCGTTGAGAATCTCGCCGGGAGGTTTATTTTCCACGCCGTGATCGGCAACTTGATGTTGCTGATCGCGAACGAGGAAAAAGTCTCGCCGGGATGAACATTTTGCTTGCTCGCGGTCGCCAACTTGACGTTGAGGACCGCGAGCAAGCAAAATGACCGCTACGCTATGCTACGCGTGTTTGCACTGTGCTACATGCAATTCGCGTAGTGCGAAGTAGCGCAAACTTCGCAAACTACGCGAGCGTAGCGTAGTACTTCGCCCAGGGTTACCTAGTATACAACTTTCTTTGAGTTGTAAAAGGTTAACTTTTTGTTGTTAAATTTGTATATATTACCGCCCTGTGTATTTTCAGAAATGTTATCCCTTCATAACTTTGCATCCATTTGAGGAATGTCTGCAAATTTTTGCAGACCTGTACCACCTGTTTCATTGAGGAAGAAGAAAAAGTGTGGCAGGACTTGGGTCTAGGGTCTAGGGTCTAGGGTCAAAAAAAAGGGGGGTCCCGAAAAGTGCTTAAATCCAACATATTCTATATACAATTTAGTATTTTGCGTTGCGCGAAAATCATGAGTCGCATTTTGCAAAAATTTGCCTGGATGACATATTATGGTGTGCAAATGATTATTTTCTGTAGTGTAAGTAAGTAGTGTAATTATTTTATATGTTTTAATGTATTTAAACTTGATGATATTTGCTGTTGCGATATTTTAGCAAACTGTGGGGGTATTTTGCTGTAGTATCATGGTACATGAATGAATTTGAGTCTAAAAAAGTACATAGCTAGTCCTATAAGGAGTGTCCCAGCGCTAAGAGGTCAGAAGCAACACACCGGTAGCAGATAAAGAAAAGAACCTATCTAGAAAAGCCAAGTTTTAAGATTTTTCCGAAACTGAGGTTCTGAAGGAGATTGACTCAGCTGCAACGGTGGGGATCTCCAAAGTGAACATAGTGATCAGAAGTCAATAATTCCGATGTAGGTGAGTATTTGGTTTGGTATTTTTTCCCTAACTATTACCACTTTCGTAAATAGTGGTAATAGGTGGAGAAAAATATGTATGTTTGTATATATATATTTTTTTTAAATACTGAGTAGTGCGGGACTACTGCGATAACCTAAAAGATTTTCTAAGCTTAATAATTTTGTCGATCAATTTCTTTATATTTTTATAGCAGTGTACGGTGAACTGCATTTCTTTGAAAAGTTGTGTGGTAATTTTTACTTATGAACGGCCTACTCCGTACAGTTTTTGATGCATATTTAAGTAGGTTAAAAATTGAAAAAACACTTTAGCACCCTAAATTTTCAAATGCAGTGTCTTATAGTGTATTTCCAATTTTTTTCTATTTTTTAGGTACCAAGGTACATTTTTTTTTTTTTAACCATGAACATAAATATTTGTCCCTACTTATTACCACTTTACTAAAGTGGTAATAGGTATGGGAAAAAAACCAAACCTAATACTAAACTACATTCAAATGCATACCGCAGAGCACAGGGAATCTCTAGATGAAAACAAGATGGCTGCCTTTAACTTTTGTAAAGGCAGTCATTAGCCAATCAGCTAACAACTTGTCATTGTTATATACCGTGGTAGTATCACAGCATTACAGTGGCTTAAGATATCACTAAAATATAAACACTTAAAAGTTATGAAATACGTACCCTGCTCACCTGCAGTACCCCACAGAATCATCTGTGCAACATAATATATAATACTTCCAAATTTCGTCCAAATTCAACTGTTGGTTTTCGCACTATGCAAAATACAAGTCTATGTAAATTTAATTCCTTTTATGCCTGTTTTGGGACTCCACTTTTTTCTTTGCACCCCCTTGATGAAACTCCCCAAAACTTTCAGGACTCTGAGAATGAAACAGGGGCAGCAGGTCTGCTAAGTAGTTTCACGAATATTCATTAAATGTGTGCAAAGTTATTAAGGGACAAAAATCCCTAACTATAACTACAGAGTGAGTACATCGCACCCTGCAAAAAAAAAAAAAAAATATATATATATATATATATACACACAACATACAATTAGATAGGAAATTTTAATTTATGAAAAAGTATTTTAATGAAATTTTTTAATTTAAAAAATACATTTACCTATTTTTTTGTAAATTACATTTATTTAAATTAAATCCAGGCCTAACATTTTGTAATTTTAAATACACAATAATCAAATAGAAATATTTTACTTTCCATCAATCTGTAAATATTAATTGTGATTTAATTTAATATAGTTAAATTAATGAAATATTCAATTAGGAGGAGTGGACCTCTTATTGTTTTTGAAAAAAACATACATTTACTGTTATTTTTTAACTTTAATCACAAAATATGTATTTTTAGTATACTTTTATACATTTGATTAAATGTATATATTTTTTTTTAAATGTCAAAATGAACAAATTAATGTTAACATTATTTCCTTGTATCTTAGGTGCCTGTCTTCGTTATTTTCGAAGGGAGGGTATTTCAGTACCAGTGACTGGCCATCTGTGGCACTGGGCTTACTCCATGTTTCAGCTGGAGCACATTTACCTTTTTGGCTGTAGTAACTTTAACAGGGCAGTTTGTGAATAGCAGTGGGCTTATTCTTTTGTAGGTTAGTGTCTGTCCATCTCTAAACTCCCCCGTAGTCCTCCCTAACCGCCTCCCTGCATCTTCTTAAATCCCTCCCATTTAGAGGTAAGTATTCCCCTTTTTCCAGTCACTCCCCTGGTTCCTTCCACATTTGCTCCTAAGTAGTCACCTTCTATGTGCAATGATCTCACCATAAAAAAGATAAGAGATGTGGGGGTGAAGATTTACACTCATAGGTTTGTGAATCACATTTTGTAGTATGTCATTAGTACAACTGTAGTACTACTTTACTTTCTACAAAATTCAGCTTGTGAATCAGGCTTGGGCCCATTATATTTAAATCTGAGTCACATGAGTACTTGCATTGAAGGTAGGGGCGTCATGTCGGGTCACAAGCAATTTCAAGCATTGTGTAAATGGTTTAATACATGCTGATTAGTACGTGAATTTGAAACAGTTAACTGATCGCAGTTTAAGTTTTTTAATTAAGTTTTTGTAACAAAAGTTAGTCGAATAATTGTGTACACTGATGGTGGTGTTGATTATTATTTCTTGCTTTGTAGATACCCCTGATGAAGGGAATAGATATTCCCGAAATGCATTGGGTGATGCCAATAAAGTCTTGACATTTGGAAACGTACACTCCTTTCTTGGTTGCGTTATTGTTTATGGTACGATCGACGAATGAGTAAAATAAATTGATTAATAAATGGAAAAAGCGGTTAAAGCTATATGAAACAAATAAGGAACACTAACAAGAAGAAGAGAATACTTGATTTATTGGACTCATGATAGTCCAGGATTTGGCTGTGCAGCCGGAAGGGTTCCCAGAATGTGGTTCCTCTGTGTTGAGTTACTTTGCATTGAAAACATATGGCATCATGGGGCAATCCTAACGATTATCTTGGAAAGGCCCTACCTAATACAATTTACACATCTTTTTTCATAGAATGTATAATGTACACATATAAACTTAATATTCTGAAGGTGCAGCCACATACATAACTTTTATGGTTACAGAAAAGTTTCATTGATTAAGTGGAGCAGTTACGATCTAATATAAAGCTCCAAAGAAGTTACATGATGATATTGAGACAATGTGTAAGCAGTGGAAAGGGGAGAGGAGTTTAGGGCCCATTGTGCCAGAGCCTTCAGTCGAGAAAGGCAGTGCTTAATTTGAGCCAGTGGATGAAGGTGTGGCTCACTGGCCCTCTTTTTTGGGGACCAGCACTTATTTTTCCTGCACGGATTTTGATCCTGAACAAGAGAAACAAAAACACAAAAAGGGAAAAGAAGGAGGATGAGAAAGACTGAAGAACAGTGACATAGGGAGAAAGGAGGGATGAAAAAGAACATAAAGGGGTGAGGTAAAGAGGCATATTGTTTATGGTGGTGGATTAAGAGGCATGAGGTGGAATCAAAGTTATACAGGCTTAGTATTCGGCACCCTGACATTCGATAGTGGGGGTCACAGGCTTCTGAGCAAAACTTTGAACATCAGCACTACAAATTAAGCACTGGAGAAAGGTGTGTGAAATTGAATGGTTTCTGAAGTGGAGACTTTGTGTGTCAGCAGACCCCATGAGATCTCCTCTACAAGCTGTTAGACATGATAACCCAGATGTGATGTGCACATTAGCTAGCAATTAGAACTTCTCTGCTGGCCCTCAGATAACCTTAAAGGAAATCTGCTAGTCCCCAGACCCTTACAGTGAGCCCTAAGAAACCCTCAGTCATCCACTGTGGTCCTCAGAATGACTTCACATGACATACAATTTTAAGCCAAGAGGTTGAGTGGTATAAACAAAAAAATCCCTCTCAGCCAATCAGAATGCTTTATGAGCACCAGATATCACTATAATTTTTAGCTTAATTTCTGACAAAAAGGCTTAACAGATTTACACCAAATTACAAACAAACGCTTTTTAAGTAACAATCTAGTTTTCTTCTAAATTTGGTGTAATGTTGTACAGCACATTTTTTTGTGTCTCTTCTCAAAATGCTTATGAGAAATTGTATATAAAAACACATTTTGGTAACCCCCTTCATTTCTTGGCCCCTTAATGGTCTCCAAATTGGAACACCTAAGGTTCCAGAATTGAACGATATGCTTGCACACAAGTCCAAATGAACAAAATTAGTTCCCATAAGTATCCTCCAAACCATAAGTTAGTATTTCAAACAGTAAAACTTAAGTGGTTTTCTTCATGCAAGCACTCCAGCCAACGCAAGATGGAAAGGAAGAGTTTTGAATTGGAAGAATGAGTCTTCCCATTGGAACTGAAGATATTTCCTTTATGCTGTGTGAACTGTAATTGTGAGATAAACAGCTCGGAGGTCCAACCGAACCATCCAGTTACCTTCTAACAGCAAATCACTGAGATATACAATCTTCTCCATCTTGAAGTGATGGTAAACTACACAAAGTAATTGAACGAATTGAGATGAGTCATATTTATGAACTTTTTGCTTTTCTTTTAGACTGCAACTATTGTGCTTTGGAAGGCCGAAGGATCGAACTTTGCAATTTCTATCTCCTCCTTCAACAGAAGAAAGTGAACCTTGGCAATTGTGTTTGGTCCTGGGAAAAAATAAGTGGATGAGGATGAAAGTGTTGGAAAAGGGTTTGATGAAGGCCTATGCAATATCCCTGAACTGTGTGTCGTATCCAGTGGTCTGAGGTAATACTTTAACATGCAAGTAGAAAGAATGCCAATCGACCCCCTTCAGGATGAAGGCCAGAATGGAAAATTCTTGCCTTTATTCTGGATTTCTCTGTGATGGTATCCTGTGTTCCTGACTCCTTTTGGATAAAACTGAGGTTTAAATTCTTGGTTGAAGCTGAAGGAGCCTTTGCAATAGTTACTGCCTCATAAAAGGTAAAAGCAGGTAAAGTGATTCCTTTCTTTACTGACCCTGTCAAAATCTCGAGAGCTAAAGATCCTTTTCCAGGGAGAATTGGGCTTTATCTATAGATGGGATCATCGCTACATATATGATAATTTCTTTTATACATGAGTCTCCTCCTAATAATAGGTCATTCACCTGTTGACCTTCTTCTTCAGAAGATAAGATTTCAAATTTGAGTCAATTTTTAATAGAGGCTTTTACGACATCGCTGGGAAATAGATGCGTTAGCATTTCCTAAAATGCATAGTGGCCTTTATGCCCAATTAGAGAGGGTTTTGTGGTCTACCCAAGAGCGTTCCAATCTAGCCTATACGGCTGAATCAAGTATTCTTGTAAGTGGGCTTAACAGGTCCAGAACTTTGCCCTGGCAATTTGCCCAGGCTCTATCAACCCCTTTCTTGGGGTCCTTACCAAATTTGGTGAAAAATAATAAAATATTAGGATCTATAACAACGTAGCAGTAATGTTCTTTGGCAGAGAACTCTAATGCCCAGTCCGCATTTGACCTAGGGGCACCAGTCTTTGTGGCCCTATTATTGCTCCAGCACTCTTACAGGTACACTTATACCTTTACCTCATGCCCCTTAGAACCTTTAGGGGCAGCACTCTGTCTGGGGTAGGGCCCAGTTTGCTCCACCTTCCTCCGCTGGCCCTGCCTAGTCACTATTACAGCCCTCATTGTTAATGTACTGGGCACTACCGTTGCTAAAATCGCACACCGTATATGCCGCCTACATTCAGTAGATAACTTGGCTGCACTTCCACCCTTGGATCCCACTCTAGGATTCCCTACCGCAGCCACTATTGGACCCCCTCTAGCCCACAAGGATGTCACAGCCACGATACACACACCACGAACATCAGATGTGGCTCAGAGGGACTGCTCCCTCAAATGTTTTTAATTAGCAGGATCCAGCACTCCCTTACACCAGCGTAGCCTTAGCCAATAGCGCCCTAATCTCCTTGACAACACGGCATGCACATGCACAGAGTGTCCTCTCCTTGACAACGTGGCATGCACTTGCGCCGAGTGTCCTCCCTTTGCACATGCGCTCAAGACCCTCAGAGTGCACTCTTGAACACCGCGACTTGCCAACATCACACTAGTCCCTAAACAGTTATAAATTAAGGCAAAAAGTAAACATATACTAAATAGACTATATGTTCTTTGTCCAGCCGGACAGATATTTAATATTTTAAATACGTGCATAGAAAAATTACATATACAATTACAAGTGGGACACAACCAGCGTCCAACTCAAAACCATAGACAGACAACATAAGGGTGGGGAAGATTTTCAGGTAAGGGAATGTGTCTGTAAATCATGAAATTAACAAAATTAACAGACTTCAATCACATAGTGATACCATTGCACAATAAATTCACAATATTTGCATGCATATGGTATATAGGGTGTCGACGACGCTTCGATCCCTAAGGGAAATCATGGGATCATCTTCAGGACATAAGAATTTAGCATGCCTGTATATGAGAAATTCTAGACATTATATCCATGTCAGAATCAGCACAAGGTATTGCGGCACATGTTCTGGTAGCAAGCCGAGAACCGGAATTGTACGACCTGATTAGGTGTCCAGTGAGTTGAAATTGCTACAAAAGGCCGGGACCGCGGGAAGACGAGAACGATAAAATATTTACTGTGGCGGAAGAGTTAACCGCTCCGGAGGGTTCGGGAAGGGTCAGTGTGGTGATCCACTTGGCGGGAGAAATTACCATCCCGAAAGACCGAGCACTGACTCACCAAACGGCACCGCACTTTATGGATCGTACTCGGTCTTTCGGGACGGTAATTTCTCCCGCCAAGTGGATCACCACACTTGACCCTTCCCTGAACCCCTCCGGGACGGTTAACTCTTCCCGCCATGGTAAATATTTTATCGTTCTCGTCTTCCCGCGGTCCCGGCCTTTTGTAGCAATTTCAACTCACTGGACACCTAATCAGGTCGTACAATTCCGGTTCTCGGCTTGCTACCAGAACATGTGCCGCAATACCTTGTGCTGATTCTGACATGGATATAATGTCTAGAATTTCTCGTATACAGGCATGCTAAATTCTTATGTCCTGAAGATGATCCCATGATTTCCCCTTAGGGATCGAAACGTCGTCGACACCCTATATACCATATGCATGCAAATATTGTGAATTTATTGTGCAATGGTATCACTATGGGGCCGATTCCGATCTCGGCCGGTAGGGCTCCGAATCGGATTCGGCTTTACCGGATCCGATTCGGAGCCCTGTTTCCCGACCGAACCGTACGCGGGTCCGGCCGAGCGAGTACGATGCGAAATCGCCGACCGACTCGTCCGGGCGTCCCGACCGCTCCGACCGACTCGCTCCCGGCTCGAACCGCTCCGACCGACTCGCTCGGACTCGACTCGCACCGCGCAATGGAGACGTTTCCCGGCCGGGTAAGTACGATGCGCGCCGCGAGCAGTCCGACCGAGCCGCACACTCTGGCTCGTAAGAGCTGTCGGAGCCGTACTTTGGGGGTCCGTGTCGGACCCTCTGTACGCGTAGCCGCGCGAGTCGCACACAGGGGGACCCATGGGTCCCCCTACCTGTGCGTGTACGGCACGAATCGCTTCGCCGCGTACCCGCTGTAGGGGGCGCCCTTGTCCGACTCGCACCCATTGAGTCAATGGGAGCCCGCGTACGCGTTGTACGACCGGCTCCCATTGACTTCAATGGGAGTCCGACCGACTCGAGTCCGATAACATACGGACGCATCGTACTCGTTCGGGTCGGACTGCACGGGTCCGATTCGGTCGGAAATCTCTCCGGGTCCGGCTCGGTCGGAGAAATTTCCGGCCCGAATCGGAATCGACCCCTTAGTGATTGAAGTCTGTTAATTTTGTTAATTTCATGATTTACAGACACATTCCCCTTGCCTGAAAATCTTCCCCACCCTTATGTTGTCTGTCTATGGTTTTGAGTTGGACGCTGGTTGTGTCCCACTTGTAATTGTATATGTAATTTTTCTATGCACGTATTTAAAATATTAAATATCTGTCCGGCTGGACAAAGAACATATAGTCTATTTAGTATATGTTTACTTTTTGCCTTAATTTATAACTGTTTAGGGACCATTGTCTTTTGAAATAGTTCTAATACCGAAGGTCCCTTGCGTATTGCCCTTTCGGTTCCCTTGTTGTTTAAAATATCATCACACTAGTGGCATACGGGATAACCGGAGGGGTCTCTGTTCCTTCTTTGGCACATGCGCAACACATCCCTGCAGCACACGCATGCGCAGTACATCAAGACATGACGAAGCATACCGGATGTAGGTACCGCCCTCTCCTCAATCATCGCCACTATATTTGGGTGGCCCCCGCCTGGACCACTTCACTTTCGGGCAGGCGTCAGCACGGGGCAGGTGCGAATGAGCTGACACCCGAGCAAAACTGTGAGTAGGTATCTGTAACATGGACCAGGGAACCTAAAACTGTAAGTTACTGAACCATGGACTGTTGGGCATGTCAGTATCTCATGTTTTTGCTCTACCATGTTGTCTTTTCCCTGTAGCCCGGTAAGGTGCGGGCACCCTACGCCTCTAGCCCTTGGAGTACTTCTCCTTTCTTTATTAGGTAAGGGTCCTCAGCCACATCACGCAGCAATATGGTTGTGTATGCTTTTGTCTAATAACACGTGTGTCTGCTCTTTATCTAATGTGTATATACTGCGCATGGAGGCTAGTTTTACCTCACACCATCCGCATACCACGCATCATTTGGTGCAAGTACCAACATTAGCTAGGCAATGCAGCATGACCAGCGCACTGTGGGGCCTTATTGCCAGGCTCCGACTCTCTTGGTACCACCCCCGACGCAGTGGCTCCTAGGTTGCCGATGGAGCAGTCAACATGTTCGCCGCTAGTCTGGTGTAACTGCATGGCCTGTCCGTCGTGTATACCTGGCGAATCACCGCGCCGGATCCTTGGGGCTGATGGTACTTTTTAAACTCAGTCTGTCTCTTGTGTGCTCTTTCACTAAACGCAACAAGCGTTTCCTCGACATACTTCACTAAGGCATACCATGAAGCCTCACCAACTTACCTGATGTATGTCCCCTCTGTTATTTGTTTCGTTTTTCTAGGTCACGATCAGGAGCGGTTTCGACTATTTAGTTGTAGCCAAAACTACAGGGTTCTCAGTTTCTGGCCTGCCCTGATCATCCAGAGGGTATTTACCCTTCTAACACTATTCACGTGCACAACACATCACACATTATTTATTCGGTCCTGATGAAACGCCACGGATCCTTGTGACCACATAGGCACGAAACATGTTGACCTCATAGTTAGCTGGGCACATTGCGCCAACAGGGGTAACTTCTAACCTACGGGTTTTTTATCCTGGCAAGGGTACCATCACATTAAAAGCACTTCTCCTGGTAACCCTTAGTCAGTTTTAATTCCCTGCACGCACTTTGTCACCCGCCATATAGGACTCACCCCACACACCCACATGCACCAAACGGCAGTTCTCAAAAGATCTCCGATAAAGTGACCCTTCGGGGGACCCGTAGGGCATTGCAGCGCCGGCCCGACGAGGAGCAACTGCCCGATGATGAAGCATGACATCCTTCTGGGTGTGTGAGGGCTACAAGAGGCAAGACTTGCTCTTCCCTCTCCTTGAGTGAGTCCTAGACCTAGGATCCCCTGCTCCCTTCCTTTCTTTCTTTCCCTCTTTAGTGAGTGAGTGACTATCTGCACTACTCATCAGGAACAGTGTCCCCCCCCTTTGTTGACTTCAGAGAAGGGTGATGACCTGTGGATGTAACCTATTTCATTTGATTTTGTCCAAAGGTTGTCTGTGATGTAGTGAGACATAATGAGCACCATGTTTAGTGGGGAGCAATTCAGAAGAAGTTGAGTGGTGAGGTAAAGTCGGATCGAACATATGTTCCACCTTGTAGTTCTGGACTGTTTTATTAAAGATTTGGGACAATTCTACTAAGATTTTTTGAGAAGTTTTTCGCCTCTTCTGAAGAGGCCCTTGCTAGATCAGGACATCTGGATCATAGTCATCCTTGTCACCGGTGTTGTTATTGCCCTGGTCCATAGCATCATCTGTATTCATTAATTGTGTGACAAATATAGGAAAGGCTAACTTGTGCACCGAACAACAATCCTCTGAAACATCACATTTTCATTAATGCCTGGTTATTTTTAATCAAATGGTGCTTCTTTCAATTCTTTAAATAAGTATCTTTCTTTTGTGATAGAATTTTTTGCCATGAGACTTTTAAAGTTTTTGAACTATCAGACATGGAGTCAGAAAAGTTTGTTGAACAGATTCTTTAATAAAAGAATTTAAACTGCCTCAAAAACAATTTGCCACTTCATCTTTGCTACAACCTAAATTGTCTTTAAATATTTTTACAACTGAAGGCAGTAATCTCAATAAATTTAAAATATATATTACATATAACTAAAATATGTTACTTAAAGACTTGAAGGCCAAAGGCAACCCCAAAAATAAATACGTATAACTATATAGGGAATGATTCAAAAAGTTAACACTAATACAAATTGTATATATTTATCTATTAATTATAAAATATTTTATAATTAATATCTTTTTACATTATTTTGATTTATTTATATTTTTAACTATTTTAAATAATTTACATTAACATTATTTCTTATGGAGTTTAATCTCCACTTCCGTTATTTTCTACGGGAGAGTGCTGCAGTACCCGTAGATGGTAATGTGTGGTTCTGGACTTGTGACAAAAGTGTAAATTACTGCAAAAGTACAATTTGTAAATACCAAAAACTAATAAACTTACTCAAAAGTGTAAAGTTACTCAAAAGTTCAGTTTGTGAATCGGGCTCATTTATTTTAAATATATTAAAATATGAAACAAATTTATGAGCAATTGTGAAAAATAAATTGTTTCAATAGGAGACTAGAACTGTTGAAGTAGCACCTTAGGGAAAAGGGCATTCTATCAAGACGGCTCATTTTGAAGTTAATGTCCTCTGGAAGTGTGGTGATGCGAGTCATGGGCCTACCTGGTAAGAAAGAATGGGACGTGCTTGTTTCGTGGAGTCTGAAGGGAATAGGAGAGGGGTGTCTGCCACTACTACTGAGCAGCACTGGTTGAGTCTTCCCCCCAGGCTAAATTGCCTATTATTGATGCATGCCATCAGGGAGACGCATCACTGACTGCAAGCATGGCTGTTTAGAGCACATAGACGTTAGCGGGTGCAATGGAGGCCTAAAGTAAATAACTTGCGAACACACTAGAAAATGGGAAAACAGGAGCAATTACTAATGTAAATACTGTAAATAATAATAAACAATACAATTAGTTATAAAATTGCAGAAGGGGAGTTATATTGACTGCGAGCAGCAAGAAAAGAGGGTTTGTTGCTCCCCGTTAAGGTCATTATTGTAGTGTTCTAAGTAGTTATGTCATGGTAGAATGTGAGGATGTCACGGGGAGAATGTTGAGCAGGGAGTGGGAGACGAGACGGTTGCTGTACTGGGAGGTGGTTGTTTAAGCTGTCCTTCTTTTCCTGGAATAAATCTACTTGAACCTTAATCTTTGCCGCGTCTTCACCACATGAATTTGGCGACGAGCGGGAGAATGAAGAAGGCAGCACTCACCTGTAGTTTCGTTTGTAAAATTGTCCGACTCAGAAGACAGCAGTCCGTGTATGAAGGCGCCGATGTGCTGCGGAAAGTGATCGTTTCAGTTCCCTGTTTCTCCTATTCTGGTAGGATTTGTCATCTATTCCCAGATGATTTCCACGTTTTTCTGCTCACTCGACAGTTGGTGAATTGACTCCATGCTCGTGCGCTCCCAGCGTTCCATGCCCTCTCCCGTCACGCATTTGCCTGATCTGCCTGGCTCTGTTCCTACGCCACGTCACCACGTTACGTGCCGCCATTTTAAAGAAGTTTGCAACACGCATTTGGTTTGGTTGCTGTTTCCTAGCAACTGATGCTCACACACAAGGAATTGCCGACGCTAAGTCTTCGTTCAAGCTTCACTCGCTGATGCGCACAGCTGTAATCGCGCATGCGTAATCTGCATGTATTTTATGCATATAATTTTCCAGCTGTCCGTATCTTGTTAGCGCATTACAGTGATGCGCACACTTTTCTGATTTTGTATTACCAGCTGTTAAATCACGCTGCACACTTCTCCCTCGGATTCAGTCATCATTCACCACTGGTGCATCTCGGAGATGCGCTCACCCTTCTCTTTCAACAACCTATCGCAGTGTGCATTACTCTGATGTAAACTTCAGCTGGTATCAGTTTTTTTTTTTTTTTTTCTCAGTTTAGTGTCTGCGTGCTAGCTTTTCCTGCGTATAAGCACAGTTTTTTAAATTTATTCTATTGCCTTAAGGAATTTCAACATGGCTAACATTGCTGCACCTCCACATTTTCTACAAGTTGCTGGTGAACCCAATATTGAATGGGAACTCTGGTTTCCTATGTTTTTAGCATATGTTGATGTTCTTGAAAAGGAAGACTGTTCTGCGAAAAGAAAACTAGCGTTGCTTAAGCATTGTTTAGGAGGAGCAGGTTTAAAAGAATTTAATAATCTCCCTCCTATTGAAGATGCTGGCGATACCGATGTGTTTGAGAAGGCCACCAAACAAATGAAAATTCGTTTTGGGAAAAAGATTAACGTAGTAATGGAAAGATTCAAATTTTATTCACGTGCACAAAAGGAGGAAGAATCCATAGAGGATTACGTATCTGCTTTACGCACTTTAGCTAGTTCCTGTGCATTTGAAACCATTACTTTTGAACAAGTACTTAGAGATCAAATAATGATGAGGACCAAAAGTAAAAAAATACAAGAAAGACTATGGCTAGGTACAGAATCTTCTCTTAGTGCTGTTATTAATATTGCTAAAGGTATTGAACAGTCTGAGAAATTTGTCACTGAAATCAGAAGTCAAAATACCAAAGTGCAGAATATTGTACCAGAAGTTTCTCTAGTAAAAAATCAAACAGGACCAAAATACAGTCCGAACTCCTACACGAAGAAGGATGTTGAAAAGAAAACTTTTGAGAACAAAGTTTACGTCAAAAGGAACTCTGTTTATTGCTTTAGGTGTGGTAGTACCAACCATGTAGGCAATTATAAAGGTTGTCCTGCTTGGGACAAAGTATGTGTTAGATGTAAAAAAAAAGGGTCATTTTAGTAAAGTATGTAGGTCTTCGCAAAGGGTGAATTATATTGAGTATGAAGAGGTTGAGGTTCCTCATGAACTAAATTCTGTACTTGGAGTCAGTGATGCTAATCATAAGAGTTTTCCCACTTGTATTGCAAGAATTGAAAACAAACCTGTTCACTTGATGGTTGATTCTTGTGCCTGGTACACTATTATAGGGAAGAAATTGTTCAATGAGCTTTGGGGTACTAAAAATTGCTTCCACCTGATATTCAGCCTGGGGGTATTCTGGCCACAAAATTGATCTTGAAGGATTCATGTGGACAGACATAGAATTTGAAGGTAGAAGAACTAGAGGGAAGATCTATATTGCCACCAAGGGGGTAGCCATTTTAGGTTGGCCGCATCAACAAGAACTTGGCATTAAGTTAGATCCTAATGCTTCTCCCTCTGTAAGTGTGATTTCCATTGACAATGAGAAATTTGGCAATGAAATTAAAGAAACTTTTCCCAAAGTGTTTGTCAACTCATTGGGTAAATATTCCAATTTCAAACACAAAATAATTTTAAATGACGAAGCTATTCCTGTGAGGCACAAAGTAAGAAATGTACCCTTAGCCTATAGGATTAAACTGAAAGAGATGTTATCTGATTTGGTTGATAAGCGTATAATTGAACCCATAGAATCTTCACCTTGGGTTTCTCCAATTGTTTTATCGCTTAAAGGCACCGGAGATCTTCGTCTATGTGTGGATCTTCGCAGTTTGAATAAGGAGATTTGGGTGGATAAACATCCTTTACCCAACATCCATGAATTAATTTCCACATTGTCCGGTGCTTCTGTTTTTTCTACCATTGATCTTGCAAGTGCTTATCATCAAGTGGAATTGCATGATGAGTCTAAGCGCTTAACAGCTTTTGTTACACCAGAAGGCATGTTCCAGTTTTTACGTATGCCTTTTGGTTTGGCTAGTGCCGCCTCTGTTTTCCAACGGTTAATGAAAGAGCTTCTAGAAGATTGTAAGGGAGCTATTGCCTTCCAAGACGACATTTTAATTTATGGAGGGACATGTGAAGAACATGATAAGAATTTGGATCAAGTGTTGTCAAGAGTACAGGAAAAGGGATTAACTTTGAAGTTTTCCAAATGTAAATTTAGACAGAATAAAGTTGAGTATTTGGGTCATGAGATTTCTAGTGAAGGTATCAAACCCAAACTCAACCATGTACAAAGTATTGCCAATGCTCCTGCTCCTGTTTCAAAAGAACAATTGATGTCATTTTTAGGTCTTACTGAATACTATGGCAAATTTGTACAAAATTATTCGACTATTGTACATCCATTACGTTCATTGTTAAAGAAAAATACCAAATTTGTCTGGGGAAATGATCAACAGTTGTCATTTGATACTCTCAAGAAGGAAGTTTTTTAAAATCTTATGTAGTTGGTAAGGAATGTATAGTTTGTGTAGACGCCAGTAGCGTGGGTTTAGGAGCAGTATTAATGCAAAAGGACAAAGAAGGTGAATATGTTGTATCATATGCTTCCAGAATGCTTCGTGATTCTGAATGTAATTATTCAACTATTGAAAAGGAACTTCTGGCATGTACATGGGCCACACAGCATTTTCGTCAGTTTTTGTGGGGTACTAAATTTTGTTTAAGAACTGACCAAAAACCTTTAATCAATATGTTGACAGCTGGTGGCGGTAGAACTTTAACTGCTCGTTTAGCAAGACTTGCAGCCAAATTGCAAGAATATCGTTGCGTAGTTGAATATGTTCCTGGTCGAATGAATGTTCATGCTGATTGCATGTCACGGTTGCCTTTGGAAGATATTACGGATTGTACGAACAAGGGTGAGTGTGATGTTGCTTACACCATGGATGATATTAATAAGAGTCTAGGCGAGGAGAAATTAGACAATGTGATCTCTGAAGCTAAGTGGAAAGAAGCAATGGACGAGGATTGTATTTTAAGGGACGTTTTAGTATTTTTGCACAAAGGATGGCCTGAAGAAAGGAAGTTAAGTGGTGAGCTAGTTTCATATTCTAAAGTTAAAGAGGAACTTATGTTTTTACAAGGTATGGTTCTTCGAGGTGACAAAATTGTCCCGCCTCAGAAACTCAGAGAGTTGATTTGTAGGGTAGCTCATGAAGGCCATATGGGGATGTCCACAACCAAAAGGAGAATTAGAGAATTTTACTGGTGGCCTGGCATTGATGGAATGGTCGACAAGTGGGTTAGGGAATGTTCTCCCTGTTCCCAGAGTGATAAGTCAGTGAAGCCATTATCTGTTGAAGTTACACCTATTGAATATGCTCAGGGACCTTGGAGGAAATTGGGTGTCGATATCTTAGGTCCTTTTAGTTATCAGTCAGCCAAGGACTTGTATGCTTTAGTTCTTGTTGACTACTTTTCTAAGTGGCCAGAGTTGAAAATTGTTGAGAGAGTTGCGTCTGAGCAGGTAATTGAGTTCTTGGAAGAGGTTTTTTGCCGTGAAGGTTTACCTGAGGAACTTATTTCCGACAATGGTCCACAATTTATTAGTAAGGAATTTGAGTCATTTCTTAAAAGATGTGGTGTTCTACATAAAAGAGTTTCTAATTATTACCCACAAGCAAATGGTCAAGTGGAACGTTTCAACAGAGTTGTTAAGGAGTCTTGTCAGCAAGCTATCAAGAGTGGATTACCTTGGAGGAAAGCTTTACGAGCTACTTTATTAACTTATCGCACATCACCGAATTCTGTAACTGGATTATCTCCTTTTGAAATGTTGCGAGGCAGGAAACCTGGATCTAAACTTATGCCTTGGTGGTTAAAGGAGAAACATTCCTATGATACTGTGTTGGATTTTGCGAATGTCAGGGAACGCGTAAAGAAATATTAAGGGAAGATGTTCAATAGCTATACTGGGAAAAGATGTAATGTATCTAGATTAAAAGCTGGTGATTGGGTTCGTGTCAGGTTTGGTGGACTTTGTAACAAGAGTTTGTCTAGATGGTCTGATCCAGTGAGAGTTACTGAGGTCTTCAGTAAAGCTGCAAGAGTAGAAAATGGGAAAATATGGAATTTCAGACGTATATCTGTATGCAGGTCTCAGGTTGGGGAGAGTAATCAGAATGTCAAGTTAAATTCTATGAAGAATTTTCCTCGCGTTGTTTCTGAAAAGGAGAGTGAATGGATTGCTGGTTCGGATGAGGTTTTTGAAAATCTGCAATCTTACTCTGAATCTAATACTGATGTGAGTAAGAATCTTTCTGAACAGAATACTTCTACCAATGATATTCAAGGCAATCAAGTACCATTGGTCTTAACTCAACCGGTGGTTGAACAAAATTGTGAAGTTCTAAGAAGGAGTTCGCGTGTTAAAAATTTACCCATGAAATATAAGGATTTTGTTCAGTTTTAATATTTTTTCCTTATATGCATTGTTATGTATTACTACGAGCCTTTATAGTTTTTGTTTTTTGTTTTTAGGGGGGAAGGTGTGTAGTGTTCTAAGTAGTTATGTCATGGTAGAATGTGAGGATGTCACGGGGAGAATGTTGAGCAGGGAGTGGGAGACGAGACGGTTGCTGTACTGGGAGGTGGTTGTTTAAGCTGTCCTTCTTTTCCTGGAATAAATCTACTTGAACCTTAATCTTTGCCGCGTCTTCACTACAATTATCATACTCTACAACGTCTTGTTGTAGTTTTTTTTCCCCCAGTGTTACCTGGGAAAAGTAGCTAGTTTATCTTGCCTGCTATTCAAATAAAGCAAGAAAATAAATGCATAAAAAGAGTCTTCGGTCCTGTAAATAAAATCCCAGTGAGGCAGATTGAAATGTACATGTGACTGCAAGAAATTGGGTTACTGCTTGAGGGGGTTGAAATCCTTCTTGAACAGCAACCACAATTATTCTCACGGTGTAGCCACAAGCAAACCCTAAGTTAACTTGTGCTCAACCCTCGGGCAGCTTGGCACAGAGTAGTCAGACTTAACTCAGAGTCAATTTGTAAAGTATTTGTGCAACACTACAAGCAGTAACACAGTCAGAACACATCACAAAAGGAACCCATAACATATTTAGGGAATCATAGTAGTTTTTAATAAATAGAAAAGGCCAAAATGACAAACATCAAATTAGTAGAACCGGAGGTATTCAATTTTAAAGATTTCAGTGAAAATAGTGCCAAGAGTCCTAAAGTGCGATGTCTGTTCACACCGGACCGGATCAAAAATCACAAGTTCAGGCCAACTCCAATGGAGCACGGCCCAGCTACAGGGACCCAGATAGGCCCGCTGAACAGAGTACCTTAAATCCTGGATGGCAGAGCGCTGCCAGGATCCGCGTCAAAGATGCGTTGCGCAGCCAAAGCGATGCTATTCGTCGGTTCCAAGATGCGACAAGGTCCTGCAGCGACGACAAGGATTCCATTGATCAAAGCTTGCGATAAAAAGTCTGGTGTCAAGGATGTGTTATGCAGTCGAGGCGATATATTGGTTCCAAGGAGCTGAGAGGCTGTGATGCAGAGACCAGTGTCATCGAGGCTGCTGTTGATGAGGAACGTGAGAGTCTGCACTAAGGATGCTGTGCAAAGCAGAATTTCTGATGTGGCGACGGGCTGCAAATTGATGCAAGTCTTTACAAAGGTTCTGATCCACGCAGCAGCAGGGACGAATCTGTTCTGCTCGGGGTTATGCCACGCAGCAGAGGAGATGCATCAGTTCCACTAGATCTACAGGATAGCAGAGCACCTTAGGCCCACTTCCAAGGGTCCAGGACTGGGGTGGCACCACTTGGAAGGGTAGACTCACAGATGGCAGAGTCCAAGTGCTGGGTCAAGGTTGTTGGAGCCTTCTGTCCCTGAGTCTCAAGTCAGGAGGCCAACCAACTAGAACTTGGAGTCACGCTGGGTTCAAGAGATGCAGGTCCAGTCCTTCTCACCCAGACAAAAGGGCAGCAGGCTGCAGGTCAGCGCAGCAAGGCAGCAGCACAGCATGACAGCAGTCAAGCAGCGTGGCAGTCCTTCAGCAGCACAGCAGTCCTTCTTTCTGGGAGAGTATCCACAGGTCCAGAAGTGTACTGAAGTGGTGGTGTCTGTGGTCCACTCTTTATACCTAGTTGTGCCTTTGAAGTGGAGGAGAAGCTTCTAGAGGTTTCCCTATGAAGACCCGAGGCATCCTGTCTTCCCTGTCCTGGCTCCAGACTAACTACAGTAGGTATGTAGCCCTTTGTGTGGAGGCATGACACAGCCTAGTCAAGTGTAAGTGTGACTGTGCCCAGCTCCTCCCTCCCATCCTACCAGTGATGGCCCATTCAGGCACACTGAAGCTCTCTATTGTTTGTGGCTGTCTAGGAGGAGTACACAAAGCTAAACTGTCAGCTACACCCAGTCATGTGACCCAGGTACTGGCTACAGGCACAAAATGCCAATTTTCTAAAAGTGGGATTTAGAAAATTGTAATTTAAAATCCGACTACACCATAAGTTAAGATTTTTCGTTACAATTCCAAAGACACCAGACACGAAATGGTTATCTGCTCCCATTTAAAAATTACAACTTATTAGGTGTAATAAGCTAACTTCACTATTAGTCTATGGGAGAGGTAGGTCTTGCAGTAGTGAAAAAACAAATTTAAGAGTTTCTCACTACCAGGACAGGAATAACTTAAAATTACATGTCCCACTTTTAAGTACACTGCAACCTTCTTCTGGGCTTTCCAGGGCCTACCCTACGTAACTTACATGTATTAAAAAGGAAGGTCTGGGCCTGGCAAAAGATTTATTTTGCAAGGTCAAAAGGGCAGTTGAAAACTGCACCCACAAGCTGCATTGGCAGGCCTGATCCATGTTCAAAGTGCTACTTAAGTGGGTGGTGCAATCAGTGCAGCAGGTCCACTAGTAGCATTTAATGTACAGGCCCTGTAAAAATTTAGTTCCACTTTACTAGGGAATCACAAGTAAATTAAATGTGCTAATTATGGATAAGCCAATATTACCATGCTTTAAGGAGTGAGCACATGGACTTAATCACTGGTTAGTAGGCCTGTAAAAATGGAGGAGGGCAGGAAAAAATTGGATGAATCGCCACTATAAGGCTATCAGGACTAACGTGTTCCCCCCAGCTGAATGTGGAAAGAAGTACACAACCCCTTGGGAGTTTTCATCACTAAGGCAGGAGTAATTGTGACACTCGTCTATGTTAAAATATTAAGAACACTTCCAGTAAGGAAACTGGCCTGTAACAGAGCAGTTTGTAAATACACAGGCAAAGGATTATAGATAGGGATAGTGTCAAGAAAGAACACATTTTAGAGATGTCAGATGTAAACTCACAAAATGTAGCTGAGAATAGAAACTAAATCAATAAGACAAGTGGGACGCACAAAGCTGCCAAAGTGGGGCCTAAAAAATGTATAAACTTACAAACATGAGTACCATTATGTTTGTTAAAATAAGTAAAATCAGTTAAAGAAATTAAATAAAAAATCGAGTAGATACACTTGTGGTTTCGGCTTTTAACATGGGGGTCACCTTGGTTGCCCAACATTTTATAACAAGGAGAATAGATAAAGGACAAATGTGGGCAAATCCAAAGTCTTGGAGAATAATGGGCACAAAAATAAAGATAGAAATCTCGGCCCAAACTTGGGACAAATGAGGCTGGACCAGTGCAATACGCTACAAGCAGCAGCTGAACTCGGAAGCCTCCAGGGAGACTCACTATCGTAGGACAGCTTACTGAACAGAGCAAGTGACGCCGAGTCCATAGATGAAATCTTGAGCTCACAGGACTCAGGGACTCTGCTGGAAATCACACCCCAAACAGCAGATGACATAATAAGACAACCTGATTGCTGTCTGGCGGAATTGGACCGTGAGGTTACAGTGACGAATGTGCAAGTACCAAGGGACACATATAATAATATAGAAAGTATTTCCTCCGTAATTATGTTAATTGTGATATCTTGTATAAGCTACAAACAATGTTAATATTACTATGACAACCAGGGGCAGGTAGCTTGCATCCACACAGAGGCAACAGCGGCCGACAAGGAGGTACACGTAACTGCTCATCAGTCCCCAGGCATTGCTCTCCATTTGTCAAAGGGGGGATCACAAACTTTTGCACACCCACAGAAGCACGACGTCTGGGTGAACTCACCCCCTAGTCACTGATGACATGTCTATCTATTTCATGGTTTGGACGACTGCCTGTTGCATGCTCGCCCTATTGGCATTACCTGGTTTGATTTTCATTAGTTTAGTTAACCAGCACACATCAGTCCGATATAATACCCAAGGCGTCATAGCTGAGAAGCACCAGACAGCCCCACCCATAGGTACACCGGCAGAAGCCATAGAAGACCCAGGGCCCCCCACTGATAGTGGGCGCAGACTACTTCCCATGACATGGCGTCAATTGAGATATGCACATGGAATGCAAGGGGGGTACACACACCTTCCCGTAGGTATCTGATCTATTCCTATTTTAAACGGCACCAGGTCCAAATAGCCCTCTTACAAGAGACGCATTTCAAGTGACCGGAGGTGTTGAACCTGCGGAGGAAATGGAGGGGCCAATTACACGTTACAGGGTAGTGAGCCTTTGCCAGAGGTACATTAGTGTGGGTCAGACCGGGCACCCCATTTCGAGCAGAGGAAACTCTCATAGACACAGAAGGTGGCTACATTATGGTGAACGCCGACTAGATGGCAGACCCGTTGTAATAGCCTCAATATATGCACCCAACACTGAGCAAGCAGCATTCCTTGACTCATTATCGAGTAAACTGTCCGCCTGGCACGGTACTCCAATGCTACTTGGGGGGATTATAACTGTGTGCTTGATACGTCCCTGGGCCGCTCCTTCCCTCCCCTGCCTGGGGCACCAACTGGCCCGGCCATGAAGGCATTAAACATTTGGACCACACAATGGTGCTTAGTAGACGCTTGGCGGCACAGGAACCCCAAAGACCATATCTATTCATTTTACCATGGGTCGCACAGAATACAAGTTACAGAGGAACTACTACCAGTTATAGAAGAACCTCATTATCTTGGGAGAACCCACTCTGACACAAGCCGCACACATTACAAATAGCCTGGGGTAATAACACAACGCAAATCCCCAGATGGCGCATGCAATCTGAAACATTAGAGGACAAACCAGTCCGAAAACTCCTTAAGCACTGCCATGACAAACTACTTTGATGAAAACACAGACACCACATCATCAGTTTTAATAGAATGGGACACTTTCAAGTCAGTGATACGGGGACACTGCCTAGGTACACAAGCCGGCATGTGCAGGGCACTGGAGGTAGATCTTACAAAGCTGGAAAACGGGTTAGCACACCTCGAAAAACGTGCAGCCATTGACACACTGTCTAACAAAAGACTTCGAGAGAACAGGGCAGAACACACCTGCCTACTGGAAAGACTCCGCTGTCTTAATTACACAGCACACTCGGCGCGCCCCCATAGTACACGAGATGAAGCTGGCAGACTGCTTGCATGGCTCATCAGGCAGGAGGACACTGGGTTCCCTATCACATCTATCCACTCCCAACAGGGCACATTGCTTAACTCACAACTAGACATACATCAGGATTTCACACAGCATTACAGTGAATTATATAAATCCACAGTCACTGTAACGGCAGAAGAGACTAGCCAATGTCTATCCGAAATCGTCCTCCCCAAAATAACCCCAGAGCAGAGGCTGGAGCTCGATGGCCCAATAGGCATGTAAGAAATTCTAGCAGCCATGCGTTTCTTAGCCACGGGGAAAACCCAGGGACCGGATAGCCTGCCATCTGAATTTTACAAGGCCTACGCTGTGATACTAGCACCACAACTCAAAAGAGCATATGACGCCACACTTACGGATTACATGCTCACGGGAACACAGAGGGCGGCACTGTTGGTTTCTCTTCCCAAGCCAGGCAAAGACCCGGCTCTACTAGGCTTATACAGACGTCTGGCCCTACTTAACACAGATTACAAAATATTAGCATCCATCATCGCTGCGAGACTGGCACCAATGGTGAAAACATTAGTGCACCCTGACCAAAACAGCTTTGTCCCCACCCAGAACACTCCACTGAACATATGTAGATTCTTTAGAATCCAGGAATGCCCCACATGTGTCTGGCCCAACTCTGGATGCATTGTCCTAGATCTAGAGAAAGCCTTCGACTCGCTCGAATGGCCCTATCTCTTCACGGTGTTGGTTGACTATGGCTTTGGAGATGCCTTTCTCCGATTGATCAGGTTGCTCTACACATAGCCCACTATCAGGATATGCATAGGAAGCTCCACGTCGGAGAACATAACCATTAACAGAGGCACCAGACAAGTCTGCCCCTTATCTCCGCTGTTGTTCTTGTTGGCCATGGAGCCGTTAGCAACATGACTCCGTGGTGGGGAGGAGACTGGGGGATCCAACTGGGAGAAGGTTTACATGTGGTCTCGCTATACGTGGATGATCTCCTGCTATACCTCAGGGATCTACATAGAATCCTGGCCACCATAGCGGAAACACTGAAGCTGTTGAGGCGACGTCGGGCCTGAAGGTAAACTGGGCCAGGTCGTGTTTGTATCCCTTTGGGAGAGAAACCCGAAACCCAGACCTTCTAATAAATAATTTGCTCCTTAAATGACAACCATCCACCTTCAGATACCTTGGCATTTTAATATACCACAGTCCTGCTGACAGTTTGGAGGGTAATCTGGTCAGAGTCATATCCTCCATCAGGGCACAAGTTAAATTCTGGAAAACACTACCAGTTAATGTGATGGGCAGAATTGAACTTGACCAAAATGGTAATTTTGCCAAAGCTGCTGTACTACTTTGCAAACCTCCCTGTTTATGTCCACACTAAAACGTTCCGGGAGCTGGAACAGCTGATTCGGGGCTTCATCTGGAACTCAGGCCACCACAGAATAGCACTCTGGAATCTGTATGCACCAAAGAGCAGGGGAGGGCTAGCTGTCCCAAACATGGAGCTCTACTACCTGGCAGCTCAGTTGCAATGGGTTACGAAGTGGCTCGCCGGACACAATCTAGCCGATACGGCTACGTCACAACCACCATGGTCACAGTCCAAGATTCACCACTTGTTTCACCCAATGGCCGGACCCTCCGTCCCGTCGCCGTCCAACCTAGCATTAGCCTATCGTTGCCACAAACGCAGCCTATACCTCACCATAAACACAACCCCATATGCTCCAGTGCTACCTCTTGTGGGTACCCCGAGAAATAAAGCGGGTACTCAAAATAGCACACTTACACACTGGCACGCTGTGGAGATTCATACACTTAGCAACTTATAGGCTGACCGCACCCTGATACCTTTTGACAGATTGTCCCGTGAGTTTGACTTGCCGACGGGCCAATTCCTACACTATAACTCACTCATAAGGTCACTCACATTGGCATGGGGAGACATAAGCCCTGATCCACAAATGCACCTGCTGATTCAGTACCTACACGTAATGGGCAATGGAAGCCACATTATACATTGGTTGACAGAAGCCTTGCTAACCCACACTCTCCAACCCCTGACATCCCTGCGCATGCAGTGGGAGGAGGACAGGGGAACTCCATGGATGGATGGAGAATGGAACACAATCCTGGCCAGCTCTACGCAGATACAACGTAACACCATACAGACTTATATCACACACAGGGCATACCTGTCTCTGGGCAAATTGAATAAGTACTTCCAACTAACTAACTTGGCGTGTCCTCGTTGCGCACGGGAGGATGCTGACTTCCTGCACATGATGTGGTCCTGTCCTACGCTACAATTGTATTGGAAGGAAGTAACAGTAGCACTGGCAGCTTACACTGATCGAGCCAAACTGCATACATGGGAAGAGTGCATACTGGAATTATTACCCAGACTCAAAATACATAAAGTAACTTCTAGATTCATGGACTTAGGACTCATTGTTGCAAAAAGGCTAATCACCAAACGATGGAAAAATAGACAATCCCCAGCCCTGAACAACTGGAAGTGCTCATTTGTGGTACGGGCGCAGGCAGAAAGCACCGCACTTCGCAGGGAGGAGATAGCTGGCTTGCGTAAATACCCCATTGCGCAATACTGGGACATGATGTTGGTGAAGCTACAGCAGTCAGACCAAGATTCAGAGGGTAATAATTCACAAGAAGGTGAGGTGATAGGGCCAGTTTTGGATGCCTATGTGTTTTACAATCCAGGTAGCAGAGATAACAATTCAATAATGACACAGATGGAGAGAGTGGTGCTGGGGTGTACAGAGGTTGGGGCTAACACGCAATTCATTTTGCTCTACACTGTGTGGGTGGGGCATGGATCTGGGGGCTTGCCACCCCTTTTGGCGCAACCATCAACAAAAGCCTGGAGCAGTACCCGTGTGTTGTTTTGTTGTTATAAGTTTATTTTCCCTTTTTTTCGTTAACTTTGCATTACACTGCTCTTTGCAATAAAGGCCATGCAGGCCCGGCAAAAACCACAATAGACAAGTCGACACATAACCCTGTCACGAAATAGCAAGACTTAAGAACAGGCGATACCAACTATGATTTTTGTTAAACATTTACGTCAAAATGTAACTGTTGTTAACTCATCGCGAAAAGTGGCATTGGCTTATCATATGTTATGTACTTAAACTGTCACGTCTTGGTATCTTGATTTGTACCAATCATACAGAATGCACTATACCACATGTAGACATTGTAACAAAAATACAAAAATGCAAATAAAGAAATGTACAAAAAAAAAAATCAAGGTAGAAAAGGCGTTAATGGTAACTGAGAATTTGATAATTGTAAAGTCAAACACATCACAAAACAAGCCAAATGTAGCAATATTTGTGTGTGCAGATAGAAAGAATTACCAATCAAGGACAGAAAATAGATTAATTGATCAACGCAAAAATTACGGTAAGCCCAAATGAACTATGTATGATGCACGCCATGTTAAAGTGACTCGATGTCACAAAAATTGAAAGTGGTGAAATCAGTATACAACAAAATATAAATTAGTAAAATAATATTGCAAAAATCGGCATATGAATAGTGATACTTATAAAAGAAATACAATTACTTAAACAATTAGAGAGGACACTGAAGTGTAATCCTTGAGTAACACTGTCATTTGTGGAACATTGGAGTGAAAAGACTGCTATGTATACCTAGAAAACGTACTAACAATACCAAATGTCTCAAAATGGAAAAGTAACTAGTGACATCAGTGTGAAAATGTGTGTACAAATATGTATACTAGTAATAATCATTGTGCCTTACATCTATGCAAAGTCAAGCAATATTGGCTAAATGGACAAGAGTTGGTGTAAGACTGCATGACTGTAAAACTGTTAAAGATTAAATAGAGCTCCCAAATCCATACATAATACTACAAAAAAGGTAAACAAAAGATTAAACTTTGAAATATGAGATTGAGATCATTGGAGATCAACTAGTAACACAATGGGCCCGAGTACCATCTCTTTCGGAAGGGCTCCGAATCAGATTTGTAATTGCCTAAACCCATCCGGAGCCCTTGTTCCTGACCGATTCTTTCCCAGTTCCGAATGAGCAAGTACGATGCCTGGAAAGCCTTAGCACTGACCACATACGGAGAGATAGAGCCCTCCGGAGCCAAATTGTACAGCTCTATGGAGTAGGTTTTCCAAGCGAGCAAGTACGATGAACGATTCAGACAGCCTTTACGATTAGTTTTGCCCGGATCGAAAAGGCTGCCGGAATCGGTCTTTGGGGGCATGTAGCAGGCCCCCCTTCACCTGGGGCCCTCCGTATCGTGCCCGTGGGGGTACCCATGGGTCCCCCCTTTCAGACCATGCACAGTGTGGCAGGCACCCAGGAGTGCCTGCCACAGGGTGCACGATTATCCTCAACCACCCCTTTTGTCAATGGGAGCCTGTGTATACCATGCACAAAGGAAGAGACGAATAGGCGCAAAGGAAGAGAGGAAAGAAAAGATTAATAGGTGAATTAAATTTGTATTCTACTCTAAGGATGTAGCAACATTATTTGAGTTGGACCAGTATATTAGATTAATAAGATTCAGGTAGTATGACATATCCCTATCATTTCAAGTACATTTAACACTTATTAACATGTCAACAAACATTTCTATTGACTGCAGTTGTAAGCATTAGTCATGGCGACGAAAGCAAATCTCAGCAAAAGTATTGCAATTCATGGTCAATGTTTGTTCCATCCTCACAGCTTTCACTCAAAGAATCCATGGTTCTTCATTTTTGGGAAGGTTTAAGCTCCCTATCAACACTCCTTGGGTTGATGTTGTACTTTTGTACACCATGAAACCTGACATTTATGTCCAAGTTCACTTTAAAGCCAGCGGGTAATGCTGACTACCTCGTTCAATAGCTTCCATATGTTCCTGGGGCTAATGTATTTTTTCCAGAAGCATTTCCTGCTCTCAAGGCTTGTTTCTGACAAGCAAAAAAGAGTGCCAAACAGACCAAAACTAAGGCACTGCACTTACAGTGCATCTTACACACAGGCAAAGAAATCCCAGCTAGAGATACAGGGATCTCTTCCTACATTGGGCGGTCCTCCCCATCCTACAATACTGGCTGTCTATTGTACAAGGACTACATAAGCCTGTGAGAAATTTAACATGAGTTTGCCTATTGCAAACATCCCCCACGTAGAAGTCTGAAACACTAAACGAAATGTCAACCAAATTTTATTGGCAGTGATGACCTTGCCATCGTTTGTTGCCTGTTTTTTGGTTTGGTGAATATTTGCTAATCCATTTCTGATGTCAAAGACAAAATGTGAGCGTCTAATGTGTACGTGCAAGTGCTAAATAAAGTGAATATTTAGTAATTAGTAACGATCTGAGGATAAACAAGCATTGCCAATGCAAATAAATCTGGCAGGTGAGGAATGAGAATGATGGATGGATGATTGTGTGGAAAGGTGAATGCACAAATGGATGAATTAGTGTGCAAATGAATGTTGGACAATACATTGGTGAATGAGTGCTTGGACTGATGCATGGGTAGGTGAATCTGAGCAAGAAAATATGAGCTGAAGGTGAATGAAAGCAAAATGTGTGAAGGACTCAGCTGGCAGATGTAGAATGCCCTCTTGTGCGCTAGGTAATCTAGGCAGCTATGCTGAGTGAGGATGAATTAGTGCTCTCTTACAGTTTCTGAGTTAGACACATGCAGTCTGCCCAGGCTTTGGTCATCTTTCCTGCTTCAGCCCCTCTCTCCAGGCCATGTGTCAGTTTGGCTTGGTCTGCTGTCCGAGTTAAACACTTATCTTAGCAAGGAGCTGGCTGTGTATGCTGCTGGGAACCCTGGACTGTGCCACAAATGATAAGCCCACAGATGGCCAACTGCTGTGTACATGTATACATAGGACTACATCCCTCACCTGGAGCCTTGGGGAGTAGCACCACCCCTTAGGAGCTCAAAGGCAACCAGATGTGCCATTAAGAAAGCTGCTGTTCATCAGACTGCACTGCAACCTTGGCCCTAGGGAAGAGTTAGAATCGAGATTGGGAGGCAGGGTGACACCTATGCTGCTCAGTTCCATAGTTCATGCATGGGCAGTATTTTTTTTTTGTAATCTGTTTATTAGCATTTCGTTACAACAAACACAGAAAGTACCCACTCAGGGATCATATCCATCAATGACAATTAATGCATGGTTATGGTGACCAGACGTCCTGGTTTTCCCCGGACAGTCCTGGCTTTCGGGGCGCTGTCCCGGTGCCCCAACACATTTCTTCATTTTGAATAAATGTTTTGGTTTTGGGGACAAAGGTCAGGTAATTACAATTTTAAGGAGAATTGGAAGGCACACTCTCCGTCAGGCAGCACAGGAGGAGTTCAGCTGTATGGTCCCAGCAGAGGGGAGACAGGGTGGGGAGAAGGACAGGGGCCAAAGGTCGGAGGTCCTGCCATAGATAATGCTAAGTAAATGTAGCATTGTAAATGTATGCCTGTATATGTATGTGTATTTATGTATCTATATATATATATATATATATATATATATTCAACAAATGTTGTTCGTGGTAAAGAAATAACAAACACGCTAGAGCCCTTCGTTCTGCTGCACTCGTGATTTTATTGGCAGTTACCCTACGCGTTTCGGAGCAGCGCTCCTTGCTCAAGGGTAGTTAGGTATGCCCCCAATGACTTCTTAAAACATAGTCATGTGACCTTGACAAAATCATAAACATAGAGAAAATACTCCCGAAATTGATTACATTTCAAATGGCAAGTTATATATTAATAATGTTTCAGCTATCATCACACTAAATTGTATTCTATTTACATACAAGAAATATATTGTATATTATTTGTATTGTTCGTTAAGCACCTCATATTATTGAAACAATCAATTACAACTTTATGTAATCGGCGGTAACATACATGAACAATTCAGCCCCAGTGGGCTTCCATTATAAAAGCAGTATCATTGATACATCATGTTGTGCATATTCACGAGCACTAATTATTGTTTTGTGCTAATAAGATACATTCAGTTACTATGTTTATTACTTGTACCACATTTAAAGAGTATTTAAATACACATTTAAAGTTATTTGAAATGACAATACGGTGAAAATTGTGTGCATAAGCAATTCAGCCCTAGTGGGCTTAAAGTCCCAGGCTTATGCACACAATTTTCACCGTATTGTCATTTCAAATAACTTTAAATGTGTATTTAAATACTCTTTAAATGTGGTACAAGTAATAAACATAGTAACTGAATGTATCTTATTAGCACAAAACAATAATTAGTGCTCGTGAATATGCACAACATGATGTATCAATGATACTGCTTTTATAATGGAAGCCCACTGGGGCTGAATTGTTCATGTATGTTACCGCCGATTACATAAAGTTGTAATTGATTGTTTCAATAATATGAGGTGCTTAACTGAACAATACAAATAATATACAATATATTTCTTGTATGTAAATAGAATACAATTTAGTGTGATGATAGCTGAAACATTATTAATATATAACTTGCCATTTGAAATGTAATCAATTTCGGAGTATTTTCTCTATGTTTATGATTTTGTCAAGGTCACATGACTATGTTTTAAGGAAGTCATTGGAGGCATACCTAACTACCCATGAGCAAGGAGCGCTGTTCAAACGCGTAGGGTAACTTGCCAATAAAATCACGAGTGCAGCAGAACGAAGGGCTCTGGCGTGTTTGTTATTTCTTTACCACGAACGAACATTTGTTGGAATACTGGGGGCTCGCAACCCCGCCTCAGCCCGCTGTCAGGAAGTGGCTCGGGTCTTTTTGCGAACTGACGACTTGGAATATATATATATATATATATATATATATAGATATATATATTTACATGCACATGTGTGTTTGTATGTTTAAAGGTTTACCATATATATATATATATATATATATATATATATATATATATATATATATATATATATATATCACACACACACACACATATATATATATATACATTGATATATATATATATATATATATATATATATATATATATATATATATATATATAAATATATATTGCCTACTGGCAGTCGCCAGTAGGTAGTTATAGTTAGGACCTTGTTTCTATTCAAAAAGCGTTTTTTCTTTTGCCAATATCTTTGGCGCCGTCTGACGAATCTTCGCAAAATTTTCAAAACTAATGGGTCACTCAGGTCAGCTCCTGTCTTGAAAGTTTCAGGGTGATTTGTCAAGCGGGGGCCGAGAAAAAAGAGGGGTCCCAAAACACATTTTCCCCATGTTAATTTCCATAGGAACTTTAGACACGGCTACAGCCCGGACAGCTGAACGAAATTACACCAAATTTGGCAAAAAGGTAGCTCTTGGTCCAGAAAGCGACCTTTTTTCTAAATGGTGTAAATCCGTTGAGTAGTTGCTGAGAAATTCAAAAAATAAAAAATTATATATCTGAACACCGAGGAGAAGTCGCGAACCATCCCGAGCACGAGCTTCATTCTGATTGGCTGCCAACACTCTAAAGCAGAATGTGTTGGCAGCCATCTTGTGACTCGGTAACCGAGTCACAAGAAAAAGGAAAAAAAAAGTGAAAAAAGAAGAAAAAGGGGCAGTGTAGAAACACCCTGACCCCCTAGGCCTGTTCAGGGGGTCCCACAGGGACCCCCAGGCCCAAAAAAAGCATTTAAAAAAAAAAAAAATCAGCAGAATTTGTGCTGGGTGAGCAAATCCTGCCGAGAAAATAAAACAAATGAAGCGCGGTCTCCCACGCTTCGTTTTAATGAGCCCCCGGTTGGGCCAGGTCCCGGGGGCAATGGCAAAATTATATAGCGGGGGCACCGCAGCCCCGGGGATCACCACCTCCCCAGGGCTATGCTAATTATATGCGGGGGCATGCACCCCCCTGCAGCCCTGGGGACCTCCACCTCCCCGGGGCTTGTTTAATTAGATGTAGGGGGGCCTCCCAGGCCCCCCCAAGCCCCGGGGACTGCCACCTCCCTGGGGCTTTATTTAATTATGCACCGGGGGCATGCGGCCCCCCGTAGCTCTGGGGACCGCCACATCCCCGGGGCTTTATTTTGTGGGTGGGGGGCCTCACGGACCCCCCCAAGCCCCGGGGTCCGCCACTTCCATGGGGCTTTCGTAAATTATTTGTGGGGGCCTCACAGGCCCCCCAAGTCCTGGGGAGCACCACCGCCCCGGGGCTGTTGAAATGATGGGAGGGGGCCACGCGGCCCCCCTCCTGGAGCCCTTGATGGCCCTGGGGACCGTCACCACCCAAGGCCGGCTCCTGCAATGTCCCGGGGTGCCCACCCCCGGGACATTGCTGTTTGCTATGGCAGGGCGGGAGCACAGCTCCCGCCCTGTCATAGTAAACTTCTGCTTTGCTTCTTCGAAGCGAGAGCAGGAAACCTGCTCTCGCTTCCATGAAGCGAAGCAGAATTGCTTTTGGACAAGGGGAGCTGCATGTCAGCAGCTCCCCTTGTCCAAAAGCAATGCTGGCTCCCGCAGGAGGCGGGGAGACAGCTGGGACTGCGGGGGCATTGGGGCTCCCCCTGCAGTCCCCAACATGAGGGCCGGCCCTGGGAAATGGGGTCCCCGGGGCCAGAAGTGGCCCGGAAGGGGGGTCACGCGGCCCCCTCCCTTTATTTTAAAAATAATAAATGGCCGGGCCCCGGGGGATGGGGTCCCCGGGGGCAATAGTGGCCCAGGGAAGGGGGGCCATGCGGCCCCCTTCCCTATAAATATTTTTTTTTAAAAGAGGCCATGCCCCGGGGGATCGGGTCCCCGGGGCCAAAAGTGGCCCAGGGAAGGGGGGCCATGCGGCCCCCTTCCCTATAAATATATATAAAAAAAGAGTCCATGCCCCGGGGATAGGGGCCCCGGGGCCGAAATCGGCCTCGGAAGGGGGCCGCGTAGCCCCCATCCCGTTTTAAAAAATTTTTTTTTTTAAAAAGGGTCAGGCCCTGGGGGATCGGGTCCCCAGGGCCCCAAAAATGCTGAAAGATGGGAGGCCAAACAGCCCCCCTTCTAAAAATATATATATATAAAAAAAAGCTGGCATGTCACCAGAGGCCCCGCCCCCTCCCTGCACTACTCTGCAAACGCGCCCCCTGGCACGTTCTAAGTTGGGGAATTATGTCCCCTTGAATACTGAGGGTCCCTGGGGGCCAACTAGCCCACCAGGTACCTCCAGTAAGCACCACACATCTGGATTGCAGAGAGGTGGTCCAAGGCCACCCCTCTTTTTACACCACTCTGCAAACACACCTCTTGGTGCACTGCTGGTGGGGCGATGAGGTCCTCTTTTGTCCTGAGGACCTCAGGACACAAGTGGACTTCATCCCCTGAGCAGCAGTGCGCTACGAGTCGCGTTTGCAGAGTCGTGTAAAAAGGGGGCATGGCCTTTGAGCACTCTCAGCAATCTAGCTGTATGGGGCTTACTGGAGGTAACAGGAGGGCTAGTTGGCCCCCAGGGACCCTCAGGAGGAAAGGGGACTTCATCCCCCAACCAAGAGCGCGACAGGAGGCGCGTTGGCAGAGTGGTGGAGGAAGAGGGCGTGGCCTGTGTCCAACTCTCAGCAATCCCACTGTGTGGGGCTTACTAGAGGTAAGAGGTAGGCTAGTTGGCCCCTAAAGGACCCCCAGCAGTGAAGGGGACTTTAATCCCCATCCAAGAGCGCGCCAAAGAGCGCTTTTGCAGAGTGGTGGGCAAAGGGGGCGTGGCCTGCTATGAGAATTTAGCAATCCCGCTGTGTGGGACTTACTGGAGGTAATAGGAGGGGTAGTTGGCCCCCAAGGATGTCCTTGGGGGCCAACTACCCCTCTTGTTACCTCCAGTAAGTCCCACACAGTGGGATTGCTAAGACGTCTTCGGAGGCCATGCCTCCCTTTCTCCACCACTCTCCAAACGCGCCTCCTGGCAGACTACGGGATGGGGGATGCAGTCTAATTTACTCCTGAGGGACTTTGGGGGCAAAGAAGCCCTCCCCTGTAAGTCATACGCAGCGGAATTCCTGAGCGCTGGTCGGAGGCCGAGCACCCTTTCTCCACCACTCTGCAAACGCGACTACTAGTTAAAGAAGTGTTTGCAATGTAATAGTTTTCGCAATTGCGAGAGTTAGAGCTATTGGTGTTGTAAATGTAAAAGTTTTTTACTAATGTTTTTTGGAGTGGAGTGGATGTACGTTGTGTGTAGTGGAATTATTTGGTATGTTGTGCAGTGAAATTATGTGGATAGAAAGTATGTGGTATTTAGTGTATAGGAATTATGTAGAGTGGGATTATGTGTTATGGAGAGTAATTATGTGGTATGGTAGTCTGTGTTGCGGAGTGGTAACCTCAGGTTTAGTCTTCCTCGTTTCCATAGAAGCTCAACTATGAACTCAGTGAGACAAAAAAAGAAGGAATCACTGAGGAGCACTTGTGGACCTAGTCAGAGGTATGAGCAGGGCCACTGGAATTATGTGACTGTTTGGCTGCACCGACTTTCGCACAATTATACATTTTCTGCATTAGCCACATAATTCATCATGTGCTCCCTAATCTGCAGATTTGAACAAAAAAAGCCTTGTTTCTAGCTCAAACGGCTCAAACGTTACCAAAAATGCAGCGACAAGTGTTACAGCGTGGCGGAAGGCCCTTTGCAAACCTAGAATGGTCACCTGTTACTTATTGCTAAATGTGGGTGTTAAATTGGTACTAATGGTGTGCAAGCCACTCTTGCTTCCTTCTGCGCCTCTCTTGCCTCTTTCTGCATTTCTATTGCTTCTTTCTGCACATTTCTTTCTTTTTCTGCATTTCTCTTGCCTCTTTCTGCAAATCTCTTCTACTTTCTGCACCTCTCTTCCCTCTTTCTACACGTCTGTTGCCTCTTTCTGCACCTCATTTGCTTCTTTCTGTACACCTCTTGCCTCTTTCTGCACCCTTCTTCCCTCTTTCTGCACCTCTCTTGCCTTCTTCTGTACCCCTCTTACCTCTTTCTGCACCCTTTTTGCCTCTTTCTGCACCTCTGTTCCTTCTTTCTGCACATCTTTTGTTTCTTTCTGCACCTGATTGCTTCTTTCTGTACACCTCTTGCCTCTTTCTGCACCCTTCTTCCCTCTTTCTGCACCTCTCTTGCCTTCTTCTGTACCCCTCTTACCTCTTTCTGCACCCTTTTTGCCTCTTTCTGCACCTCTGTTCCTTCTTTCTGCACATCTTTTGTTTCTTTCTGCACCTGATTGCTTCTTTCTGCACCACTCTTGCCTCTCTCTCCACCCCTCTTCCCTCTTTCTGCACTTCTGTTGCTTCTTTCTGCACTAATCTTGCTTCTTTCTGCACCTCACGTGCCTCTTTCTGCACCTATATTGCCTCTTTCTGCAGTTCTCTTGCCTCCTTCTGCAATTCACTTGCCTCTTTCTGTAACTCTCTTGCCTCTTTCTGCACCTCTCTTGCCTCTTTCTGCACCTCACTTGCTTCTTTCTGCACCCCTTTTGCCTGTTTCTGTACCCCTCTTCCCTCTTTGTGCAATTCTCTTGCCTCTTTCTACACCTCTCTTCCCTCTTTCTGCACCTCTCTTGCCTCTTTCTGTTCCTCTGTTCCTTCTTTCTTCACCTGTCTTGTCTCTTTCTGCACCCTTCGTGCCTCTTTCAGCACCTCTGTTGCTTCTTTCTGCAGTTCTCTTCCTCTTTCTGCACCCCTCCTGCCTCTTTCTGTACCCCTCTTGCCTCTTTGTGCACCTCTCCTACCCCTTTCTGCACCCCTCTTGCCTCTTTTTCCACCTCTGTTGGTTCTTTCTGCACCTCTTTTGCTTCGTTCTGCACTTCACTTGCCTCTTTCTGTACCCCTCTTGCCTCTTTCTGCACCTCTGTTGGTTCTTTCTGCACTGCTCTGGCTTCTTCCTGCACCTCTGTACCAAATTTCTGAATCCCTCTTGCCTTTTTCTGCACCCCTCTTCCCTCTTTCTGCACCTCTATTGCCTCAGTCTGCCCACCTGTTCCCTCTTTCTGCACCCCTTTTGCTTGTTTCTGCAACTCACTTGCCTCGTTCTGCAGTTCTCTTGCCTCCTTCTGCACCTCACTTGCCTCTTTTTGCACCTCTATTGGTTCTTTTGCACTGCTCTTGCTTCTTTCTGCACCTCTCCTGCAAATTTCTGCACCCCTCTTGCCTCTTTCTGCACCCCTTTTACCTGTTTCTGCACCTCTCTTGCCTCTGTCTGCACCTCTGTTCCCTCTTTCTGTACCTCTTTTGCCTGTTTCTGCAACTCTCTTGCCTCTTTCTGCAGTTCTCTTGCCTCCTTCTGCACCTCTGTTGCTTTTTTCTGCACTTCTCTTGCCTTTTTCTGCACCCCTGTTGCTTCATTCGGCACTTTCCATGCTTCTTTCTGCACCCCTGTTGTCTCTTTCTGCACTCGTCTTCCCTCTTTCTGTACCTTTTTGCCTGTTTCTGCATCTCACTTGCCTCTTTCTGCACTTTTCTTGCTTCTTTCTACACCTCTGTTGCTTCTTTCAGCAATTCTCTTGCCTCTTTCTGCACTTCTCTTGCCTGTTTCTGCACCTCTCTTGGCTCTTTCTGCACCTCACTTGCTTCTTTCTGCACTTTTCTTGCCTCTTTCTGCACCCCTGTTGCTTCATCCTGCACTTTCCATGCTTCTTTCTGCACCTGTTTTGCTTCTTTCTGCACCCCTGTTGTCTCTTTATGTACCTCTTTTGCCTGTTTCTGCAACTCTCGTGCCTCTTTCTGCAGTTCTCTTGCCTCCTTTTGCACCTCTGTTGCTTCTTTTTGCACTTCTCTTGCTTCTTTCTGCACCCCTGTTGCTTCATTCTGCACTTTCCATGCTTCTTTCTGCATCAGTCTTGCTTCTTTCTCCACCCGTTGTCTCTTTCTGCACTCGTCTTCCCTCTTTCTGTACCTTTCTTGCCTGTTTCTGCATCTCACTTGCCTCTTTCTGCACTTTTCTTGCTTCTTTCTACACCTCTGTTGCTTCTTTCAGCAATTCTCTTGCCTCTTTCTGCACTTCTCTTGCCTCTTTCTGCACCCCTCTTGCCTCTTTCTGCACCCGTCTTCCCTCTTTGTGCAACTCTCTTGCCTCTTTTACACTTCTCTTCCCTCTTTCTGCACCACTCTTGCCTCTTTTTGTACCTCTGTTGCTTCTTTCTGCACTTCTCTTGCCTCTTTCTGCACCCTTCGTGCCTCTTTCAGCACCTCTGTTGCTTTTTTCTGCACTTCTCTTCCTTCTTTCTGCACTCCTAGTGCCTCATTCTGCACCTCTGTTGCTTCTTTCTGCACTTCTCTTGGTTCTTTCTGTACTGCTCTTTCCTCTTTCTGCATCCCCCTTGCCTCTTTGAGCACCTCTTTTGCTTCTTTCTGCACTTCTCTCTTCTCTTTCTGCACCCTTCTTGCCTCTTTCTGCACCTCTGATGCCTCTTTTTGCACCCCTGTTCCCTCTTTCTGCATCTTTTCTGCCTGTTTCTGCACCTCTCTTGCCTCTTTCAGCACCTCTGTTGCTTTTTTCTGCAGATCTCTTGCCTCTTTCTGCACCCCTCTTTTCTCTTTCTGCACCTCTCTTGCCTCTATCTGCACCCCTGTTCCCTCTTTCTGCACCTCACTTGCCTGTTTCAGCACCTCTGTTGCTTTTTTCTGCAGATCTCTTGCCTCTTTCTGCACCCTTCTTTTCTCTTTCTGCACCCCTCTTGCCTCTTTCTGCACCCCTGTTCCCTCTTTCTGCACCTCTCTTGCCTCTTTATGTACCTCTGTTGCCTCTTTCTGTACCTCTGTTGCCTCTTTCTGTACTTCTCTTGCTCTTTCTGCACCCTTCGTGCCTCTTTCAGCACCTCTGTTACTTCTTTCTGCAGATCTCTTGCCTCTTTCTGCACCCCTCTTTTCTCTTTCTGCACCTATCTTGCCTCTTTCTGCACCCCTGTTCCCTCTTTCTGCACCTTTCTTGCCTGTTTCCATACCTCTCTTGCCTCTTTCTGTACCTCTGTTGCATCTTTCTGCACCTCACTTTTCTTGCCTCTTTCTACACCCCTTTTGCCTTTTTCTGCACCTCTGTTGCTTCTTTCTGCACTTTTATTGCCTCTTTCTGCACCTCTCTTGCTTCTTTCTGCACCTCACTTGCCTCTTTCAGCATCTCTGTTGCATTTTTCCGCAGATCTCTTGCCCCTTTCTGCACCCCTATTTTTTCTTTCTGCACCTCTCTTGCCTCTATCTGCACCCCTGTTCCCTCTTTCTGCACCTTTCCTGCCTGTTTCTGCACCTCTCTTGCCTCTTTCTATACCTCTGTTGCCTCTTTCTGCACTTATCTTGCTCTTTCTGCACCCTTCGCGCCTCTTTCAGCACCTCTGTTACTTCTTTCTGCACTTCTCTTCCTTTTTTCTGTACCCCTCTTGCCTCTTTCTGTACCTCTCTTGCCTCTTTGTGCACCCCTCCTACCTTTTTCTGCACCCCTCTTGCCTCTTTTTGCACCTCTGTTTGTTCTTTCTGCACTGCTCTTGCTACTTTCTGCACCTTACTTGCCTCTTTCTGCACTTCTCTTGCTTCTTTCTACACCTCTGTTGCTTCTTTCAGCAATTCTCTTGCCTCTTTCTGCACTTCTCTTCCTTCTTTCTGCACACCTCCTGCCTCTTTCTGTACTTCTCTTGCCTCTTTGCGCACCTCCCTACCTCTTTCTGCACTCCTCTTGCCTCTTTTTGCACCTCTGTTGGTTCTATCTGCACTGCTCTTGCTTCTTTCTGTACCTCACTTGCCTCTTTTTGCACTTCTCTTGGTTCTTTCTATACCTCTGTTGCTTCTTTCAACAATTCTCTTGCCTTTTTCTGCACTTCACTTGCTTCTTTCTGCACCCCTCTTGCCTCTTTCGGCACCTCTGTTGCTTCTTTTTCCACCCCTCCTGCCTCTTTCTGCACCCCTCTTCCCTCTTTGTGCAACTCTCTTGCCTCTTTCTACACCTCTCTTCCCTCTTTCTGCACCACTCTTGCCTCTTTCTGTACCTCTGTTGCTTCTCTCTGCACTTCTCTTGAGTCTTTCTGTACCCTTTGTGCCTCTTTCAGCACCTCTGTTGCTTCTTTCTGCACTTCTCTTGGTTCTTTCTGCACTGCTCTTGCCTCTTTCTGCATCCATCTTGCCTCTTTGAGCACCTCTTTTGCTTCTTTCTGCACTTCTAGCTCCTCTTTCTGCACCCCTCTTGCTTCTTTCTGCACCTCTGTTGCTTCTTTCTGCACTTCTATTGCCTCTATCGGCACCTCTCTTGCTTCTTTGTGCACCTCACTTGCCTCTTTCAGCACCTCTGTTGCTTTTTTCTGCAGATCTCTTGCCTCTTTCTGCACCTCACTTGCCTCTTTCAGCACCTCTGTTGCTTTTTTCTGCAGATCTCTTGCCTCTTTCTGCACCCCTCTTTTCTCTTTCCGCACCTCTCAGGCCTCTTTCTGCATCCCTGTTCCCTGTTTCTGCACCTTTCCTGCCTGTTTCTGCACCTCTCTTGCCTCTTTCTGTACCTCTGCTGCCTCTTTCTGCTCTTCTCTTGCTCTTTCTGCACCCTTTGCGCCTCTTTCAGCACCTCTGTTGCTTCTTTCTGCACTTCTCTTCCTTCTTTCTGCACCCCTCCTGCCTCTTTCTGTACCTCTCTTGCCTCTTTGTGCATCTCTCCTACCTTTTTCTGCACCCCTCTTGCCTCTTTTTGCACCTCTGTTGGTTCTTTCTGCGCTGCTCTAGCTTCTTTCTGCACCTCACTTGCCTCCTTCTGCACTTTTCTTGCTTCTTTCTACAGCTCTGTTGCTTCTTTCAGCAATTCTCTTGCCTCTTTCTGCACTTCTCTTCTTTCTGCACCCCTCCTGCCTCTTTATGTACCTCTCGTGCCTCTTTCTGCACCTCTCTTGCCTCTTTCTGCACTTCACTTGCTTCTTTTTGCACCGCTCTTGCCTCTTTCGGCACCTCTGTTGCTTCTTTCTGCACTTCTCTTGCCTCTTTCTGCACCTCTGAGTTAGAGGTAGTTTTAATCCCCTTGCCCTATTATGTACTAGGGCCTTACAGGGGAGGTCATACCAATCACAGGGGTACCCCAACCCATAGTGTACCCTAGTGTATGTAGGTGTGTTCACTGTATTCTAAGTGTCTTTCAGCATAGCACTGGCTCTGGGCCTGGTTAGTCAGAGTCAGTTACCACCAGTACCAGTGAGCAAAAAGTTGCGGGCACAGGATGACTTTGCAACAAGGCCTCTTTCTGTACCTGAGTTGGTTCTTTCTGCATATCTCTTGCTTCTTTCTGCGCTATTCTTCGTCTTTCTGGACTTCTGTTGCCTCTTTCTGCATTTCTCTTGCTTCTTTCTGCGCCTTTCTTCCTCTTTCTGCACATATCCTACCTCTGTGGGCATAGTTAGAAATTAGCATTTAAAAAACCTTTGAAATTCACCGAAGAAACCATAGGTTTCAGGGACGTTATAGTTAGAAATTAGCATTTAAAAAACCTTTGAAATTCACTGAAAAAACCATAGGTTTCAGGGACGTTATAGTTAGAAATTAGTATTTAAAAAACCTTTGAAAGTCACTGAAAAAAACCATAGGTTTCAGGGACGTTATAGTTAGAAATTAGCATTTAAAAAACCTTAGAAATTCACTGTAAAAACCATAGGTTTCAGGGACATTATAGTTATTTGGACATTTCACTCACACAAAACCAGAGAAATTCAGCCGTTATAGTTAGTTGAGCTAAGTATAACTCGCGCCCCCGCAATGCACTGCTGATGACATCACATATTGCATCACTCATGACATGGTCAGTGACATCACTGATGACATCACTGATGACATCTCAAATGACATCACTGATGACATCACTGATGACATCATCCACGTGATCCTATGATGCACCTCCTCACAGCCTAATATAACCTTTGATACACCCACTCTAAAATACAGACTGTCACTCTCGAAACCATTGACACACCAATACCAGTTACTACATACCCATTCACTGATTCTTAGGTCCACACACACATCCACTCACTCACCCATACAGTCACTTATACATACAGTCACTCATCAATACAGCCACTATCATATGCACTCATACACCTATACAGACACTCACACACCGCCACTCACCCATAGAGTTACTTACACAGCTAGTTAGTCATGCAAAGAGTCAATCACACTCCCATTTACTCACCTATACAGTTATACACACACCACCTCACTTATTCACACAGATATCAACACATACTTACTCTCTTATACAATCACTGACACAAGCACACACTCATCCACACAGCCACTCTCACAATCACTCACTCTCACATATAGTCATTTATATACTCCAACACTCACATATACTGCCTTTCACATATGTAGTTACTCACACATGTACCACTGAGACATCCATTCACTCACCAACACAGCCATACAAACACTCACCCACCCATACAGCCCCTCACAGATGCCCTCTTGAACCCATACACCCAGTGAATCACCCACTCACATATACATGCAGTGAGTCACACACACCCCACCCACCCACACAGACACTCAGGCACCCATACAGATACTCTGACAAGCAATCAATAACCCATATAGACACTCATGTAGCTACTCACCAACCCATTCAACCGCTTACACACCAACAGACAGACTGATACAGACATTCACAGTTTCATCACTAACCCATGCATTCAGTAAGACACGTTTAATCACTCACTTATACAGTCAGTCGCACACCTACTAAATCATCCATTCAGACAGTCATACAGTCACTCATTCTTCAATACACCTTGGCCTATATATATATAAAACATATTTAAACTTTACAGAAACACACAGTCACTGGATGATGTCATCAGTGATGTCATTTGAGATGTCATCAGTGATGTCATCAGTGATGTCACTGACCATGTCATGAGTGATGTAATATGTGATGTCATCAGCAGTGCATTGCGGGGGCGCGAATTATACTTAGCTCAACTAACTATAACGGCCGAATTTCTCTGGTTTTGTACGAGTGAAATGTCCAACTAACTATAATGTCCCTGAAACCTATGGTTTTTTCAGTGAATTTCTAAGGTTTTTGAAATGCTCATTTCTAATTATAACGTCCTGAAACCTATGTTTTTTTAGTGAATATATATATATAAATATATCCAACAAAAAGCGCCATCTCAATGCATCCAAAGACAACACGCCATGGCCCAAAATTTCTTAAGCGTGATATTTATTGCAGCAAAGTCACTTTGGGTGACTTTGCTGCAATAAATATCACGCTTAAGAAATTTTGGGCCATGGCGTGTTGTCTTTGGATGCATTGAGATGGCGCTTTTTGTTGGATTTACGAGGGCTTGCGACCCTGCCACGGCCCGCCATTGGAAGTGGCGCGGGTTTCTTCGCTACCTAACTGTTGGATATATATATATATATTTTTCAAAAAACGTTTGCTCAGCAAATGAGGACGCACTCTAACAGCAGCTGACTTGCCAGGAGTCTTTGTTATCCATCAATGAGGTACGGGCACTCTGAATGTCAATCCGCCTGACACGTTTCGGAGTGCAATCTCCTTAATCATAGGCTTGAAGTGTCTCTGTGTTGCCGCCCACACACCTATATAAAATTAGCTGCCCTCCAATGGGCTACTCTGATGAGTTATCCCCGTTGCTTTCTGGGATTTGAAGTGTGTGAAATGGGCGCAATATTATTTTGAGCCAGAAAATGTATATATATATATATATATATATATATATATTCCTCTTCAATAACCCTTCTCCACGGGCCGTAAATGAGGTGCACACTAGGGGATTGTATTTTCTTCAATTTATTTTAGCCACAAACAAAAAACACCCGACAGACGCGTTTTCAAGCACGCCTTCGTCAATGTCGGTAGGGTCAACAATTGCATTCATTTTTAAAATTAAAATCATAGAGATAGAAAGGAGAAGTAGTTCATTTTCGTTATGGAAATCAAGGAAGGGTTAGCTGTGTTCCATAGCAGGACATAGGTTTTAGCAGCGGCCATCTTGAGATGTTTTATAAATCATGCAATTCATTAACGCATACGTATTGCCTGCTACATGCAAATTAATCATTATATTGTGGACATTTCCTTTATACAAACTATATACAGCTATTTACATTCTGTACAACTGATTAACCATTTTGTATATATACACATATACGAAAATACCGCCCTGAATGAGCAATGGGTGTTGTCTGTTAGATGATCATATATTCTTTATCGACAATTGTATAGACCGAAGTGTTACTAATTTAGTTATCATGCCCTGAGTGGGCTATCTCCACTAGTTCTTCAATCAAAATTGCATTCCAATCACCACCCATCAACATTTCAGTGTACTGTAAATTGTGTAAAGGTTATACATATAGGTCGTGTCCAAAAGTGTATACCTATCATTGAAATAAATAGTGCCCTTCCTTCCCTATATACAAGTGTAATTCAGTGCAAATAATATATCTTTACTCAATAACCTTATCAGTATTTACAAAGAATTAAATATCTTATTCTCATGGAATATGTATCCATAACTCTTCCTCGTTGTTCAAGCCTGACGGACTTTTAGTTTGCATCTCAATTATATATTTTGATTGTAACTTCCTCAGTTTCCTTACTCTGTCCCCTCCCCTTTCATCTTTTGGGATGTGATCGACACAGAAGAACTTTAAGAGGTTCTGGTTAGACTTGTGATGCTCCTGAAAGTGGCGTGCCACTGGGTACGCAGTATCTCGGTTCTTTATAGCACGCATGTGCTCGAGAACTCGCTTTTTAGTTGGGTGGATGGTACTCCCCACATAGTTAAGCTCACATGGACAGGTCAAACAATATACCGCAAAATCTGTGTTGCAATTCATAAGTTTGTTAATTTTCTTCTTTATTATTCTGCCCGGGATGGTGAACTCCTTGACCTTTTTACAGTTTTTGCATGCCTTACAGTTCATGCAAGGGTAAAATCCTGTTACCGTGTCCTTCCTTACTGGGTTCTTGGGAAAGTGGCTCCTTACTAGTTGGTCTTTCAGAGCCGAACCTCTCCTGTAGGTTATCCGGGGGTTCTTTGATATGTGTGGCCCTACAATGATATCTGATTTAAGAACCTTCCAGTTTTTCCGAAAGATTTGGAAAACCTCTGACGATTGGGCTGAGTATTCATTTATCATCCTTATCTCGCCTTTTTTCTCCTGTCCCTTTCCTGAGGTTTCTCTCTCTCCTAGTATCAGATTCTTTCTTTCTAGATGTTCCGCTTTCCTCTCTGCTCCTTTTAACACTCTTTCTTTGTATCCTCTCTCCCTGAGTCTGTTAAATGTTTCAGCCTTAGATTTTTGGAATTCTTTATCTGTTGTACAATTCCTTTTTATTCTCACAAGTTCTCCATAAGGGACCCCCTTAATCACGCTATCGGGATGGAAACTCTCAGCATGCAACGTGCTGTTTCCAGCTGTCGGCTTCCGATAGAGTGTTGTCTGTATGTTGTTATCTTCTATATAAACTAATAAGTCTAGATAGGGTACTTGTGTGTCACTGATACATTCTGTGAATGTCAGATTGCATGTATTGTCATTGAGAGCCGCTACATAGATTCCTGCCTCCTCTCGTGTCCCCTTCCAAATGATGAAGAGGTCATCTATATAGCGGGTCTACAACACAATGTTTTCCAACCACTTCTCATTGTTCCCTGCCCAGGCCACGCGCTTCTCCCACCAGCCCACGAATAAATTCGCGTAACTGGGGGCAAAGCACGTGCCCATAGCAGTTCCCTGCTCCTGATGGTACAATTTCCCTGAGAAAAGAAAATGTTGTTTTTCAGACAGAAAGATGTTAACTCTACAAGCATCAGGTTATGTTCGTAAAATTTTGCATTCCGTTTCTTTAAGAAGAACTCCATCGCCCTCAACCCCTTGTCATGTTCTATGCTCGTATACAGACTTGTTACGTCTAAAGTGATGAGCAACATATCCGACTCCCATTGGATATCAGAGATAGTACGTAAAAAGTCCTTTGTGTCCTTTATATAGGAGCTTAAGTCTTTGACCAGTGGATTTAGAAAACAATCTATATATACTGAAACGTTCTCTAGTAGACTGTTGAGAGAGGACACTATTGGTCTGCCCGGTGGTTTTTTATTACATTTGTGCACTTTCGGCAGATGATAGAATGTTGGACGCATCGCAAAATATATATATATATATATATATATATATATATCAACTCACTCGCTTCACCCAGGCTGTCGAACGCGCGGCGGGTGCCTCCGTGGACGGGGGGTGAACCGCCTTTGTTACACAACAACTACGAAAAGCGGAGCACTCTCAGGAGTATAAGGTGATTTTATTCTGCAAATGCATTTCGCCATGGGCCTTCTTCAGTGCATGAAAATCATTTCAAATTTTGAGCACCTCTCGCGATCTTCTAAATGTTCACTGTATTCCCTATTGGTGGAGCTTGGACGGCATTCCCGTATGTGGAAAATATATGTAGCAACCAGGAAAGGCATCAATATCCCATAATGCAATGTATTTATCCAATTCAATCATGTCCCAAAATTGGTGTATTGCATAGCCCACGTCCTCCTCGGTCGACGGGTTCCGCTAGCAGTGGTTCTGACACGCCAACATAAAACAACTCACTCGCTTCAACCAGGCTGTCGAACGCGCGGCGGGTGCCTCCGTGGACGGGGGGTGAACCGCCTTTGTTACACAACAACTACGAAAAGCGGAGCACTCTCGGGAGTATAAGGTGATATATATGTGTACATATTTACAAGGCTACGAAAAATCTGGGACAGGCTAGATATCGAAGTAAAACTAAAGGCCTTAGTACTACTTTTATTTCTGGCAGTTCCCGGTTTTTGGTTATCAAAATCTGGTCACCCTATGCATAGTTATTTGCCCATAATGGTTGATCGAGCTCGGGATAAGAGTCCGTCCGGGCCCCATCAACAATGACATTAGAGAAACAGAATTATCGTCATTCCAGCAAGATTCCATCACCCCTCCCTGCCCGTTCAGGAAGAAAGCAGAGAAGCATCGCTCAATAGCGTATTTTGGAAAATACGAAGTATCATAATCCACCAACATATGTACATTTTCTTAGCAAGGTAAAGTGTCAAACTAACGAAAAGAAGCTTTGTATCAGAAAAAAGCAACCTAGGGCAACTCCGTGCAGAAGCAGTATAGGCGGCCCATCTTTGTATACCAGAGCAGCACCTGCGGAAGGGAAGAGGAGACCCCGGGGGGCTCTTGAAGGGAGGGCGGGCTCCTATAAAGTTCACGAGTTCTGGGAAGAAGAAATGCCAATCATGGCAGATGTTCATCATCCTTCCCCAGGTCCGAAAGGGACTGAAGCAGTGCATCCCAGTTGTCTGCTACGCAGTGGTTAATTTGTAAAAAAATAAGTGCATGGGGTCTCGTCAGGAGGCAGCTTGCACCAGCCCATTACTCCTGTTAGCGCTGCCTAAAACAGAAGCTGCCGACTTTGGAGCTGGGGAACCAGCTTCGGCTTAATGTCCTGTGATTGTGGGTAAATCACGTAATCTCAGCATAAATAAATATGTCCTTAACTGGTTCTCATGAAAAGCGCTGGTGTTGATGATTAAGGGCCGGTGCTGAGCGCCGGAAACCACTGGCTCAAATTAAGCACTGCTGCTATGGGGGTATTTGCAAAGCCCCTGCGCCACTCTCAATTCCAGCCCAATATTCCAAATCCATTCGCCAATGCACCCACTGCAGGGGAATGGAGGGACTTCCAAAGCATAGTGATTACTCTTTTGGACAGTATAAGTGCTAGATCAGTGAATGTTGTAGTAGCCTTCATTTTTAGGGGCTGCAGATAACTACCTAACCGGCAACAGTGTCTAGTCGTAGCTTAGCCATGATGCCTGGCAAGCGCAGAGCATATGGTAAAAAATTTCCTGATCGGCCCTGCATATTGGGCAGTCGGTGAGAGAAGGAATACCCTATATAGCCTCTGTGATTGTAAATATGCTTTGCGTAAAACTTTAATTGTATAAATTGGAAATTAGCATTCCTGAAGACCTTTCTAGGATTCTCCAGGGCTATCCTCCAGTCTGCCTCATTATAGACATGCTGTGAGTCTTCCTTCCACCGATCCTTCAAATGGCGCAATGACACTCCAGTGTGGTCTTGAATTGCCCTGTACCACCAATGTAATTATTCTACATTCGTCACCCATCGTGTGTAGCTCTGTATGCGTACTAGGCTTTGTCATGTCAGCATTCCAATGCCTCTTCATTGCATTTAGCATCTTATCATATTTTAGGAATTGACCCTCACCCAGCCCACGCTCCACAACCAGGGTGTGAAAGTCCATGATGGCTCCGCCTGAATATAGGTCCCCCACTGTCTGAATTCCCACCTCCTACCTAGGGTTAAGTCCCTGGCAGTCAATGGGCTGGTGGAGGTAGACAGTCCCCTCAGTGGGAGCACTGGGGAGTAGGGGGAAACTGCCTGCGTGTATTGTAGGCACCTGTGCAGTGCTAGGGCTGTTCTGTGCCAATACTAGCAACGTTTTACAGAGTTTGGGCCCCGAAACATTAGACCATGGAGGGCACCACTATGGAGGCACTCTTCTGGAAAAGTCGTCTCAGATAAATGGTGCCCACCATCCAGTACAACACCCATTGTAGCTGGGCTGCAAAGTAATATCCACGAAAGTTGGGAGTCATGCATGGGAAATTGCAGTGATATATTGCAACGTTACCCAAGGCCCACATCAGCTGTGCACCTAAAAACAGCATGCCACGCTATGGGCGGACTCATTACATTACTTCACCAAAGAAATGGTTGTGCCTGCTAAAGAGGGCAATGCCATATTTCTAAACAGACAGGTCCACCTCTCAATGATTTAAGGTTGGCTGATCTAAAACATGAATTATACTTCCAGCAATCAGTGGCTTGAGGGTGTGAATCAATGGCTTGAGCATGTGTATGTGGTTTTCTGTGTGTGTGAGAGTGATAGTGAGTTGAGGTGTAAATGTGTATGAGTGTAAAGGCATGTGTAAGTGTAGTTTATACAACGGTGTGTGATTGCATAGTTGCATGTCTTAGTCTTTATGTGTGTATGAAGCATATATTGGTGTGAATGCATGTACACTCATGTGTGTGGAATGTGTGAGTCATAGTGTGTCTGCATGTGTGTATATTTGAGTAAGTATGTGGATGTAACATATGTTGGGGGTATGTCTGTATATATTTTGGGGAAACGGCATTAACCACATGGGCTAAGCCAAGCGTGCCATTACCACGCAAGTGGAACACCAAGTGCCTTAACCACGCATATGCTTGAACCACTCATATGCGTGGTTAAGGCAGTCAGCGGTCTAATTCTAGAGACCAGATGGGTGGGGAGAAGTACAAGAAGGATCAGGAGAGGAAGGACCATGACACTTTATGCTTAGTAGAACTTAGGGGGAGGGGTAGTTTTCAGAGAAGAGGGGGTAGTTTTCTTGATGGGGTAATTTTCAGGGGGTAGTTTTAGGGCTCAGGGTGGGGGCAAGGGACAGTTTGCAGGGCTGGGGGCCTTTTTAGGACTCAGGGAGGCGGGCTGGGGGCTGCGGTAGGTGCCATGTTTGCCCTGGGGCTGTTTTAAGGCTCAGGGCAGGGTAGTTTTTTGGGCTGAGGGCCGTTTAGGGCTCAGGGTGGGGGGCTGGGGCAGCGGTACTTTTTTTTACTGGGGGAGTGTTTTAGGGTTTAGGGCAGGGTATGTTTTTGGCCTGGGAGCCGTTTTAGGCCTTAGGATGAGGGGCAGGGGTCTGGGTCATTTTTTGGCTTGGAGGACGTTTTAGGGCTCAGGGCAGGGGGCAGGGGTCGGGGTAGTTTTTTGGTTTGGGGTGAGGTGCATTGCAGGACTAGGGGACGGTGTTTAGTGCTCAGGGCGGGGGGTCTGGGTAGTGTTTAAGACTGGGGCGGGGGAAATTGCAGTGCTGGTGGTCGGTTTTTAGGACTCATGGCAGGGGGATGGGGTTTGATCTTTAGCCCACATGCCTTTGCCAATCATGCCTTTACAATGAAATTCGTTGTGAAGGCATGCGTGGTAAAGATGCGGTTGTGGTTGAGACCGCATGGTTTAGGCATGCGTTGTTGAGGCATGCGTTGTTCTATTATACAACCTACATTTTGGTGTTTGTGCATGTGGCCGCCTGTGTATTTGTGTTAGTCTTCAGATGTGTGTCTGAAAATATATGTGTATGTGCATGTGTGCATATTTTCTAGCTTGTTAATATGGGTTTAGGGGCAAGTCACTAAGTGTGACCCAAAACATCTTGTCATTTTATAATGCTGGATGCTTTAAGACCCAGGAGAGGAAATTTAATTGTAATGGTCCATTTGCCAGAGCCTCAGAATCGATCAGCTTCTTCATGCCAATAGGACCTATAGAAGCATGACAAGTGGAAAATCATTATTTCTTACCACAGGATACCAATGAAAGGGGTAAACATTGTTTACAAAACACAGGAAAAACAGGGCCATCTGTAGATAATGATTTGTTATTTTAGATAAATCTGCAGAATACTCCTTTGAGGCTCTAAAATTAATGAGTTAAAAAAAAACTACGGTGATCAAAGTTAATTACCCAGAGAACTGTGGGCCTCATTTATGAGGTTTTGGCACAGGGCAGCGCCACTAGGAATCTGGCTGCGCTGCCCTACGTCAAAAGAAAAGGGCAGGAATGCTCTGTTTCTATAAGATACGCGGCATTCCTGCTCTTTTCCCCTGCGCTGGCGCACAATGGGCTGCCATGTGCCAATGCAGGTACCCTTGCACCATGGTGCAAGGGTGCCTGCATTGCGGGTTAATTGATTTTGTGCAGGAAGGGACTCCTTCCTGCATAAAATCAATCGATTCAGGCGATTTCCTCTTTCTATGTGTGCTGCACACCCAGGGAAACAACAGACTCCAGGCCAGCTCACCGCGCACAGGCGAGGCCCCGCCTTTCCATAGCTGCACCACATCCCAAACTCAGTTTGCTTCAGGTCTTACTTTTCTTGAATACAAGGCTCTTTAAACATGGACGCTGTTAGTAAATTTTGTGGCCGTTTTATCTTATTTAAAATGACATGATTTTTTTTGCTGCATTTGTTCAACACAATCACATCTGACGTCACAACCTGAGGTGGAGTGAGTTTCAAACTGGTCTTCATAAACACATTTACCCACTTTCCTGACAATTGCATTTTGGCAACAATCACCACTTTATAAAAAACACCTTTCGGTATTTCTGGCAATATGAGCATTTTCACTCAAGCTAACTACGATTATTCTTGCAGATGCCCGCAGCTACTTATCTTAGCCCAGTTTTGTAGTTGTATGTGGGCTACTTTGTTTCTTTCATCTGTAGGAACAACATTTTGAGCATAGTGACTATGAGAATTTTCATTGTAATGTGAGGGTGGATGAGCGGCTAGCAATTATATGTGGTTTAGCTGAGGGCTCAGAACACCCTTGCTATATTGTTCTGATAGAGGAAGGTTTAAGGTCACATATTTGTTCCCCCCACATATTTTAGGCACTCTCCACCATATGATATTCCTGCATCTGTATTTTTCACCCAGAATTGTTGATACTGCTGCGTTCCACAATTCACGGAAATTAGCTTGGTACTACAATTTTTTCTCTATGGCTCTATGGAATAGGGAGTTGCTGCGAAAGTTGGTGTTACCACAAAAACATCTGTATGTAATTTCTCGTCATTTTTTGTGGGAACAAATTCTGCCAGATTTTACCTGGTGAAATTTGTCCTCTGAAAACCCAAGTGCTATAATAACACATTGAGGGGCATATTCTCAAGGACTTATCGCCGAGTTAGCGGCACTTTATCGCAGCCAAAGTGGCGATAAATTCATCGCACCATTCACAAGCTGGTGTTAACAGCCCAGAACACCATTTTACCCGTGATAGCATCCGCAAAAAACATCGCCACAGATGACCCCCGCAACTATCGCTAATGAGATGCAGAGTAGGCGTTCCCGAGCAAAAACCCGCGACAACACCACACCTCAACATTCTCAATGACCAGCCCAATCAGCGATAAAACCACAAAACAGGCGATAAGGCGCGTTAGCAGCAGGAAACTAACACCTGCCCTGACCTGGTGCAAAGTCGGAGCACAGCCTGCACCACAAAATGGAGCCCAGCCCAGATCCACACCTGAAGGGCAACAGATGCCATGGAGCCACTGAACATGCGTGCCGGACACCCAAGAGGGCCACAACATCCACCGCCACCACCCCTAGGACCACACCCCCACCCCCCCAGCCCCACCAGGGGCACCCCCACCTCCCCCGGACCAAGACACAGCACATCAACTGCACAGAAACATGACCACAAGCACCCGCCTGATGTCCCACAATTGCAACAATCAACATACATGTGCGCACTGAGATCCTGATTCATACATACACCATTGAAAGACCAAACAAAATGTCACATTCAAATACATCACCAAACAACTATCCTGAAGAGTCATGACGGGGCATCCCTGGACAAACTGTGATGACAAACTGTGACTCACAGCCTGCAAGACAATACCCAAGATAAGAAGGTGTGTCAGGCACCCATCAAAGGACAGGGAGAGAGAGAAAGAGAGAGAGAGAGAAAGAAACAGACAGAAAGAGAGAGACTGAACAAGGAGCGCAAGGCCAATCGGGCCCTTGGCTCATGCAAACATGCCAACAGCTGCGTGTGTCTCGAACTCTGCGCACCACAAATCACTGGCCTGGCCTCAAAGTCAGCGCGAACTCCACATCACAATTAAGACATGCAAGCAGTAGTCAGACGAAAATCAGGAATGAAAGCACCTTTGTCTCAACACACAAGGCCCAAGGCCAACCAAACCCCCGACCTTGGTCCTGAATGCGGCTGGCACACCCTGCGTGAGATACCATACCAGCCTCTGACGACTCCCACACCACGAACTGCGCTAATGAAACACCAACGTGCCTACACCCCATACACACTTGTCCCTGCACGACCGACACCTGCAAGGGATGCCCTTGACACATTGTCAAGAACTACCCATATGTACAAACGTCACACACACATACGACTCATTGCCCAGAGCTGTGGCATATCGTCCACCGAACACTCGCCATTCAGACGAGTGCCAGTGCCACGAGACCAACAAACGCAATGGCCTGCATTCCCGGGCACATGCACAACTCCTGTCACGTGGAACTGTACCGTGCCCGAATGCTGCATCTGTTGGGATCCCTGCCAATGGCAGTGTTGCGAATCAGTTTCCGTCTGAGTTTCCGTCTTGCCTACGTCACCTGCGTCCAGCCCTGGTTCCACTGTCGATCATGCACATTCGAGTGGCCCATGGAGGTCTGCCTATCCAACGCAACCGTAGCTGAATTGGATTATGACCTGACAGTGCGCCCCCTGTTGGCCCATGAACAGGAGTGTCACCTGGATAGCCGTGCATGGGATGCACTGATCCTTGGCGTATGTGCTGGCAGTTGCGCATGGGAGATTGCACAACTCCTCGTATGCAGTGACCACATCCAGGCGCTCCCCTATTGGGCTGTGTTGCGGATTGGGGAAACGGCGTGGACTGAGCACATCTGCCCAGACCAGTTAATGGATTGGCTCACCCTGGTGTTCCTTGAACCCGACAACGATGTACTATTGGAACACATTGCCCATGAAGCTGCGCTGGCATTCATGGACGAGTAACTACGTCCCTGCAGCCACATCGGATTGTCACCCACAGCACTGCTCCCAACACCTTGTAGCATCGTGGGGAATGTACCCATATCCCACCACAACAGAGGACATGTCTGCCTTCGTCTGGACTCTGTATGCATGTGCGTGGAACTACGCGTGTGTACACACACCTGTGCAAGGTGATGCAGTTCCATGGTCGGAGCAGCACAGCGTCGTCTGGCAACGTTACCAAGTCGGACACACTGCTGGGAGGAGAGTACACACATGGCAATGTAGCACGACATGTGAACTTGTCGGACCCTTTCACCTGATCACTGTCAGCAGAGCAGACAGTCGACGCAGTCGGGTGGCAGAGCACTATGCAGACTCCATGGGCTGTAAGTCGTGCCCCCTCACACGGGGCAATGGGCATACGCCAAACAACACATGACTCGTCCAGCAAGGCAAGGTGGGCTGAGACCGTTGCCATCCGTGATGATTGGGGTTCATTTTTCCACCCCCATTTCCTGCACCTCGACATGTACCCATGCTGCGTGTAAGTGTCTTAAGCATGTTCCTGCCTGTTGTGGCCGCTGCCTTGCCCGTACTGACACGCACATGCCAATAAAGTCTACGCAACACCACTGGTGTCTAACTGTGATGAGTGTTGATTAGATTGACCACTTGTGTGCCACAATGAGCATCGTCCCTACACATGGAGGAACTGACTGACGCATGTACAATGGTGGTGGGTCCCTTCTGACAGCTCCACCTCTGTGAGCCCGACATTGTTTTGGGAGAGTTGCTGGTAGACCTGTGCTCTTACGTGTCTTCAGCAATGTGAGTATGGTGTCCAACCTCTGACCATGTTGAGCAATGTTATGAATCATTACAGAATGTGTCCACACAGATGTGTGTGAGTAGGTATGCGACGTGAAGGTCTGTCGTCACATGTGATGTAGGACACCACTTCTGGCCTGCTACCGATTTGGTCATTCCTACACACAGCCCTATTCAAGACATGGACCTGTGCCGACATTGGGGGGTTGTGAGTATGTTGCTAATGTGCAATGGGGACACAGCCAGTACCCACCTTCACAGTCATCCAATTGGCCATGTGTCTCGGGGATGAACATGCGCATTGATGTCATTAACCAGGGTGTACCTTCTTGTGCAATCATTGTCCCTACATCCAGCCATACTTCCATACGTGAGTGAACATAGTCATGACACATCTGCATGATTTCGAATGTTTTATTCACATTCTGGCGAATGACGGAGAGGGAGCTGTACATGGCCATCCAAGCCCACATAACATGGAAGCCCAGTGGTGGGCCAACCAGAGTCCTTTGGGCATTGAAAATTGATTTGGAAGAGGGGGAGTGCAGTCCGCAGCAGGATTGCTGTGTAAGTGTCAAGCAGTGGAGATATGGCAGTCTGTGTCGGGGTCCGGGGGAATGTCGCAGAGTGTTCAGGGGGTCAGTGGAAGGGGTTGTCCCAGGGCATGATGCATGGGGCAGAGCCGGGCAGGGCAAGCCATATGGAGGTGATGGATGTTACTGCCTCCTTCCTCACACAGTAGTTACCATCCACATCTTACTCCTCTGATACTTCTTCTGTGTCGGGTGTGTCCGGTGTGTGTGGCGGTGTAATGGCTGCATCACTGTGTGCCACTGTCACATCAGGGTGCGAAGGCGATGGGGCTGCAACACTGTGTGCCACTGACACATCAGGGGTCGGAGATGTGTGTGTTGAGGTTCCTGCAGCAGTCATCTGGTACAGGCTCAGTGGCAGCAGTGGCAAGATGAGGATCTGCAAGGCATGGAAGATCGCAGCTACATCTCGCTGGTGTTCAGCAGTGGCAGCCATACTTCCAGCCTGCATCGGATCCATGGTCTCCATTGTCCTCCGCATCTGTGCCAACTCTGTGCTGTCATCGCTGGAGCCTGTCTGCCTAGACAGTTCTTGTCTCCGAGTAATGGAACCAGCGATGCCAGCCAAGGATTGTTGGTGGGCATGGTGCGGACAGTGGGTATCCGTTAGGGACTGTAGGTGCTCCCTGATGGGACTCAGGCACCCACGTATGGCATCGAGTTTGGCTGCCATGAGGTCGAAACTCAGCCACAGCTGATCTGCCATCTTCTCCTGGCACCCTATCACACGGTGTTTGAAATCCATGTGTTGGTCGTGGGGGTCCTGGGAGGCAGCCATGGTGGTGTGTGCTTCCTGCTGTGTGTTCTCTGCAGGGTGTGGGCTCACCGTGATGCAGCTGGGCTGCCCTGCTCCTGGAGGTGGGGTGAGGAGGCTGTCCACGAGCGGTTGGAGTGTGTCTGGGCAAATGGGCAGGGTGTCCTCTTCATCATCACTGAAGAGATGTGTGGTCTGCTCTGCAGGAGGTGTTGGTTGTCCCTCTGCAAAGTAAGGGGAGATGCAGGTTAACAGTGTGTTCCATGTATGTTGACGTATTGTGGATGTTTACATTCAGACTGCATGACGGTGTACATTGTGGCTGTTTTGGTGTAGCTGACTATTTGATGGGAATCAGTGGACATTTCGACTACATGACGGATGTGTGGTTGTACTCGTACATTATCATCTCACAGTGTCATGCATTGCCAGATGTGATTGGCCAGTTTCTACGCATGAGAGGCACCAGTTGTGTCCTCTGTCGTGTGGTGTAGGGGTTGCACTCTGTCCCACATTGTAGTCGATGTTGATGTACTGTGATTGCTATGTGTGTGTGCTGCATTGTTGGCGATTCGCCCCTGCAGCTCTGCATTGGCGGACCCTTATCCCTTTGGGTCGGTGTGCATTTGACTTGTGTGCTTTTCGGGGGTTGAGATGTTTGCGACTTGGGTCATTTGTGCTACTGGAGATATTTGGTACTCTTGTGCATTGTTTGTCTGCAGATGTGTTCTTGACGTCATGGCTCGTAGGTGCACGTGGATGTGTCAGAGTGTGACCTGCTCCTTTACGGATGTGGTCCACACTCAGCCACCTCAGTGTCGTCTCGTGCACCATGTCATGTATTGTGACTTCAGCCATGCTATCTGTCATGCAGTGTCACTTGCATTGTCAGTGTGGCTCACAGAGCCGCTGCTTTTCTGGATTCAGCACATTTGTGGCATTGGTGATATGCAGGGGGGCCCATTTGTGCACATAGTGGACGGGGGCCTACTTGGTGTTTCTATGTGTGCTGCAGTGTGCCAAGGGTATCAGGGACATGTTCCACACTCATTGCGGGTGTGCAGTGTGCTGCACATGATTGTGCATGTGTGCCATTGTGCCCATCTGCCCCTGGTGGTTACTCACCCTGTTGCTGTTGGGTCAGTTCATTTCGGGCTGTGTCCAGACCCCCAACTCCTTGCACCGTCTCCCCACTGATGACTGTGGCCACCATTTCCTCCAGCTCATCCAGCTCCTCTTGTGGCGCCGGACTCCCACCTCCAGTCGCCTTTGCTGCCTTCATGTTGGCAGCGAGTTTCTGTTTGGTTTGGCTGTGCACTTCATGCCAGCGCCTCTTGGCATCCTCCATTGACCTCCTCGACACTCCGACTGCATTCACTTTGATGACGATGGACTGCCATATTTCTGTTTGTGTTGCCAATGACCCAGTGGAGGTGACGAACAGTTGTTGGTAGTGTTCTATCACCTCCGTGACGGTGATCTGGTCTTCCTGCGGACTGAACCCCGTCTTCCTCTTCTCCTTGCCCTCCCCCGAACAGGGGGTTCCATGCTGGTCCTCCGTGGGGTTTGTGGAGTTCGGCTTGTCCTCTGCACTAGGTCCGGGTGCATCCATGGTGCTACGCAGTTTGGATTGGTTTTGGGGTTGGTTTTTTGTTTGCTTTTATAGTGCATTTTCACGCATGACGCGTGGGTATTGCAGGCCTGTAGCTGGTTTTCGCTGATTTTGGTATCGCGCTTTGTGGCGTCGCAACTTTTTGGGCGGTCTTGTTTCGCATTTTTGTTTTTCGCGTTGGTTTTTACGCTGGCATTTGGCGGGTTATCATGCTGCTATCGCATGGTGCCGAGGGGTAGGGAATTGGACGTTAGGATGGTGTTATTTTCTCGAGATGGACTGCGATATGCAAAGTTGCGTTAAGTTAAATTTGCGATGGTTATCACACGTTCTTGAGAATATGCCCCTAGGAGTTTACCAAATTACTTGTACTTTCAGTTCTGCCTAAATTGGTATTAGAAAGAAACAGTGAATGACGGGCTCACAAGCCTTGGCCGAGTTCAAGAGTTATGCTAAAGGAGATTAAAGGAAGGGCCACGATCTAAAAAGCAATAAAGTTCAGAGAATGAAGAAGTTTCAGCTTCCTTTCATCATCCGCATTTGCCAGCTCCTTCACTGAAGTGCCATCGAAGCTCAAAAAATCACACCAGTATTCCCACTCCAAGATACAGTAAAGACAGCAAAATATTGCTCATTGCCAATGCCCAGAATTATCGCAAATGACCTGATAAAGCAAGCAAGCACTGAAATAGTTGAAAATGTTAGAACACATAGGAACCGTATGCTTTGATCATGCATATATGCTACTGAGTATTAGTATTACTGAAGAGCAATAGAGAATAGTTCCTCTAGCCATTTTAGGTCTGTGCAGAATGCTTATTTAAAAACTAAAGAACTCCAAAATGTAGGGGTCAAGAAGTCAGCAAAGGAAGAAATAGGAACGCCGTAGAAATTGGTAAAACTCATGCTGTGCACTCATTACACTAAAATAAATGAATTTTTCCAATTTGGAGTACACCAAGGAACCAGGCAGAGAGCAGAGAGAAAGAGAGAGCACCAAAAATTAAAGAGAAAAAGACCTAGAGCAACAAATGGACTCAAAGTGAAATGAAGAGTAAGACAAAAAAGGAGACCCAAAGCACCAGATATACAGAAAGTTAAAATAGAGAGAGATAAGCAGAGAGAGCAAGATAGAGAGAGACAGATCAACAATTGGAGATAGCGAGAGCGAATGCGAGAGAGAAATGAGAAAGAGAAGAAAGCAGATTTAGACGAACAAGAAGAGGAAAGAGAGTGAAAGATTCGGAAAAAGCAACAGTCTGAGAGAGTGAGTGAGAGATAGAGAGAAAGTGAGGAAAGAAAATAAACCCAGAAGAAAAACAAAGAGCGAGAAAGAGAAGGAGAGAGAGAAGTAGAGTGTAGGAGAGAGAGAGAGAGAGAATGAGAATGTGTTTCCACTCTCACTATATTTCAAAGAAAGGCCAATGTTTATCCAGGGGGATCTCCCATGATATATGTTTTCAACAGCATGCGTTTTCAATCACTATTAATCATTGGCAGACATCACACAAGTGTTTAGATGAATGTGAAAGTTTGGCTTGTTTACTGAAGAATAAAAGCTTCATTTTGCTTGTAGTCCAAGTTGCAAGAGTTCCATGCTGTATATTTCCAAATTAGTTTTCATTAGGCCGCCAAAGAGTGCCCAGCAAAATTGGGAAGAAACAGACCTCGTTTGTTGACAGGCTGGTACAGAGTGTATCTTTCGAATTTGGCAGAGCTCACCAACCACAAAAAACACATATTCACCATTGAGCTTATGCCTGACATTAAATATTTTGGAAACAGCAGACAGCATTATGAAAAATGAATAAAAAGAAGATGAAAAACATTATCTTTTTTGCAGTAATCCCGGCCAATAGTAACTTTAGCCCCTGACCTCATCATCACCCAATTCACAGAGATTTGTAAGTACTCCTGAATTCCAGGACTATTCCAGGACTAAGCCATGAGTAGGCCAGAAGTATCCCTGGCGTACTCTAGACTTCAGTGATAGGTGAGGAGTACTACAAGAATAAGTCACACCTACTCATAGCAAAAACTTTACGAATCAGACCCAATATTGTCCTATGAACATTGCTAATTACTTATCAAAATACAAAAGCATCTGATAATTACAGTGATATCTACATTTCTGCACTAGATTGCTTCTAAGGCCTAAATTCTAGCCACAAAGTTGACCTTATTTTTAATTATGGAGATAAAGAAGTATTTTTGTGATCTGAAACCAATATAGCCAGTGGCAAAGAGTAACATCTTATCCATACTCATGTCTCAGAATAACAAATGAATTGGAAGATAATTGTCATACCCTGCTTGTATGCCCTTTATAACCATAAGGTGATGACAAAGTAATACTAAACTGCACCGCCCAATTCAAAAAGATTTTTGTGTTAGGAGGATTTACTTACTCCTCAATTTTCAGGAGAAAGTAGCACTCACTCATGTAAAAAATCATTGGTAATTGGGATCTTTTTGGCCACTGGGGCAGATATTCTCTTCTTGCAAATTTTGCCCCAGGTCTTGCTTCAAGTACACAGTCAATTTGGGGAGTAAATTGAGGAAATGACTCCTTATTGGTGGTCTTTCTTGTATGTACATTATGTATTCGATGGATATTACATTTTGATTTGATAATTAGTGATGGTAACAACCTGAATTTTTTACATTTGTAGATAGTTAAAAAGGAAATTGAGAAGATCCTTTCAATCTTGAATATTTTATGTGAGGGATGGAAGTTTGTTGTCATTGTTCATGATACGTGTTTCAATTTATTTTCTAAGGGGGATGGACACTAAGGGCCAGGTTTACCGATTTTTCACGCAGCGCGGTGCAGCAGCCGCAAATGCTGCTCTGCGTGAGAAGGAGAGAGCACCAGATTTACTGAAATATGGCACTCTCCTCCCCTCTCCCCAGCACTGGCGCTGAAATTAGCTGCTGTGCGCCACAGAGACACCTTTGCACCATGGTGCAAGGGTATCTCCATGAGTCAAGCATAGGTTTTGTACTGGAAGGATACCCTTTGCGTACAAAATACTATGCTTAGTCTTATTTTAAACATTTTCCTACTTTGTATGTGTGCTGTACAATGCGAAGTCGGAAAATAAAGGAGAAAAAAAGAATTTCTCATCCATAGCGCCTGGTTAAAATGTGCACTATTTTCTGATGCTAAACCCTGGCTACTTTATTTAGTAAATTCGGATAAGCATCAGAAACCTTGGATGGTTGCATGGGAACGTCCATACACCACCCATGGTACACCCCCTTGGCGCTAAGTAATGCTAAGCAGAGCTATGCGCTGCTTCGCGTTACTTTCACATGATTTCCAGCGCTAGCGCTGGAAAAAAATCAGGCAAAAAGATTTTGCACCGAATTGCGTCACTTTTGTGATGCAAAAACAGCATAAAATCTTAGTAAATCTGCCCCTTATTATTTTGACACAATAGTTAGGTCAATGTTTCCATAGGCAATGCCTTTTTATGTTTTGCTTATAGCATGGCACCTTCTGAAGAATCTTTATGAAACTTTCCAAAGAAGTGCTCTTCTGTTCCTAGTTTGTGCATATAAAGTTTCGGAGTGATCTGTCAAGTGGAAAGCATGAACATAGGGGTCCGAAAATGCAAAACCACATGCATTTTCCATAGACTATTTTAGACAGCTCTACTTTAAAAACTGCTGAACGGAATTACACCAGATTTGGCAGGAAGCTAGACCTTGGTCCATAAAGTGTGCTTTTTGATATTTGGTGTAAATCCATTCAGAACATTTTGAGGAAATTAAGGTTAAAAAAAACAATTGTATATCTGAGGGTGTATTACCGCAGTGCCTTGGGGGCACAACGGGCATTTGCACCCACTTTGCGCGCCCCTGCGGCACTTTGATATGGCAGAAGGAGCCGCAGAAGCTTGTGCATCCCCTTCTGTAATGCCGATAGCACTGGCACACATAAAGCACCAGCGCTATCATCATAGGGAGCTCCCTCATTTGCATGGGGGAGTGGCCTCATGCAAATGAGGGAATCCTTTTGCCTCTGCACCCACGCTGTATTACAGACGCGGGCGCAGAGGCAAAGAAGCTGTCAGGAGGTGCACTGACTGCGCTACCTAGAAGGTAGCGCACTGTCAGTGCGCACCCTGATGGCAGCCCTCTTGAGGAAGGAAAATGGTTTCCATGGACATTCCCAGACATCCCCTTGCAGACGGGTGCTGTCCCTCACTGTGGGCCTGCAGCACTGATTGTGCCACCCACATGAGTAGCCCTGAAAAGGTATCAGACCTGCCACTGCAGTGTCTGCGCACAGTTGTTAACTGCCATGTCGACCTGGCAAGTGCACCCAGTTATCAGGCCCTAACCTTCCCTTTTCTTACATGTAAGGCACCCTTGTGGTAGGCCCAAGGTACCCCCATGGGCAGGGTGCAGTGTATGTAAAAGGCAGGGCATGTACTGGTGTGTGTGACATGTCCTGATAGTGAAATACTGCCAATTTCGATTTTCACTATTGAAAGGCTATCTGTCCCATAGGATAGAATGGGAGATACTGTGTAACATCTTACAAGTAAAACTTCCCATTGGGAGAAGAAAGAGAAATAAAGTTTAGGTTCTCTGAACTCAGAATTTAATAACACATCTTTTAGTAAAGATGGTTTTTAAATGATGTGTTTGAAAATGCCACTTTGAGAAAGTAGGCATTTTATTATTTAACAATTTTGTGTGCCTCTGCCTGTTTGTGGATTGACTGTCTGGTTTTGGAGTGACAGGGGCTGGGGATGTGCATTCACTGTAGACAGCCACTGGCGGGTTGAGGTGTGCCTGGCCCTTCCTGGATGACTCAGAGCTGAGCTGAATAGACCTTGGCTGCATTTACAGTAGTGGGAGGAGTTTTCCTTATACGTGAATAGGGCCTGTCTCCCTTGCACAATGTTGTCTCCACCCCCTGTGGTCATACTGCACCAGTGAGGACAGAACTGGTTTGGACTGGGCTCAGAAACCCTTGCACAAAAAAGAACAAAGACAAAATGGGGTATAAATAGTGGACCTTAAACCCCAGAACTCTAGATCCATTCCGGGCTCAAGAGGAACCTTGCCAAGGAGAAGAGCTGAAGAGCTGTATGGAGGAGCACTGCCCCTTTGCTGTGTGTTGCTTTGATGGGTTGGCCTGCAGTTGCTGCTCCTGCCAAGAAGAGGACAAAGACTGGAACTTTGCTGTGAACCTGCTTGGGAAGAATCTCCAAGGGCTTATGTGTGCTTGCCTCCTGAAGTCTCAGGGACACAAAGACTTCACCACACGCTTCCCTGAACTCCACTGCTGGGAGTTCTGACCTGCCAGGAGGTGCCTGTTCCAGCTCTGGGCCTCTGAAGGTTGTTTCTGTTGGTGGGAGTTACAAGAGACTTGAAGAAACCAGGGAAATTGATGCATCGCCCTTCCAAAACCTGTTTTTGCGATGCAGGACTACTGAGCGGGAGAAATTTCCACACTCCGCTGCCATGCGGCCAAAGAATCGACGCAGCGCCTGCCAGCGGCTGAGAATCTGCTGCACGCCGAGTCCAGTGCACCGTTCTCCGAAGTCTGAGATCACCGCACCGACTCCAATGCAGGCTCTGCTGTGTGTCTGAAAGAATCGATACATCGTGGGACCATGGCTGAAGAAATTGTCATAGGGCCTGTTTGCCACCGCCGCCTCGACCTCCAGTGCATCCCGGATTTTCACGCATCGCACCTGTGTGGCAAGTCTTCCAACGCATCACCCGCAGACCAGAACCGTATGATAATCGACTCATCACTTCCCCCTACAGTCCGGATTCGAAGAATCACTTCTCCTGCGTGCAGCAGAACTGTCATATCGCCTCCTCAAGGACTCAGGAACTGACGCATTGCTGTGGGTTTCAACGCTTCCCTTCTCTGCGGCTGTTTGGCCTTGTGAATTTTGACGCATTTGAGGTACTTTGTGTAAAAGTCACGCATCCATAGTTTTCTATGGACAGAATTGCTTTATTTTTTTTATTTTTTATTTTTTTTTGGTTAAAATTTTGGCTCAAGAAATACAAATGTAATAAGTCAGTGACAGATTCACACAAACAAAAGACAGACTTCAAATATGTTGCAAATAATATATTGGATAAGTATACAGAATTAATAGTCTTGGTCCCACATATATCAGTCCTTGAAGATGAATCCGCCCCGCAGTGTAATGCAAATTACCAGAAAGCATGAACAGAAGAAGTAAGGAACAAGAAGGAGGAGGAGAGACGGGGGGAGGGGGAGAAGGCGGCCCAAGTAAAAGTTAAATTATTATAGACAGTACCCAGGTAGAACAGGCAGCATGCTCTCAGCAGGCCACTGAAAAGCGATATTCTGTCGCGCAACTGCAGGCACCCATCAGTCAGCACTCTTCCAGGTAAACATGGCGCCACCCATCAACTCACTCATGTAAGGGGACACAGATTCAGCAGAACCCTGCAGTTGCATGTAGGCCTGAAAGGGCCCGCAAATGTCTCGAGGGCGTGCTCGAATCGGCAACAAATCCCAGAAAGCAGTCAATTGCCCCTGACAGTACGCAGGATTGCGAAGCCAGTCTTCCAGATGATGGCTCAGGTGGAGATCCCAGCACATCGCCACTCGCCGCTTGCCCAGTAGCAGCAGCAGACAGAGAGAAACCTTCGGAACCCCGTGGGGACCTCCTTAACATATCCCAATAGAGCGAGAAGGGGAGTACGCTCCAGCTGGAACCCCGTCATCTCGTCCAGTGCATCCAAGAGGGACTCCCAGTATCTACTAACGCTAGGACATTCCCATGCCTAATGCAGGAAGTTCACGCTAGGGGTCGAGCACTGAACATATCTCACCTCATCCACCAATCCACGCCTGCACAGCCACTCCTACTACGGTACAGTTTATGCAAGAACTTAAAGTGTATTAAGTACAGTCTATAGTTGGGTGACAGTGCTCTCGCCTGCGTGAAGCAGCATTCCCACATGTCTTCTGTGATAGGGATGTCCAGTAAAACCTCCCATTGCAACCGGGCAGCAGAAACGTGGACAGGAACTGTGCACTGCATCTCGGAGTATAATTTATTTATCAGCTTACATGGGCACGGGTTTCCGATAAAATTCTCAAGGGCTTGGAACGTAGGGGGCGCATAAGGAAACGATGCATAATTGGCTCACAGAGCCGTCCTAAGCTGCAAATAAGTGAACCGTTCTAGTATAGTTACTTCCCCAGCAATAGAACCTGTTGCATCTCTATGAATGAGCTGTCTGGGAATAATGCACCCATATCAGTAAGACGGAGCCGCCGCAGTCTAGCACATGCACCCATGTCCAGAGAAAAGGGGAGGGCAGCATGTCCGACTACAGGGATCGACGGAGCAAACAACATGTCCAGCTTATCCCGCTGGTGCAACTCATGCCAAGCCCAGACTGTGCAACTAATCGTATCGAGTGTTATCCTCGGTCACTGCTGCACCCTATACAGCACCATATGAAGTGAGTGGGGTGCTGCATGGTCATGTTACGGCGCCGTGTGGGCCATAAACTTAGTAGGATAAAGCCAATAGTGTACAAACTGCGCCTGTGCGCAGTAATAGTAGAGGTCCATATCCGGTGCGCCAAGTCTCCCCTGCTTAAAAGGGAGGGTGAGGATCTCCCAAGTAATTCTCTGCTGCTTCCCAGCCCATGCCATAGAGATCGAATTTGACCAGAGCATACCCCGAAAGCCTTGAGTGAGGGAAGTGGAAGGTTAGTAAACAAATAAAAGAACTTGGGCAATATGATCATTTTAGCAATAGCCAACAGCCCTGCCAAAGAAAGCGGTCGGCGTGACCAGTGAGCCACTCGGCTCTCTAGCCCCTCCATTAACCAACCATAGTTGGACCTCCAAAGGACCTCAACCTACCGACTCAGCCACACATCCAGGTATTTAATGGGTTCTTTCACCCGTAGGAGAGGGAACTTGGAGGCAAATTTCTCCGTTGTGTCCATAAGTGGAAAAATCACTGATTTGGCCCAGTTGATAAATATTCTAGATAATCCTCCAAATCTTGTAAATTCTCTAATCAAGGGATCTAAATTCCTGTCTGGGTGTTTCCATATAGGGTGACATTGTCAGCGTACATGGATTCCAGCACCACTAGCGGAGTGAACGCCAGGCCCTGATGCGCATGGTGCTGCCTAAGGCACGCAGCTAAGGGCTCCATGGTGACAGCAAAAAGAATAGGCGAGAGGAGGTATCCCTGCCTCATGACCCGTAAAACCGGGAATGGGAGGGAGACCACACCATTGATCCGACAGTGTGCCGTAGGTCCGGCATAGAGAAGCTCGATAGGTTTAAGGATTTTGGGAATTAGCCCCACACGAGCCAACAGAATGAACAAGTACGGCCATTCGAGAGAATCAAATGCCTTAGTGGCATCAAGAAAAATCGCGGTAGCCTCAAGTAAGGGTTCGATCTCTTGAAGAATTGTTAAAAAAGTGCGCAGGTTATGTGTCGAGGCTCTGCCAAGCACAAAGCCCGACTGGTCCGGGTGCATAATGAGAGGAAGCAAAGAAAGGAGCCGCAACGCAATCAGCTTAGCAAGATTTTATTATCCACATTGATCATGGACAGTGGTCTATATGATTCACAATGCTGAGGATCCTTATCAGGCTTCAGGTTGGTAACAATAAGCACTTCTCTAAGCGAAGGTGGCAGATCGCCTTTTTCTAAAGATTCACTGTTCATGTTTAAAAGGTGAGGAGCCAGGAGGGCCACATACTCCTTATAGAACGCCCCCATCAGGCCATCAAGGCCCGGGGCCTTGTCACCCGGAGGGACCTGATGAGCTCTATAATCTCCTCTTACATAAAAGGTTGATCTAAGAACTGACGGTGCCCCTCATCTAGCCACAACAGTTGGATCGAGTCAAAAAATGAATTGAGGTGGGGACGGGCCCACCTCTGTGTCGCACTATAGAGGGGGGTGTAGAAAGAAATGATTTCCTCTTGTACTGCTACTTACCCAACCAACAGCTCATTATCTGTTCGAAGCTCCTTATATAATCATTAGTCCAGGGTTTGCGAAGAAGACCCGCTAAGGTTTCACCTGTCCGGTCTCCCTCCCGATATCGCCTGGACCGGGCTTCACTGCCCATATAGTGTGTCTCTCATATTGAGGCCTCCTCAACCTCCTCTATCTTGCTGCGAATGTTGCCCAACACCTCTGCCCCATGGGACATAAAATATTCACTCTCCAGCCCTCTGATCTTGTTCTCAAGGCTCTTTATTTCCCCTCCAGTCGCCTGAAGGACTCCTTCCTGTTTAGCTATGCATTCCCCTCTAATCACTGAATTAAAAGCCTCCCACAGCACACAGGTGGACACCACCATTCCCACATTATGATCAAAAAGGTCAACTTTCGCCTCATGGATGCATTTGTGAAACACCTGGTCTCTCAGGGCTCCAAACAGGAGTCGCCATGTGAAGGCCCGGCCGGGGTATTACGGCATGGCAAGCTCAAGGAGCACCGGGGAGTGGTCTGAAAAGGTTCTCGGGAGATGCGATACAGCGGTGACCCAGGCGTCTACATCCCTGGAGGCAAGCCAGTAATCTACCCACTCCCACAACGCAGTCGCTGGCATTATGCAGGTACCCTCTTCTACTCCCTCATGTCTGGCTCTCCAAACATCTATTAGATTATTATCTGTAATAATGGTATGGAGCTGTGCAGCTGCCCGAGGGTGAGGGTGGCAGGATCCACCATATAGCGTAGACGTCCCCGCCCAGTACTACTGCGCCACGCCCCAGCGTGTCAACCAGCCACCAAATCTCAGAAATAGAGTCAGAGTTGTCCCCATTGGGCCCTTAGAAAGACACAAGCCTAATTGGTCACCCCTCCAGCGTGCCCGCAATCATCACCTATCTGCCCTGCTGATCACATTTGGTGACCCGCATGCTCCAGTGTTAACTTTTCTTAATAAGAATAGAAACGCCCCAGGCATATTTAGAGTTGCACGCTACATATTGCTCCCCAATCCAATCCACCCGCAAGTGCTCAGTAGTGCATTCTGTTAGATGCAATTCTTGAAGAAAGCAAATATCTATGTTGTGACACTGCAAATTAGCTAAGACCAGTCTCGCCTGCGCGTATCATTCGGGCCTCATATATTCCAAGTAATCACCTTTAGGGGTGCCATAGGAGAATGTTAGAGCCTTGGAGGAGTAACCCGAGTGCGCCGCAGACAAACAGACCCACATCATGAGTACTAGTATAACGGTGAGCAGTTCAGGGATATGAAGGAGAGAGAAGGGGAGGGAGAGAGCCAACAAAAAGAAGGAACAATTCAAACCGCCGAAGTAACATCCTCCCCGCACCCACTACAGGCTAAATACAGACACCCCACCCTCATCACAGCCATTTAAGGCTAACAGAATAGGTCAACAGGGGAATCATCCCTTGAGGGGGAACCACCAGTCACCCAGCACAACGCAGCTCGGCCAGGTGGCCGGATCCATGAGGTGATCATCGGCCACCGAACAAAAGCAGGGGAGAGATCCCCAATTTACAATTAGCAACCATCCTTATTAGGGTAGCCCAGTACCTATGCATGGGCAAAAGCCTGAAACAATCAGTAACATTACAGAATAAGAAGAAATACAGGCAGCGCAATCAGCCGCCGAAGTTCGTTGCTCAAGCTGGCCTATTCGTTCGTCGTGACTCAAGACCTTTTCCTGGAGGCGATCGAATCTATCCGACAGTGAGTCTATTTTGCTGTCAATCACCTTGAGGGATTGCTTGAGATCCTTAAACATTGCTCTAATATCTGGCTCCTGGGAAGAGTCACCACCGTCGGCAAGGTCAGTAGGCAATTACTTCAGCGTGGGCCTTGGCCATTCGGGAGCCTGCGCTGCTAAAAGGGCAGTTTGGATTGTCACGTGTCTGCCTTCCCCATTATTGATGAGACCAGGGGAGCACGGTCAAGATGCTACACAAACCAATCCAACGCTGGTCAGGCAATGCTCCCTGTCCAACGCTGGTCAGGCAATGCTCCCTGCAGCCAGTCCCCCGCATGGGCCTCAATATGCGGGCAGTCAGGCTTTCACCCAGACACTGTCCACATGTGCGATACCCAGATCAGCACACCACTTCCTCTCATATCGTCTCAGGCTGGGGCCCACTGCCTCAGGCAGGGCAATGCAGTGCTTCAAGGGGCACCTCACTTACTTGTAGTCAGTAGACCCCGAGCAGACTGGGCTCAAAACATCACTCAGATCACCCCCGCAGTAGCTGCACAGCGGCAGCAGCCCCTCCACCAGGCTCCAAGTGTCTCAGGCAATGGCGCTGGCTGTCCACAGCTCCCTTGGGCCCCCCAGAGGACGCCCAGTCGTGCCGGAGGGGGTCACCCATGCAAGGCAGCACCGCCCCTCAGACCACCACTCGGGCCAAATCTGCTGCTGCGGCCTCTCATTGGGGGAGAGCCAATCCCAGAGCTGGCTCCCCAGCCGTGGTCAGAGCAGCACAGAAGTCGTCAGGTTGCTCCAGTGCGGCCACTGATGGTGTCACCGCCTCCCTGCAGCTTCTCCTCCAAGTCTCCTCAGCAGCAGCTGTGCTCTATTCCCACCTCAGGTCAGCACAGTCTGTGGGCACCATCAACTCTCCTTCACCTGTTCTGCGTTTCCGCGACCGCTCTGCTGCACGTTACGTCCCATCATGGACCGGAAGGGTCCGAGATCAAGGTCGCAGTTCGCTGTCCATCAATGATTCATACTTGCACAGCCCGGTCAGCTACACAAATGGGCTCCCCGAATTCCCGGCCACTAGGGGGGAATCTCCCCTGAACGGCGGCTGCCGATAGCACCTGGATCTGCAGATTAATGCCGGAAAATTGGTCTGGCCCACAGAGCCTCACAGAGTGGTGGCCAACTTGCGGCCGGGCTTTCTAGCACCCCTTCCCGCTTGAAACCTTTTAAAAGTCACATTTTGAATTGTGTATGTTGGATTTTTGTTGTTTTGGTCTTGTTTGGTTTGGATAAAGATGCTTTATTTTTCTAAATCAGTGTGGTGATCATTTGTAGTGTTTTCACTGTGTTACTGTGTGTCTAGGTGCAAATAGTTTACGCATTGCCTTTGAGATAAGTCTGTATGCTTGTGCCAAGCTACCAGGGGGTGAGCAGGGGTTATCTAAAGTGTGCAACTCCCTTATCCTGACTAGAAGCAAGGGTCCCTACTTGGACAAGGTGCATACCTCTGACAACTAGAGACACCCATTTCTAACACAAACATTGTTTCCTATCTAAAAATAGGCTTCTGTGTGTGGCGTGCTTCTTGAAACATGAATTGGAGTTGGAAGAATGCATTGAGCATATGTGCAAGAAAAATAGATGTTTGTATGATTATAAAAAATGAAACCTGTAGTTAATGTGGTTGGCTTTCAAATGGAGGAAGGGTTTATTCCAAGGCAAGCCAAGCCAGAATGGTCTTTGGCACAACAGAAGTAACATTTGAGTCAACACTGCAGGTAAGTGTCAATGATTTGACTGACAGTTGAACCCGGCAATATGAAAGAATTATGCTGTACTTTCAGCTTTTTTAGAATCATTGATGTAAACAAATTTCAAAAGTTTATTTCCTTGTTAAATCCTAATAAAGTTATCTGGTTGTTGCATATTGTTGTACTAAGCAGAACCCGAAGTAATGGACTGAGATTGAACTTCTATAATTTTGTCAGGTTGTTGATAGGGACTTTCCCTGATAGCTTTAAGGGCTCCATAAGTAAGCCCTTTGTTAAAAGGGGTTCTCTTAATGAGCTTGGCGAATATAGACTCACTTAAAATGATAATTGACATGTTTTGACCTTCTTTAATGAGCGCGAAAAGAGTGTGAAATGTTGAGGTATGTTTCGAAATTCACAGTGCACTATATTTAAAATGGCAATTATTAAATAATAAGGTTCCAAAAGAATTATTATTCTACTATATTACTTAAAAATTCATTACTTACGAATTCCACACATTTTTCCTCTACTACCAGAGAGAAATGAATGTATACTGCAATTAATACAGGCACTCGGATCGGTAGGCATCGTGTAGGCATCTTACTCAAGAGCACACCCATGTAACGATGTTTGATAACATGAATTACAACTATAAATGAACATCAGAATGCAAAATGAGGTGCTCAGGCACACAGAAACCAAGGCTATGTAAAGTGAAACTCGCATAGCAATACAAAGTGGCATAAATGAGCTTCATACTATTATACGCTCAAAATACTTCTTCCCAACAATGCACCATTGGTATTGGCTGATGCCAACCATTTCATCTAAACAGAAAGGCATGTGCAAGATGCATCCCACACATGGACTGATGAAGATTATATTCATTTGCCACATCACACTGAGAGCATGAAGTGCATGAAGGAATACCACCACAGCTCATCAATGGGGTGTGCGAATAAACGGAAGGGTGCATAAGCAAAGAGGAAAGCACTATTAAGTGCATGCAAAGACAGTCTGAATTGGAAGACAACAACTCTCCACAAGAAACCATGACTTGGAGCAACTGTGATCCAACACATCCTATGGACTGCCACACAAAAGATGCAAGTCACACTGATCATATACCAGCCAATTATTGTGCATAGACCTGATGTGCAAAGAATGGCACATATCCACAAAAAAAATCAAAGGAATGGGTGATAGAAGTTCAATGACACAGCAGCATAAAAGCATTCCAGCCTTAATGTGTGAAGTCCTTTAAAGATGAATGCAATTTAGTAGAATGAGGCAAGCTTAGGATCCATCCAACAAGGAGGAAGCCCACACATCCCTCAGAAAGTGCGATCTCACAATGTTTTTCCTGACCTATCAATTTGGGTAGGGAATCATTATGAAATGCACCAAACACCTCAGTATGGTAATCCCACATACCCCACAGTTATATGTATAGATGTACATGCTAGCAAGAGGCCCTTAATTACCCCCTTGACTCCACACTTACTAAACTCAAGCTTGTTCCAATCGCCGTTAAAGCAACACACAAAATTTGCCAAATATGGTACAGATTATATACAGATGTTACTGTGTCATGAAGTAGCGAGGAAGCACACACGAAAACAGAAGAAGTAAGAAAAGATGTTCCCATGAACCACAAGCAACCATAGCAACAGCCCATTGCAGACACAGACATCATCTGATCAATCAACTAGGAGATCCACTCAGACAGCAACGGTAAGCAGCTGTACTTGTGGGATCCTCACCACATCACACAAATATGCAACACATTGCAGTATCAGAGATGACACAAGAGCGATATGCTTCTCAAAAACGAAATAGAAAGAGCCAGGCATAACACAGCATAATGCCTCCTTTATCAAAGCTAACCCACTAATATTTGCTTATGAAATACTCCCATATCCACTTTGTAAAGAGCTAATTTCCACCACCGTGACAAAACATTATTGCCTTGTTTACTATAAAACTGGACGTTGATGTAAATGATTCCTACACAAATGGCCACATTGTCAGACAGATATTAAGTAAAGTATTAACAAAGGTGGTGACCAAACAACACCACGAGCATCTAGACTAACATACCTTCCTAGAATTAGACAATTTTAGTTTAGACCACGTCACAGTAATGAGACTGCTCTGTTTGACATCACAGAAAGCATCTGCAAAGCAAAGTTCAAATGTCTTTTCAAAGGCTGTTAGGCTTTATCTTCAATAAATGCACAGTTTAAACTCACTAGTGATCACTTCCAGAATAAATTGACCTAGTCCGTTTAAAGGCAATGCAATTTCAAAACTCAGTTCAGCCACAAAATTCATTTCAAGGAGGCTCAGCTGGATAGGAATTGTTACAGCAAAAGGTGTAAAATGCTCTCTCCCAATCATTGACTGCTTGGTAACTCCATTCAGGTGAAGCGTACCTTCAACAGGGTACCCTTGCTCTCTTTGAGCCCATTACTATTGGCCCTTTCCTCATCACTGTCATTTTGGCTAACTCCTCAGTGTCTTCAGGGATGATGTGTAGTACGTGCACTTCAGACAAATAGCGTCCCCTCTCTCTTGTCTCCTTGGCCACAAATCTCTAGACACAACTCATGTTACTAGGCCCTTTGTCAGGGTCCGAATCTGGCACAGTCAACACTACTGGATGAGACTATTCTGTACCAACTTCAACTGTTGACTCTCGCAGACCCCCCTCAGGCCAAACGAGTGCTGTCCCAGCAGCTTGCTGATCCCCAACAGCTTGACTAACCTGCTCCCTCTGTCTCACTGTAACCACCACCACATCATGAACAGGTGCTGTTATGTCATTAAGGGGCCACGGGACTCTGCGAGTATGGGCAGTTATAGAGACCTCTGAACTTCACAGCTGTTGTTGTGACCAGAATCATCTGGTAGGGGCCACACCATCTAGACGCCAATCACGATTTGCGAAAGTGCTTCTTCATCATTATCCAGTCGCCAGGACTGAGGTCATGGCACTGCTCCTGTTGAGGCAGGGCTGTAGCCTCTCTAACCTGGTGAGTCACAGACCGTACCACATCAGCCAGTCCTTTGCAGTATTGAAGAATCATGTCATCTGTAATGCCCACAAGCACCTTCACAGGCACATCTGGCAGTCTCATGGCCCTCCCCATGATGATCTCATGGGGCGATAATCCTGTCCCCCTATCTGGAGTATTGCGCAGACGGATCAGTACAAGGGGCAAAGCACCAGGCCATTTCAGAGATGTCGACGCACACACTTTAGCCAACATGGATTTCAAAGTGTAGTTTACTTGCTCCACAATTCCAGAAGACTCTGGATGGTAACTGCAGTAGAGGCTCTATTTGACTTGTAACGCTGCACATAACATCTTCAGCACCTCATTGTTAAAATGAATACCTCGGTCTGACTCCAAAGAAGTCAGGAATCAGAAACGCGGAATTAACTCCCTCAAAAATAGCTTTGCTATTGTGAGACTGTCATTTCTCCTAGTCGGGTAAGCTATAACCCACCTTGAAAAGATGCAATTAATCATTAGAACAGATCTCAACCCATTGCACACTGGCATCTTAATGAAGTCTAGTTGCATCCTGTTGAAGTGACCTCCTGATCGCCCTATATGACTCATTGTTACTGCTGTTTTCCTGCCTACATTTTGCTGTTGGCAAATAACACATCTGTGACACAAACTTTCAGCCATCAATCTGAATCTGGGATTCAGCCACATTTGCCTAAAAAGATGCACCATGGCATCTCTCCCTACATGTGCAGGTCCATGATAATGTCTTGCCATTGGAGGAAACAAGCTATCTGGCAGTACAGGTCTTCCATCTCCTGAAACCCAAATGTGATCTTCAGAGGTTTGGACACAACCTGCTCTGACCCAGCTTTGCTCTTCTTCTTCAAGCACTTCTTCCTGCAATTTTGTAACTTCTTCCCAAGTATCAGCTGCACACAACAACAGATTGCAATTTGTGGTATCTGACTTTTCATTGACGTATTCCCATTAAAGGTGCATGAATTCAACACACAGTACCTTGCTGACTCATCAGCATTTCTGTTACCCACAGTCACATAGTCGGTGCCTTGCCTATGAACGGCACATTTCACCACAGCAATTTGGGCAGGCCGTTACAAAGCCCAAAGCAAGTACTTCACGCTTTCCCCACGTCCACCACAACCGCCCAAAGTCATGCAATACACCACATCCATACTGGCTATCAATGAAAATTGCCACTCTCAGCTGGTCTGAAACACAGCATGCCCTAGTAAGAGCAATCAGTTCTGCCACTTGTGTTGAAAACTCTCCCTGAAGCCAGTAGGCTTCAACCACACCTGTGACAGTACAACCTGCATAGGCAGCTCTCAGGTTTACTTCATGATCACGTAGACAAGAGACATCAACAAACAGCACATAATCTGATTCAGATAGTGACACATTTTGTATGTCAGGTTCGGTGCATAGCTCAGTAACATCAAGACAATCATGCTCAACTTCCCCTTTGATAACTTAGTTTCCAGGAAGGGGCATTGGGATTCAGTACAATACACCTCCTAAGGGACACATTTTCACCACCAAGGCTGACATGCTCATACTTGGTGAGCTGACTGTTGGTAAGGTGCTGTGTTCGAGTATGAGTTAACAGCATTTCAACAGAGTGGGAACAATAACAGTCAAGGCGTGACCCATAAAAATGCTCTTGCACTGCTCGATGCTTACACTTGTGGAGGCAACAGCTTTAAAACAGCCGGGCAAAGCCGCAGCTAGGGGGGGCAGAAAAATAGGCCACTGGTCTGCGGGCAGTCCCGTGCATTTGAGTTAGCACTGAAAGAGCGCAGCCCTCTCTTTCACTGCAAAACAAAGCAAAACATTTATGATAATCAGGCATTCCCAGTGGTGAGGCGCAGCAGAAATGTTCTCTCAGCTCTGAGAAGGCGCACATGCAGCTGTCATCCCAGAACTAACACGTCTTTGTGTGTCAGCCTCCACAAAGGCTTGTCCATCAGTTAAAGGTTGGGAATCAACTGTCTTCAGTAGCCCACCATTCACAAGAACATTCTGATTTCTCTCTGTGTTGTTAGCGGAATGATTTTCAAAATCACCGATATACTCTCTTGTGACACCTTCCTAGCTCCTTTCTCATTGTGATGTGGTAGATACAGGACTTCTTTCTTACAGAACTGCAATTTGATCGGGGGACACTTCATGTCCATTCTCTGGTTCAAGAGATCAATTGCATCTCACTTGCAAGCCTCCTGCGTATTTGAGGTCACTAAAAGGTTGTCGATATAATTGACCAGACCTGAGTGATATAGTACCACTAAAGACTCTAGATTCTTTTTGAGTAGCTGATTAAAGATGGATGAACTCTCCGTATATCCTTGTGGGACTTGGCAGCATGCCAAAATGCGGCTGCCAAAATGGAAAGCGAAGTGGAACTGGCTATCCTCATGCAATGGTATGAGAAGAAGGCTTGACATAAATCAATGACAGAGAACCAGTAGACCTCACATGGAATCGGAAACAAAATCACACCTGGATTCAGTACCACAGGACAACAAGGAACAACTATGTAATTCACCTTTTGCAAATACTGGAAAATACAGTACTTGCCATTGGGTTACTACAAACCCATAATGGCTGAGTTACATGACTCCCCATAATCTCTTTCAGAATGCCTTGCTCAACCATTGAGTCAATCACATGAGTAATCCCAGCAACAGTTTCCGGGGTCAGATTTTAACGTGGGATTCTGGGGTATTCAACATTTGGCTTCACTGTAATGCGGACTGGTTCAACACCTTTGATAAATCTGATGTCTTTACCTGAAATGTCCCAGACTCAAGGTAGCACTGTGTCTCTCAATTCTAGGGGCAAATCATCTTTTGTCAACATACGCAACAGTCCAATTTCTGATCTCTGTCTGACGTGTTTAAAGGCAACGTCCTCATCATGAGTCTGGATCTCAATACCATGTGGGGTACTGTAAATGGAACAATTCAGCTTGCACAAGAGATCTCATCCAAGCAGGTCTTGAATCACACACCACAAATCAGTGATTGTCCCCAAAGGGCCCTATCTTTACAGGTACCACTTCTGAAGCTGGGCTAGTTGTTTGTTTGCGACTCCTACAACTTGGATTCTTTCTCCAGAGAGTGGTAGGTTGGGAACCTCTGCTGTTCTCACAGTAGTGCGAGTAGCACCAGTGTCGACGAGGAATGAAACAGGATTTCCATTTACCTCACCATCCACATGTGAACCATTCTGGTCTACCTCCTAGGTTGCGCCAAGTACACAATCCTCCTCCCCTCTCAGGCCCCGTCATTGCAAAAGGTCTGAGCTAAGTCCATCATCAGTCTAAATCAGGGAGTACTGTTGAGATGTACCCTGATCCACAGAGGGATTAGTGTTTCCATTGGGAATTCGATTTGTATTGTATCTCTGGACATTGAGATTCTGTTGTGGAATCAGGGCTTGTGGAACCTGCATCACTTGAGCTTGGGGCACACTGGGATTCAGAATTCTCTGTCTCTGCACCTGTTGTGTCTGAACCATACTATTTCTAACCCTGGACGGAGTTCGCGTAGCCGCTCTATGCAAAATTCTGCAAAGTTGCAAAAAACTCTGAGAGCTAAGCGGAGTTCGGCGATCACGCGGAGTTGCTTGTTCCGCCCGTTCGCAATGCGTTTTTGATGTTCGGGAAAGCGTATTGCATGTTTGAGAATGCGTTTCGCGAGCTTGGGGGGAAATATCACGCAAACTTCACCACGCGGTCATCGATGGGTGCGGCCATCTTGTTTTTCATGTTTGCTATGGTCCTGGGCCTGTTTTTCTATCCTCCCTACATCTTTTCAATCCTTTGTTTCTAAAAACTTTCTTCTGATCTTTTTAATTTATTATCTATCCCTCTCTATTCCTGATTGTATATTTTGCGTTTTTTAAAAACTTTTTGTGTGTTTTTTAGTGCGTTTTTCACTGTTTTTCTATTACTTGCTTTTTCAATTTTTTTTGCTTCCTTTCTTACTTCCTACATTTTCTTTTCCGCCCCCCAGAACCATGGTGAAGAGTCTGAAAAAGAGTAAGGGCCAGGGGAAGAGGAGGAGCGAGAGCTGCGCCCGGAAGGGGTGCAGGCAGGGCCTTGTTTTCTTAGGTGGAGGTGGCCGCACTGTTTTTTTTTGTCCAGCACCATCTCCCCTTAACCCTGGCAGCAGGCGGCAGGCTTGGGTCCGGGTACGGGCTCCGGGAGGGTCACTGTCGGTGGGAGAGGGTGCGCCGGGCTGTGTTTCGCTGCTCTGGGGTCCGGCGCACCCATAACCAACATCCGACATCCTGGACCGGGAGCAGGACCTGCTGGACCTGCTAGGTGTTGAGGTCCCGGGGCTTGGTGAGTAGCTAATTATATTACTATTGTGTTCTTCTGTTCTGTGTTAGTGCGAATATTATTTTTTTCGCAAATAGCTAACATGCTGCTGCTGCTTACATGCAGGTAACTTATGTTTAAAAATCTTATATTATGTGATTGTTATTTTTCCAGACAGGTGCTTGGTGCTACTAACTAATCGTACTTGTTTGCTACTTTGCTCTCTCTTGGGCTGGTTATATAAGAGAGGTTAGATAATTTAAGTTAGGTAATGCAGATAGGAAAGACTCCAGTCCTTTCCTTTGGCCTGTCAGGCCATCCTGTCACTAAGATAGTGGTAGTAGTTAGTTAGTTAGTATTATTTGGTAATTTAGCGGCCTGCGTGATGCGTCCTCTCACATGACTTCAGTCCTAATAATAGTTCGTATAGTGAGTGAATAGCAACCAACCAATTTGGTGTATGCAATATGCATGCGTCCATCTTTGCATTTAAGAAGAATAAATGCAGACTTAGTAATTGGCCCGTCAAAGGGGGTTGGAGTTGAGACTGAGAGATGATTGGGAATGAGATTGGAACTTAGAAGCAAATATAATTTTTTTATAATTCATTCCAAAGTCTGGAATAGGCGGGCTAGGTATGTTTAGGATTCAGGAACTGTGGAATAATAAAGATAGGATGGTGCGCAACTGTGATACTAGTCTACTACTAGTCGATCTGATTTAGGATAGGTCAATGTTATTGCAATTGCCGTTTCCTGTCAAAAAACATTTTTAGAGCAATTATTTAATATTTATTTATTTAACACAAATCATTTTTTGTCTCTTTAATTATGTCTTACATGATCAGCATCCAGGGGCAAGAAGTAGAAGACTGGGTCTGCTGAGGCAGGTGCAGGAGCCAGAGGGGCCTCCCAGGAGCAGCAGGAAGTAGCCTCAGGTGCAGATGGCTCTGCTGGCCCCAGTAAGTCCTCCTGGTGTTGTTATATTAATATTTCCCTAACTTTTACCGCTCTATTATTTCCATTTCCTAATTTAAATTTTTGCCAAATCCTCTTCGATCTATCTGTTTCTAAATTCTTGTTTTTGCTCCATTACCGACTAGTACTACTAACATTGTTTCTAGTGTCTGTTGTTTTTTTTTACATCAAATCAAACTGCCTCTGACTCTGTATTAGTCTGTCTGTAGCTTGCTTTCTTCTGGTTTTCCACTCAGCTTTCCCTCTCCCCTTATATATTTTGTGGATTGCGTAGTAGTGATACTGTAAGACTCAGAGAACCCATTGGTCCAAGACTACTACTAGTACTAGTAGCAGTAAAGACTCCTACTACTAGTAGTACTAGTAGCACTAATCTGCTGTGCAGATTGCATGCCCAAGTAAGGTATTCTACGCAGGTTTGTTGAGATGGGAAGGCTTTCTTTTACTGTCTCATGCTCAATCAGTAAATGGTGGCCACTCACGTTGGATACCCCAAAGTGATGTATTTTACTTTTTCTAATCCAGGCCTAGTACTTTTTTTATTAGCAGCAGTTGATGGTGAACACTGAACAACTGATTACCCTGCACCATGGCTGGAAGGAAGTATGAGGAGGAGGACGGCACCATTATTTTCCAACTAAGAGAGACCTCATGTCTGCCCAGTTGGCCACTCTTTCATCTTTTCAAAAAGTGAGATGTACCAATAGATCTAACCACTGTGTCCAGTCCTTTGGGTTGTCCTCTTCTTGAGAGGCTTTTCAAAAATTGCACCAACAAAATGCCCAACCGGATATTTTGTTATTTTTGATAGGACATACTGTCTACTCTACTCTAGTTTCCAATTGTAGATAGTGATGTGTGTGGTGTATGACAGTATTTTCAATCTTGCTACTGAAAAAAATAAATAGGGGGGGCGTATATGGCATCTAAAAAATGTGAAATGTTTTTTCCAGGCGTACCGACTACCAGTGCCGGGGCCAGCGGCGAGGGCCATGCCTCCTCGGAGGGAGTGGATGCTGGAAATGCAGGGGGTGAGCTAACAGCAGTGGCGGGTGGTGGTAAGTCCTATTCCTTACTTATTGAGAATGATGAATACACTCGCTGCAGGGGTGTACACTCACTCAGTACACTGTACTTCTGCTGAGACTAAGTTGTTGTGAACACTGAACAGTTGAAGAAGACACCCTTTAATTAACATTAGCATTAGCTGGGGTTGAGTAACTAATGGCCTAATCTATTCTATCTTCCACTCAGCAGAGAAAGTTTTATGACAAAGACAAAGAGTCAGACGACATGTAATATATGACTGGCAGAGAAGGATGCGTGGGTGAAGGAAGGGGCCCTGGGATGCATATAGGTGGCTGACAGGATGCATGGGTGGTTGAAGGATGGGTGAAAGGTGAAAGAAAGCAGAAAGGATGCCTGCTTAGGTGGGTGAAACTGTAGGGTTAAAATGAATCCTCCGGGGGTTTGAGGAGTCAAACTCAAAGGCAAGCAAGGACGCATGGGTGGTGGATAAATGACAAATGAATGTTGTCTGTGAAAAGTTTATGATAGCCAGGTTTGGATTGATGGATGCCTGGATGGTATCATAGTAGGTGAAGAGTCAGACTGGATGAAGAGAATGTAAAAGAGAATTAAACCGTGCCAGAGTACCAAAGCCAAGGGTGAAGAATAAAATAATACTAGAAGAGCAATGCAATGATAAATGAAAAAAGCCCTGGGAAGAATAAACAAGGAATGTTTTTTCCAAGGTTTTTGATTCAAAGGTTTGAGGTTGTATTTTAGAATGGAATACTCCCTTGACTCACAGTAGTTTGCAAGCACAACATATATATTGTGCATGACTATGTATTATGTACCTTACCCACCCATCATCAATCGCCTCCCTCCAACTCCGAGGCCCACTTCCGCTCCAGTCCCTACCCATGTCATTTTGACCGTGTCAGCCATGGGTGGCCTATCGGCTGCATGGTTAACTACTTACAAATCAGTATGTCATCATCATCACGTGAGTGACGGGACGTAGTGCCGCATATCATCATCATTCATATTAAGCATATATCATGTGCCTTATTGTAGTAGTCAGGGTGAAAGTGAAATTGAGCACTTGCCATTGATTTAACAGAGTATGGCCGTAATGGAAAAATAGATAAAAATTGTCTAGTACAGCTGCCCCACCCGCAGACAGTAGTAAAGTAACGTGAGTATGCGACATGAGTATGTCTGTCTAGGGCACAAGCTGACTGAGATGGCATGCCTACAAGATTAATTGTGCTAAACAAGAGAGAGAAAAGGAATACTTGTCTACTACATAGTGCTTAATGCCTGAAAGTCTAATCATCAATCATCACATCCAAATCTTAGGGGCTGAGGAAGTGAGGATACCACAAATGTTATGTACTGCTAGTGCTACTGTGCCACTATAATTTTATGTGTATAATTTTGTGTTACTGTTTTGCAAAGAGTATTGGTTACAATTGTCTTTTTTTCTTTCTTGATATAGCTACTCCTTCCCAACCCAACAGGCAGGAGTTAGCAGGAAGGGCACTGCAACGCAAGCTAGAGGCCATCCTGGACGAATATCGCCGGCTGGATGTCCTGGTGGAGGAGGAGGAGGAGGCAGCAGCTGCAGGTTCCTCCAATGCCCCGGGCCCTAGCCAGGCCCCCCGTGCCTCCGGCGGTACGGCGCTGTGTTCTGGCAGCCACCAGCCGCACCTCGTCATCATCAACCACTGCTGCCCACCCCTGTTGTTCCTGCAGGAACTTTTGGTGCCGCATGCTCCTCTGGATGGCGCGCCTAGAGGCCAGGCTGGAGAAGGTCCTGGAGCGCACTAGCCAGCACGCCCGCCACTAGACCTCACTCTTCTTGACCCTTGCCCCTTTTTTAATCTTTTTTTTGGTGGGTGGAATGTGTTGGGAGTTGGGGAAAATTTGTGTGTTGTTCTTTTTTTATGGACATTTACTGGACAATGGTTGGGGTTAGGGAGAGGGGTGGGTCAGGTATTATGGGTTCTTCTAGTTTATTTGTTAGAGTAATACATTATTTATAGTTTTACAATACATATGATGTAAATCTTTTCTGGGGGGTTATTCTTTTACGTCGCTTTGTTTGTTTCCTCCTTTGCTGCAGGGCCGCAGCCAGTTTTTGAAATCTGCCAATAGTGTAACACACCAACAGATAGATGCGGTACGGTACCCTCACTTGTCATACTACTGTCAGTCTCTCCTCCCAGTCTATGCATTCTGCAACTAAACCCCTATGTAGTATGTGCTCGGAAGAATGTGGATGTGTGAATTAATTAATTTCCAAAGTATATACATTATTGCCTCCCCCACACTTCTTCTCTTACCAGTGATTGATGTTTAGGTGAAGCAATGGCTTCATGGGGATGGTTTGGTTTCCCAAGCTGCCATGGTGGGTGGTGGTAGCAGTAGTAGACAGTTGCATTTGCAAAAAAAGAAATTGAGACAGTCAGTCACCTGAGGGAGACTAGGGAATGAGTAGTAGAAGTACAGTACACAAGAAGAAGACTGCCAAACAAGAAACCATGATGATGGGGCATGGCCAACAGCATGGCCGGGTAGCCGCATCTTCTGCGAGCTCCGCTGGCCCCGAACGAAATCTGGGCAAAATCCTGTTCCTCCTCGCCGTCCAACTACCCAAATCAAGGTCGGAAACCGTGGGAAGCAGTGGGCATCAAGTGCGGTGCTCAGCGGTGCGTCTAGCATCGCAGCTAGAGACTTTACTCGGCGCGTGAATCGGCGCGCGGTCTCTACCCAAGATGGCGGCCGCAACACACTAGAGACGGCTGGGGGACGAGCAGCGGAGTCCCTGGCGGGGGGTGCACACAATAGAGCACAATAGAGCACCGGAGGCATCGAAGAAGAATGACGCGGCGCCCTGCCCTGCCTTTCCTACAAAAGAGGGCAGATCGAGGACGAGGGGACCGCTAGTCGCTGCGAAGCCCATGACCGACGAGACACGAGGTACGAGGCTTGGTACTGGCGGAGGCAGCGGAGGTGGACTGCTGTGGCCGGTGGGGGGGGCCCCAGCGGAGAGACGTCGGCTTTCTCCACACTTCCCTCCCCCCGAGCTCTGACGAGGAAGACGCCGTGGTGAGGGCAAGAGACACGGACCGCTGGTGTAGTCCAGAGCAGCGTTGCGCCCCTGGGTGCGGCCTGCGGGGACCGTGTCCTCGACGAGGGGACGGGGACGCTAGCGGCACCGGATTCGAGGGTCGGCCTGCAAAGAGACTCGGCTGCGTCGCCTGGTGCTCCGAGGCACTGCGAGAGCCGGCCCACTGAGACCCTGCAGCTACCGGGGCAGTAGGAACAGACTTGAGGCGCTCCCCTTCTTGTTTGGCTGGGGCGCCCGTAGTCAGCGGGAACTCAGGACACCGCATAACAGGGGATAGCGGTCTTCCCCGTCGGAGAGAGACCAGCTCTACTTGGCTCTGCCCACACAGGAGCGCCCAAAGAACTGGAGAGACGACTGTCCACCTCATGGGAACCCACCAGGAGCCCGGGTGGTGAACTTGAGGAATAAGAGGCTTGCACCCCTCCCCACTGAGCCGCAATACCTTGCTGCGTGACATTGCTGGTTTCGGGGGGTGCGGTGGGGGAACACCGGCTTTTAACAGCCACTCAGTCCCAACTGTTGCTGCGGTCCATACAGCCGCGTCAATCAGAGATAACTGGCTCCATACCGTGAGACGGGAAGGGGCAGTCGTGCCCAGACCACCCAGATAGACGGGGGCCTTTAAGCTGGAGAGAGACCAACATCCTGAGTGCGGAATTGTGATCTACGACGCCCCGGTGGGCAGGGGGGCCTTGTCGGGACTCATGGTGACCCAAATGTTGCTTTGACGCATACCCTGGAGACACGTCAAGCGGCACTGAGTGGTTGAGAATCCCCTTCCCGTTCATGTAAGTGGGACAGGGGTGACAATTATACATCAAACCCTTTTTGCCACCCCTAGGATGACAGGGGCCAGTGGGCGACACATCCACTAGCAAGCAACGCTCCGCGGAGAAGTGCCTTCTCTCGCACATTGATATCCGATAAGCGCCCCACCCGAGAGAGTCGTACAGGGCGGCATATTGGCATCAGCGTCGCCGTAATGGCAAAGGATAAGGAGCCCAAGACATCCAGACAGGGAAAGCTGGATCGTTTCACGACATCCCTACCGGCGCCAGGGGGAGCAGAGGGAGGTTCTGTCCCCCGCCCAGACACGGACACGATCCTGCAAGCGATTCAGGCCACACGAGAAAGTCTAGAAAGTAAGATGGCGGAGGTTCGAACGGAGGTCTCCTTTTTGCGCCAGGACCTGCGCAAGGTCTCCGAAAGAGTGACGGAGGTGGAACACCGAGTCTCTGAGCTGGACGATAACTCACGGACCACCACTACAGACGTAGCCGGTTTGCTGGCGGCAATGAAAGATGTGGCCTGGCGGGTAGATGACGCGGAAAATAGGGCCCGAAGGAACAACCTGCGATTCATAGGTTTTCCCAAAAACGCAGAACGTTCGAACCCGGTTCAATTTCTCCTGACCTTCCTTAAAAACGCCCTTCCAGAGACACAATTCTCGTCATGTTTCGTTATAGAAAGGGCGCATAGAATGCCCGGAGTCAGACCACAGCCTGGGGCCCCACCACGGCCGCTGATAGCTAGATTTCTGAACTTTCAGGACCGAGACTTAATACTTCAAGAAATCCGGAAGAAGGGCGAGGTCAAATTTGAGAATACGAGAGTGATGGTCTTCCCCGATTACTCTAGGGATGTGCAAAAACAGCGACGCACCTTCGACCCTGTCAAGGTGAAACTCCGTGCCCTTGGGATCCAGTACATGCTCCTGTTCCCAGCTAAGCTCAAAGTTATCTTCAGCAACAACTCCCATTTTTTCCAGACACCCGGAGGAGGCGTGGACGTGGATTGAAGAGCGGCCACAGTTGAGAAGAGCGTCGCCATCAGCGGCCCACTCGTCGGCGGACAAACGGCCAAGCCGTAACTAGGAACTACTCAAGGGAAAGCGACAGAGGCGAGTATCCAGGCCCCGGGCCCTGGTTAAGATTACACCGGGGAGAACCCTGAGATCCAGAGACCAAAAAAGTGCTATCTCAGACACGGACGATGACACTGCCCTGGAATGTATGTCCAAAACCTCGCAGAGATCAACTGGCAATGAGGACTCGGATCACGCAGAATTAAATCGAGCCAGGTCCGAGACTGACGCACACCCACTTTTGGAACAGATCCAACATCTGGAGGCTTCGGGCTCGAACCCTCTGTGTGAGAACTCTCATGGGCAGAAAACCCCTCACGGCCCTGAGGAGGAATGATGATTAAGGGCCAGACGCCCTCCAAGAGACGCTGGGAGCTTCCCGAGGTTTGGTAGACTTTGATCGCCTTTCAGGTGCAAGGGAAGTATACAGTGAACTGACTGTTTTCATTGTTTAAGATTTAAGTTACGATAAAAGGGGAAGGGGGGCGGGATCGACAGACTTCTCGTTTGACACATACGCTAAGTTGTCACATTGACGTCTTTGGGAATGGGCGTGATGTGCGGGAGTAAGTGGGGAGGGGGGTTGAAACAGGGGTGGGGGGGCATGAGTAGCACACAGTTGGACTTAGTTTTGGGGGGAGGGGAAGAGAGGGAGTTGAGGGGTTGGGTTCACTTAGTCAGCAATACAGCAGGAATAGGCCACAGAAATAACTGGGGTTCAGTAAAGCAGAAGGGGCTGAGAGGGGGAAATCACAACATGGACACGCAACACCTACACTCAAAGTATGATAACACAACATAACGACACGTATTCAGTTCTCTCCTGGAACGTAAACGGGCTGGGAGACAAAATAAAGAGGGGCCTTGTGGCCGCATATATTAAGAGACTGAAGCCTGATATAGTGCTGCTGCAGGAAACACACTTGAAAGGAACGCAATGTGGGTTCTTAGGAAGAGGAGCATATAAGACGCTAGCACATGCAGGCTTCTCAACGGGCGCAAGGGGGGTCGCAATTCTCATTAAAAAATCCCCTCCGTTCACAGCGGAGCGAATCTGGACAGACCCCAACGGGACATATGTCGCAGTGAAAGGGGTATGGAATAGAAGGGACATAACCCTAGTAAGCATATATGCACCTCCAAGACTACAGAAACAAACACAGGAGAAACTAGCTAACATACTGTTGGAAACAGGTTCCAACACTCACCTCATAGGAGGCGATTTTAACGATGTGATGGACCCCAGATCCGATCGTACGACGGCTTTCACTGGAAGCCCCAGTGAGACGCAACTCAAGCGATTCACAGACACACTAGCGCTTACAGATCTATGGCGTAAACAACATCCGGGTGTTAAGGCATACTCCTTCTACTCCGGGGCTCATAGAACATTCGCTAGAATAGACTACATCCTGGCCCCAGCAGGAGAAATCGCGGCCTTCCAGAAGATAGAGTATTTAGCTAGGGGACTCTCGGATCACTCTCCCCTCTGGCTTACAGTAGGTAAAGAGGGACACCAACACAAGAAGGAATGGAGGCTTAATGCCTGGGAGCTGAAAGACCCAAACGTTGCCCAAGAAATTAGAATAGATACAGAGCTCTATTTTAAAGAAAATACCGGATCTGTGGACTCTGCCATAATACTTTGGGAGGCCTACAAGGCAGTTCTGAGAGATAGGGCACAGAACATTATAGCCCAAAAAAAACGCAAAGGTATAGAAGACATCACTAAGCTTGAAGCTAGACTCCTTCAACTTGAAACACAAATCCTAACACAAGACGATCCCTCCCTGCTCCGGAAGATGCAAACCCTCAGACATGAGTACTCAGCGCTGGCCAGGAACGATGCACAACAGGCCATACAAGCTATGTACCAGCGACTATACGACGCAGGAGATAAGACAGGCAGGTTATTGGCATGGCTCAGTAAGAAAGAAGCAGAGGCCAGATGGGTAACAAAGATAGAAACAGAGGATGGTCAAATACACGTGACTCCTACCGAGATAGCAACAGCCTTCGCACATTACTATAAAGACTTCTATGCCGAACGTCCCCTGGCAGGGAAGGCGCAGATAACAGAATATTTAGAGACAATCGAGACCCCTAGTTTAGACCAGGAGGAAGCGCAAGTATTAGAGGAGGAAATAACGATAGACGAAGTCAGAAGGGCAATAGGCCACCTGAAAACTGGGAAGGCCCCGGGTCCCAACGGACTGCCCCCGGAACTTTTTAAACAAAATGCGACGCTGTTTAGTTCCCATCTCCTAAACCTGTTCCTGGAAGCACAAAATGTGAGAAGACTTCCGAAAGATCTCCGAACAGCCACGATAGTAGTGATTCCCAAGAAAGATAAACCACCACAAAAATGTGCCTCATACAGGCCCATTTCGCTCCTTAACATAGAAACGAAAATACTAGCACGCATACTTGCCGATAGGCTTACAACAGTAATATCCAGTCTTATTCACCATGACCAATCAGGGTTTATGCCAAAGAGGTCCACTAGATTAAATTTAAGACGCATACATAACTGGCTAGAAGTAGTCACAACCAGAACTGACCCGCACTTCATATTATCATTAGATGCAGAAAAAGCATTCGATACTGTACACTGGCACTTTTTAATGGCAACGTTGGAGAAGTTTGGCTTTGGTCCTGTTTTCAGACGATGGATCACCATTTTATATGAACAGCCAATAGCACGGGTACGGGTAAATGGAACACTCTCCGGAGACTTTCCGATAGAGCGCGGGACGAGGCAAGGATGCCCTCTATCCCCCCTCCTCTTTGCCCTTGTGTTGGAACCCCTAGCGTGCGCTGTCCGGATCAATCCGTATATGACGGGCTTTCGACTTAAGGACACTGAGATTCAGGATGAACGCATATCACTATATGCGGATGACATCCTTCTCTATGTCACGAACCCCAGGCAGACGCTACCACGAATATTTGAATGTTTCGATTGCTACGGTAAACACGCGGGTTATAAAATAAACTGGGATAAATCTTGTTTGTACAATGCAAATCCGGTGTGGGAACCACCCGAATGCATGGGTCGCCTCCAAGTAAACAATACGGGCATACACTATTTAGGCATCTACATTATGACAGACCGCCGAGAGGCACTTAGTCGGAATCTGTATAGAATTCTTAGAGAATTTAAAGCGGACGCAGAAAGATGGAGCATTCTACCACTGACACTAATGGGTAAGGCCGCGCTATATAAGATGATAACATTGCCAAAACTCCTCTACATCCTCCAGAATACATATTTTCCCATCCCAGATGAAGTCTTTAGTAGGATAGATGGCACGTTGCGCACGTTCCTCTGGGAGGGAAAACATCCTAGAGTGGCGCTGGCCACACTGCAACGCAACCAATACAATGGCAGCATATCACTACCTGATATAAGAGCCTACTACTACGCTACCCACCTTATAGTGGTCAATGAGTGGGAGCATATGCCGGGGGACCATCCCACTTATGCGTTGGAACGTAGACAATTTGAATTACATCCACACACACACTACCTCTATGGGGGAAAGGGAGCAACAAAACTACTCGCACCCACCCAGGTGGTGCTAACTGCCTGGAAAAAGGCAGAAAAATACATCAACTGGAACAATAAAATCACTGGAGCAACTCCTCTTTGGGTAGAAGAGAGACTCAAAGAATTTGCAAAATTGAACGGTTTTAAGAAATGGGACATGCTGGGCATCTCCCAAATTAAAGACATTTTAGATCGTAAGAAATTAGCCACGTTCCCCGCTTTACAGAAAGCATACGATTTACAACGGACGCAGTACTACAAAAACCTGAGGCTGGCGCATGCATTGGAGGCGCAACACATAGACACAGATACGATACCTGAATACTCACCGCTAGAGGGACGACTCCTCATGGGAGAAATAGTGGAAAAAGCAGTCTCTTGGACATACCGTACAATAATAAACAATAAACCAGACACGCTCCAGAAACTGAGAGTACAGTGGGAACGGGAGCTGGGAGTCTTAGAAGACCTAGACTGGGAAATGGCCTTAATGCACCCGCGAGAGGTTGCCATTAAGATACGACTTAGACTGATTCAATTTAAATTCTTACATAGGACCTATTACGACAGGGCAAGACTACACAAGATGGGCAGGGCCGATACACCTAAGTGCCTTAGATGCAACGAGGAAACCGGTAATTATTTCCACACGGTATGGGAGTGCAATAGAGTCCAGATCTATTGGGCCAATATACTTAAAGAACTGGAGGCAGTGACAGGCAAACAGATACCCAGAGATCCCAACTTTGTATTACTAGGCATAAGCACAGAAGTAGACCTCTCGAAACCACAATTGTTGCTCACTAATCTAGGTTTGGTAGTAGCCAAAAGAGATTTGGCACGCAGCTGGGGGAAGACACAAGTGCCCACAGTAGATGAATGGAAAAAGGGGATGGACATGTACATGACTGGTGAGAAGACCACTTATGTGGCACGGGGATGTCCCAAGAAATTTTGGAAAATATGGACTCCCTGGATACAGTACTATGGCCTCGAGGTACAGGACTCACAAGGGATAACTCAACCTCAAGATTATCAAGATACGGGTGGGGTAGGGGTAAACTGAGAATTGAAGATACAATGACAAGTATGAATATGTGTAATGTTTTGATACCCAATCAGTCACTACCAATGAATAAGCAGGGCTGTATGACCCTGGTGTGTTTTTCTGAGGTTATAAACTGTATTAGTGCTGACTCAATAGAAAATGTTAATAAAGAAATTTTCAACAAAAAAAAAAAGAAACCATGATGATGATAAGCAATGCTAAAGTAAATAATGGTGGCAGGGATAGCCTAGTACAAGTCACAAACTGAAGTTGACTCGACCTATGAAGTGGACAAGCGTAACCTTTAGTGCTGGAAGGATGATAAATTGATGCCGGCAATTAATAATTATGATGGAATATGTTTCTCTGGAAAGAAAATTGAATAGCGAATACCGAGCATGGGTGGGCAATCTAATCTATATGTTGCCAGTATAGGCTATATACTTAGAGCAGAAGAAGATCCTCGCCCTGCTTTGAGTTAGGGTTGCTTTCACCACATCTGCCCCAGCAAGTGTGTGATCAATTATTGGTGTAAATTTATAATTTAGTCACAACTCAATATAAATCACACAGCCCAGGGGAAGAGGGTTAGGGTTTGATGAATGGTTGGGAAGGGGTATTTGAGGGAAAGGTTTGACAAATACAAACACTACACATGGACAACACACAATCTTGGCAGACGACCATCATAAATCTGTTAACGGAGAAAAAGGAAATGCATGCATGATGGTGACTTGATGATGAGTAGTACTAGACTAGTAGTAGTACAGGGCAGCAGTATATTATTAATTATTATTATTATGGAATTGCCTTGCCAGTCTGCCTCCAGAGAGACCCAAGTTACATACATTTTATGTTCTGTTGTACCAGGCTTCCTTTTAAAGCTAGCAAAGAAAATTAAAAAATATCTGTAGGAGTCAAATATAGGCAAACATAATAAACATCAACACACACAGATGTAATGATTGAAGAGAAAAAATGAATCAAATGAAAAGAATATGATACTATAACTATGTTATGGTCAAATTGGAAGTTGCATCTCGGCAGTCAGCATTCCTCTTAGTCTTTCCTTCTATGGACGCTCCCTCCGTCAATCTTGGGTGCCTGCCTGGCGGATGCAGATTGGTAAGGTAAGTGTGAGTTGTTTTTCCCAGTATAGCAGAGGGTAAAGGCCGGCCTGTAAGTGTAGATGGAAAAACAAAAGGGATATTGAAAAATCAAGGAGAAAAGTAAAGTTAAACTGCATAAATTAAGGAGGAGTGCAACAAGAAAACGTTCAGAGGCGGCATGGCTAAATCATATCTACTCTGTTTCCAGCATCTACAACAACAGGAGCAGGCCTGCGGCGCCCACCCAACCACCACTTAGCTTAGATTTTGAGCCAGACAGCACTGAGCACACACACACACATACACAGCAACATAGTATTTTCCAAATTAAGTAACTAAATCAATGCACCGCTGTCAGTCATACCACTACACTCGCCTCCACCACTACACAGACATGTAGGTCTGGTGTTATTGTTGTTGACTTGTTTACCTTTTAGGCCACTTCATGAAACGCCCCGAGTTATTCCATCAATCATCTCTGATCCTACTGACTGACTGCAAGTATGGTATGGTAATTATGGTGTGCAACTCTGTATTGTACCGAGTGAGTCCAGAATCAAAACTGCAATGTATCGTCCTGTAGTAGTAAAATTTTGTTATTGAACAGCAAGAAGGGAAACATTGACTTGAGTCACTTTTTTGTGTGTAGATTAAATACTAGTAGACTAGACATCATGCACAACAACAACACAAACACTAATCACTCAGAGTCAGCGTCCAATGCATGCCATCATTTACCTGTTCTTAAGGGGCAGTCCCTCTAGGCTCAGAAAGGAGGATAGCTATAGTCAGGTTTTTTGGAGGGACTTGACGAGGCAGGCACACATTTCACATTTCTTGTACTATTCTTCATCCAATGTCTGGCTTGAGGGAAATGGATTTAGGGTGAGTCAGGACTGGAGCAGGACTCGGGGGAGTGCACTTACTTCTTCACTGACTGCCCACAGTTGCAACTCCAATCCGGCAATAAAAGAGTAAGACTGTGGTGATGGATTTGTTGTGATTCGAACCAGAAAGACAGTGACACACACAGATAATAAAATTAATAATATTCCTTAGCTGTATCTTTTTAGGGGGCTTTTTTTGGGGCATCAAAGCAAGAAAGAAAGTAACAAGTTGAAAGCCTAGTTGTTATCGGGGAAGTAGAGCTTGTCCTCATACTCTGGTGGTTCACCCAGAAGGAGGTCATCTAGCACACTACTTCCATCATGACCTAAGTCACCGTCATCATCTTCCTGCTGTGCTACTTCAGGCATGGTGTAATCCGGTGGTATAAAGTGCTGATTCATTTTGATCATGGTTAACCTCTCCACGTTTTGGGGCAAAAGACTGGTCCTTCTCACTGTCAGAATGGCACCAGAAGCACTGAAAACATGCTCAGAAGAGACACTTGCGACAGGGCAAGCCAGATAGTTTATCGCGAGCCTGCTTAGCACTGGCCATTGGCGCCTTTTCCCATACCAATACAGCAATGGGGTTTTGATCAATGATCACCTCTGTTGGGTCATCCAGATAGGCCTGGACCATCCATCCGCTCAATGCTCAGGGGTGCTCTGCTTTGCTTGGCCTCTTTTGTCTTTGCCTCAGCACTGGACCTAACAAGCCCTTGCTGTAGAAACCATTCCTGTGCTGATTTTAGTGGGGCTGATGCTCCTGTTCTTGTTATTGTTGCTGTTGATGTTGTTCTTGGTGTTGTTGGTGGTTTTGGCTGCTGTGAGCCAACCACACTGCCCTCAGGCTCTGAAGTTGAACTTGACGCCGGCTTCCCTGCAGTACTTGTTGTGGCCTGGAGTAGCGGGCCTCTAATTCTCGGCCATTCTTTTTCTAAGCGACTGGCTTCCGCAGCTATCCAAGTTTTGTAGTTGGCAACATCCCCTTCTGAAAAAGAAATCAATGTATTCAGTACTGGTTTGTACTGTGGATCCAGAATTGTGACACAAATGTAGTGGTTGGATGCAGTGCTTAATCTGTAAAATATTAAGTGCCAGGGCTCTGACCAGGAGGCCATTGCAGCTTGCACCACCCAACGCCCTTGTCATCGCTGCCAAAACAACTACTAACCATCTCTCTCGCATGTAAATGCGACAGTTCAGATTATTCCAGGTCCCCAAAGCTAAAGGAATGGCTGGGGAGGCAGGTATTAGCAATTTTAATGTATATTGTAATCTTAAAATACCGTTGTTCTGCTCATCTCTAAATTAGATGAGCAGCACCACCATGAGGTGGACTGTTCCAACTATAGTGTTGACAATTAGGTGCCGGTGCCCAGCACCGGAAACTAATTAAGTGCCGGTGCTGAGCACCGGAAAGCACCAGCTCAAATTAAGCACTGGTTGGATGACACAATGCCTCTTTGCACCCTTGTATTTTCAGATAAGCAAAGGGTTAAGCTCTCCACCAACTCATTTTGCTTCTTTTTTTTCCTCCACACCTGCGTACATTGCAGACACTCCTATCAGCTGTTCCTGTAGCATGTGCAACAATGGGATAGCTTGGCCCATAGTACAGTCCTAATTGCTGACTTCATGTGTGAAGAGCTCGAAAGGAAGTAGCATCTCTGTCAGGCATTTAACTAGACCCCATTGGTCCATCTCAATGATCATGCCTTTCACAGTAGCATCCCCTCTTTGCATGACATATTCATTAATTGGTCTGTACTGCTCAAACAGACGTTCAAGCATGTAATAAGTTGTGTCCCAACGTGTTGGCACCTCCTGGCTGAGTGCTTTAACTGGCATTCTATGCTCACGTTGAATGATCCTCAGATGCTTCCGGGCTTTAAAGGAATGGCTGAAATGTGTGCAGATTCTTCTGCAGGTGGTCAGTAAGTTTCTGACTCAGTGTTCTTTTTTCAGAAAGTCTTGAACAATGATGTTAATGCAGTGCGCAAAACACAGGACTCTGAAATAGCCACCATCGGACATGGCCTTAACTATATTAATGCCATTGTCCGTGGCAACAAAACCAATGTTAAGTCCTCTTGGGCGCAGCCATTCAAAGACCTTGATGTCAAAGTCTTCCAAAATGTTTGCAGCAGTATGAGATTTCTCCATGGCGAACATGGCTACAGTTGCATGTTTCCGAGTGGCATTGAAAATCTCAGCAGTGTCAACAACACCTGCTGCAGATATTTTTTCTCACACTCCCACAAAAGAGATCCAGTGTGTAGCGATGCACATGTAATCAGTGGCTTGGCAACTGGTCCACATGTCTGTTGTCAGGTGGATAGTGTGAACAGCACTCTGCTGCAAAGCTTGTCCAAGGAATTTCAGCACGTCGTGATGTAGTGCTGGAACAGCAACTCTGGCGAAATAGGTTAGGCTGGGAACCTTCCATTTTGGGCAGATGGCTGTCACAATTTCAAGAAAACCCACCCCTTCCACAAAAGAAAAAGGGAGGAGGTCCAGCGCTAACATTTTAACTAGCTTCGAGTTGTACAAACGTGCCGTTGGGTGGTTGCGTTCGTACTGCCCTTCCGACCTAAACATGCTGAGAATGGTAGCCTGGATTTTTTTCTTTTCTGGTGCCACTGATGCAGGTGACTTCTTGATGCCAGAAGTTGTTAAGCTCAACACACGTTTTTTTGTTGCGGTACTCTCTTGCCTGGGACCTCTTGGTGTCTCAGCCTGACTCTTACTCTTGTGCCACTGCGATGTTGCTGATGAGGATGTGGGCGGTACCACTGCACTGCTGGGGACAGACAATGCAGGCCTATGGCAAAAGCACACTGGCAGCCTTAACAAAATGGCCACCAGCCACAAGGCCAGGCCACAACAACAAGAAAGGGAAGACAGACAATGCAGGCCTATGGCAAAAGCACACTGGCTGCCTTCACAAAATGGCCACCAGCCACATGGCCAGGCAGGCCACAACAACAAGACAATGTAGTCCTATCATGGCAAAAGCACACTGGCTGCCTTAACAAAATGGCCGCCAGCCACATGGCCGGGCCACAACAACAAGAAAGGGAAGACAGACATGGCAGACCTGTGGCAAAAGCACACTGGCTGCCTTCACAAAATGGCCACCAGCCACATGGCCAGGCCACAACAACAAGAAAGGGAAGACAGACATGGCAGACCTGTGGCAAAAGCACACTGGCTGCCTTCACAAAATGGCCGCCAGCCACATGGCCAGGCAGGCCACAACAACAAGAAAGTGAAGACAGACAATGTAGTCCTATGGCAAAAGCACACTGGCTGCCTTCACAAAATGGCCGCCAGCCACATAGCTATGCCACAACTACAAGAATTGGAAGACCGACAATGTAGGCCAATGGCAAAAGCACACTGGCTGCATTCACAAAATGCCCGGCAGCCACATGGCCAGGCTACCAAAACAAGAAGCAATAAGCCAAGAGCAACAAAGGAAAGAAGACATGGAGGCCTATGGCAAAAGCAAGCACACTAACTACCACCACCACAAAATGGCCACCAGCCACATGGTCACTCACAAGCAACAACAAGAAGCAGGAAGCCTGTAAAACAATGAACTCAAGCAGGCCTACATGGACACAGACTTTACAAAATAGCCCCTGGCCACACGGGGAGGCTCAGCCAAGGCAAATGCTGGCCCACTATTACAAATACACTCACACACTGGCCAGACAAAGGAGACATGATAAACAACACAGCTTTAATGCAACAATGCCAAAAACGAAAATCCATAGGGCAAAAAAGGTTTGCAAGTTACAACCACACACATCCAACAAAGGCATTTATTTAACACACATAAAAAAAGTGAAATACCCCAAAAAATAACATTTTGCATTTCAATCCAATGCCTTCCATGTCCTAAATGATGTTTAAATTCAACAGACACCACAGAAACAGTTGTTTCATGCACCCATGAGTAGCTCTGGGCCAACTAGCTGAAAGGCCTATTGGCAGACTACTGGGCTTGTGAATTAAATAAATATTGCAAATTGATTTCAAAAGTTGGAGAAAATGTAGTGATCTTTGCAACATGTTTCCTTTATAAAAGAAGAAAAATTACTTACAAAGAAACAACTAGGCCCCTACTGAAACTACAGGCCACCCACCACAATAAATTAAAAAAAAAATATGAAAAGTACCAAAAAATGTAGGTGCAATGCCCCAATCAAACAAACAACGCCAATTTTCCAACTTACTTGTGAAATCTCAAATTACAAAAGCCCTCAAATCCAATGATATATGATGCAGCAGACACAAAGACAGGGCAGGGACAAAGCACTGGGAGGAGCCTGCTGGACAGGAACAGGAAGTTGGAGACACTGGGGCACTTCCTTCCTCTTAAAAAAAAGTAAAAAAAGAAAAAGGGCTCCTTGCACAAAAAAGTACAGCCAAATGTCAATCTGAGGAGTTTTTTTAATCCAAATCATCATTTCGAGAAGGTTTTGATGCTGCTCGAGAAAGATTCTTCTCCAGATTGCAAATTCTGCGTGTTTGAGATCGCGATCTTCACAAAACGTCCGCCGGAAGTCCGATGGCGTGCCCGAATGACGTGTTCGCGATCGCACACTCTTGCGGGACCGTGCGGCCAGCTACCAAATCTTGTGGCGCTCGCGAACGGATGGGAAATCTTGTCGCCAATCGCAGGCATCCTGGTAAGTCCGAAAACGCATTTTGAACACACAAACTCAAAAAAACCTCTGCTCCAGTGCGGAGCGCGGAGATTTTGGTAGCTCCGCGTACTACGCAGAACGTGGAGTTGCCAAAGATCCGCAAACTACGCTAGCGGAGCGGAGTTTTATTCCCAGGGTTAACTATTTCCCTGTGATTGCACAAATCCACCATTCTAAACCTAATTTCTATTAACCATGTTACCAGTATTGAACCGACACTCGCGCTTCCAATGCCCTAACCTACTGCAGACATGGCAGAGATTAGTTTTTTCCAACGTCGGCACATCAACATCTGTGCTCGGATGCATAGGAACACAACGTCCTCTTTCTTGTGGTTGAAACCCATGATGCTAAAATCCCTGCTGTTGAAATACTTGCAGTTGAAACCCATTACCATCTTGCATCACCGGAGCTCCCTGCTGATACTCTCCCTGCATGGGACCAGTATGCCCTTCAACTTGTGGATTCTGACCTCTCTGTGCAGCTTTCACCTGAGTATCATCAATTTTTCCTTCAGTTTCTTATGCGTCATCTCTAATTCATCACTGCAATGCTTTTTGTATCGCAGAATATCATCAACGGGCTTAATCTGTCAACAAATCAAATGCAGCTGAATCACAGAACTAACCTCAGGTTTCAATCCATACACAAACCTGTAAACAAAATGTCCCATATCCTTTGCCTCAATAGTCTCTGTCCCACTAAACTGTCTGAATACATATAACAATCTCTCATAGTAAGTATGTATTGACTCTTTTGATTTTCGCTTTCAGAAATGTAATCACCTGGTTGTACTTTTTCATTAACAGTGCTGGTGGTGCATCTGATTAAGGATGTCTCATCGGCTCCACCTCGGGCCACTCCACAGAGATCGTGAGTTTTGCCCACAAATCACTTGGAAGCACAATTTCAAATAAAGTATCCAAATCTTTCCACAAAACCTTTGAAATCTTCACAAATTGATCGATTTGTCTGTACCATTCCACTGGGTTCTCTCTCAATATCAGGAAATCATCTGTGAATGAAGTGAGTTCAGCCCTGCTCCATGGTCCAGGAATGTACCCTCCAGCAAGCATCTCTCTCATGGGAAGCATGTGTACATCCTCCTCTCTCTTCCTCCTCTGTTACAGATGGAGGCTTTTGCAACCTAACTTTCTTTGGCTCCTTTTTCTTTGACCATCTAGCTTCCCATTTATCCTTCCTGGTGGACGCATGTTTACGAGATCTCTGTCAGTAAAGCATAGCCTGCATTTTTTCTGCCAAATTTTGGACCTCTGTACATTTATTTCATGTCTCTGGGCAAATTCATTCAGTCTCTCATGAGCCTGTCCTGCACATCTGGTAATGTCTTTACATATGAACAGTAGTTCATCATCCTGATATGCATTTAGTCGAGTCCCAATTATCATTTCTTCTAATTCTATCTTTAATATTGCCACATCCACAAATCTTTCTCTCAGGGACATGTGCATTTGTTCCACTAATTCTAGGATTCCCACTGTTTGCTGGGGTATCTATACTTTGAACCAGTCGTCAAGTTCTCGGGCAGTAAGACCTGGTTGCTCTGCTGGGGTATGAAGACTTATTTCTCCACAATAGGTACCACAGCATGGACCAGGTGGTGAGTTCAAAAGGGACATGTCAGAAGTTGGTGTTCCTAAAGGCATTTCCATCCTAGGGATACTGTAATTCATCATCAATTGGGGAATTTGTGTAAGGCAGGAAAAAGTATGATGAGCTCAGAGGAAATATCCTTGTCAGGTCAAACCCTGACTGATTTAATGTATGGTCTGCACTTGCAGCAAATGAAGTATTCCCTTGGGTCGAAACTCCAGGAGTCTGAGGAATGGGTCTTATTATCAGGTCCCATAACAAGGAAATTGCAATGCACCATATTTCTCATTGACACTGAGCCATTGTTCGAGCCAAATACATGTGTGAAAACCCTCTTCTACCACCATATTATGACCTGGCATACCTTCAGGTGGTTTCTTTACTCCCTCTCTAACAGGCACAGTCACATCTCCTCTCACCATGTTTTGCAATGCTTTAAAGAATTTCATTTTTCAGTCAATAATATGCAATATTCACAAATGACTTTCGGTTGAACCCAGGAAATGATTTTTTACCCACAATTCTCAATTCGCCGATCACAACCAATCCCAGTGCAGACCTCTATGACGTATTAAACCAATACCAGTGCAGCTCCATACCAACACTGTGACGTCTATTTCACTCCTTGCAGCAGCTCACCATCCTTTACAATTTCTCTTGAGCGCGTTCTCTAAGCAATTCATGCAAACCAATGCAAGCAATTCCAACAACTAACTTCGTCTGCTCCTCTAAAGAAATGAAAGATTATTCATATGTACAAGAATCAATTTAGAACTAGTCTAGCATTCACTTCTAGTGAAACCTCGACCTCTCAGATTGATACAGCTATTCCCTGTGCACTGAGATCAACTATACCAACCACATGTCACAATCACACAAAGATAAAGTACTTATCAATGATGCTGTTGGCGACGTCTTACCACAAGCACCACAACACAGCAGACAACTACACCCAATGTCTTCAACACTCCAACTTGACTTTCTGTCTTTTATCATGGAATATTAGGCTACTACGGACCCGATAACCACTTCAACTTCCCTGCATCAAGTGCCACATTCGCGCATCAACTTAAATCAGCTCTGCATAACACCACACAACCATTTCAAAATACCACAATCTAAGCATAATCAATTGCAACGCGCAACCCTATTGATACTCACACTACTCCGCTGCTACAAGTAGTTTCCGAACAGGCACAATTCTGTCAATCCTTTGACTGAACCATAGGCTTTTGGTGTTTGGACTGGGCTTTGGCAATTTCTAGATAGGACACCCTAACTCCCTTACATCAGTAGAAAACCATCCAACATGCTACCAGGTTTGATCCGTTGTTTTCTTGCCCACCTGCTTACCATTGGACCTCTGATGGAGCTGTTTCTCCAAGTGAGAGGTGATGGGAGTTAGCATTAACATCAATCAAAATTCAATTTACAGTGCAACTCATTTGGCACAATGAGGACCAGGAATCAGTAGCTTGAGTTAAGAAGATTTATTACTAATTGATATTCAAATACACTACTCTCAACACAATGCTGTAGAGGTACAGAATAACAACTGGGATTCCCAGACGCCGAAAGAAATTAAGGCAAATGAGTATCAAACAGACAAGTAATTCTGTGACAGCTATGCAGAACAACAGCATCAGAATCTGGTGCTCAGAGTATAATCTAAGGTTCTCTCTCTTATACATTAGTAATCTAGAGTTCAAAGTCCAGAGAATGGTTTGTGGAAAAGTGGTTCTAACAAATCAGGGAAACTCCATAAAGGAAGTAAGGTCAGGATAAAAGGAAATCACGTAGGAAAGTGTCAGCATCTCAGAATATCTGTCAAAAGTTCTCTGTGGGTCAGGAATAAGTTTTAGCCTAAGCCACACTTAAGCAGAAATCAGAAAAAGCTTTGGGATACAAGACCTGTCAAAGTCCATTCAACTAGCAATTCCCCAAAGAAGGAGAGAATCAGGGAAGGTGTCTGCAAAGAATCTGCAAGGGTTTGTGAGAAATCAGGAAAGCATATGAGCAGTGTTGGAAAAGGATCTGATCTGTAGTCCAAGGAGAACGGTATATTATAACGTGCAAAGTCATCATCATTATCATCATCACTTTATTTCGCCAATGAAAAAACAGTGGCATCAAAAGTATTCTACATAAATACAAGATTAAAAATACCTAAATTAAAATGACATAGATCATAATTTTAGTATAAACAATGTTAATTACAGAATATAATAAAAAATAACACACATAGTTAAAAACAAATAAAATCCCAAAATACCTGCACAAATTGACTCATCATGACAAAGTCTGTTTCTTCCTGTTTAGAGCACACTGAATAAAGGAAGCCAGACAGAAACACGTAAAAGGATCCAGTAAACATTAAAAAAAATATAGGGTTGGGCGACATTGTCTAAAATTCATTCTTCGCAAGAGTGGCAATATATATCTCTTCCTTTCCTCCCGATGTAATCTACAAAAGAATAAAAAATGTAAATCCCATTGGGAAGAACGGGAGTAGCAAGGACAAACAGTGAGTGCCTCCAAGGAGAATGTGTTAGGAGGATGACCCAACATTAGGGGAATAAAATTCAAACGGAACCTTACTAGTAGTAATCTATGTTTAAGATTTGTCACAAAGTTCAGGTATGTATAATCCTGAATACTCAGTCTAGGAGCTAAGAGATATAAATTGGCCCTAGGCTTTTTAGAATTAAGGTTGTTTCTTAATCTCCTCTCCTTTGCCAACAAGAGGTCCTTCAGCTTGGTTCTTGAGTTAGCTCTACATGCGAGGGGATCATCAAATAACTTGGCTTGCCCAACAGAATAAAAACTATTCTTTATATATTGTAACCATTTAACCTTAGCTATACCTTCGATGGTTTAGAGAATCTTTTAATATGTCGTGCGCTAGCGTTAAATCTTCCCTTCTCCATACCGAGTGCCACAAAAGTGGTGGAGCAATACAGATCAAATCCGATATAAAGGGAACATCCAGTTCCAGGTGACAGATATAAGAAGAACAAGCCTTAGGGAGGCCTAACAGGCGCTTCCAAAAACAATCCTCAATTTGTTGTAAAACCTGGGTACTGGCGGTACCCCAAATAGCAGCCCCATAAGTTGTAACAGGTGTAACTTTTGCTTCATAGATCTTTTTAATTACGTCCACTGGCTTTGTTCCCAACCTTTTTGTAAATAATGACAGTGCCCCTATGCTTCTTTCCATCATAAACCTCCTGTTATCCACCATAGCTTTCCAGGTGTTTTTACAATCAAAGAGAACCCCTAGATAGGAAAAAGAGTCCACCACTTCCAATTTTATTCCTTCAATGTTCCATCTTGGGATTTCCTTTGGTCTCTCACCTGCAATAAGAACAAATGATTTTGCTTCGCTTACTCTGAGTTCTAAGTTGTTCATGAACCCAGTGTACGTCTCCAACAGATGCTGAAGTGCATTGCCGATCCGAGCCAACAAGACCGCGTCATCTGCATGGAGAAATACTGGCACTGGGGTGGAGTTAATTAGTGGGACGTCATTTGCAAATGTTGCCAGGGCAGTTTCCATACTATTGGTTTAGAGCAAAAAATGAAAAGGGGCGAGCACACATCCCTGTAGGACCCCGTGAGCTGTCCAAAGGAGCTAGTAGCTTCTCCTGCTCTACCATACCGAACACAGGCCGAGGCACCGGCATACATTCCTCGAATAAAATCAATTATCAGTTTCTCAATACCCAGATCTTCCATAATTGACCATAGTTTAGTATGAACTGCCAGGTCAAAGGCAGCGGACAGGTCCATGAAGACCATATATAATTGAGCTCCCTTGACCACAGTGTATTTAGTAATAAGTAGATTTAAATTAAGGCACTGATCAATTGTCCCTTTTTGCTTTCGAAATCCATATTAGGAGCAAGATAAAATGTTTTTTTCCTGGGCCCAGGATTCTCGGCTGTTTAAGAGCAGGCGGCCCATTAATTTCGCTGTGCTATCCAATAATGATATTGGTCTATAATTTATTGCCAGTGATCCATTCTCTTTTTTAAAAATTGGAATAATAATTGTTTTTTTCCAAGAGGAGGGAGGGCCTACCTAGGCTATAGCATTGAAAACATTGGTAATAAGTGGGGCCCATAGCTCTGTGTTGGTTAAAAAGAAGTCAATTGGCACCCCATCAGGGCCTGGTGCTCTAGAGTGATTCAATTGATTCAAAGCAGATGTCACCTCCCCCAGTCCAAAGTGTAGATGTACATCCGAACTAATCATCTGAGGGGCCGATGGCTCTGTGATGGCATTACCTGGCTGACCAAACACTTCTCCAAAGTGTGTCACCCAGGCCTCCTCTGTGACATGTGTATCAGTAGTAATCTCAGGACCACCACTAAGGAAAGGGGCGTTAACAATATTCCAGAAATCACTGCTATTCCTTAAATCTACTGCCTCAGAGAGTTTATCCCAAGCCTCTTCTTTCAGGGACCTGATCCTCTTAGTTCTTGCATCGTTATAGGCAAGTCGCAATAATTTTACCAATACTCTGTCCCTGGGTTTTACTTTTAGAGCACAGTGGAGATTCCTAAGTGCCTTAGAACAAACATCATCAAACCAGCGGAGTGCTAGTGAAGGCTTGGGGGCACAAGGACGGAATAGGCCCTTATTAATTTCCGCTAAAATATGATCAAATGCTGGAATAATCTCAGCTGTCGACAATGAGTGATCTAGGCAAGTAGAAATTTCCTTGCACATCTTAGCAACAAAGCTAGAAATAAATTTGCCCGTGTCAATCTTCCCCCATTTCAAAACAACACCATTTTTCCTTGTACTCATAGGTTTTGGGGTGTAATTACCAGGAGTTACATTACCCTTGCTCCAAGGAAAGTTGCAAGAAAATGTATGTTCAAGTTGCCCTGATTTGGCGTCTAATGGGTTTGCTGTCACAAGGTTATGAACCATTAGTTGCCTGTTTAATACATTGCCATAAGTAGAGTGATTAAAATGATATATTGGATCCCCTGCAGTATCAACCAGACCACAAACCCCTAAGGCACCTTTATCACAACTATGGGCGTTAAAGTCGCCCAACCACATAATATCGATAGGTCTGCGGTGAGCTTCCATAAGTTGGAGTATATCTTTCTCTATTGGTTCAATTACAGAGGCCATACTTCCCGTAAAATTGTTATTATAGAAGTTGATTAAAAGCCAGTCCCTCCCCGTTTGGCCTTCTATTAGGAGAATTTGGTAATACGTTGAGGTGTCAATAAAGGTGATTACCTTGATTCTTACTGTGCTTGCAATTAGGGTTACTAAACCTTCACTATTGCAACAAGCTCCGGATGGAATAGCGTTAGTCTGATAGGTACAATAGCCATTAATATAGATTGGTGTAATCTCCCAAGTTTCCTGGAAACAAAGAATGTCATATTTAGATACAAGGGATATCCAATCATTGTTACACTTCTTCTGATTATAACCAGCAATGTTCCAAGAAGCTATACTTAAGGTAGTGTTATCCTCGGTCGCTATTTCTTCCTGTATAGGTAGTGATTTCGAAAGGCCCTGAGAATCAAATGGAATTGTTATAAAGGTGGGGGTGGGGAAAGTCAATTGCTTTCTTCTAGCCCACTCAATGGTGCATATCTATTACTTGTAATAGTGGCTGTACTACCCCAAGGATTAGAGAGATTAGAAGGTGGAATAGGTCCTTCACAAACATGTGAGCTATGATTCAACCTTCGCGGCTTGTAAAAAAAACCCAAAGAGAGAGCAAAAATCAGCGTGTCAAACCTTATAGAGTCTGGTGAATTACCTAATAAATGTTCAGCCAAATGATGATCATTAATATTGATGACTATGCAGTCCCCTTCAATAGATTTCGGTCCACAACCCACCCAAGAAACACGTCTGGCCATGATGATATGGTTGTACAATTTGGGGTAACCCTTATAAAATCTTGATAGCCAGTGTAACACCTTGTCCATGAACTGCTCTGTAATTTCCTGCTTAGTCTGCAGTAATTCAGGTTTATTAGCAAGCACTAATACATAAGGACAGGCTGCAGGCGGAAGGTCTAGTCTATCACCAGGCACAGATATTATACTATTCAGGCTCTTTTTGTTCATGGTGGCCACTTTTCCGGTAGATACCCTCACATGTGCAATGAAGTTGCTATGGGCCCAGCTAGCCACGCACAATTGGTATTCCGATTCAGGAGTTACAGAAGTGGATGAAATAGGAATGTGATTTCCCAATGTCTCCCTAGGACGGTTGCCATTGCGATTTAGATTTACGATGTGTTTCAAAGAGTCAGCGGCAGATTGAACAGGAGGCATAATAGAATAACGAGCACTTGACTCTGGGACAGAAGATTGAGTCGGAGGCGCCAACGGTAATTGTTGACCACATGGATTACCCTGTACAACTGTTCTATAATCCGTATGTTCCCCAGTTTGGTGTTTATGAAGAGATTTATATTCTCCTCAATTTTTGATAATCTAATTAAAATTGGTTGCAAGAGGTTATTTATCATCAGTTCCAGCTTGACGCACAAGGAGTCTTCATACGGAAAGGAAGGTAAAAGTAGGATAGGAGTAGGTACTTTGAGAACGCCCCGAGGTGACGCATCTTGTATGTTTTTAGAGACGTTACGGATATTATGGGGTTTCGACATTTTAACCTTGCTAACGCATTTGGCCCTCACACTCTTCCGTTTTCCTGGCGGTTCTTGTGGAGGGCTACCATCTGTACTATGAGGGTTAAGATCCCTACGTTGGGCCAATAACCGTGGGGGTAACCTTTGGGTGGGATGCTTGGTTGTAACTTCCCCACATATAACAACATCCGCGTTGTCTGGAGTAGTAATAAGGGGTCTTACCTCTTCCAGTGAGAGGCAAAGCTCGGTTATTTCGATCTCCTTTGTGAGGACATCCGCTGCTCTGATCAAAAAAGAATCCAGTGTGTTAATAATTTCGCCTCCTGCTTTAGTTGCCTTTAACTTCCTTTTGGCCATCATCCAGTGGAGAAGATCGATCACAGTACAGTGCAGGCATTAGGGGGGTGGCCCAGCCCAGCCTCCTCCAGATGATGACGGGCATGGACCGGCCCGCCCTTGGCCCGGGCTTTGCCCAGGGGGCGTCCCCGCGTGCCTCCTGCGCTGCGGGAAGGCAACTCGCTTTTCTAGCGCCTCACAGGAACAAGGGAGGATGGGCAATGTAGTCCCCAGCGGGGCCAATTCAATGGCACAGCTTTATCCCTCAGAGTCGTCGGCAGATACGTGCAAAGTCAATTTGGTGACACCCCCACGATTACACCATCAGGGGTCCATTGCACTCATTCAAATTATCCAGTTGTGGACTGCAGCATTACGAGTTTATTGCACACTGGACTGGGAACGACATCTTTCTCCCAGACACATGTAGATTGCAACATTTCCACAATAGTTAATTCAGTTGGTGCTCTGTCTCTCCGTTTACCTTCGTCAAGGTCTTTTTCTCAGGCTCCTGTTCTCCCTAGCACTAGTTCAGTAATGTATCTGTTCTAAACTAACAATGCATGTGAATACCTGCAAGAAATGTTCAGTTAGCAAAAAAATGAAAGCAGCTTTAGTCAGCACAGTTAAATACAGGCCTATGTTGGACAACTTAAGAATTAACTTCAGTGCTGCACATTTAATATGCATGTGAACATTAAAACACAAATGAATATAAATTTATAATGCATTAAGTTTCATGCTACAAGTAATATTCAGTCAATCATCAAGACATTCGATTAGTATGACTGAGAACTACATTTAAATCAAATACATGGAACACTAATGCACACATTACATAAATCCGTTATTGTTTCTAGTAGGATTACTTTCTACACATGTGAGAAATATTCTGATCACAGTTTCAAGCCATTAAATGTTATTCATGTGAAGTAGCACACACTTTAGGAAAGTCACATTTCATTTCTATGGTGAGTACATTATCTGCTAAATATGGATGACTCTTTATTAATCACAATTAATTATGGTAAAACATTTAAATGAGTCAGTTTTTCAATCCTACAGTGAAGGCACATCATTAATAATGTAATGTGGAACACGTACCTTAGTTCATTAAACCATACATGAATTACGTGCTAATTGCACTTTCCTACCGTAGGTTTCTTAAGTATCTGTGACGGGTGAAGTGTGGGCAATCTTTGCGCTGCAGTAGCTTCAAGAACCTTCATCTCCAGAGTTTAGGACTGACCTAATGATGTTTCTTCTCTCCTCAAATGACTCACTTGCCTCCATGCCCACTTCTAGGTAGCATCAACAGACCCAGTCGGGTGGTGGGCAGTTTAAATGCTGTAAGCCAGTCAGTCAGTCACTCTATACTGCCTAGAGACGTGTCCAATAAGGCACTATGAAAGTGTTATTGCTTATTCACTGATCAATAGTCCCTTTTCGTTTTCGAAATCCATATTGGGAGCAAGATAAAATGTTTTTTTCCTGGGCCCAGGATTCTAGCCTGTTTAAGAGCAGGCGGCCCATTAATTTCGCTGTGCTATCCAATAATGATATTGGTCTATAATTTATTGCCAGTGATCTATTCTCTTTTTTAGAAATTGGAATAATAATTGTTTTTTTCCAAGAGGAGGGAGGGCCTACCTAGGCTATAGCATTGAAAACAATCGTAAGAAGTGGGGCCCATAGCTCTGTGTTGGTTAAAAAGAAGTCAATTGGCACCCCATCAGGGCCTGGTGCTCTAGAGTGATTCAATTGATTCAAAGCAGATGTCACCTCCTCCAGTCCAAAGTGTAGATGTACATCCGAACTAATCGTCTGCGGGGCCGATGGCTCTGTGATGGCATTACCTGGCTTATCAAACACTTCACCAAAGTGTGTCACCCAGGCCTCCTCTGAAACATGTGTATCAGTAGTAATCTCTGGATCACCACTAAGGAAAGGGGCGTTAACAATATTCCAGAAATCACTGCTATTCCTTAAATCTGCTGCCTCAGAGAGTTTATCCCAAGCCTCTTCTTTCAGGGACCTGATCCTCTTAGTTCTTGCATCTTTTTAGGCAAGTCGCAATACTTTTACCAATACTCTGTCCCTGGGTTTTACTTTTAGAGCACAGTGGAGATTCCTAAGTGCCTTAGAACAAACATCATCAAACCACCGGAGTGCTAGTGGAGGCTTGGGGGCACAAGGGCGGAATAGGCCCTTATTAATTTCCGCTAAGATTTGGTCAAATGCTGGAATAATCTCAGCTGTCGACAATGAGTGATCTAGGCAAGTAGAAATTTCCTTGCACAGCTTAGCAACAAAGCTAGAAATAAATTTGCCCGTGTCAATCTTCCCCCATTTCAAGACAACACCATTTTTCCTTGTACTCAGAGGTTTTGGGGTGTAATTACCGGGAGTTACATTACCCTTGCTCCAAGGAAAGTGGCAAGAAAATGTATGTTCAAGTTGCCCTGATTTGGCGTCTAATGGGTTTGCTATCACAAGGTTACGGACCATTAGTTGCCTGTTTAATACATTGCCATAAGTAGAGTGATTAAAATGATATATTGGATCCCCTGCATATCAACCAGACCACACACCCCTAAGGCACCTTTATCACAACTATGGGCGTTAAAGTCGCCCAACCAGATAATATCGATAGGTCTGCTGTGAGCTTCCATAAGTTGGAGTATATCTTTCTCTATTGGTTCAATTACCGAGGCCATACTTCCCGTAAAATTATTATTAAAGAAGTTGATTAAAAGCCATTCCCTCCCCGTTTGGCCTTCGATTAGGAGAATTTGGTAATACAGTGAGGTGTCAATAAAGATGATTACCTTGATTCTTACTGTGCTTGCAATTAGGGTTACTAAACCTCCCCTATCGCAACCAGCTCCGGATGGAATAGCGTTAGTCTGATAGGTACAATAGCCATTAATATAGATTGGTGTAATCTCCCAAGTTTCCTGGAAACAAAGAATGTCGTATTTAGATACAAGAGATATCCAAACATTGTTACACTTCTTCTGATTATAACCAGCAATGTTCCAAGAAGCTATACTTAAGGTAGTGTTATCCTCGGTCGCTATTTCTTCCTGTATAGGTAGTGATTTCGAAAGGCCCTGAGATTCAAATGGAAATGTTATAATGGTGGGAAGTCAATTGCTTTCTTCTAACCCACACAATGGTGCATATCTATTACTTGTAATAGTGGCTGTACTACCCCAAGGATTAGAGAGATTAGAAGGTGTAATAGGTCCTTCACAAACATGTGAGCTATGATTCAACCTTCACGGCTTGTAAAAAAAAAACCAAAGACAGAGCAAAAATCAGTGTGTCAAACCTTATAGAGTCTGGTAAATTACCTAATAAATGTTCAACCAAATGATGATCATTAGAATTGATGACTATGCAGTCCCCTTCAATAGATTTCGGTCCACAACCCACCCAAGAAATTCGTCTGGCCATGATGATATGGTTGTACAATTTGGGGCAACCCTTATCAAATCTTGAGAGCCAGTGTAACAACTTGTCCATGAACTGCTCTGATGTTTCCTGCTTAGTTCACAGTAATTCAGGTGTACTAGCAAGCACTAATACATAAGGACAGGCTGCAGGCGGAAGGTCTAGTCTATCACTAGGCACAGATATTCTACTATTCAGGCTCTTTTTGTTCATGGTGGCCACTTTTCCGGTAGATACCCTCACAGGTGCAATGAAGTTGCTATGGGCCTGGCTAGCCACGCCCAATTGGTATTCCGATTCAGGAGTTACAGAAGTGGATGAAATAGGAATGTGATCTCCCAATGTCTCCCTAGGAACGTTGCCATTGCGATTTACGAGGGGTTCCAAAGAGTCAGTGGCAGATTGAACAGGAGGTATAATAGAATAACAGCTCTTGACTCTGGGACAGAAGATTGAGTCGGAGGCGCCGACGGTAATTGTTGACCACATGGGTTACCCTGTACAACTGTTCTATAATCTGTATGCTCCCCAGTTTGGTGTTTATAAAGAGATTTATATTCTCCTCAATTTTTGACAATCTAATTACAATTGGTTGCAAGAGGTTATTTATCATCAGTTCCAGCTTGACGCATAAGGAGTCTTCATACGGGAAGGAAGGTAAAAGTGGGGTAGGAGTAGGTACTTCGAGAACCCCCCGAGGTGACGCCTCTTGTATGTTTTTAGAGACGTTACGGATATTACGGGGTTTCGAAGTTTTAACCTTGCTAACAGATTTGGCCCTCACTCTCTTCCGTTTTCCTGGTGGATTTTGTGGAGGGCTACCATCTGTACTATAAGGGTTAAGATCCCTACGTTGGGCCAATAACCGTGGGGGTAACCTTTGGGTGGGCTGCTTGGTTGTAACTTCCCCACATACAACAACATCCACGTCACCTGGAGTAGTAATAAGGGGTCTTACCTCTTCCAGTGAGAGGTGAAGCTCGGTTATTTTGATCTCCTTTGTAAGGACATCCGCTGCTCTGATCAAAAAAGAATCCAGTGTGTTAATAATTTCCCCTCCTGCTTTAGTTGCCTTTAACCTCCTTTTTGCCATCATCCAATGGAGACGATCGATCACAGTACAGTGCAGGCTTTAGGGGGGTGGCCCAGCCTAGCCTCCTCCAGATGATGACGGGCATGGACTGGCCTGCTCTTGCCCGGGTTTTGCCCGGTCGCGTCCCTGCATGCGTCCCGCACTGTGGGAAGGCAACTTGCTTTTCTAGCGCCTCACAGGAACAAGGGAGGATGGGCAATGGAGTCCCCAGCGGGGCCGATTCAATGGCACAGCTTTCTCCCTCAGAGTCATCGGCAGATACGTGCAAAGTCAATTTGGTGACACCCCCTCGATTACACCATCAGGAGTCCATTGCACTCATTCAAATTATCCAGTTGTGGACTGCAGCATTTCGAGTTTATCCCACACTGGACATGGGAATGGCATCTTTCTCCCAGACACATGTAGATTCCAACATTTCCACAATAGTTAATTCAGTTGGTGCTCTGTCTCTCCGTTTACCTTTGTCAAGGTCTTTTTCTCAGGCTCCTGTTCCCCCTAGCACTAGTTCAGTAATGTATCTGTTCTAAACTAACAATGCATGTGAATATCTGCAAGAAATTCTCAGTTAGCAGAAAAATGAAAGCAGCTTTAGCCTGCATGGTTAAATACAAGCCTATGTTGGACAAGTTATGAATTAACTTCAGTGCTGCACATTTAATATGCGTGTGAACATTAAAACACAAATGAATATAAATTTCTAATGCATTAAGTTTCATGCTACAAGTAATATTCAGTCAATCATCAAGACATTCGATAAGTATGACTGAGAACTACATTTAAATCAAATACATGGTACACTAATGCACATATTACATAAATCCGTTATTGTTTCTAGTAGGATTACTTTCTACATATATGAGAAATATTCTGATCACAGTTTCAAGCCATTAAATGTTATTCATGTGAAGTAGCACACACTTAGGGAAAGTCACATTTCATTTCTACGGTGAGTACATTATCTGCTAAATATGGATGACTCTTTATTAATCACAATTAATTATGGTAAAACATTTAAATGAGTCAGTTTTTCAATCCTATAGTGAAGGCACATCATTAATAATGTAATGTGGAACACGTACCTTAGTTTATTAAACCATATTTGAATTATGTGCTAAGTGCACTTTCCTACAGTGGGTTTCTTAAGTATCTGTGACGTATGAAGGGTGGGCAATCTTTGCGCTGCAGTATTTATTTATTTAGCCATTTATAGAGCGCAAGGTTACACCACCGGTGTGTCCCCGCGCTGAGCAAGACACTGTGGGAGGATACGACAGCGATCCGCGTTTCTCACTGCATAGCCCGTACAGACTGTCAGACCATCTTTATTATGTTTTTGCGAACAGCCAGGTCTTAAGTTGTTTGCGAAAACTGCTTTCGCATGGTTCGGTTCTTAATGCCAGTGGTAAGGTGTTCCATGTTTTAGCTGCGATGTACCTGAAAGAGCGTGCACCCATTCTCGCTCTGCGAATTCTCGGTACAGTTACCAGTGCCTTCCCCCTAGATCTTAGACACTGTCCGGGTGTGTACTGGATTAGTAGTGGGTGAAGGTACCTTGGGCCTCTCTTTGATAGAATGCGGTGACAGAGGCACATTGCCTTGAACACGACTCTCTTTTCCACTGGCAGCCAATGTAGTGCTGTCAGGGCTTTCTTTGTGTTAGCTCTTCTAGGCAGGCTAAGAACTAGGCGTGCCGCCGCATTCTGTACCGTCTGTAGTCTGGATATTCCTGCCTTAGAAGCTCCAAGATATAGTACATTCCCATAATCAATTTGGGAGGTTATCACCGCATGCACTATAGTTTTCCTGGCGTTTGGGGGCAGCAGATCCAGAACTTTCCTTAGGATTTTCATGGCCCGATAGCATTTGCTGGCCACCTTCCGGGTCTGCCCGTCAAATGTTAGTTCGGAGTTGAACCAGATCCCGAGGTTTTTTACCTCCGTTTTTGGTGATGGTTGTTGGTCCAGTGTTTCAGGCCACCATGCTGATGACCATATAGTCGGCACCTTGCCTACCACCATTACTTCTGTCTTGCTTCCATTCAACTTGAGGCAGTGGTCCGACATCCAGTCAGCCACCTCTTCCAGGCATTTGGAAAACCGAATAGCTGCCTGTTCCTTGTCTTGTGACAGCATCACAATTAGCTGCGTGTCGTCAGCATAGGAAACTATAGACACCTCATGTTTTTCCACTAGCTCAGCCAGTGGTCCCACATATAAGTTAAATAGGGTGGGGCTCAGAATCGATCCCTGTGGGACCCCTTGTGGCAAGGGGATACTCTTGGATAAATATGGCCGTTGTGTGACTTGGAAGCTCTGTGTGGAGAGGAACGAAGTCAGCCAACACAGAGCTTTTTGCCTGAAGCCACAGGCCTCTAATCTTTGGAGGAGTATCTTATGTGAAACGGTGTCAAACGCCGCACTTAGGTCCAACAGGATCAAGGCGGCTGTCTGCCCTTCATCTGCGAATTTTCTCAGCGTTTCAGTGGCCATAAGGAGTGCTGTCTCAGTTGAGTGGTCCGTTCTGAAACCTGATTGCGAAGGGTGGAACAGATCATTCCTATTGGTATGGTCTACCAATTGTTTATTGACCGTTTTCTCAGCGATTTTGGCCACGAACGGCAGCAGTGAGATAGGGCGTAGATTCTCTAATACAGTTATCTCTATTGACTGTTTCTTTTTTAGAGGGCGAACAATTGCTTGTTTCCATTTGGTAGGGACCATGCCATTCTGGAAGGAGCAAGAGATTAGCTCAGAGATATACGGCATGATCAGTTCGGCTCCCTCCATTACTCTGTCCGGACGTGCAGGGTCTAACGGGGAGCTGGATTTTATCCCTTTTGCTGTGGCTATGAGTTCTTCTAACTCCTGGATCTTAAATTCATCTAGCTTACTCCAGCGAAATTCGTCTGATTTTTATGTTTCAGGCTTGTCCCTTGTCGTGCTTCTATTGGAAAGCTCTCGTAGATTTTTGTCACTTTGTCAGCAAAAACTCTGCCACTTTATTACAGCTCTCTACTGAGGTGGGTGCCTCATTTTTGTTTTCGTTTGTTTTGAGGGACTTTAATATAGCGAACATTTCTTTGGGGGAGTTACTCGCCCTATCAATTTTGTCTGTATAGAAATTGCATCTTATTTTCCTGATTAGTGCGTGATATTGTTTTAGTTCTTTTTTGTAGTTATCTTTAGCCTTACTACAGTATTCTTTCCTCCATGCTCGCTCGGACTTCTTACACTTTTTTTTGGCATTCCTCAGTTCGTCGTTGAACCATGGAGCTGAGGCGTTTTGTCTTTTAGGAGACCTTGTGCTCCACGGTGCTATTTCATCTAGGGCCTCCGTAATCCAAGTTTCAAATTGCTTGTTGGCTACATTTATGTCTTTAATTAATGTGGGTTTATTTTCCATCAAAGCCTGGTTGAACGTAATAGAGTTAAAATTATTCCACTGCCTTCTCGTGATTTTCTCAGAAATTCGCTCCACCTTCCTTCTGTGCAACGGTACAGTGAAAGGGACTAGGTAATGGTCTGACCATGGGATGGGCCATGGAATTCCCACCTCTATCTCTGAGGAGTTGGAGAAAATTGGGTCTAAAATATGGCCCCCTTGGTGAGTTTGTGTCTCAACTTTCTGCGCTAGGTTCAGCGTCAGTAGATCTTTGCATAGTGTGTAGGCTTCTTTGTTCAGCTTGTTATCAAAGTGTATGTTAAGATCGCCTAGCACAATAAAGTTATTGTACCGGAGGGCTGGGTGTACTACTTTCTCCTCCAGGCTTGCTATAAATTGCGTTGCTGGCCCTGGTGGACGGTATATTAGAAAGCCTGCTATGGTGTTGTCTTCTGCTGCTTCTATTGTGAATAAAAGTGCCTCACAGTTCTCTAGGTTCGCTTGTTTAAGCTCACACTTTATTGTGGCTTTATGAATTATCGCAATTCCACCCCCTAGTCTGCCTGCTCGATCCTGCCTTACTAACCTATATTCGTTTGTTATTGCGTCTAAAACATCTGGGGTGGAGCTCTCATTAAGCCATGTCTCAGTCAAAAACAGTACATCCAGTGTTCTTTCTCTTAGTAGGTCTTGGATTTCGTGTTTGTATTTAGCCAGTGATCTACAGTTTAGTTGGGCTAAATGTAGTTTGCCCTCATTGTTCTTGACGTGGGTTTTATGCGTCAAGGTCTTATTACAGTGGCTACATTTAGGGGTCTTACTGTCAATGTTTATATTATGTTTGCATCTTGTATCCAAGGGGCGTGATAGTCTCAGTAGCTCATCTGCTGAGTATTTGATCCTTCCTTGTGCCCCAGAAAGGCCAGGGGTCCTGGCCCCTGGGCCCGGTCAGGCGCGGACGGGCGCAGACGGGCTTGCCTTTGGCGCGCCTTCAGCGAGCCAGCGGCGCGCCCGCTGCGCGCGTCCCCTGCGCGGCCGTATGCACATTGGTCTTTTGTGGGTAGCGGGCGGGAAGTTCCTCCTCCGCCTCCCTGACCGGAAGTGATGTGCTCGGCAGGGTCAGCCACGCCAGCCAGTAGCCCAAAGAACCTTCTTCTCCAGAGTTTAGGACTGACCTAATGATGTTTCTTCTCTCCTCAAATGACTCACTTGCCTCCATGCCCACTTCTAGATAGCATCAACAGATCCAGTCGGGTGGTGGGCAGTTTAAATGCTGTAAGTCAGTCAGTCAGTCACTCTAAACTGCCTAGAGACGTGTCCAATAAGGCACTATGTAAGTGTTATTGCTCATTCATGCTTCTATTCATTCATCCATTCATTAATTACACAACAATAACTTCGATTAAGCTGAAGTAGTAGTATTTTATAATAGAATCAAACTACATCACTCAGAAGAGCACATTGTCCAGGTATTCATTTGTTCAAATATCTCACTGCTTATATTTATGCAGAACCTGACTGTGATTCCTTCTGAAGCCTGGCTGTGCTGGGAGTGGGGTTGTACAGCAGGTTTGATAGGTTAAAAGTGAAAAAAGGAAATGGTCCGAACACAATGGATGTTGAACATCATTTGTTTCTATATTATATGTAAAGACAAAGTTCAACATGTGGCCAATTTATTATGTTGGGGAAACACTACGGGCCCGATTCACAAAGGTAAACGGAGATAAAAGTCTAACATTACGACTTTCGGTTTTCACAAAGGGCATTTACGAATAGTAAAGTTAGACTTTTGTCTCAGTTTAACTTAAGTTTTTTCTCAGTTAGACTTAAGACCAGAACTTCAGTTTAATTTATTGCGTCAAAAACAATGGGAGTTGCTTGGGAACACCCACGCAACGCCCGTAGAACGCCTACCCAGAGCCGAGTAACGCATGCAGCGATTTGCGCTGCGTTTCATTACTCCATATTTTTAGGGCCACGCAAAGTGGCTTTGCGCGGCTTCAAAAATATGACTTAAGGTTTGCGTCACTCTTGCACCACATTCTGTGGTGCAAGAGAGACGCAAACCAGGTCATAAATATGGCCCTAAGTTTTAGTTAGACCCATTATATTGGCAATGTGTTTTAGTTAGTAGAGCATGGGTTCGCATAGCATGCTTTTTGGATGACTGAGTACTAAGGAGGCCTACTTATAAGTGAGAGCTGGTTCCTATAGGAGAGTTGGCCTTTCGTATAGCCTTGTGACTGAGCAGGGGCTTTGCCATTTTTGCATGTAGATCAAGGGAGGTGCTTAGGAGAAGAATAAATGCTTAACCACCTGCAAGATATAAAGGAGCAATTGTGAATCTTTGTTGCCATGTACAGTTGGGTATTGATGATGTCATTAGTGTGGCAGTCCATCAGAAGAGATTTCAAATCAGTGAATTAGGGATTGTTCTCTGTGGTTGGACTCTCTTTCTCCAATTGGCTCTGCTCCTACACAGCAGCATCATAAATGTGCATGTGCAAGGTGGGGGTCCTTCGTGATAAGCAGACTTCCAGCATCATCACAGAGATGATGCACAGCATTCTGCCTCTTTGGGCCGGTGCTTAGGAACACAGCCATTTATGTCTTTTATTTGGGATTATAGCATTGGCAATCATGGATGTGCAGTCCAGAGCTTGAACATAATGTAGTTGAGATTCTGTATTTGCTCAGATATAATGCGTTATTGTTTCATTCACTTGTCTTAATTCTTGCTGGCATTTTGCTTTGTTCATACCAAAATGTTTTATTTGCCGCTTCACTAAGTAGTTGTTTTTTCCTATGTCCAATCACTTTCTGGATATTTGTTTACAGGTGAGTGGCTCTGATAAATGTGTTTTTACCATGATATGCATTTTTTAGTTTCCAAAGTTTGGACCTCATTTACAAGCCCACCGGTGCGCCACCGGTGAGTCACTTTTTTTTAACGCACCAGCGGTGTAATGGGCTTGCCCATATTTACAAGGGCACATAAAGTTACCCTGCCTGACTTTTCATGGCCTTGTAAATATGGGCCCCTGTTACGCGTTACAGCACCCATGGAACCTGACACATTCCCAGATTTACAAGGTTTTGTAAAGCTGGAATGCGTCAGAATCCTATGCCTCCCCTGGGTAGGCATAGGAGTGGCGCAACAAGGAGAAATACTTTTATTTCTCCTTGTTTTTTCCTCTTTCTATGCGTGCTGCATTCTGCAACACACATAGAAAGAAGAAAATGCCATCAATTATTCTTTTTGTGTAGGAAGGTGTTCCTTCTTGCACAAACACAATCAACCTTGCAACGCAGGCACCGTTGCAACATGAGGCAAGGGTGCCTATGCTGGCGCATGGCACCCAATTGTGTGCAAGTGCAGGGGAAAGCACAAAGATGCATCATATTGTTCGTAACACAACGCATCCCTGTGCTTCTAAAATGATGCAGCTCAGTGCAGCAAAATGGCTTGCTCCACCGTGCTGCGCCATTTTCTAGTAAATGAGGCCTCGTGTTTGTGCAAGTGGTGAGTTTCATTTTTCTCGATTGCACTGAGCATGATTACACAAACGTTTTGGTAATCACAATACATAGCTTCGTGTTTTTTTTGTGGAGACTGTCTTCGCCAGTCACTGCCGTACTTGTTCAATATTGTATTTGCATTCATTCCAAGACTTAACATGTTTTCTTGTCTATGTCCCAACCATAGACACGTTTCTGTGATTATGACATAGCATGATTGGACTTTTGAAGTTTAATTCCATTATATGTAAGAACAAGGTTCTCAAGTTCTACCTTTCTGTAATTGTAGCAGCATACATATGCACAATGGACAAAAAGAGAGCAAATCTTTTTTAGAATGAATGACACTACAAGCTTGTTGGGTCTTCAGGCAATGTCACTTTGTTGAACGACGGTAAACAAAAAGTGATTACAAAATCAGTTTAATTTGTGCAGGTGATTGCAGTTAGTGGGCTCAAGCAATTATTTTTGGGGAATGCAACACATTTATCATCAGCAAACTCAAGCCAATTAAACTTGAGAGGGCAGTCTGCCAGGTCAGCGGAGCCTCTGACCACCTCTCCGGCAGTGGAGGATTGCTCACAATATTGTGACATGGGTGTAGCTTGAGGATGGGTGTTTGGGAAGTGACACCCCCTAAGCAAAGTATTCTTGGCTTTGTAATTGGGTCTGGGGGGCCCAAGTTAGGTCTGTCAAGTCTTTGTTGTTTTTTCTCGCCATTCTCGTTTCTCTAAGAGGTTTTAGCTTGTTATTTTTTTTATCAGGAACTTAAATATATATAGTGACCGGTTTACCAAAAAAGTAGTAAATCTGCACCCAAGTAGTATTTCAATGGGTGCAAATGTGCTACTTTTTAGAACTCACAAACATTGGCAGCAGTAGGCTTGGGAAGCTATGCCAATCTCACATTTTCAGGCATATTACTGGCAATTAAACACCCAAAAGGTGATGTGAAGAATGCTTGCAAATAGTTTAACCACTAGCAATTGCATTCCAACCCCATCGTTTTTCGCCACCTGTGCCACTCTAGTCAGAGTCCAACCTAGCGCAAATCAGTATTGTCCCTGTTGCTCTTGGGAGCAGTCCACCCTGAACCTTAGTCATCTCATCCCTCCAGCCTGTGGCCCTTAACTTTTTTGTTGAGAAATTCACACTCCCTGAATCTCACTGACTAAACTGCTCCCCTGTGTTGTTAGATAGCCTCCTGCCTGGCGCGGACTTCACTGATCACTGGTTTTGTGGTCGGCGGCAGCTCCTCCGCCAAGGCGGAGGAGCGTTGCCCCACTGCTTTTTTGCAGACACAAAGGGAAAATAAAATGATAATAACGTGTTATTATCATTTTATTTTCTCCTACTTCCGCCCGCTTTGCGTTAGGGGGCGGGGGCAGGAAAGGAGTGGTAGCACCCGCCTAAAGTGCGCAGTGACTGCTTGGCCAGTATATGCTATGGTACATGCCTTTCGGGGGCACATTCTCAATGCAAACTGCATTACAGCCTACATGGAGAACATGCAGAGGCCCCCAGTCAGCGTCTGAGCGCCGAAACACGGCGCTCAGACCAATCACAATGCTGCTAAGGCAGCGTTGTGATTGGCTGACTGGTCACCTGGGTGTGCTTCCGGTAAGGCAGAGCGAGGGAGGACTACGGAGGCGAGTAAGCGGCGAGAAGTTAAGTTTTAATTTTATTTTTTTTATTCCCACTACCCCTGCGTCCTCACTCCCTCCCGTCCCGCCCCCAAACTTCCGCGTCCTGCCCCCTCCCGCCCCGCCCTCCTACCAGTGCCAGAGTTTGCTGAGTGACACTATGTTGATTTGACCCCACACACAATCTTTTTGTTTTTGAAAAACAAACTTCTAAACTGAGAGTTTGACTGTGAAACAGAATAAAACAATGGATGAGGCGAGTTTTCTCTTTCAGAACAGGGGTCATTGTTTGCCCAGGACGGGACTAAAAGGAAGATAGTAAAACAGAGAGAAATGGATAATGCAGGCATAAAAAATAGCCTTAAAGGATGACATAAAGAGACCAAAAGTGTAGCGTGGTGGAAGAAAGGTGTATGTGGTGGAGTCAAGACTATGCCGTCATGCTATTCAGTAACCCCGGCATTTAGCAGCAATGTTTATTTTTTGGGGGGGCAAATAGGGAACTGAATTGAACGAACTCAATGGGTACCATTTTTTCATAATGTAGCTTCATGCATTTAGTCTCATGGTGTTTTTAAATGAGGCCAAACTATTATTGAGTTTGTTTAGATATATGGCCAGCTATTGGAATTGATGTCCAATAGTCACATATTCACCACGTTTTTTATAATTTTATTTTCAGGAACACATTGTCATAACCATAAGTAAATAAGAGCGTCCTGTACAAAAGATGGTGAAAGGAGAGGCTAGTTCTCATTATGTTGTAACAGGCACTAACTTCGACTTTGAAGAGAGTAGGTAAAGCATCCAGCCATGACTCCCCCCCGCACCCCACCACCAAGGTTTGTCGAATAAAGAGCTTATTTCCTTGGGCATGTTTGGTGTTTGTTAGAATAAAGAAGTGATTAAAAGACGAATTACCTCCATTCCCTCGAGCACATGAAACCTTTCCCACAGAAGACGTCCATCTATCTGCTTGAAGGCCGCTTTGAAATCGATGAATGCAGCACAGAAAGATGCTGCTTTTTCACTGAGCAAAGTTTGGAGCTACAAAGGGAAACAATGGCCCGCGGGCCGCAACCCCTTATTAATACCCGTTTCACACTCTGAAAGATTGTGAGGCCCATGTAATCAATTCATAATGTGCTGAAAAAGATGTGCACCGGGCATTTCTGGGGAAGGCTCCAAATGATGTCGAGCGGACTATTATCCTCCTAATTACAGCAACAATGGCGGCCGCTTGCATTGACTACCTTGATGGAGTAAAGTCAAAGATCTGTAAATATACAAAGCCTGACAAATTAGGGTTCATTTAAATGTCATGGCAGGCAGTGAGGGCTGGCTCCCAATTAAAGGGTGACCACAGTAGGGAACACACTTGTTGCAAGGGACACATTCTATTTCAGCTCAGTCTATGATCTCTGAGTTGTGCAAGGCACAGAGCGCTACTCAATACCCGAAAACAAAAAAAATAGTTATAAACAGGCAAAGACCCGAAGCATGTAGCAAAGATGCAAAGTCCTACAGACGTCGAGATATTATATGGTCATACTTACACTGCTGGCGGCTGTTTCACATGCCATGCTAGAAATTAATTATCATTGCTTTAAAAGTATGCATTTCCTATACTTTTATTAAATTGAATCTTATTTCTCCTCATTCTTCACAGATCTTTACATAAACAGCAGGTCCCAATGCATAGTGTTATTATACAAGCAGCAGTGACATCATTCCTGTGAATCTCAACCAATGGGAAGCCGTAATTGATTTACTTGTACAATAGTATAATAAATGCCAAGTTAATTTGATTATTGTGCAACAATGCCATATTAAGGTTCTGGTGACCTTTGGCAACACCTAAATCATATGTTTGGATTTTTTTGGCCAAGGACGGGCTCATCATCGAGATGCAGGTTGAGTGCCACATGCCCAGGGAGTAAGGGGCCCATACACAGACCACCGAGAGAGACTCACTTAGCAAAAAGTGATAGAGGAAAATGCACAAACCACTTGTAATTAAAGGCACAATGTACTCAGCTACCCATAATAGGCGCTTCATAAGTACCTGTGAAACGGCATGTGTGACTCCGACGTTGAGGTTACAATGCAGATTTCACAGGAAAAGGCCTTTTTGGCGCCTATAACCTTGGCCCTTTCTAAGCAATTTTCACCAATGTTTCCAGATAATGTGCTTTGGTCACTTTCTTCTCATGTTTAGTGAAGGATGGAAAACCTAAAGGGGTTCCTAAGGTGCATTTTCCCATTGTTTTTGTTTTTCTATAGTTTATCTTCAATGTTTTCAAGTTGTTACACTCTTGCAGGGGATATAGTTGCCATTATTAACCATTTTGGGTACTTGAAAAAGTACTAGGTTGTCTCCTTATGCTAAATGCGTGATTGGTACCTGGAGTAACTTAGGGGCATCTCATTACTGTCCTCCAATGCCGGTGTCAAATATGTGATGTAGAGGGAAAAAAGCAGGAGCCTAAGACATAATCTTGCTTAAGTCTTAATTTTCGGAGTTAGATTTCACCCGTCAGATAATTTTACTTGTATCCATGTATCTATATGTAAATCTATTAATAGTTGGAGCAAAGTTCTATCTATTCCCCATTTCAATAACTTAGTCCACAGCATTTCTCTGCCAACTTTGGAGAAGTTGTTATAACAGATAATTTCCTTTGTTTTTTATTGTTCTTTTTGCTGTGGCGGCTATAGCAATGATATTAACAAGTTTAGAGTACCCAGGTCTAAAACCCATTTGGTGGAATTGTATTATGTTTTCTTCATCGATCCAACTAGCCAGAAAAGGTGGAATGTATTTGGCAAACATTTTCTCTTACGTGTCTTGTAGGGTAATTAATCAATAATTACTTATGATCTTGAGCCACATTTGTGTCTTGGTGACAAAATTGATCCTTTCCATGATGGTAAGATTTACTTATTAAGATCACCAAATTAAATACCGTTGTTAATCGGCTGCCCAACTTTGCTGTGTCCTCTCTTATGAGTGCTGAGGTAATTCACGTGGGCCCAGGTCAGTGAGGTGTCTTATAACTTTTTATTAGTGTCACAGTTTTTTCATTAAAAAAACTGTCTAGTGTTTGTGTGGAGTCTACTTTGATTGGGATATCATCCTCTTTTCTATAAAGTTTACCATCACCAGTTTGGAATGAAGTTGTCACCACTTTGTTTATTAAAGACCTTGGTTTATTAAAGACCAGAATTTGTGCGTATTTTTTCTTCCTCATTGCTTTAAAAAAATGTTTTTGAGTGTATTAAACTTGTTTTTAGTTTGGAGTATACAGCATCAGTACACAATTTTATCACATGCAAGCACATCGTGCGGGAATGATGTCAAGCAAAGTACAATACACAGAATTAGGTCCCCCCCCTGGAGCTACAGTGCCATCAGGACAGTCCGGTCCGGGTCCCAAAGGGCAGGATGAAGTACATTTAAAGATGTCGGAAGCGCAGTACTGCTCTGATAAGATAAACAGTTGATAATGTCACATAAACTAGAAACCAAACATATAAGAAAAAGGAAAAAAGAAACAAGCAGCAGTTGGCAGAGGCAATGTGACCTAAGCATCTCTAAGAAACACAGATATGTTCAGCATATGGCAGAGACCATCCCACTACTCCCACTGGATGGACCCATAGTGTATTGTGTAACAAGTGAACAAGGCCATATCATGTGGCAGGTATTCCTATCTATAGCAAACTAATACCACGGATTCATCAGGATACCAACCGCCACTGTCATGCTTTCATGAAGACCATCGCTCTTCCTCGGGTGGGGGAGGGGCTCCAGTCATCCAGTCCGACCAATTTTGGTCCTCTAGGGTCAGCCAGCTATTCACGACACACACATCCATCCGTCTCCTCAATCTGGCGATTATTAATCGGACAGGGTATCAGGCATCGTCTGCAAATGTATCCCGGTGTTCCCTGTCTTCTTATTGCTTCTTTAAGTTCTATCCACTTGGCTTGCTGGTTTGGCCTTCTAAAGGCATACATTTCGGTTCTAAGGGGACTATTACGATGGCGGTTGGATGACCGCCGCCCGGCCGGCGATGGCAACCGCCGGACCTACGGCGGACATCCGCCGCGATCGCAAGCCAGAAAACCGCTGGTCAGATTAGGATGGCAGTGGTGACTGCGGCGGTGGGAAAGTACGACCGCCGCTTTTCCGCCAGTTGCCATCCGCACTCCTGCCCTGCGGACGGAGAAGGACCGGGATAATGGTGGCGGTGCCGATCTGGCTCCGCCGGCACGATTATGATGCCGTCGGTAGCCAGCCTTTCCTCAGCGGTCAAACCGCCATGGAAAGACAGGCGGTGAATGTCTTCTGGGGGCCCGTTGTGGGCCCCCAATGTGTTGGGGTGGGGGGGTGCACTGGGGGGGTACCCATGGTCCCCCCTACATTTCCCTGTACCAGGTGGCAGGCACTGTGCAGTGCCTGCCACGCAGTGCTGGGAAATGCAGGACATGCTCCTTTTGACATCGCAGCGGTGCTGCGTGCATCAGCAACCACCGCAATGTTAAAGCCCGCGATCCGACCGCAGCGGTCAGATTTCGAGCAAGGAACATCGCAATACGACCGGCGGCTATGTCGCGGGCCTTGCGGGCGGTCTTTTCCCGTTACCATGGCGGTCGGGGAGGTTTTCCGACCACCATCGTAATAGGCCCCTAAGTTTTCATTTTAACTGGTTAATTTCTTAATCCCTTTCTACTAATCTTGGAAATTTAAAAATTGGTCTTAATTTCTTCCTGTGAATGGCTTTTAGTATCTGTATTTTTTTTCCAATTTTGAAACCAGTAAAGGATATCTTTCCTTTTGACTTTATATTTGATTCTGGAAAACTAAATATGTTATGAAATAATGTTATGTAATAATGTTTTCATGTGTGCATCACATTGTTAACTAAAATGTTCAGATCCTATTTTGGTTTGGTTATAAAGTCTTGGTCCCACAGTTTTTAAACTTCGCTATTATATTCACAGTTCCATGTAATTTTCTTATTTGAATTTATTGTAGCTAATTGTATCATGTTTTCTGACTTCAACCAAAATGTGTCTTTTTTAGGCTTCTATGTTGAGGATGATAATCATTTTCTAGTCTGTGCACTATATTATATGCATTACATTTATTAAATTCTGACTCGTTAAGACATGTGCAATGGATAAGTGATTTCCTTCCTATTCGGAAACATGTGTAGTAAGCAAGACTGTCGTCTTTGAGTCTCCCAATTAAGTGATGGAAGCAAAGATCATAAAGCATAATTGAGATATGTTTGTCCACAGACTTTTGCCCCCTTTTGTCATACACTGAAAATGGTAAGGAATAGAAATCATCTAACTAGTCTTTCAAGTTCCAGCACATCAATATATTTACTACTTTTGCCTTAAAATCACCTGTTGTTATTATCGTTGATGAATAGTTTTCTCCTTTTAGTGCTTCTACTTCATTTAGCAGTAGAGTAATCCTTATTTTGTCTTTAGTAATTTGAGGGGGAAAATTAATATTTATTATTGTCTAGATGGTCTTATCTATTATTTGGCGGGTCAGTGCCAGACTTTTTCATGAGTTTGTTAGTTGATTTGTATCACATAGGTCTATCTTGTTAATAATTAAAGTTAAAATGCTTGGTCTTCCATTTTTATTTTTCAAGGCTTGGATTTAAAATGCTGTATAATTTTGTAAATAGTTGCTATCGGTACACCATGTTTCTGAAAACATGTTATTTAATAGTTTAAAATTTGTATTTATCCTATACTACTTAGCTTTGACTGTCTTTCTAGACCTGTGATGCTCCAGGAACTGATCCAAACATTGTCTAGGAATCTATTGTTCTAGAAAGTACTTTTATGAAGGCCACTATTGCAAACTGTTCTGTTTTACTTCGTCACTCTGTGTTGGAGTTGTCAGTCAGTGTTTGGTACTTCTGATAAGGGGATGTATATTTGTCTTGAACTTTCTGTGTCTTTATTAGCACAATTTTTAAATTACTGCTTTCATTTGTTCCAAGCATGTCTGTATGCTGCACATATTCCCATGGAGCAACAATCAAATACTATAAAGAGTTTTACTGTCCAATTTCAATTTTTAAGATGTAAGGGAATTTTGTTTTTACTACTGTTCTTACATTAACTCCCCAGTTTTCCAGTTCTTATCACCTGGACCAAATTTTGTCCAGCCATACATTATTGTCCATGTGATTTCTTTTCCTGTGCTGTGGTCTAGAATAAACTCTATGGTAATTAGATCCTATGATTTTATCTCCCCCAATTCCTCAAAAGAGTAGAGCAGTTTTAAAATATTCAGCCGATTTGTGACATCATAGTGGCCTTCAGAGTGTTAGGTAGAGCAAAAATCCATTGGTCTATATATGTGTCATTGTCTTCATTATTTATTTCTTATTTGGTACAAGCACATTAAAGTGAGGCCTATTCTTTATAAAAAGTACTTTGTTAGGGATGTAATCTGGCCTACTGATTGTCAGTATGTCACCCTCAAGTGTTTTACCATTATCACTTTTACATATTTTGTGTGTCAGGGGTATAGAAATTCCCCCACCATTTGGTTCTAGTGTTTAATTCTTTTTTATTGAACACTTGGTGATGAATGAAGTGATTTTAAAATTGTTGAAATTCCTTTCACTACTCCCACTAGCATGAAATTATTCTTTAGATCTTACAATTTTGCTTCTAAATATGATTCTTCCTCTTATCAAGTTTTTTCTTGATCTTTGAGGTTTGTAATTTAAGGTTTTAATAGGTTTTCAGTATCGCTACCTTCTGTCTTTGTTTCTTCATTTGTCAATGGTACTGTGCCCATGTTTAAGCTCTCTGCCACAAGCTTCTTTTCTTTGTTCACACTTGCATTATTTTCTTCAAAAATTTAGTACAAGACATTCTTGTTTTGTAATGTTCACTTTGTTTTCCCTGACTAGCTTCCTGTATAATTTCTTCTACTTTTTTTTAGCATATGTTTACTTAGGCATGGCTGAAAACCAAATTCGTGTTTCCAAAATGTCACAGTTTCAGTAATGGTCAGCACTGTGTTTTTTTGCTTTTGATCTTACTTCAGTGTTTAAATATATTTTAGAATTGTCATTTTCTATTTCACTAACTGTGTTAAATATACTAAAGTAGGAATTTAATTCTATTCAGTCTAGGACTACATGCTGTTACTAGTATGTTAGTCAGAAGTCTGCATGCTCTTTAGTGTTTATCATCTGTGTATGATTCATTTGTTTGATAACTGTTGTTGCTCTATTTTTCTGACCTGGTTTTCATTGTAAATTCCATCAGTAGTTAATTCTGGTTAATAAAAGTGTTCATACACAGCATCATCTAGGGTCTAGAAGCAAATGTTTCTATGAAGATACCTGATATTATTACTTGATTATTGTCCCCTCATATGGCTTTTAGTTCCTTCGCAATATTTTGTAATAGCATTACCTGGTTAGTTAAAATATTCAACTGGGCAATGATACTGTCTGAAATCTTTGTTAATTTAATCCTTATTGCCCCCATTGCTGCTAATACTGGATAAGTTGGTTGTGCTTCATCAGACTCTGTGACCTAGTCAGATCCTTCTGAGGATTGTACTTCTGAATATCGAGGCTATGAACATCGCGGTAGAAGAATACCATGGAGAAAATATTGATGACTAAAATATCAAAAAGTAAGTGCTTTTCGAGGAAGTATAGATTTACTATTCCATACTCCACATCTACATAGGTTGAAGATATATATTGTCAAGATATATATGTGGACTTAGGTCTAGAAAATATGTACCTATTTACCTTTCGAAATTTTGGATATTATATTTTGCCCTCAGAATTTGACTCCCTCAATATTCTGGCTTTGATATTAAGGGTGCACACCCCTTCAGAGGATAAATTGTCTGATATTTTATTAGTTTAAGTTGTTGATCACATATCATTCTAGCACTGTTGTTACTTCTTTAAGTAGCAAAGGGCCATCAAAACTGTTGTTTAAAGTGCTGACATTCAGGTTGTCATCATTCATTATAACTTTAATTTCCGTCCCATACAATCATAGTCAGATTCAGGAGGGTTTACTATATTATCAGCAGTGAAATTAGTTGCTGTAGATTTTGTAAGAGAGTTGTTTATCTGCACAGTTATTGTAATTTGGTTGGTCGTCTTTAAATCTCAAGTAAACCCCTTTTTTAGTGTTCATTGTTGGAGAACACTGCAGCGGAATTTGTTGCCTCAATTCCTTGTTTTTTATAATGCCCATACTCAACTGTTCAGAAATCTCTTTTCTTACTGCTCCTGTGTCATTCTGCGTTGAACTACTACTGGTTTTGTCTGTGTTAGTCTCCCCTGCAGAGCATGCTTGTGGGTTATTTACAGACAACATCTTCTGTGACATTGTTATCATCTTATCCCTTCAAAGAATTGCCTGTGTTTGTTTTAGCATGGATAGTGGGAGGGAAGGGGAAAGTGTCAGATGCTACAACCACTACTACAGAGTCAGCACAAGATAAATTAAATGTGCACACACTGTAATCAAGGCTTGCAGGAATGCAAAAGCATCTTTTTAATAATTGTTGGGACATAGGGGCCGATTCCGATTCGGGCCGGAAATCTCTCCGACCGAGCCGGACCCGGAGAGATTTCTGACCGAATCGGACTCTAGCAGTCCGACCGAACGAGTACGATGCGCACGTATGCTATCGGACTCGATTCGGTCGGACTCCCATTGAAGTCAATGGGAGCCAGTCGTACGACGCGTACACGGGCTCCCATTGACTCAATGGGCACGACGTGAACAAGGGCGCCCCCTACAGCGTGTGCGCGTCGATGCGGGTCGCGCCGTACATGCATGTGTAGGGGGGACCCATGTGTCCCCCCTGTGTGCGACTCGCGCGGCTACGCGTACAGGGGGGTCCGACACGAACCCCCAAAGTACGGCTCCGACTGCTCTTTGGAGCCGGAGTGCGCGGCTCGGTCGGACTGCTCGCGGCGCGCATCGTACTTACCCGGCCGGGGAACGTCTCCATTGCGCGGTGCGAGTCGAGTCCGAGCGAGTCGGTCGGTGCGGTTAGACCCGGGAACGAGTCGGTCGGAGCGGTCGGGACGCCCGGACGAGTCGGTCGGCGATTTCGCATCGTACTCGCTCGCCCGGACGCGCGTATGAATCGGTCGGGAAATAGGGCTCCGAATCGGATCCGGTTAAGCCGAATCTGATTCGGAGCCCTACCGGCCGAGATCGGAATCGGCCCCTAAGTTGGGGTTTTTACAACAAAATGTCTTCTACTGGTCACTCTGGTTTTCACCAAAATCTGCCCAATCCTCTTTTGAGGCCCCTCCTAACGGCAACCCCAAGCTGTAGCCCCATGTAAACAGGGGGCAGTATCCTCAGATTATCCTCAGTTAATTCAACAGTGAGCGAAGGATGGTGTGCTGGCTCCACTCGAACCCTGAGCGTGGACCACAAACTGCACCGGGCCACATTCGCTCCTGGTCCTATTCCACCCTCTCTGCCCAAGCTCTAAACATTTAACCCCTGCTACCAGCTCACAGCCCTGCACTTACTCTGACAACTACCTGTTGGTGAGTGCTATGCAGAAATCCTATTATGATGTCGACGGTCGGACCGCAGCGGTCTGGGGGACAGAACGCCAACTCTGACAGGCTCAAGGAGCTCGTCGGGCGGTGGCCGGGCACTAATCCCTGCAATAAGGGCTGCCTGCGCAGGCACTGCCGTAGGGATTAGGATGTCCATTTTCCACAGCTTCTTCATGGTGGTGTCACCGCCATGAAAAGGCTGTAGGAAAGGGATTTTGGGGGTCCCAGGCCGGGCCCTTGTGCCCCGTGAGCCACTGCTACGTGTCCAGGAAACATCCATGCACCGTGTGCCAGGCACCGTATGGTGCCTGGCACACGGTGCATGGATGTTTGAAAACATGCCTTTTCTTCTTTGGCTTGTGTTGCGCCCCATTTCAGGGCCAACCACTTGTCGGGGGGTCTCATTCTTGCTGCGATGGTGGTTTGATGTTTGTCCAACCGCTATCATAATGAGGCCCACAGTGTTGGTTATTAATTATATATATTAATAAATTATAAATTAATAATACTTTTTATAAGCATTTTTCATTTATTGAACGTTTAGAATTTTTGATAAAAAGAATATTAAAATTAAATGTTTTATAAATTCCATTCTATTATGCATTTTAATACAAATTGCTCGGTATTTGTGATTTTTTCAAATTTATATTTAGTTTGCTTGTAATAATATTTTAGTTTATAGTCTTTATTAGTAAGTATAATATCACAGATATTTTTTGTATTTTTTAGGGTGAATAGTATATGTCATATTTTTATTGTTTTATAATTATATATATTTATTTCATTTTGGGGTAAAAAGAATATATGCTGCCTCAATTAGGTTAAATCAACTATAAAATAGTTTGAAATAGTAAATTAGCTTGTTTTAATATGTAACACCTTCCCCAAAATGATTTAGATTTTAGTTAGAATAGTAATGTTGACCCCTTCAGTGTCCAACACATTCTCCAAAGTGGATTATATTGGAGTGGGAATGGTAATTATGACCCCTTTAATGTCCACCACATTCCCCAAAATGGATTTAATTGGAATTGGAATAGTAATTCTCACCCCTTAAGTGTCCAAAACGTTTCCCAAAGTGGTTTAGATTGGAGGGAGAATAGTAACACTGGAACAATGCCTTGCCCAAAATAGTTTATATTGGAGGGGGAAAGTTAATTTGACGTCTTTAGTTTAGTTTCCAACATCCTTCCCAAAGTGGTTTAGATTGGAGAGGGAATAGTAATTTTGATCCCTTCAATGTCCAACATATTCCTCAAAGTGGTTTAGATTTGAGTTGGAATAGTATTTGACCACTCAGTGTCGAATACATTCAACCAAATTATTTAGATTTGATTTGAGTAGTAAATTTGATCCCTTCAGGGTCCAACGTTTTCCCCAATGTGGTTTAGATTGGAGTGAGAATGTTAAATCTGATGACTTCAGTGTCCATCAGTTTCTGCAAAGTGGTTTAGATTGGAGTGGGAATAGTAAATCTGGCTCATTCAATGTCTACAACATTCCTGAAAATGGTTCAAACTGGAGTTTGGAATAGTAAATGTGACACCTTTAATTTTTAACACTTAATCTAGTGTAGTTAAGTTTGGTGTGGAAATAGTATATATTATCTTTTTAATGTCCACCGTGTTCCCAAACACGGTGTTGGTCGGTCCCCCCGACTGCTGCCTCCGACCACATGCATCCTAATGCGTCGGGTGGACCGCAGCAGTAGTCGGTTGCGGTCTGAACCGCAGCATAATCAGGCCCATAATTATATATATGTGTATATATATAAACAGTTATTTTATAATAGGCACTTTACTAAAGAAAGCACACTAGCACTTTAAATATTTTTTCGACTGCTGCTATTAGATAAAATGTTTATTAGCATTTTTTCTCCAATTCAAAATGAAAGTGTATACACTAGAATGGCATTAATGTTTATATAAGAGTGTTTCACTACATTGTATAATGACTACATCAAAATGCATTGGCTTATGCATTTATGCAGATATAATTTATTAATCTTTGAACCATAAAGATGACAATTTAAGGATTTTAAATCTTAAAATGATTTATAAAATGTTAAATGACAGTGCTTTTATCCTAATTTATTCAATCATATTGAAGTTTTAATACATGAAAAAATATATATTTATTTATTTATTTATATATTTTTATTAAGATTTGCACTAATGCAAGTCTCATGTATAAAATATACTCAATGAATTGGTTTTTTGACTCAATAGCACTACAATGTGAGGCTATGTATATAAGTCTATTAGTTAGCAAAGGTCGAATATGCTGTTTACTATGTCTATGATATGATGTCACAGCCGGGAGGTGGTATTTATGTTAGGTTGAAATGCATTTGAATCATGTGATCAAGGTAACGGCTGTTACCGAAACTAGTAATGACAGCATGATCGGCTGAAATGCATTTGAATCATGTGATCAAGGTAACGGCTGTTACCGAAACGCGTAATGACAGCATGATCGTGTAAAACAATAAAGGAATTTTTTGTGACCTTAAAGTGGAGTACGTGCCCTTCTGTTTCCGACTGCGGTGAGGAGAAGGCGAAGGAAGGGCGAACTTTGGTGTATATATATTAATTAGTATTATTAGTTAATTATAAAATTTTGATAGAACTAGTTAATATATATTTTACAAATAATTTTGTACATCTTTGTTATATTTTTATACATTTTTAAAAATTTCTACAAAAATGAAGTAAGGTGACATTTTTTATGATGTGAATGTAGTTTGTGGATGTATTTTATATTTTTTATTATGTTTTTTGAGGAGTATATTATGTAAGAGTTAGTATATTGTGTTTTTTACATGTTTTCAGTTTGAATTAAAGCCTTTCCTTATTTTTTGATGCAGTTTTTTAAAAGGAAATTATTTTGGCTACATTTTAAACAACATTATGTTTTAATTTACTTTATTTTTTGGTTTTCCAGGATTTTTTTGTAATCTATTTTTCAGGTTTTTAAAATTTCATAGGAATTACTTGTTGGTAATTTCATTTTTACTTTTTGGGGTTACTTTACTGTTATTTTTGGGGATTTGTTTATGGTGGATTAGAAAAATATTGTAGAAATCAGCTACAGAACCGAAAATTGATTTCAATTTTTTACATTGGGCAGGAAATGTTTGCTATGTTTGTACTTTTGTATTATACTGCATTTTTAAATAAAATGTTGTGTATTGTATGGATTTTTTATATTATGATTTCCTCTTTGGAGTGTTTAAATTGTGTGTTATTGTGTTCTACGCTATTTATTTGTTAATTATATAGCAAATATAGTAAATTCGGTATATTTATCTGACTTATTAGATATTTTTTATTTGAAATTTTAAGTTAGACTGATTAATGAAGATACTCTAATATTTATAAATAAATGTTTTTAATTTTGATTGGTTCATGTTGAATGTGAGCTTCAGTTGGTTTGTTACATGGTTTATAATATTCTTCTTGCTATACTTTTCAGGTAGGGAGGCCTTGGTTGTTTATTTTGCATTGTAGCTTTTCAGACATTTCTTTGATCTGTTTGGATATTTTAGGTTTAATTTGTGTTAAAGGTTGCTCTACTCTTAGCATTGTGTTTTTTTAAAGATTTCTACAAAATGGTTCAGGGTAGATTGGCTTTGGCCTAATGTGGCTTAGAAGGAGTTATGCAATAAAAACAATATTTTTGTATTGATTATTGATGTATTCAATAATTTTCATTTTCAATATATTTAATGTTTTAATAATATTTGTTTTACTATATTTTTGTATTTGAGATTATTGTATTTTAGGTATTTTGGATACACTGTGGTGAATCAATATTTTTGCTTGATATTTTGTCATATAACTACACCATAGCAGCATTGTTTATTAAAATCAAAACCCTTAGCATGCCTGAAATTAATCACAACTAGCACAAAAATATATACAGAGTTTCGACTACCAGCAATGGGTACTATTAATACACCCTGCCACTTCTAAGTATTGATTCATGATGATAATGAGTCCGTGCCGTAAAAGACTGCACTCAGACCACTAATTCATCAAGAGTCTCCCTTCTTTGTCAAGCAAACTGAAACTAATCAAGGTGTAAATCATCCTCACTAGGCAATGCCAAATTCAGGACTGGCTCTCCAATAAGACAATTGAGAGTACTACATCTCAGTTTTCTATGAATGTAAATTAGCCTGGATTCATCATCAACTCTTACGTCTCCTTCAAAGGTTATTATCAAGAAAATAGACAACTTAATGAATCACACCACACTTCTCTAAAACAGACATCAGAACCACCTTTTAGAGATGTTGGCAACACAGTGCTCACCTTTGTTCTCTGCACCATGCTGATCTCTTGGAACGGTGTGAGGAAATCCATCTATATGTAGTATTCTCTCTCTTTTTTTTGCTGTGATCTTTTTATCCTTTACTATTTGCTGAGGCATCTGTCCCTTATGCACCATTGAAACTATGCATTTTTGACTTCTCAGTGCACTACAAGTACTGTGGGCCACTGCTGACACACGTAGAGCTTGATTGCAAGTACAGGTGATATTTACCCCACATGATAAATAATGATACCACGGGGTATGTTATTTATTGAGTGCGATAAATACCACCTATTACAAGTTGTTGGAAAATAACATGTCGATTTTAGTGTTTAACACACCAAAATCCAAAGAATACATTAAATAATGTGTGGTTTTCCCCTGTGAAATTCCTGCTAGTTTGACCCGCCTATAATGAAGGTAGGTTGAGATATTTAGTGCATCTGATATTAATCGGATGCATTAAATGCCTAACAACTCGTAAATCCAACCTGTGCGTAAACAGGGGTTTACGAATGGGATGGAATTTAATGAGCAACTTGTAATCATGCCATGAGGGTACTTGGTGGTCACTGACACCTGAGATATTAGACAAAATTAACATAGGGCAAACTGCCCCCCCTGTAAAGGGGCTAATTTTGTAAACATGTAAACACTGATCAAAACTGTTATCTTAAAGATATGTGTCAAAAGGGTTACAGTGTGTAAGAGTGACCACTTATGCTTCGTAGAGCACTTCTGCTCTATCTAAAATCTGTAAATAGGAGATGCTACTAATACACAGTTCGGGCTGGACTGTTCCCATGAGGCATAGGGTCAGACTGATTTGCAGACTGATTTGCATATGGCCATGTCTGAACTGGGGTGGCGGAGTGAGCTATAGAATGATGATGGATTAAACCCAGATCAGTTGACTGGGGGTGAGTGCTTGCAATGTTCAACACTCCGTCCATCATCCCCTTTGGTTTTACTTGGTTCGCCCTAAGTTGGCAGGGTATGCCCAGACGTGGGTCCCTTGCTCACTTTGCCACTGGATTCAAGCTAGCCTGGCTGATGACGGCTGATTAGCCAGAAACCGGTCCCAGGATGCTTGTTTCCGGTCCAGGGAAGACATGGCTTGGCAGTTCGGGCTGGACTGTTCCCATGAGGCACAGGGTCAGACTGATTTGCATATGGCCATGTCTGACCTGGGGTGGCGGAGTGAGCTAAAGAATGATGATGGATTAAACCCAGATCAGTTGACTGGGGGTGAGTGCTTGCAATGTTCAACACTCCAGCCATCATCCCCTTTGGTTTTGCTACTAATACACAACCTAATGAAACTTAGGCTCTCATTTATGGGATTTTGGCGTAGGGCAGTAAGGCACTTTGCTGTGCTGCCGTATGCCAAGGTGAAAGGACAGGAATGCACCGTATTTATGAAATAAGGTTCATTCCTGTCCTTTCTCCCTGTGCTGGTGCTGTTTTGGAAGCCTAACGCCAATGGTGGCACCCTTGCACCATGGTGTAAGGGTGCCTCCTTTGCATGCAGAATTGTTTTTCCACAGGAAGGGACACCTTCCTTCACAAAAACAATCCTAAGAGGCATTTTCCTCTTTCTATGTGTGCTGCAGAATGCAGAACATATAGAAAGAGGAAAAACGAGGACAAATAAACATATTTCTCCTCATTACACCTCACCACTGGAGGCTTACATATTTGGTGCTTCCCCAGGTGAGTTTGTAAATCTGGGTCAGCGTGACATTCCATGGGTGTTGCTTGGGGAAAGCCCACCGCCACGCCCATGGAACGCCCCCTAGGCGCAGAGTAAGGTGACACAGCGATTTGCGCTGCGTTGCCTTTCTCACGATTTATGAGGCCACTCAAAGCCACGCAGGGTGGCTTTGCGTGGCTTGAACGGAGAGCCCTGCGTCACGCATGTACCATTTTATGTAGTGTAAAAGTGACGCAGAGCTCTTATAAATAAGCCCTTAGTTTACTGACCTCCAAAGGAAGGCATACTAAGTCTGCCTTGCAGAGGTTCATACACATTGTCTATATATCAGTGCAAATGGCCAAAGCAAGACTTAACTCACTGAGCCATTCAAATGTTATGAAGGTTTTGCAGCGAAATGGCGGAATGGTGTCGGGTTTCTCAGCAGGAGGAGATTGTAAGAGTATGATTTAACCCACTGACCTTTATAAACTTGAAAGGAAAGTTGATCATCAATCTCCAATCTTTAAATGCAAGCAGTGAGGGCTGATGGAGGCTGAATGTCCAAAGAAGAAAGCCATCGGGATGACGTATCAGTGAAATAGGGAGCAAAAAGAATAATTTCCACCTTTTGCCTGTTAACTGATGACTACAAAGCAACATGGGATTATACACGCTTTTAAATATCTTTATTGAAGGTTTTCATAAAGAAAATAAATTATATTTCTTACATCAACATGTGTGGGTCTTGAGTGTTGCCAAACCTCTCATTGCTGCCTTATTAATTTAATAATTGGGTATTCTACTTATTGACAGTGAATCATCAACATAACAGGTAGGAGAGTACAGTCAGGCCACTGACCAGTTAACAGTAATCCACAGTGTCATCTGTGAACCATCTACAGGACTGCAGTGTGTAATGATAACATATTTGGTGATGGTATTTCATTACTTTGCATGTTTAACATTTCATAAACTCTTTTTTTCAATAGTAAAGAGTTTCAGGAGATTCAGGGAGGCATGGTATTATCTTTTCTGGATAATTCAGGGGAAAGTGTGTGCCAAAATGTCACCTCAGTGCTCCTACTTCTTGTCTTTCAATTTGTCGTCAAGTGGTGCTCTCAACTATTTTTGATTCATAATGGTGTATTTTTGGTGGTGGTTGTCAGTTTCCCAGATTATGGCAATTTGATTTTAAGTCGAAATTAAAGCCAAAGCTAATGAATTTGAGTTCAACCTCGTTCCTCTTCTTCAGGCCCAATAATCAGCCCCAGGCTCTCAAACCACTCTCTTGTTTGATTCAAGTGCAGCACGTTTTTGCCAATAAGAACAGAAAAGACACAACCACAAAATATGCATCAAGGTGGATTATCCAATGTAATGCACAGATATATCTCTAGTACATTAGGGTACATTTTATTATGTCCTTTGGGTGTCATGTGAGTGTGATGTAGAACATTATATTGAATCATCATAAACCTGGCTTGAGTCAACACCTTATTCAGGCATCCTAATATTTTTTGCCAATCTTCATCTGTCATCTCATCTAGGGTTGTCTTAGTCATGTGTAGCAGGGTAGAGTATATTTGTGATACTGCCCTTTTTGCTGATCCCTAATCCAAGTAGAGATGAGAGCACTTCTTGTATTTATGTGCTGTTCTTTGTCTCCACCACATATTTCTCTGTAAACCATAGATATTGAACCAAACACCATAAACTGTTCTAATAATCTTAATCACCATTTTTTGCCCCCACTTCATGTTGATTGTTCTGATAATCATGGAGACGTAAAACTCAAATTCCGACCCATAACCAAGTTCCTACATGCAAACCATTCTCTTCCACCCCTTTTCATCGACACCAATGTTTCTGAGATTCACAACGCATCAACCATATATGTGGCACATGATGTCAAAATACACATTCCGTCAATAGCATCCCCTTCAGTAAATGCACTCCCAGTGCAATTCTTATGTTATCATTATCATGCTTTATCCTTTTAGGTATCCCTTTTTTGAGTTATATATGTGAGTGAGTGGATATAAATGGCAAACTATCCAAAGGAACATTTATGATATATTATTTACTGCAACAGGTATTCAGACAAAATATCGGATTTAAAATATCGTCAGACATAAATATCTAGATTTAAATATCGTTATGCAGAAATATTCTGTGTAAGAATATCACTGTCTATAATATCAATTTTAAGGTACGTTATATTCAATTTTAACAATATCGAAATCATTAATATCATTTGCAAAAATATTGTTGTTAATAATATTGGTTTTTTAAAAATGTATTTTAGCATATATTTCAATTGTATATGTTATACATTGTTTATATAATTATTGTTAATGTTTTTTAATATAGTTTTTAAATTTGTAGTAGTTTTGAAACTTAATGTAATACTTTTTTGTGATTTTTTAGCACCATAGCGGGTTGTGGTGTTTATAGGGGTCTAGGGTGGGAAGTAAATTAATTTGAATTAATTAGTAAATAATTTTTTATTATTATTAATTATTTAATTGATAATTATTTATCCTAATTATATATATATATTTTAAGTTACATTTGAGGTGCAGGTTGTGAGTTTTGTGGGAGTATAGGGTGGGAAGTAAAGGAATTAGAACTTACTTAATAATGCATTTTCAATTCATTATAATTGTTTAATTGAAAATTATTTATGTTAATTGTATAATCATTTATTTTTTTAAAGTTAAGTTTCAGGTGCGGATTGTGGGTTTTGTAGGGGTATAGGGTGGGAAGTAAATTAATTATAAGTAATTAATAATTAGGGGCCAATTACGATCTCGGTCGGAAAGCCTCCGACATTAGGTCGGAGGCTTTCTGACCGAGATCGTTGGTTTCAATTCCGACCACCTAATTACAATTTAGGCGGTCGGAAGTGGAACCGGCCGGTCATTCAAGCTGGATTCTGACAGGCTCAAGGAGCCTAGTGGCTAGTCGGAAACTGGCCCGTAATCCATATGGACAGCGTTATACACCATCCGGATTACGATGCTCAGTTTCCAACAGGCTTTCCATGCCCGGCTTTCCGACATGGAAAGCCTGTCAGAGAGCAAGTTTGGGGGCCCCTAGCAAGGCCCCCTTCTGTTTGAGGCCTCTGGATGGGGGAAGAGGGGGCACCTGTGGCGCCCCCTTGTTGATTCCCGCTCTGTGTGGCAGGCACCCTGAGGTGCCTGCCACGCGGTGCAAGGATGAACACAACCTCCCATTTCCCTATGAGAGCTTGTGCTATGGCCAGTGTACGGCCATAGCACATGCTCCCATAGGGAAGTGTGAGTATGCAACCGCACCATGTGCGGTCTCATCGTAATTAGATGGTCGGCACTTCCGACTGGAGGTCACTTGGTCCCGTTTCTGCAACTGTGCGTCCGCCCATCATCGTAATAAGACCCTTAGTGTTTAATTAATATTAATCACTTAATTGATAATTAATTATGTAAAGTGTGTAATACATTTAATTTTTTTTTATTTGGTGTGTGTTGTTGTTTTTGTAAGGGTAAAGGGTGTGAAGGAATTACATTTGAATAATTATTAAATAATGTTAATTTATAATAATAATTTTAATGATTATTAATTATATATAATATGTAAATAAGATATTGTTTAAGGTATATAGTAGGTGTGAGTTGTTGCATTTGTATGGATAAAGGGTGAGCAGTTAATTAAATACAATTGATGTATTATTAGTTAATTATTCATATTAATTGTTGAATTGATAATTAACTATGTAGTTATGCATTTAAGATTTTTTTCATTTATATATTAAGTGTGGGTTGTTCATTTTGTATGGATAAAGGGTGGAAAGGTACTTAAATATAATTATTTTATTATTAGTTAATTATTATTAATATTTTATTTGATGAATAATTATGTAAAATGTGTAAATATTATAAATGTAATAATACATTTTAGATGTGTGTTGTGTAGTTTCTAGAGGTATTGGGTAGGAAGTTATTTAAATAAAAACAAAATTTAAAATAGCTAATTTATTTTTTTAATGATGTAATTTATTATTGTATGTGTTACTTGTGTTGTGCTTTTTACTTGCAAATAGCATTGTATGTATAAATTGTTATTAGTTTGAGGATATAGGGCCCCATTACGATGCCGGTGGACAAACGTAACGGAAAATGGGACCGACAGCCAGAGGTGCGGCAGTCCCATGAGGCCAATTAGGATGCGCCCTCGACAGTGGCGGGCGCATTCTGGCCTTTAACATTGCGGACGGTGCTGCTGGGTGCAGCTCCGTCCGCAATGTTAAAAGTGCATGGTTTGCATTGCCATGTACAACGTGACAGGCACCGCGCGGTGCCTGCCACCTTGTGTATGGCAATGTAGGGGGGTACCATAGGTACCCCCCAAGTGCAGCCCCCCACCCCCCCGGAGGCCCGTAACGGGCCCCCAAAGCAATTTCCGCCGGCCTTTCCATGGCGACATCGCCGCCGTGGAAAGGCCTTTAATTTGCACATCATAATATGGATGGCGGTGCCTGCTCGGCACCGCCACGATATTATGCCCCAGTTCCGCACGGCAGGCAATCGTAACGATTGCCTGCTGGCGGAAAAGCGGCGGACGGTCTTTCCGTCCGCCGCGGTACCCCCGACATACTAATATGGCGGGGGTAAATCAGGTGCAGATGGCGGGTGGATCGCCACCGCCGGGCCAGCGGTGGCCACCACCAGGCCGGCTGTGTCGATCCTCCCGCCATCCTAATAGGCCCCATAGTTTGGTATTTTAATTAAAATAATATTTGTATTAATTTATGATATGTGCTAAACATTGTAATAAATATGTAATTTATTTCTTTAAAACATTATGGGGCTGATTATGATATAGGTCAGAAAGCCTCAGACCACTATTCAGAAGCTTGTCAACCGCGGTCAGAGGCGTTCCAACCGACACAGTCGGTTTGCGAACCGACCGCCCAATTACGATGTCGGCAGTCGGAACAGAAACCGGCTGGTCGTTCCGACTCGGTTCCGACCAGTCGGAACCACCCCGTAATCCCCTATGGACGTTGTTTCCGCTGTTGGGATTATGATGTCGGTTTCCCACAGCCTTTCCACGCCGGCCTTTCCGACACGGAAAGGCTGTCGGGAAGAGACTTTGGGGACCCCTAGCAGGGCCCCCTTGCTTCCGCGGTCTACGGTTGGTGGTAAAACCCTGCACTGTGTGGCCGGCACCATGGGGTGCCTGCCACAGGGTGCAGGGTTTTACATTCACCCCCATTTCTCTAATGGAGCTTGTATTACGGCTGGTTTCCGGCCGTGACAAAAACTCCCATAGAGAAAAGTGAGTATGCGACCGAGCAGTGTTCGGTCGCATCGTAATCAGGCAGTCGGTACCGCTGCGCTGAGGTCGCTCGGTCCCGAATCCGAGACGGTGTCGGTCGGAGGCAACTCCGACCGACATCATAATAAGCCCCTATATGTATCGATATTTTATATTTAAAAATTAATATTTTTTATATTTTGTATAGTTATGACATTATTTTATTTTCTTGAAGTGAATTAGCCTGTTTCTAATGCAGAGTGCAGAGGGAGTAGTACATTTTAACCCTCTGCAGTCCAACACTTTCCCTACTCTTGCACTGACTGGAGAGGTAATAGTACATTTTACCCCTCCGCAATTGAACACTTTCCCTACTGTTGCACTGACTGGAGTGGGAATAGTAAATTTTACCCCTCCGCAATCCAGCACTTTCCCTACTTTTGCACTGACTAGAGTGGTAATAATAAATGTTACCCCTCCGCAGGCCAACACTTTCCCTACTGTTGCATTGACTGGAGTGGGAATAGTAAATTTTACCCCTCCCCAATCCAAAACTCTCCCTACTTTTGCACTGACTGGAGTGGGAATAGTACATTTTACCCCTCCGCAGTCCAACCCTTTCCCTACTTTTGCACTGACTGGAGTGGGAATTGTAAATTTTACCCCTCTGCAATCCTGTTCCACTGACTCGAGTGGGAATAGTAAATTTTCTACCCCCCCTGAGTCCAACACTTTCCCACTTTCCCTACTGCGTGCAGTGGGAATAGTATATGTATTATTTGAAGATTTTTATTGTTTAATTTCTATTGCTTATATTTACATTATTGTGTTTTTGAATATTTAAATTATAATAATTATAATTATTAAGTTTTTAATATGATATATATTTTTAGTAAATTGTAATTTTTAACGTTGTTTACTTTTTTATTTGTAATTAAATTGGTATGTTTTTTGCATTTATTATGTTATTGGGTATATATATACCGAGGAAGGCGGTAACACCGAAACGCGTCTGTTGGCAGGGGATAGGGTCTCTGCACTGAAATAAACCATCACGAAAGAATTCCAGAGAGTGCCGTCTTTTGTTTGAGACCTGGATTGTCTCAACTGTGCTTGCATATATATATATATATATATGTATACAAAGCAAGTCCAAAATCAGCGCGCTCTCAGAAAACAAATACACTGGATACGATACAAAAAAAGGATTTATTGCTTCATAAATCCAGGCTTCGTGACGCGTTTCAACCGACAAGCGGTCTTGCTCACACGATGCAAACAGTGTATACAGAGCATCATAAATATTTATATAACACAAAGGTAGGACAATGCCATCCAGTCAATGTCAGAGGAAATGAAAAGAGGACTCTGTGTCATCTAATGCGAGTGCCATCTTGGAAAAGTCAAAAAGTAAAGAAAAGAAAAGCGAAAAGAGGACCAAGCCAAGATATAGGCATTATGTGTAAAGAAAAGTAATTTAGACATTCAATGACCTTATATTGCATACATGTGTTGTACAAATATAACATATCTAAAATGCATGATCCTCTAAAAGACACAATGATGTATCAAATACATATCGCAATCAAGGTACGGATTGCAAACTGACCACTCTACTAAATCCTGGTACAAAACTTTGTGACCCCTAGTGGGTTGCCCAGCATACAATAACACTTCTTATGTATCTTAGCATATAAATCATCAATGATGGCATAGTGCACAATGTGTGCCGTAATCTAATCAGATTGACTTTACATCTCTCTGTTTATACAAATGCAATCCCCCAGTGGGTATAAAGACATGGTAATCAGATGATGCTCAAAACAATATTGGTGCTCCAAAATAAAGAAAAAAGTGAATTAAAATCCTTATCTGTGACATAGTGGGCATTAGATGAACATATCCACTGAAGAAAAGGGTAGGGAACCCGGGAGGTCCCAGGTTGGATCCGAGGGCCCCTTCCTTCCCTCCTGCAAGAATAAAAACATAATATGTCAGAGACACGTAATGTAACAGAGTAGAGACAGCTGCATAGATTTAAAGCTAAGTGCAACATCACTGTATTGTTAATGATACAGTTGTATAGCACCTAACCATCGCCCGGAAACTCAACATGACCAGAGTTACACATTCTGCAGGTGTATAGCTATTTCCTCATCGCTATTGTGCCCTCCAGGGTAACGGGTTCCTAGATTGATGATATATCTAGACTCACGTTGTCTCAGAATAAGTTCCCTCTTGCCTCCCCAGTTGCCGATGTTGACCTGTTCTATTGCAAAATATTTTAGTTTGGAACTGTCAGAGTAATGTTGTCGCTCAAAGTGTCTGGCTATGGGGTAATGGTGGTCTTTGTTGTTTATGGCCCTCATATGTTCTATGACTCACTTTTTTTGATGTCAACGATGTTGCTGTTGATTCGGTATCAAGATCACTTGAGGTTTCTCTTGTCTTTTCGGTTGCTGCAGGTGTATGGCTTGAGAATCCTGTACCAGTGTTGTGTGTTTCATACATGTGGTTGTACTTACGACTGTATGTTAGGATCCTGCCCGACTCATAATCCCCGCAGTCACGAAGCAGTTTGCGCTGTTTTCTTGCTTTAATGCCTGCTTCGTAGTTTATTAATCGTTGTTTCATTTCACCGTTGAATTTCGAAATAGTGTCTTGTTCGCTGCTTTTGTTAAGTTCTTCTTTCAGTCTTTTTATGTTGTTCATAGTAATTTCCCTATCTTGCCAGGCATATTTCACCAATATTTCCATCATTGTCTTTGAACTTTTGGCAGAGTTCGTGTGCCCATTCTTGTAACATTCCTGGATTGGGTGATTCATAAGATGGAGTAATATAAATCGCAAACCCCTTGGTATCATTTCTTTATCTATATAATCTTGGAGGGAGATCGCCTCCCACCATTTAGAGATTTCGGGGGATATTAGCAACAACTTGCGATAATTATCGCAAACCACGCTTAGCGCGTTTTTTTTTATCGCCGCCTATCGCTGGATATTATCGCGGAGATAACACACTATTAGCAACGTTTATCTCCAATGCGATAAAATATCCAGCGATAGCGGCGAAATGCGTGAATATTGCTGGAAATCCAGCGATATTTACGCATTAACGCCATGGTGGACTTAGCCTGACATTCCACCTCCCATTCAACAAACAGGTAAGTCAGGTTTTTAGCAGGTGTTAAATTCTAGCGATATTTGCGCTTAGCGCAACTTTTTTTATCGCTTCGCCTGCGTTGCTAATAGGGGGAAGTTGTGTTAGCGACTGTTTTCAGTCGCTTTTAGTTGGGAACGCTTACCTTGCATGTCATTAGCGATAATTATCGCTGGCATGCAAGGCGATGGGAAAACAGGCCGCTATCACCAGAAAGCTGTTGCTAACGCCTGTTAGCGACAGCTTGCTGATAGGGCGATAAAAAAATCGCCGCTTTGGCGGCAAAAAGTGCCGATAAAGCAGTGATAAAGCCCTTGCTAATATGCCCCTTCATTTTTTCTGAGTTTCTCTAATTTTCTAAGTAGGTCCATGATGGTAGGTTCTTTGGTTGTGGGGTTGCTGTTGACTTGGCCTTTTCCCTGGGGCTCTTGCAAATAATGTAAGGGCAGCTGCCCGTCTGTCAGTGTCATCCTCCATAATGTTTAAAATATCAGCCCACTATGCACAGAAAACAGATTGTATCTCTCCAGTGAATGTCCCCCCTCAGTAAATGTGAGGTTCCTCCTGCCGTACTGGATGCTGCTTTATTGATCAAAGTGGCGAGTATACGATTCCAAAGAGAACACAAGTATGCAGTGGGTTGAAGTTTCACACACTTTCCCTACTTGCCCGTTTCCTTGAGTACTCAGTACACTGTGTTGCAGCTGACACCCAGAGACGTGAGCGCGGCGCGAGCCGCGGTGGCGAAGCCCCCCGTGTTAAGCAACACTGGTCGACTCCGCCTCCCAGCCGCGCAGCCTGCACTCACCTCTGGGACGCCTGCCTGCAACCGATGACATCAAAGGGAAAATCCAGTCGCAGTATGGCCGGTCTCGAAAGTGGCACCCTCAGTGAAATATCCAAACAACAACGCTCCTTCGGGGTGTCAGGAAACCCGTGGGAGGTGGCGAGCACACCGGCGAAGCCTCCGAAATCAGCGCGCTCTCAGGAAACAAATACACTGGATACGATACAAAAAAAGGATTTATTGCTTCATAAATCCAGGCTTCGTGATGCGTTTCAACCGACAAGCAGTCTTGCTCACACGATGCAAACAGTGTATACAGAGCATCATAAATATTTATGTAACACAAAGGTAGGACAATGCCATCCAGTCAATGTCAGAGGAAATGAAAAGAGGACTCTGTGTCATCTAATGTGAGTGCCATCTTGGAAAAGTAAAAAAGTAAAGAAAAGAAAAGCGAAAAGAGGACCAAGCCAAGATATAGGCATTATGTGTAAAGAAAAGTAATTTAGACATTCAATGACCTTATATTGCATACATGTGTTGTACAAATATAACATACATCACAAATCTAAAATGCGTGATCCTCTAAAAGACACAATGATGTATCAAATACATATCGCAATCAAGGTACGGATTGCAAACTGACCACTCTGCTCAATCCTGGTACAAAACTTTGTGACCCCTAGTGGGTTGCACAGCATACAATAACACTTCTTATGTACCTTTCCACCACTCTGAAAACGCACCTCCTGGCACACTACGGGTTTGGAGATGAAGTCCACTTTTCTCCTGAGGGACTTTGGGGGCCAAGAAGCCCTCCTGGTACTTCCTGTAAGTCCTACGCAGCGGAATTCCTGAGCGGTGGCCGGAGGCCCAGCCCCCTTTCTCCACCTCTCTGCAAACATGACTACTAGTTAAAGAAGCATTTGCAATGTAATAGGTTTCACATTTTGTGGCCTCAATGATAGGATTAAAAGAAGAAGGATACAAGAAGATTTTAAAGTTCTACAAGCAGATTTGGTTTGTCTACAAGAGACTCATATATCTTGTAAGGATTTTAAAGTGCTTGACACGCTAGGGTTTAAGTTAATTGCACACACGACTCAGGATGTCAGGACTAAGGGAGTGGCAGTTTTGTCTAAAAGTAAAAATATCACATATGAGAGAAAGAGTGTGGATAAGCATGGTAGGTGGATAATTATGGAAATTAAGGGAGGGGCCGGGATATTCACTCTGTGCTCAGTATACGCTCCCGTTTTAGATGACCCTTCAGTATTGAACCACCTATCCATTGAGCTTCCTTCGTGGCCCGCCCCCTATCTAGTGTGTGGGGATCTAAATGTTAATGGATCTAGGGGTACGGTAGATAAAGTCGGGGTAGTAGGCACGAACCGTAAACCTCAAGTCTGCAGGGCGATGAAAAATCTACTTAGAGATGTAGGCTTGATTGACGCATGGTCCAGCTTGAGGGGCAAAGAGCCTGGATTTACCTATTATTCGGCCCCCCATCGGAAATTTGCCAGGTTGGATTATTTTTTGGTCTCACCATCTCTTTTGAAGGATGCAAGGATAGAGGTATTCCCTAGGGTAATGTCGGATCACAATCCGGTAGTGTATGAATTTCCATTGGTAGGTTTAACTAGGACACAGAATAAATGGACTTTCGAAAGAGAACTTCTTTCTGATCAGGATTATGTAAATTATATGAGAGGCTGGATCAGCGAATTCTTTAGGTTTAATAAAAATAGCGCACCCCTAGGAATGGTATGGGATACCTTTAAAGCGTCAGTGAGAGGGGAGACTTTGAGATATAGTTTGAATAAGCAAAGGAAAAGCACCGAACAAATTAAACACTACTATCAGAAATTAGCGCTTTTGGAGACTGAATTAATTTATGAGGTAAATAATGGCGGTGATCTTTCTATCATTTTAGATTCAATGATGGTGACTAAAGCTGCTTTAAGTGATTTTTACATAGATAAAATGGCCGGCAAGTACCTCGCTAAAAAACAACAATGCTATGAATATAGTGAGACAGTAGGGCGACTATTGGCAGTTAGGTCTAGGCAACAGACAGCGATAGGGCATATAAAACAAATTAGGAATCTGCAGGGGGATATAGTGTCCGATGCCATAGAGATTAGAGAAGCCTTTAAAGAATACTATGAGGTATTGTATACTGCGGTAGCCCCACCTGCAGAAGATGATATAACTTATGAGCACGACTTTCCACCTAAAGTGAGGTTATCACAAGAGGAGGCTTTTTTTCTGGGCACTGAAATTTCTCAGGCGGAGCTTTACGGGGCTTTGCCAGCTCTTCCATCTGGTAAGGCCACTGGTACGGACTCTATACCATTAGAATTTTATAATATTTTTGTTAAGGAGGTCGGCCAGGAGATCTTGGGGTTGTTTAAAGAAGTTAGAAAGTGGGCCAGATCTCCGGCATCATGGGAGACCGCAAATATTATTATTTTTTTAAAGAAAGGGAAGGATTCTAGGAATATGGGTTCTTATAGACCAATAACATTATTAAACAGTGATGTGAAATTATATTCAAAGATATTTGCATCACGATTGAATAAGGTTATGCAGCAGTTAGTCTCAGTATGGCAGCATGGTTTTATTCAAGGCAGGGGGACGGATGATCATATTAGGCAGCTTATCTCGCTATTTGATGCTGCAGATGTCCTAGAGAAACCCTTAGTTGCGGCCTTTTTAGATGCTGAAAAAGCGTTCGACCGTGTGTCATGGAGTTATCTATGGAGGTGTCTGGAAGCTAATGGCCTCGGCTCAGGGTTCATTAAGGCTATTCAGGCTTTGTATAAAAAACCCACAGCTCGTCTCCAAATTATGGGAGGAGAGTCAGAGCCTTTTATGATAGCCAGGGGTACTAGACAGGGGTGTCCATCTTCCCCCCTGCTGTTCGCAATATATATAGACCCCTTTCTCCGACGTCTTGAGGCCTCTGTGAATATTTCCCCTTTTAGTTTACACAGCCGTGACACAAAATTATTGGCTTATGCCGATGATGTGGCTATTATTACCTCTGAGCCGGACAGGGCAATGGCTGAAGTTGAGACACTGGCAGAGCATTTTGGCTCATTTTCTGGCTATCGGTTGAATAGGGCAAAAACCCAGATTTTAGCAAATAGGTTTACCTCTGCTGCAGATAGTAGGATTGTGGAAGAGGCTATATATTTAGGCATACGAGTAAGAGCTAAGGTTGAAGATATTATAGATATCAATCTTACTCCCATAATCAGCAAAATTAAGAACGATATGTGCCGTTGGGACAATTTAAAGCTATCTATAATCGGTAGATGCAACCTGATTAAGATGTTGATTTTGCCTAAACTGCTTTATATTTTTCGTACAATTCCCCTAGAAGTACATAATGCATGGTTTATACAGATTGAAAGGGAAGTTGCCAGATTTATATGGTCCTGCAAGCGGACACGTAGATCGAATACATTTTTATCTCTTCCTAGGGAGAGGGGCGGTCTTGGTTTACCTAATTTTAAACTATTTTATTTTACAGCTTCTTTAAAATATTATTGGCCTTTATTTGGTGATATGAAAAAGGGAGATATTGATCCTAAATATGTGCCTTCAATATTTGAAAACTTGATTGGTTCACGGGCTAATGGCTGTTTGTTAAAAATATATGAGCCTAATTACTTTAAAAAGACTCGCTATAACTCTCTTATAGCAGCATATCGAAATTGGGCATGGATTAGGAAAAGAATAGGGCTTGGCAGATTTAGTAGATACACTCCATTGATGGAAAATAATCTGATACCGGTGACAGTGGCAGACGGGCATCTACAAAGGTGGGAGAAAGCAGGGGTCTTTAGGATAGGCGATCTTTTGACAGGGGAACATATTTCTTCTTTTGACATAGTTAGGGCTAGATTTAACATTAATCGCCAGGATTTTTTTAAGTTTTTACAAATAAGAGATTTTCTTTTTAAAAAAAGCTGGGGGGCAGTGGGGTTTTCCGTGATTCCATTGTTGGAAGATCTTATTGGAATATCTGGTCTGTCAATTTCATCTCTGTATAGCATATTGCTGGAGGGTGTAACAGACGATCTTGATAAGCACTCTTTGAAATGGCAGGTCAGGGTGGATGTGGCAGATCCATGTCTTCTTAAATCAATAGAAATGGCAAATCTGGAATTATGCACTGCAAGCTTACGGGCTCAACATTTCAAGACTCTCTTTGATCTGTACATCACCCCGGCAAAAATTGTTAAATGGGGTGGTATGGATGGGACCCATTGCTTTAGGTGTAATGGATATGGGACGGATATGACCCACATTTTTTCTACATGCTCTAGTTTAGATACTTTAAGAGGTGAAGTCTCAGGCTTTCTACAATACATTTAAAAAAAATGTCTCCTCAGCTTATGTTACTAGGGGTAACTGCCCAAGATGACTCTAGTAGTGAGTTTTTTATTCATAGCTATGTCTGTGCTTAGATTATGCATTGCCTCAGCATGGCTAGATCCTCTTCCTCCAACTTTTTGCAATGGAAAGCTCGGCTTTTACATATATTTAACTTGGAAAGAGCACTTTACTGAACAAAAAGGTAGGAAAGGAAGAAATAAAGGGCTAAAGATATGGAGCCCACTTACAGATTGGGTTGAAGGATTAAGGTAGAAGAGTTAGTTTTTGTCTTATGATGAATTGCATAAGGCTAACGATTTCTGCCATGAAGTCGCCCCTGTATACATGGTATGTGTTTGACGCTGTTTGTCTTGGCCCTGTGTAAATCTTTATTTTTCGTGAATTTATTGGTGTTATGACAAGGAATAGCTTGTTAATTTTGTTGTAAACTGTCTTTTTGCTTTTTTCTGTATGTTTGCTCATATATGTTAAAATAAAGGAATAAAAAAAAAAGAGAAAAAAAAAGGAATTCCTGAGTGGTGGCCGGAGGCCCAGCCCCATTTCTCCAACTCTCTGCAAACACGACTACTAGTTAAAGAAGCATTTGCAATGTAATAGGTTTCGCATTTGCGAGAGTTAGAGCTATTGGCATTGTAAATGTAAAAGTGTTTTACTAATTTTTCTTGGAGTGGAGTGGATGTAGGTTGTGTGTAGTGGAATTATGTGGTATGTTGTGCAGTGAAATTATGTGGATAGATAGTATGAGGTATTTTTTGTATAGGAATTATGTAGAGTGGGAGTATGTGTTATGGAGAGTAATTGTGTGGTACGATAGTCTGTGTTGTGGAGTGGTAACCTCAGGTTTAGTCTTCCACATTTCCATAGAAGCTAAACTATAAACTCAATGAGACAAAAAAAAGAAGGAACCACTGAGGAGCACTTCTGGACCTAGTCAGAGGTATGAGCAAGACCACTGGAATTATGCGACTGTTTGGCTGCACCGACTTTTGCACAATTATACATTATCCGCATTTGCCACATAATCCATCATCTGCTGCATATTCTGCAGATTTGAACAAAAAAAACCTTGTTTCTAGCTCAAACGTTACCAAAAATGCAGCAACAAGTGTTACAGCGTGGTAGAAGGCCCTTTGCAAAACTAGAATGGTCACCTGTTACTTATTGCTAAATGTATTACGTTGGTAGTAATAGTGTGCAAACCACTCTTGCTTCGTTCTGTGCCTCTCTTGCCTCTTTCTGCATTTCTGTTGCTTCTTTCAGCACCTTTCTTTCTTTTTCTGCACTTCTTTTGCCTCTTTCTGCTCATCTCTTCCACTTTCTGCACATCTCTTGCCTCTTTCTGCCCCTCTGTTGCCTCTTTCTGCACCTCACTTGCTTCTTTCTGTACCCCTCTTGCCTCTTTCTGCACCTCTTTTGCCTCTTTCTGCACCCCTGTTCCCTCTTTCTGCACCTCTGCTGCCTGTTTCTACATCTCTCTTGCGTCTTTCTGCACTTCTCTTGCCTCTTTCTGCACCTCTATTGCTTCTTTCTGCACTTCTCTTGCCTCTTTCTGCACTTCTCTTGCTTCTTTCTGCACCTCTGTTGCTTCTTTCTGCACCACTCTTGCCTCTTTCTGCACCCTTCTTCCTTCTTAGTGCAAGTCTCTTGCCTCTTTCTACACCTCTCTTCCTTCTTTCTGCAACCCTCTTGCCTCTTTGTGCACCTCTGTTCCTTCTTTCTGCACTTCTCTTACCTCATTCTGTACCCTTCTTGCCTCTTTCTGCATTTCTGTTGGTTCTTTTGCACTGCTCTTGCTTCTTTCTGCACCTGTTTTGCAAATTTCTGCACCCCTCTTGCCTCTTTCTGCACCCCTCTTTCTACTTTCTGTACCTCTCTTGCCTCTGTCTGCACACCTGTTCCCTCTTTCTCCACCTCTTTTGCCTGTTTCTGCAACTCTCTTGCCTCTTTCTGCAGGTCTCATGCCTCCTTCTGCACCTCTGTTGCTTCTTTCTGCACTTCTTTTGCCTCTTTCTGCACCCCTGTTGCTTCATTCTGCACTTCTCTTACTTCTTTCTGCACCTGTCATGCTTCTTTCTGCACCCCTGTTTTCTCTTTCTGCACTCGTCTTCCCTCTTTCTGCACCTCTCTTGTCTCTTTCTGCACCTCTACTGCCTCTTTCTGCACCTCATTTGCTTCTTTCTGCACCCCTCTTGCCTCTTTCTGCACCCCTCTTCCCACTTTCTGCACCTCTCTTACCTTTTTCTGCACCCCTGTTCCCTCTTTCTGCACCTTTCCTGCCTCTTTCTTCACCTCTCTTGCCTCTTTCTGTACCTCTGTTGCTTATTTCTGCACTTCTCTTGCCTCTTTATGCACCCTTCGTGCCTCTTTCAGCACCTCTGTTGCTTCTTTCTGCACTTCCCATCCTTCTTTCTGCACCCCTCCTGCCTCTTTATGTACCCCTCTTGCCTCTTTGTGCACCTCTCCTACCTCTTTCTGCACCGCTCTTGCCTCTTTGTGCACCTCTGTTGGTACTTTCTGTACTGCTCTTGCTTCTTTCTGCACCTCTTTTACAAATGTCTGCATCCCTCTTGCCTCTTTCTGCACCCCACCTCTCTTGCTTCTTTCTGCACTTCTCTTGCTTCTTTCTGCACAGCTCTTGCTTCTTTCTGCACCTCTCTTGCAAACTTCTGTATCCCTCTTACCTCTTTTTGCATCCCTGTTCCCTCTTTCTGCACCTTTCCTGTCTGTTTCTGTACCTCTCTTGCCTCTTTCTGCACCTCTGTTGCTTCTTTACGCACTTCTCTTGCTTCTTTCTGCACCCCTCTTGCAGCACCTCTGTTGCTTTTTTCTGCACTTCTCTTGCCTCTTTCTGCACCCCTCTTGCAGCACCTCTGTTGCTTCTTTCTGCACTTCTCTTGCTTCTTTCTGCACCCCTCTTGCCTCTTTCTGTACCCCTTTTGCCTCTTTGTGCACCTCTCCAGCCTCTTTCTGCACCTCTCTTGCCTTTTTCTGCAGTTCTCTTGCCTCTTTCTGCACCTCTTTTGCTTTTTTCTGCACTTCTATTGCCTCTTTCTTTACCCCTCTTGCCCCTTTCTGCACCTCTGTTGGTTCTTTCTGCACTGCTCTTGCTTCTTTCTGCACCTCTGTTGCAAATTTCTGCACCCCTCTTCGCTCTTTCTGCACCTCTCTTGCCTCTGTCTGCACACCTGTTCCCTCTTTCTGCACCCCTTTTGCCTGTTTCTGCAGTTCTCTTGTCTCCTGCACCTCACTTGCCTCTTTCTGCAATTCTATTGCTTTTTTCTGCACCTCTCTTGCATCTTTCTGCACCCTTCTTCCCTTTTCTGTACATCTCTTGCCTCTTTCTGCACCTCTCTTGCCTCTTTTTGCACATCTCTTGGTTCTTTCTGCACTGCTCTTACCTCTATCTGCACCCCTCTTGCCTCTTTCTGCACCTCTTTTGCTACTTTCTGCACTTCTTTCTCCTCTTTCTGCACCCCTCTTGCTTCTTTCTGCACCTCTGTTAGTTCTTTCTGCACTGTTCTTGCTTCTTTCTGCACCTCTCTTGCACATTTCTGCACCCCTCTTCCCTCTTTCTGCACCTCTCATGCCTCTGTCTGCACCCCTGTTCCCATTTTCTGCACCTCTTTTGCCTGTTTCTGCAACTCTCTTGCCTCTTTCTGCAGTTCTCTTGCCTTCTTCTGCACCTCTGTTGCTTCTTTCTGCACTTCTTTTGCCTCTTTCTGCACCCCTGTTACTTTATTCTGCACTTCTCTTACTTCTTTCTGCACCTGTCTTGCTTCTTTCTGCACCTCTCTTGTCTCTTTCTGCACCTCACTTGCCTTTTCCTGCACTTCTCTTGCTCCTTTCTCCATCTCTGTTGCTTCTTTCAGCAATTCTCTTGCCTGTTTCTGTACTTCTCTTGCCTCTTTCTGCACCCCTCTTGCCTCTTTCAGCACCTCTGTTGCTTCTTTCTGCACTTCTTTTGCTTCTTTCTGCACCCCTCTTGCCTCTTTCTTTACCCCCTTTGCCTCTTTGTGCACCTCTCCTGCCTCTTTCTGCACCTCTCTTGCCTTTTTCTGCAGTTCTCTTTCCTCTTTCTACACCTCTCTTCTTTCTGCAACCCTTTTGCCTCTTTGTGCACCTCTGTTCCTTCTTTCTGTACTTCTCTTGCCTCATTCTGCATCCCTCTTGCCTCTTTCTGCACTGCTGTTGGTTCTTTTGCACTGCTCTTGCTTCTTTCTGCACCTGTCTTGCAAATTTCTGCACCCTCTTGCCTCTTTCTGCACCCCTCTTCCCACTTTCTGTACCTATCTTGCCTCTGTCTGCACCCCTGTTTCCTCTTTCTCCTCCTCTTTTGCCTGTTTCTGCAACTCTCTTGCCTCTTTCTACAGTTCTCATGCCTCCTTCTGCACCTCTGTTGCTTCTTTCTGCACTTCCTTTGCCTCTTTCTGCACCCTTGTTGCTTCATTCTGCACTTCTCTTATTTCTTTCTGCACCTGTCATGCTTCTTTCTGCACCCCTGTTGTCTCTTTCTGCACTCGTCTTCCCTCTTTCTGCACCTCTCTTGTCTCTTTCTGCACCTCTGCTGCCTCTTTCTGCACCTCTCTTGCTTCTTTCTGTACCCCTCTTGCCTCTTTCTGCACCCCTTTTCCCTCTTTCTGCACCTCTCTTACCTCTTTCTGCACCCCTGTTCTCTCTTTCTGCACCTTTCCTGCCTCTTTCTGCACCTCTCTTGCCTCTTTCTGTACCTCTGTTGCTTCTTTCTGCACTTCTCTTGCCTCTTTATGCTCCCAGCGTGCCTCTTTCAGCACCTCTGTTGCTTCTTTATGCACTTCTCATCCTTCTTTCTGCACCCCTCCTGCCTCTTTATGTACCCCTCTTGCCTCTTTGTGCACCTCTCCTACCTCTTTCTGCACTGCTCTTGCCTCTTTGTGCACCTCTGTTGGTACTTTCTGTACTGCTCTTGCTTCTTTCTGCACCTCTTTTGCAAATTTCTGCATCCCTCTTGGCTCTCTCTGCACCCCTCCTCTCTTTCTCCACCTCTCTTGCTTCTTTCTTCACTTCTCTTGGTTCTTTCTGCACAGCTCTTGCTTATTTCTGCACCTCTCTTGCAAACTTCTGTATCCCTCTTACCTCTTTTTGCACCCCTGTTCCTTCTTTCTGCACCTTTCCTGTCTTTTTCTGCACTTCTCTTGCCTCTTTCTGCACCCCTCTTGCAGCACCTCTGTTGCTTCTTTCTGTACTTCTCTTGCTTCTTTCTGCACCCCTCTTTCCTTTTTCTGTACCCCTTTTGCCTCTTTGTGCACCTCTCCAGCCTCTTTCTGCACCTCTCTTGCCTTTTTCTGAAGTTCTCTTGCCTCTTTCTGCACCTCTCTTGCCCCTTTCTGCACCTCTGTTGGTTCTTTCTGCACTGCTCTTGCTTCTTTCTGCAGCTCTGTTGCAAATTTCTGCACCCCTCTTCCCTCTTTCTGCACCCCTTTTGCCTGTTTCTGCAGTTCTCTTGTCTCCTTCTGCACCTCACTTGCCTCTTTCTGCAATTCTATTGCTTCTTTCTGCACCTCTCTTGCATCTTTCTGCACCCTTCTTCCCTTTTCTGTACATCTCTTGCCTCTTTCTGCACCTCTCTTGCCTCTTTCTGCCCATCTCTTGGTTCTTTCTGCACTGCTCTTACCTCTTTCTGCACCTCTTTTGCTACTTTCTACACTTCTTTCTCCTCTTTCTGCACCCCTCTTGCCTCTTTCTGCACCTCTGTTGGTTCTTTCTGCACTGCTCTTGCTTCTTTCTGCACCTCTCTTGCACATTTCTGCACCCCTCTTCCCTCTTTCTGCACCTCTCTTGCCTATGTCTGCACCCCTGTTCCCATTTTCTGCACCTCTTTTGCCTGTTTCTGCAACTCTCTTGCCTTTTTCTGCAGTTCTCTTGCCTCCTTCTGCACCTCTGTTGCTTCTTTCTGCACTTCTTTTGCCTCTTTCTGCACCCCTGTTATTTTATTCTGCACTTCTCTTACTTCTTTCTGCACCTGTCTTGCTTCTTTCTGCACCTCTCTTGTCTCTTTCTGCACCTCACTTGACTTTTTCTGCACTTCTCTTGCTCCTTTCTACGTCTCTGTTGCTTCTTTCAGCAATTCTCTTGCCTGTTTCTGTACTTCTCTTGCCTCTTTATGTACCCCTCTTGCCTCTTTCAGCACCTCTGTTGCCTCTTTCTGCACTTCTCTTGCTTCTTTCTGCACCCCTCTTGCCTCTTTCTGTACCCCCTTTGCCTCTTTGTGCACCTCTCCTGCCTCTTTCTGCACCTCTCTTGCCGTTTTCTGAAGTTCTCTTGCCTCTTTCTGCACCTCTTTTGCTTCTTTCTGCACTTCTATTGCCTCTTCCTGTACCCCTCTTGCCCCTTTCTGCACCTCTGTTGGTTCTTCCTGCACTGTTCTTGCTTCTTTCTGCACCTCTGTTGCAAATTTCTGCATTCCTCTAGCCTGTTTCTGCAACTCTCTTGCCTCTTTCTGCAGTTCTCTTGTCTCCTTCTGCTCCTCACTTGCCTCTTTCTGTACTTCTATTGCTTCTTTCTGCACCTCTCTTGCTTCTTTCTGCACCCTTCTTCCCTTTTTCTGCTCATCTCTTGCCTCTTTGTGCACCTCTCCTGCCTCTTTCTGCACCTCTCTTGCCTTTTTCTGCAGTTCTCTTCCCTCTTTCTGCACATCTTTTGCTTCTTCCTGCACTTCTTTCTCCTCTTTCTGCACCCCTCTTGCCCCTTTCTGCACCTCTGTTGGTTCTTTCTGCACTGCTCTTGCTTCTTTCTGCACCTCTGTTGCAAATTTCTGCATTGCTCTAGCCTCTTTCCCCACCCCTCTTCTCTCTTTCTGCACCTCTCTTGCCTCTGTCTGCACACCTGTTCCCTCTTTCTACACCCCTTTTGCCTGTTTCTGCAGCTCTCTTGCCTCTTTCTGCAGTTCTCTTGTCTCCTTGCAGAAAAAGGCAGGAGAGGTGCACAAAGAGGCAACAGGTGTACAGAAAGAGGCAGGAGGGGTGCAGAAAGAAGGATGTGACGTGCAGAAAGAAGCAACAGGGGTACAGAAAGAGGCAAGAGAGGTGAAGAAAGAGGCAGGAAAGGTGCAGAAAGAGGGAAGAGAGGTGCAGAAAGAGGCAAGAGAAGTACAGAAAGAGGGAAGAGGGGTGCAGAAAGAGGCAAGAGCGGTGCAGAAAGAAGCAAGTGAGGTGCAGAAAGAGGCAACAGAGGTGCAGAAAGAGGCAAGAGAGGTGAAGAAACAGGCAAGAGAAGTACAGAAACAGGCAAGAGAATTGCTGAAAGAAGCAACAGAGATGTGTAAAGAAGCAAGAGAAGTGCAGAAAAAGGCAAGTGAGGTGCAGAAAGAGGCAAGAGAGGTGCAGAAAAGGGCAAGAGAACTGCAGAAAGAGGGAAGAGGAATGCAAAGAAGGGAAGAAGGGTGCAGAAAGAAGCAAGAGAGGTGCAGAAAAAAGCAAGAGAAGTGCAGAAAGAAGCAAGAGAGGTGCAGAAAGAGACAAGAGAGGTGCAGAAAGAGGGAAGACGAGTGCAGAAAGAGACAACAGGGGTGCAGAAAGAAGCAAGACAGGTGCAGAAAGAAGTAAGAGAAGTGCAGAATAAAGTAACAGGGGTGCAGAAAGAGGCAAAAGAAGTGCAGAAAGAAGCAACAGAGGTGCAGAAGGAGGCAAGAGAACTGCAGAAAGAGGCAAGAGAGTTGCAGAAACAGGCAAAAGAGGTGCAGAAAATGGGAACAGGGGTGCAGACAGAGGCAAGAGAGGTGCAGAAAGAGGGAAGAGGGTGCAGAAATGTGCAAGAGAGGTGCAGAGAGAAAGCAAGAGCAGTGCAGAAAGAACCAAAAGAGGTGCAGAAAGAGGCAAGAGGGGTACAGAAAGAGGAGAAAGAAGTGCAGAAAGAAGCAAAAGAGTTGCAGAAAGAGGCAAAAGGGGTGCAGAAAGAGGTAAGAGCAGTGTGGAAAGGACCAAGAGATTTGCAGAAAGAGGCAAGAGAGGTGCCGAAAGAGGCAAGAGATGTACAGAAAAGGGAAGAAGGGTGCAGAAAGATGCAAGAGAGGTGCAGAAAGAAGCAATAGAATTGCAGAAAGAGGCAAGTGAGGTGCAGAAGGAGGGAAGAGGGGTACAGAAATTTGCAGCAGAGGTGGAGAAAGAAGCAAGAGCAGTGCAGAAAGAACTAAAAGACGTGCAGAAAGGGGCAAGAGGGGTCTAGGAAGAGGCAATAGAAGTGCAGAAAGAAGCAAAAGAGATGCAGAAAGAGGCAAGAGAACTGCAGAAAAAGGCAAGAGAGGTGCAGAAAGAGGCTGGAGAAGTGCAGAAAGAGGCAAAAGGGGTACAGAAAGGCAAGAGGGGTGCAGAAAGAAGCAAGAGAAGTGCAGAAAGAAGCAACAGATGTGCTGCAAGAGGGGTGCAGAAAGAGGCAAGAGAAGTGCAGAAAGAAGCAACAGAGGTGCTGCAAGAGGGGTGCAGAAAGAAGCAAGAGAAGTGCAGAAAGAAGCAACAGAGGTGCAGAAAGAGGCAAGAGAAGTACAGAAACAGGCAGGAAAGGTGCAAAAAGAGGGAACAGGGGTGCAAAAAGAGGTAAAAGGGATACAGAAGTTTGCAAGAGAGGTGCAGAAAGAAGCAAGAGCTGTGCAGAAAGAAGCAAGAGAAGTGCAGAAAGAAGCAAGAGAGGTAGAGAAAGAGAGAAGAGGGGTACAGAAAGAGGCAAGAGGGATGCAGAAATTTGTGAAAGAGGTGCAGAAAGAAGCAAGAGCAGTACAGAAAGAACCAACAGAGGTGCAAAAAGAGGCAAGAGCGGTGCAGAAAGAGGTAGGAGAAGTTCACAAAGAGGCAAGAGGGGTACAGAAAGAGGCAGGAGGGGTGCAGAAAGAAGGATGAGAAGTGCAGAAAGAAGCAACAGAGGTGCTGAAAGAGGCACGAAGGGTGCATAAAGAGGCTAGAGAAGTGCAGAAAGAAGCAACAGAGGTACAGAAAGAGGCAAGAGAGGTGCAGAAAGAGGCAGGAAAGGTGCAGAAAGAAGGATGAGAAGTGCAGAAAGAAGCAACAGAGGTGCTGAAAGAGGCACGAAGGGTGCATAAAGAGGCCAGAGAAGTGCAGAAAGAAGCAACAGAGGTACAGAGAGAGGCAAGAGAGGTGCAGAAAGAGGCAGGAAAGGTGCAGAAAGAGGGAACAGGGGTGCAGAAAGAGGTAAGAGAGGTGCAGAAAGAGAGAAGAGGGGTACAGAAAGAGGCAAGAGGGATGCAGAAATTTGCGAAAGAGGTGCAGAAAGAAGCAAGAGCAGTACAGAAAGAACCAACAGAGGTGCAAAAAGAGGCAAGAGCGGTGCATAAAGAGGTAGGAGAGGTTCACAAAGAGGCAAGAGGGGTACAGAAAGAGGCAGGAGGGGTGCAGAAAGAAGGATGAGAAGTGCAGAAAGAAGCAACAGAGGTGCTGAAAGAGGCACGAAGGGTGCATAAAGAGGCTAGAGAAGTGCAGAAAGAAGCAACAGAGGTACAGAAAGAGGCAAGAGAGGTGCAGAAAGAGGCAGGAAAGGTGCAGAAAGAGGGAACAGGGGTGCAGAAAGAAGCAAGTGAGGTGCAGAAAGAGGCAGCAGAGGTGCAGAAAGAAGAGAGTGAGGTGCAGAAAGAGGCAAGAGAGGTGCAGAATGAAGCAAGAGAGGTGCAGAGAGAGGCAAGAGAGGTCCAAAAAGAGGCAAGCAAAGTAATGAACAAAGCAAGAGAGGTGTAGAAAGAGGAGGAAATGTGCATAAAGAGGCAAGCGAAGTCAGAAAGAGGCAAGAGAAGTGCAGATAGAGGCAAGTGAAGTGCAGAAAGAGGCAAGAGGAGTGCAGAAAGAAGCAAGAGAGGTGCAGAAAGAAGCAAGAGAGGTACAGAAAGAGGCAAAAAGGTACAGAAAGAGGCAAGAAAAGTGCAGAAAGAGGCAAGAGAGTTGCAGAAAGAGGCAAGAGAGGTACAGAAAGAGGCAAGCAAGGTGCATAAAGAGGCAAAAGGGATGCAGAAAGATGCAGCAGAGGTGCAGAAAGAAGCAAGAGAAGTGCAGAAAGAAGCAAGAGAGGTGCAGAAAGAGGATGAACTGTGCAGAAAGAGGCAAGAGAGGTGCAGAAAGGGGCAAGAGAGGTTCAGAAAGAGGCAAAAGGGATGCAGAAAGATGCAGGAGAGGTGCAGAAAGAAGCAAGAGAAGTGCAGAAAGAAGCAAGAGAGGTGCAGAAAGAGGATGAACTGTGCAGAAAGAGGCAAGAGAGGTGCAGAAAGGGGCAAGAGAAGCACAGAAAGAGGCAAGAGAAGTGCAAAAAAGGCAAGAGAAGTGCAGAAAGAAGCAAGAGAGGTGCATAATGAAACAAGAGAGGTGCATAAAGAAGCCAGAGAGGTGCAGAAAGAGGAAGAAAGGTGCAGAAAGAGGCAAGAGAAATGCAGAAAGAGGAATAAAGGTGCAGAAAGAAGCAAGAGAAATATAGAAAGAGGCAAGAGAGGTGTAGAAAGAAGCAAGTGAGGTATAGAAAGAAGCAAGAGACTTGTAAAAGAGGAAAGAGAGGTACAGAAAGAAGCAAGAGAGGTGCAGAAAGAGGCAAGAGGGGTACAGAAAGAAGCAACAGAGGTGCTGAAAGAAGCAAGAGAAGTGCAGAAAGAAGCAAGAGAGGTGCATAAAGAGGAAGACATGTGCAGAAAGAGGCAAGAGAGGTGCAGAAAGAGGAAAAAGAAGTACAGAAAGAGGCAAGAGAGGTACAGAAAGAAGCAAGAGAAGTGCAGAAAGAAGCAATAGAGGTGCAGAAAGAAGAAGCAATGTATAAAAAGAGGCAAGAGAGGTACAGAAAAAGGAAGAAAGGCGTAGAAAGAAGCAAGAGAAGTGCAGAAAGAAGCAAGAGAAGTGCAGAAAGAAGCAAAAGGGGTACAGAAAAAGCAAGAGAGGTACAAAAAGAAGAGGGTGAGGTGCAGAAAGATGCAAAGGATGTGCAGTAAAAGGCAACAGAGGTGCAGAAAGAGGCAGATGTAGTCAGACAACCAATCACCCATATAGCCATTCATGTACCCACTAACATACTCATACACCCTCTTAGACATTAACTGACAGACAGACACACAGTTCATACAACCAGTCACTCACCCATACATTCACTGAGACACCAAATCACTCACTTATACAGTCAGTCACGCACACACACTGAGTCAACCGAGTCACAAGGAAAAGGTAAAAAAACATTAAAAAAAGAAAAAAGGGGGCAGGGTAGAAACACCCTGACCCCATAGGCCTGCTCAGGGGGTCCCACAGGGCCCCCAGGGACAAAAAAAGCCTTTTTTTAAAAAAAATTCGGTGGGATCTGCGCTTTGTTTCTTTAAGCCCCCGGGTGGGCCAGGTCCCGGGTGCAATGATGTAAATAGGTGCGGGGGGCCGAGGGGGCCCCTACAAGTCCAGGGACCGCCACCTCCCTGGGGCTTTGTCCATAAAATGCAGGGGGGTAAAAAAGTGGGGGGGCTCTTACCCCCAGGCAGCCCCGGGGACCACCACCTCCCCAGGGATTTAATCATTAAGGGTGGGGGGCCACACAGGCCCCCGCAGAGCCCCAGGGACTGCCACCTCTCCGAGCTTTACTTTTTTTTATTTGCGTGGGGGCTCCTGCTCCCCCATGCAGCCCGAAAGACCGCCCCGTCTCCGGGGCTATAGTCATTAAATGCGGAGGGGCCAGGGTAGCTGGAATGCAGAGGTGTAGAGAGCAAGAGACCCATGTCTGGACATACCCATACCACTTAGGACAAAAAATGCTGTGCAAACAATTCTGTCCATCATTTGTTTGCTGTATTTTTTGCCCCAAGTGGGATGGGTATGCCCGAGTATTGTATTGTATTGTACTGTAACTGCATTTATATATGAGTCTTGCCACTGCATTTTGTATTGTCTGGCATCTCTTCAAGAGGTGTGCAGTGATTCCTACTTAGAGTGTTACTAGATTGTGAATTTACCTTGAAAAAATAAAAGACAAGAGGCGTTTGGCAAGTGACAAGCATATCATCTGTGTCATGCCTAGTGGTCTAAGTGGTGAGGCCCCATCCCTGTATCACACCCAGGGATCAAGTGTACCATCTGTGTCATGCCCAATTATCCAAGCGGTCCCTATATCACACCCAGGTCCCCGGTGCAATGATGTAAATAGATGCGGGGGGCCGAGTGGGCCCCTGCAGCAACGTGGACCATCACCTCCCCGGGACTTCATTCATAAAATGCAGGGGGGTGAAAAAGTGGGGGGGCTCTTGCCCCCCAGGACCACCTCCTCCCCAGTGATTTAATCATTAAGGGCAGGAGGCCACACAGGCCACCCGGCAGCCCCGGGGTCCGCCACCTCCCCGGGGCTTTACTGTTTATATAAATGTGTGGGGGGGCTCCTGCCCCCCACTGCCTCGGGGACTGCCACCTCCCTGGGGCTATGTTTAAAAATGTAGTGTGGGGGGGCTAGGGCCCCCCCCACACTACCCCGGGTCACACTTTAATTAAATGCAGGGGTCCGTTGCGGACCTCTGGCCCCAGGAATCACCACCTCCCCGGGGCTACACACAAGATGGGAGGGGAGTCACGCAGCCCCTCTCCAGGGCCGGCTCCAGCAATGTCCCAGGGTGCCCACCCCGGGACATTGCAGTTTGCTATGGCATGGCGGGAGCACTGCCATGCCATAGCGAACAGTGCTTCGCTTCATGGAAGCGAGGGCATTGAAAAGCAGAATTGCTTTTGGGCAGAGGGAGCTGCATGTTAGCAGCTCCCTTTGTCTAAAAGCACTGCCGGCTCCTGCAGGAGGTGGGGAGCTGGCAGGGACCGCGGGGGCCAAAGAGAAGCCAAGTCCCAGGGGGTGGGGTCCCCAGGGCCGAAAATGGCCTGGGAGGGGGGCCACTCGGCCCCATCCCTTTTTAAAAAATTTTGACCCCATTCTCCGGGGACTGAAATCGGCCTAGGGAGGGAGGCCGAGTGGCCCCCACCTTTAAAATAAATGAATAAAATAAATGGCCAAGCCCTGGGGGATGAGGTCCCTGGGGCTGAAAATGGCCTGGGAGAGGGGAGCCACTCGGCAACCCTTCCCTTTAAAAAAAACAAAATAAACAAAAATGGCCGGACCTTGGGGGATGAGGTCCCCGGGGCCGAAATCGGCCTGGGGAGGGGGGGCAGCACGGTCCCCCTCCCTTTTAAAAAAACACAAAAAAACAAAGGCCCAGCCCTGGGGGATGGGGTCACCGGGGCAGATATCGGCCTCGGGAGGGGGGCCACATGGCCCCCTTCCCTTTGTTCTTAATTTAAAATAAAAATATAGGCCGGGCTCCGGGGGATGGTGTCCCTGCGCCCAAAAGCAACAAGGGCAGGAGGGCCACACAGCCCCCTTTCCTATAAAAAAAGACAATTCAAATAGGCAACTCGACAGAAGCCCCACCCCCTTTCACCACTACTCTGCAAACAAGCCTCCTGGTGCAATCTTGGTTGCGGGATGAAGTAACAGGGGTGCAGAAAGAGGCAAAAGAAGTGCAGAAAGAAGCAACAGAGGTGCAGAAGGAGGCAAGAGAACTGCAGAAAGAGGCAAGAGAGTTGCAGAAACAGGCAAAAGAGGTGCAGAAAATGGGAACAGGGGTGCAGACAGAGGCAAGAGAGGTGCAGAAAGAGGGAAGAGGGGTGCAGAAATGTGCAAGAGAGGTGCCGAGAGAAGCAAGAGCAGTGCAGAAAGAACCAAAAGAGGTGCAGAAAGAGGCAAGAGGGGTGCAGAAAGAGGAGAAAGAAGTGCAGAAAGAAGCAAAAGAGTTGCAGAAAGAGGCAAAAGGGGTGCAGAAAGAGGTAAGAGCAGTGTAGAAAGAACCAAGAGATATGCAGAAAGAGGCAAGAGAGGTGCAGAAAGAGGCAAGAGATGTACAGAAAAGGGAAGAAGGGTGCAGAAAGATGCAAGAGAGGTGCAGAAAGAAGCAATAGAATTGCAGAAAGAGGCAAGTGAGGTGCAGAAGGAGGGAAGAGGGGTACAGAAATTTGCAGCAAAGGTGGAGAAAGAAGCAAGAGCAGTGCAGAAAGAACCAAAAGACGTGCAGAAAGGGGCAAGAGGGATACAGGAAGAGGCAATAGAAGTGCAGAAAGAAGCAAAAGAGGTGCAGAAAAAGGCAAGAGAACTGCAGAAAAAGGCAAGAGAGGTGCAGAAAGAGGCTGGAGAGGTGCAGAAAGAGGCAAAAGGGGTACAGAAAGGCAAGAGGGGTGCAGAAAGAAGCAAGAGAAGTGCAGAAAGAAGCAACAGAGGTGCTGCAAGAGGGGTGCAGAAAGAGGCAAGAGAAGTGCATAAAGAAGCAACAGAGGTGCTGCAAGAGGGGTGCAGAAAGAAGCAAGAGAAGTGCAGAAAGAAGCAACAGAGGTGCAGAAAGAGGCAAGAGAAGTACAGAAACAGACAGGAAAGGTGCAGAAAGAGGGAACAGGGGTGCAAAAAGAGGTAAAAGGGATACAGAAGTTTGCAAGAGAGGTGCAGAAAGAAGCAAGAGTTGTGCAGAAAGAAGCAAGAGAAGTGCAGAAAGAAGCAAGAGAGGTAGAGCAAGAGAGAAGAGTGGTACAGAAAGGCAAGAGGGATGCAGAAATTTGCAAAAGAGGTGCAGAAAGAAGCAAGAGCAGTACAGAAAGAACCAACAGAGGTGCAAAAAGAGGCAAGAGCGGTGCAGAAAGAGGTAGGAGAGGTGCACAACGAGGCAAGAGGGGTACAGAAAGAGGCAGGAGGGGTGCAGAAAGAAGGATGAGAAGTGCAGAAAGAAGCAACAGAGGTGCTGAAAGAGGCACGAAGGGTGCATAAAGAGGCTAGAGAAGTGCAGAAAGAAGCAACAGAGGTACAGAAAGAGGCAAGAGAGGTGCAGAAAGAGGCAGGAAAGGTACAGAAAGAGGGAACAGGGGTGCAGAAAGAGGTAAGAGAGGTGCAGAAAGAGGGAAGAGGGGTGCAGAAAGAGGCAAGAGGGGTACAGAAAGAAGCAAGTGAGGTGCAGAAAGAGGCAGCAGAGGTGCAGAAAGAAGAGAGTGAGGTGCAGAAAGAGGCAAGAGAGGTGCAGAATGAAGCAAGAGAGGTGCAGAGAGAGGCAAGAGAGGTCCAAAAAGAGGCAAGCAAAGTAATGAACAAAGCAAGAGAGGTGTAGAAAGAGGAGGAAATGTGCATAAAGAGGCAAGCGAAGTCAGAAAGAGGCAAGAGAAGTGCAGATAGAGGCAAGTGAAGTGCAGAAAGAGGCAAGAGGAGTGCAGAAAGAAGCAAGAGAGGTGCAGAAAGAAGCAAGAGAGGTACAGAAAGAGGCAAAAAGGTGCAGAAAGAGGCAAGAAAAGTGCAGAAAGAGGCAAGAGAATTGCAGAAAGAGGCAAGAGAGGTACAGAAAGAGGCAAGCAAGGTGCAGAAAGAGGCAAAAGGGATGCAGAAAGATGCAGCAGAGGTGCAGAAAAAAGCAAGAGAAGTGCAGAAAGAAGCAAGAGAGGTGCAGAAAGAGGATGAACTGTGCAGAAAGAGGCAAGAGAGGTGCAGAAAGGGGCAAGAGAGGTGCAGAAAGAGGCAAAAGGGATGCAGAAAGATGCAGGAGAGGTGCAGAAAGAAGCAAGAGAAGTGCAGAAAGAAGCAAGAGAGGTGCAGAAAGAGGATGAACTGTGCAGAAAGAGGCAAGAGAGGTGCAGAAAGGGGCAAGAGATGCGCAGAAAGAGGCAAGAGAAGTGCAAAAAAGGCAAGAGAAGTGCAGAAAGAAGCAAGAGAGGTGCATAATGAAACAAGAGAGGTGCATACAGAAGCCAGAGAGGTGCAGAAAGAGGAAGAAATGTGCAGAAAGAGGCAAGAGAAATGCAGAAAGAAGAAGAAAGGTGCACAAAGAAGCAAGAGAAATATAGAAAGAGGCAAGAGAGGTGCAGAAAGAAGCAAGTGAGGTATAGAAAGAAGCAAGAGACTTGTGAAAGAGGAAAGAGAGGTACAGAAAAAAGCAAGAGAGGTGCAGGAAGAAGCAAGAGAAGTGCAGAAAGAAGCAAGAGAGGTGCAGAAAGAGGCAAGAGGGGTACAGAAAGAAGCAACAGAGGTGCTGAAAGAAGCAAGAGAAGTGCAGAAAGAAGCAAGAGAGGTGCATAAAGAGGAAGACATGTTCAGAAAGAGGCAAGAGAGGTGCAGAAAGAGGAAAGAGAAGTACAGAAAGAGGTAAGAGAGGTACAGAAAGAAGCAAGAGAAGTGCAGACAGAAGCAGGAGAGGTGCAAAAAGAGGTAGAAATGTATAGAAAGAGGCAAGAGAGGTACAGAAAAAGGAAGAAAGGCGCAGAAAGAAGCAAGAGAAGTGCAGAAAGAAGCAAGAGAAGTGCAGAAAGAAGCAAGAGGGGTACAGAAAAAGCAAGAGAGGTACAAAAAGAAGAGGGTGAGGTGCAGAAAGATGCAAAGGATGTGCAGAAAATGGCAACAGAGGTGCAGAAAGAGGCAGATGTAGTCAGACAACCAATCACCCGTATAGCCATTCATGTACCCACTAACATACTCATACACCCTCTTAGACATTAACTGACAGACAGACACACAGTTCATACAACCAGTCACTCACCCATACATTCACTGAGACACCAAATCACTCACTTATACAGTCAGTCACGCACACACACTGAGTCAACCGAGTCACAAGGAAAAGGTAAAAAAACATTAAAAAAAAGAAAAAAGAGGGCAGGGTAGAAACACCCTGACCCCATAGGCCTGCTCAGGGACAAAAAAAGCCTTTTTAAAAAAAAAATTCGGTGGGATCTGCGCTTTGTTTCTTTAAGCCCCCGGGTAGGCCAGGTCCCGGGTGCAATGATGTAAATAGGTGCGGGGGTCGAGGGGGCCCCTACAAGTCCAGGGACCACCACCTCCCTGGGGCTTTGTCCATAAAATGCAGGGGGGTAAAAAAGTGGGGGGCTCTTACCCCCAGGCAGCCCCGGGCACCACCACCTCCCCAGGGATTTAATCATTAAGGGTGGGGGGGCCACACAGGCCCCCGCAGAGCCCCAGGGACTGCCACCTCTCCGGGGCTTTACTTTTTTTTATTTGCATGGGGGCTCCTGCCCCCCCATGCAGCCCGAAAGACCGCCCGTCTCCGGGGCTATAGTCATTAAATGCGGAGGGTAGCTGGAATGCAGAGGTGTAGAGAGCAAGAGACCCACGTCTGGACATACCCATACCACTTAGGACAAAAAATGCTGTGCAAACAATTCTGTCCATCATTTGTTTGCTGTATTTTTTGCCCTAAGTGGGATGGGTATGCCCGAGTATTGTATTGTATTGTACTGTAACTGCATTTATATATGAGTCTTGCCCCTGCATTTTGTATTGTCTGGCATCTCTTCAGGAGGTGTGCAGTGATTCCTACTTAGATTGTGAATTTACCTTGAAAAAATAAAAGACAAGAGGCGTTTGGCAAGTGACAAGCATATCATCTGTGTCATGCCTAGTGGTCTAAGTGGTAAGGTCCCATCCCTGTATCACACCCAGGGATCAAGTGTACCATCTGTGTCAGGCCCAATTATCCAAGCGGTCCCTATATCACACCCAGGTCCCCGGTGCAATGATGTAAATAGATGCGGGGGCCCGAGTGGGCCCCTGCAGCAACGTGGACCGTCACCTCCCCGGGACTTCATTCATAAAATGCAGGGGGGTGAAAAAGTGGGGGGGCTCTTGCCCCCCAGGACCACCTCCTCCCCAGTGATTTAATCATTAAGGGCAGGAGGCCACACAGGCCACCCGGCAGCCCCGGGGACCGCCACCTCCCGGGGCTTTACTGTTTATATAAATGTGTGGGGGGCTCCTGCCCCCCACTGCCTCGGGGACTGCCACCTCCCTGGGGCTATGTTTAAAAATGTAGTGTGGGGGGGCTAGAGCCCCCCCCCACACTGCCCCGGGGCCCACCACCTCCCCGGGGCACACTTTAATTAAATGCAGGGGTCCGTTGCGGACCTCCGGCCCCAGGAATCACCACCTCCCCAGGGCTACACACAAGATGGGAGGGGAGTCACGCAGCCCCTCTCCAGGGCCGGCTCCAGCAATGTCCCAGGGTGCCCACCCCGGGACATTGCAGTTTGCTATGGCATGGCGGGAGCACTGCTCCTGCCATGCCATAGCGAACAGTGCTTTGCTTCATGGAAGCGAGGGCATTGAAAAGCAGAATTGCTCTTGGGCAGAGGGAGCTGCATGTTAGCAGCTCCCTTTGTCTAAAAGCACTGCCGGCTCCTGCAGGCGGTGGGGAGCCGGCAGGGACCGCGCGGGCCAAAGAGAAGCCAAGTCCCAGGGGATGGGGTCCCCAGGGCCCAAAATGGCCTGGGAGGGGGGCCACTCGGCCCCATCCCTTTTTTAAATTTTTTGACCCCATTCTCCGGGGCCGAAATCAGCCTAGGGAGGGAGGCCAAGTGGCCCCCACCTTTAAAATAAATGAATAAAATAAATGGCCAAGCCCTGGGGGATGAGGTCCCTGGGGCTGAAAGCAGCACGGTCCCCCTTACTTTTAAAAAAACACAAAAAAACCAAAGGCCCAGCCCTGGGGGATGGGGTCACCGGGGCATATATCGGCCTCGGGAGGGGGGCCACATGGCCCCCCTCCCTTTGTATTAATTTAAAATAAAAATATAGGCCGGGCTCCGGGGGATGGGGTCCCTGGGCCCAAAAGCAACAAGGGCAGGGGGGCCACACAGCCCCCTTTCCTATAAAAAAAGACAATCCAAATGGGCAACTCGACAGAAGCCCCACCCCCTTTCACCACTACTCTGCAAACAAGCCTCCTGGTGCAATCTTGGTTGCGGGACGAAGTCCCCGTCACTACTGAGGCTCCACACAGTGGGACTTCACCTCCCAACCAAGAGCGCACCACGAGGTGCGTCTGCAGAGTAGTGGAGAAAGGGGGCGTAGCCTGCGACTACCTCTCAGCAATCCCACTGTGTGGGGCTTACTGGAGGTAACAGGTAGGCTAGTTGGCCCCTAAGGACCCCCAGCAGCAAAGGGGACTTCATCCCCCAACCAAGAGCATGCCAGGAGACGCGTTTGCAGAGTGGTGGAGAAAGGGGACGTGGCCTGGTATCACAGCTCAGCAATCCATCTGTGTGGAACATACTGGAAGTAATAGGAGGGGTAGTTGGCCCCCAAAGACGTCCTTGGGGGCCAAGTACCCCTCCTGTTACCTCCAGTAAGTCCCACACATTGGGATTGCTAAGAGGTTTTTGGTGGCCACGCCCCCCTTTCTCCACTACTCTGCAAACGCGCCTTGTGGCTCACTACTGGTTGGGGGATTAAGTCCACTGTACTCCTGAGGGACCTTGGGGGAAAAGAAGCCTTCCTGGTACTGCCTGTAAGTCCTACACAGCAGACTTCCTGAGCACTGGTTCCAGAGACTGTGAGTGTTTTTTAAAAGTTTATCAGTGTTAAGTGTTAAGTTTATGAGTGTTAAAAATATATATACCAAGGTGTATTGGTGAATCAGTGGGTTTGAGTGACTGTATGGATGACTCAGTGTGTGTGCGTGACTGACTGTATAAGTGAGTGATTTGGTGTCTCAGTTAATGTATGGGTGAGTGACTGGTTGTATGAACGTGTGTGTCTGTCTGTCAGTTAATGTCTAAGAGGGTGTATGAGTATGTTAGTGGGTACATGAATGGCTATATGGGTGATTGGTTGTCTGACTACATCTATGGTTGTCTGGGTGTCTGTGTGGGTGAGGAGGTGTGTCACTCCCTGTATGGATCAGTGAGTGGATGAATCAGTGGCTGTATGGGGGACTGTTGTGTGTGTGAAAAGTTGTATGAGTGAGTGAGTATCTGTACGCCATGTGTCAGTATGGGTGAGTAACTGAGTATGTAAAAGGCAGTATACATGAGTGACGGGGTATATGAGTGACTGGATGCGTGAGTGAGTGAATGTGAGAGTGGCTATATAGATGAGTGCATGCTTCTGTCAGTGACTGTATAGCTGAGTGAGTATGTGTTCCTATTTCTATGAGTAAGTAATTGGGTGGGTGTGTAACTGTTTGGGTGAGTAAGTGGCTATATGATTTACTGTATGGGTGAGTGTCTAGGTATGTGAGTAGTTTTATGGGTGACTCACTCAGTGTGTTAGCACCTGTATGCCTGTATGAGTGGATATGTCAATGGCTGTATTAGTGAGTGAGTGGGTCTATAAGTGGCAATTTGGATGAGCGTGTGGATGTGTGTATAGATCAATGAATCAGTGAGTGGGTGTGTAAGGACTGGTATGGCTTTGTGAATGGGTTTGTGAATGGTTGTGTGGGAGCGGCAGTGGGTGTATGAAAGATTCTACAGTAGTGTGAGTGGGTGCATCTTCGGAAACATGGTGAGACTTACAACAGTGACATGGGAGGGTTGCTGTTTTATATTTGGCTAGACCCAACATTCTGAGCAGTCAATGAATAGTGAAGCTGCCAGAGAAAATGAGGTTTAAGACATGTTGGCAGAGGGTTTGGGGATTAGGCTACTTTGTATGAGTTTCTGGAAAGGTACACTTGAAGTAGGTGTCTGCTTGCAATGGGAAGTGCACTCTGTCAAGTTTAAAGGTCTACGTGCTATCGTGACTCAGGTATGTGTCTACTTCTACATGTATTCTGACACGTGCTGTGCATCTGAAGATCCTAGCTTAAAAAACTGGTAGCTTCTCATACAGGTGCACAAATCTTCTTAGTTCCGCTCCATCATTCGGTCGCAGAGGGAGACATGTCTTACCTATGTAGGTGTCACAGAACCCCTCAAATAAACTGTTGAATACCCACATGCCCTGTATTATGAGCAGAAAGGAATACATACACCTTCTTGTACAGAAATGTAGAGAGCATTCGGTCTGAAACACAGGTATTCTAATATTTCTAGGTTTCTTTTTATGTATCATGTCACTAGGAAAAGGCACAGACACATGCGTTGAAGCCTTCGGAAACATGGTGAGACTTACAACAGTGACATGGGAAGGGTTACCATTTTATATTTGGCTAGGCCCAACATTCTGAGCAGTTGGTGAATAGGGAAGCTGCAAAAGAAAAGTGAGGTTTAAGACAAGTTGACAGAGGGATTAGGGATATAGGGCCAGATGTACAACCTTTCAGTTTAGCAAGACGCAAATTGCGCAGAATTGCAACTCGCAATATGCGACTCGCTAAACTAAATGTATAACAGTGTCTCAGACACTGTTTGCAATTCCCAATGGGGTCGCAAGTTGCATGCCTCATCAATATTCATGAGGCAAGCGCAATTTGCGTCCCCATTGGGAATGGCTAGCACTCACAGGGATGGTGGCCTGCTGGGGTCAGCAGACCACCATGTCTGTGACTGCTTTTTCAATAAAGCAGAATTTAAAAAAAAATGCAGCCTGTTATCCTTAAAGGAAAACGGGATGCATTTAAAAAAGAAAAATGAAACTTTTCAGTTTCATTTTTTTTTAAGGGCAGGGTGGGTCCACTGCCTGCTCTTAAAAAATATTGTGCACCCATTCACAAAGGGGAAGGGGTCCCCTGGGACCCCTTCCTGTTTGCAAATGGTTTACCACCTACTTGAAGTATGTGGGAAACTGCAAGGGCTTTGCGACCGCAAATGTGGTCGCAAAACAATAGTACATTGCAGTCTGACTTGTTATTAGGAAGGGACGCCCTTGGCACGCCTCTTCCTAATAGCGAGTCGCAAACCATATTTTGCCAGTCGCTAATAGGTTAGTGACTAGCAAACTATGGTTTCTACATGGGGCTGACCAATTTTGCGGGCGCAAACGGGCCCCAATTCCCGTTTGCGACTGCAAAAAACGGTCATACATCTGCCCCTAGGCTACTTTGTATGAGTCTCTGGAACTACCCATGCACTTATGCAATGACCCAGGCACTACCTATGAACTCATCCATTCACTCAAGCACTACCCATGCACTCATTCAATCATCCAGGCACTACCTTTGCACTCATGCATTCACTGAGGCACAACCCATGCACTCATCCAATCATTCAAACTCTATCCTTGCACTCACTTTTCTCTAACAGATTCACTATTCACCGACTGCTCAGAATGTTGGGCCAGGCCAAATATAAAATAGCAACCCTTCCCATGTCACTGTTGTAAGTCTCACCATGTTTCTGCACCTCTCTTGCTTATTTCTGCACCTCTGTTGCTTCTTTTTGCACCTCTCTTGCCTCTTTCTGTACCTCTGTTGCCTTTTTCTGCACATCATTTGCATCTTTCTGCACCTCACCCTCTTCTTTTTGTACCTCTCTTGCTTTTTCTGCACCCCTCTTGCTTCTTTCTGCACTTCTCTTGCTTCTTCCTGCACTTCGCTTGCTTCTTTCTGCACCTTTCTTCCTTTTTCTGTACCTCTCTTGCCTCTTTCTATACATTTCTTCTTCTTTCTGTACCTCTCTTGCCTCTTTCTGTACTTCTCTTTCCTCTTTCTGCACCTCTCTTGCCTCTTTCGGCACATTTCTTCCTCTTTATGCACCTCTCTTGCTTCTTTCTGCACTTCTCTTGCTTCTTTCAGCACCTCTCTTGCTTCTTTCTGTACCCCTCTTGCCTCTTTCTGCACCTCTCTTGCTTCTTTCTGCACTTCTCTTGCTTCTTTCTGCACCTCTCTTGCTTCTTTCTGTACCTCTCTTGCCTCTTTCACAAGTCTCTTGCTTCTTTCTGTACCTCTCTTGCCTCTTTCTGCATTTCTCTTGCTTCTTTTTGCACCTTTCTTCCTATTTCTGCACTTCTCTTGCCTCTTTCTGCACATTTCTTCCTCTTTCTGCACATCTCTGGCTTCTTTCTGCACCTCTCTTTTTTCATTATGCACCTCTCTTGCTTCTTTCTGTACTTCTTTTGCCTTTTTTGTACTTCTCTTGCCTCTTTCTGTGCTTCTCTTGCCCCTTTCTGCACCTCTCTTGCCTCTTTCTGCACAGTTCATCCTCTTTCTGCACCTCTCTTGCTTCTTTCTGCACTTCTCTTGCTTCTTTCTGCACCTCTCCTGCATCTTTCTGCATCCCTTTTGCTTCTTTCTGCACCTCTCTTGCCTCTTTCTGTACCTCTCTTGCCTCTTTCTGCAACTCTCTTGCCTCTTTCTGCGCTTCTCTTATCTCTTTCTGTACCTTTTTGCCTCTTTCTGTACCTCTCTTGCTTCTTTCTGCACCTCTATTGCTTCTTTCTGCACTCCTCTTGCCTCTTTCTGCACTTCACTTGCCTCTTTCTGCACTTCTCTTGCCTCTTTCTGACTTTGCTTGCCTCTTTATGCACATGTCCTCCTCTTTCTACACCTCTCTTGCTTTGTTCATCACTTCGCTTGCCTCTTTTTGGACCTCTCGTGCCTCTCTCTGCACCTCTCTTGCTTCTTTCTGCACCTCTCTTGCTTCTTTCTGCACCTCACTCTGTTCTTTCTGTACCTCTCTTGCTTCTTTCTGCACCTATCTTGCCTCTTTCTGCTCCTCACATGCTTCTTTCTGCACCTCACTCTCTTCTTTCTGTACCTCTCTTGCTTCTTTCTGCACCTCTATTGCTTCTTTCTGCACCTTTCTTTCTCTTTCTGTACCTTTCTTCCTCTTTCAGCAGATTTGCTCTTCTTTCTGTGCCTCTCTTGCTTCTTTCTGTACTTCTCTTGCGTCTTTCTGCACATTTCTTCCTCTTTCTGCACCTCTCTTGCTTCTTTCTGCACCTCACTTGCTTCTTTCTGCACCTCTCTTGCTTCTTTCTGTACCTCTCTTGCTTCTTTCTGCACCTCTCTTGATTGTTTCTGCACTTCTCTTGCTTCTTTCCGTACCTTTCTTCCTCTTTCTGCACCTCTCTTGCCTCTTTCTGCACTTCTCTTGCTTCTTTCTGCACTTCTCTTGCCTCTTTCTGCACTTCTCTTGCTTCTTTCTGCACCTTTCTTCCACTTTTTGCACTTCTCTTGCCTCTTTACAGGGGCGTTATATTTAGGAATTAGCATTTAAAAAACCTAAAACATTTGCTGAAAAAAACCACAGGTTTCAGGGACATTATAGTTAGAAATTAGCATTTAATAAACCTTAGATATTCACTGAAAAAAGCACAGGTTACAGGAACGTAATAGTTAGGCTGACATTTCACTCGTACAATACCAGAGAAATTCAGTTGTTATATTTAGCTGAGCTAACTATAACTCATGCCCCCGCAATGCACTGCTGATGACTTGTCATATTACATCACTCATGACATGGTCAGTGACATCACTCATGACATCACTGATGACATCTCTAATGACATCACTGATGACATCACTGATGACAACATCCACATAATCTCTGATGCACCTACTCACACTCCAATAGAACCTTTCGTACACCTGCTCTAAATTTCAGACTATCATTCCTGAAACCATTGACACACCAATACCAGTACGTACATACTCACTCACTGATTCATAGTTCTACATACACATCTACTCACTCACCCATACAGGCACTCATACAGTCATTCACTCACCAATACAGCTGCTGATATATCCACTCATACACCCATAGAGATACTCACACATCTACACACTCACCCAAACACTCAATCACACAGCTACTTACTCACCCACACAGAAACCAACACACACTCACTACTCATACAGATACTACCAAATACTTACTCTCCTTACAGTCACTGGCTCAAGCACACACTCACCCATACAGCCACTCTCACAATCACTCACTCACACATACAGTCACTTATATACTCCAACACTCACATATACTGCCTTTCACATATGCAGTTACTCACCCATATACCACTGAGACATCCATTCACTCACCGACACAACCATACAAACACTCACTCACCCATACAGTCCCTCACAGATGCACTCATGAACCCATACACCCAGGGATTCACCCACTTACACATCCATGCGGGGAGTTACACACACCCTCACCCACCCACACAGACACTCAGGCACACATACAGGTACTCAGACAACCAATCAATAACCTATATAGACACTCATGTACCTACTCACCAACCCATGCAGCCACTTACACACCAACTGACAGACTGATACAGATATTCACACAGATTATTCACTCACCCCTACATTCGCTAAGACATGTTTAATCACTCACTTATACAGTCAGTCACACACCCACTAAATCATCCATACAGACACTCATACACCCACTCATTCTTCAATACACCTTGGCGTACATATATATATATAGATAACATTCTTAAACTTTTTAGAAACACTCACTCACTGGATGATGTCATCAGTGATGTCATTTGAGATGCCATCAGTGATGTCATCAGTGGTGTCACTGACCATGCCATGAGTAATGTAATATGTGACGTAATCAGCAGTGCATTGCGGGGGTGCAAGTTATAGTTAGCTCAGCTAACTATAATGGGTGAATTTCTCCGATTTTTTACGAGTGAAATGTCAGCCTACCTTTAATGTTCCTGTAACCTGTGGTTTTTTCAGTGAATATATACATATATATATATATACATACATATATATATATATATATATTTCTTTTTCAAACGAGTACGCCGCACTCAGGGATTTCAAATTTAAAGTTGCTTTATTTCTTATGCAGAGCCAGTCTGCCTTCACCAACGCGTTTCAGCCTCACAGCCTTGCTCACGGTTGTTCGACAATTGGCTAAGTCACATTTTTATACCTCTCCCATTACAACCCGTTATGTGGCATTCTGGGAGTTGTAGTTAGTTAAAAACAATTTATATCATTGTCGTTACAAAAAGAAAGCATACATTATGGCAACAATTGATGTTGTATCTTTATACACATCAATAGAACATAGCGTAGGCTTACAAGCCTGTGCCTATTTCGTAAGACAACACAACATATTTGAGCTTCATCATTCAGCAATGTTATTAACCATGATCGAGCTGTGCATTAAGAATAATGTGTTTCTTTTCAATCAGAACATGTACCATCAACTATGTGGCACCGCCATGGGGATATCTTTTTCACAGAATTATGCCAATCTCACCATGGGCTGGAGGGAAAGAGAGATAGCATGGGGGCCAGATAACCATCTAGCACTGGATAAGATCGTACTATGGGTTAGATACATAGATGATCTTTTTGTAATCTGGAACGGAGAAAAAAGTGAGTTCCTGGAATATTTCAATGGCCTCAATGACAACAATATAGGCCTATCATTCACTTGTTCTACAAGTAAGACCAAAATTGATTTGCTAGACACTTCAATATATATAGATCAAGGCAAAATACAATCAACACTTTACAGGAAGAAGACCGCTACGAATAGCATCTTGCACGGAACCAGTTTCCATCCTAAACCATTATTAAAAAGTATTCCATACGGAGAATTTATGAGAATGAGACTTAATTGCTCAAAAGATACCGACGCAAGAGAGAAAATTATGGACAGTGCAAAGAGATTGAAAAACAGAGGATACAAAACAAAAGATCTGAGAGAGAGTCTACATAAAATTGAAAAAATAACACGCAAAGACACCTTGCTCACAAAACAAGATAAAGAAAAAGCGAAAGAGTGTAAAAAATCAAAGAAAAATGGAACACCGAGACTTATTCTTACTTACAGTACAGAAAGCTACAAAATCACAAGGATAATACAACGGTATTGGCATCTAATAGCTCAAGTTCCCGACATTGGGAGTGTTCTAGGAGAACGACCAGTAATAACAAACAGGAAAACAAAATCACTTAAAGACCAATTAGTGCGAAGCCACTACACAGACAAACCCAAGAACAATTGGCTTGAAGAACAACAATTAGGCTTTAAAAATGTAACAAGTGTAAGGCCTGTACAATAGCAACTAATACCAAAGTGATATCGGATACAGATGGCAAGAAAATTAAGATCAATCAAAAAATCACGTGTACCACTCAATTCGTGGTATATGTGATTCAATGTGCATGTGGCTTACAATATGTGGGAAGTACTGTATGTATGTTGAAAAAGCGGATTCTAGAACGCATAAGAGCGGTGAAGAACAAAGATCGAAGCTATGCAACTGCAAGACACTTAGAACAATGCAAAACAGCAATTGGAAAATAATGGCTTTCTTTGGACTAGACACCATCCCAATAAATGAGAGAGGAGGTGACAGAAAACTCAAATTAAGACAACTCGAGTCACGATACATCATTAGGTTAAGAACAAAGACTCCAAGAGTATTAAACAATGATGAGGAACTTTATGTACATTTGGAAAATTGAGCAAAGAAAAAGAAAAAAGACATAAGTAGAAGAAAAAAACCTGTTAAATTGAAACCATGCTGCAAAGCCGAAAAGGAACTTGGTGAATCGCCCTTGGGTACTAACCCGTAATTATAACATGTAACACTGATAGGACAAATGTTTGACAAGGAAATTGTGTATGACATGCAACTATGGCTGCTGTACATATAGCTACCTAATGTACCAATGTCGTTAAAATGTATTATACAAATTTAGGGGCTATAACTCAATTGAGTCACAAATTGGTCCGAAAATCATGTGGAAAATTAACATGTACTAACATATATATATATATATATATATATATATATATATATATATATATATATATATATATATGCAAAGAATTCGTCACAATGAATTGTTGAACAGACGAAGGCGAACCCAAATGATGGTGCAATTGTGATTTTATTTTCTGCCCAACACCACCGCTGCCATAACGCGTTTCAGCCCACGTGGGGCCTTGATCACATGACACTGTTGAGGGGCGGTTACCACATTTAAAGTGCAAGTGAGTGACGTTTTGCAGTACAACAGCTGTTTTTCTTTGTTTCTAATTCATAGACATGGAAAAGTTACATATGACAAAAGACAAAGGGTATAGGGTCATTGGAAGTGCAAAACTAGAGCAAACATGATACAATATCATGAATTAACAGTACATTTGAATAAATAGATAAATATATAAATAAGTATTCAAAATAAAACTGTCCATCTCTGAATAAAACTAAACTATTAATCACGGATAAGATGATACTTTGAAAGTAAAACCAATGTAAAACTTTTTTTTCCCTTTTCCATCCTTTCTCCATAAATAGTAGCATTATTCATAAGGCACATAAATTTCATAATTGCACATATAATATACCCGTGAATTAAAGATGTTAAAAGGAATAGAGCCCAAGTGGGCCATTGTCAATTATCCATGTCAATTTAAAAATAAGACAAAGTCAGTGCAAAATACGCAAAATCTAGTCACAGTGTAAAGTGCAAATGCCATATATAAAAAAGTGTGTAAACAACAATTAGTGCAATAAAATTGAATTCTCTAAAATATACTTTAAAATTGTATTTCACAGGTAGGTTGACAGCAGCATGACGGATAAATCTTAATCAAAATGACTTGTTAGAGGTGTGTGAAAAAATCTTCACTGGAATTTAATCCATTTGGTGATTTGCAATCCATTTCTAAAATGTATCTTGTTTCCAACTTGCGTAGCACTGATTCCACGATCCCCACCTCTTCTCAGTGGTGGGACCGTGTCAATTACAAAATACTTAAGATCAGCAGAATTTTTGGCATGCGATATTTCAAAGTGCCTGGCAACGGGGTATGTGACGTCGCCATTATTGATGGCACGTATGTGCTGAAGTATCCTCTTGTGGACCTGAAGCTTAGTGCTCCCCACATAACGCAGGCCACAAGGACACTCCAGCACATACACCGCAAACTCGGTTTTGCAAGTTAGTTTTTTCTGAATGAGGACAGGTCTGTTGTTAAACGGTGTCAAATATTTAGTCTTGTTGACACCATTTTTGCAAGCTTTGCAAACAGAACACTTAATAAATCCCTTACTGCTATTGAGCCAGGAAGTGTTGGTTCTAACCTCCGGGCTACTTTTCACCAGACAATTGGTCATCGAGCGGGCCTTTCTATATGTAATGCTCGGTGATCGTGACATATGGGTCCCCAATGTTGGATCACTTTTGATTAATGCCCAATTTTTGTTGACAATCTTGCGAATCGTTTTATGCTGATTATTATACGTTAGAATCAATCTAGTCTCGGTCAGTTCATTGAGTACCGGTTTAGTTTTACCTGCTAGTGCCCGTGGTCTGCCATATACATTTGCTTTAAGTATGGCTCTATCCACGACTTCTGGGAGATAGCCTCTTCTTAAAAACCTGTCTCTGCAATTCATCTGTGCAATCTGGCAATCAATATCAGTGCTGCAAATTCTTCTTATTCTTAGCATTTCCCCGTAGGGAATGCTATTGATTAGGTGTGCTGGATGATGGCTGGAGGCATGTAATATAGCATTTCCAGCGGTTGGTTTCCTATACATTTTAGTGTGTAGCTGATTGTGTTGGATGTAAATTTCAACATCTAAAAAACATATAGACCTGTTGCTAGTCTGACCAGTAAAACTGAGGTTAAGGTTGTTATTATTTAGTTTCTCAATGAACTGTAAAGCCTCAGATTCAGAACCTTTCCAAATTACCAAGAGGTCATCAATGTACCTGAACCATTTAATGACATTGTCAGACATGATTTCCGGGTAGGTGGGCATGAGGACCTGTTCCTCCCAGTGCCCCATATGCAGACAGGCATAACTGGGGGAGAAACAAGCCCCCATGGCCACTCCTCTCACCTGCTTGAACAATATATATATATATATTACCTACTGGCGGATGCCAGTAGGTAGTTATAGTTAGGACCTATTTTCCATAGGAAATTCACAACATTCTATTTCAAATAACTTTGGCACCGGTTGATGAATCCTCGCGAAATTTTCAAAACTCGTGGGGCGCTCCGGTCCGCTCCTATCCTGAAAGTCTTGGGGTGATTCGTCAAGTTGAAGCCGAGAAAAAAGGGGGGTCCCAAAACGTGTTTTCCCCATGCAATTTTCCATAGGAAGCTTTCATCGCAGCTACAGCCCGAACTGCTGAACGGAATTACACCAAATTTGGCAAAAAGGTAGCCCTTGGTTCAGAGTCGTGCCTTTTGGTTAAATGGTGTAAATCCGTTCAGTAGTTCCTGAGAAATTTGAAAAAGAAAACACATATATATCTGGGCGGAGCCTAACCACACATGTCATCGTGAGATCTGATTGGCTGTCAGCACTTCATCCTGGAATTGCTGGCAGCCATCTTGGGACCAATATAAATGATAGTACCCCATTGAAATGCATTGTAGTGAATCGAAGATTTTGAGGGTTACCAAAAGGAGAACTATAAAGGGTGATAACAGACTTTAGTTACATTAGAATTCATTTGTTGATGGTACCATACTAATTTCAGGAATTGTGGTGTGTTCTAAGGTGATTTTACCCTGTGAAAAACCTTCTGCTGGGATATCATGAATCATGTTTGAGAGAAAACTATTTTCACATGCTTGTCCCATACAGTTTTGGAAGGTGCTCCAGAAGCTAAAATGAGAGCATATTTTCTGTAAATTCACATTATCTTTCTCAGTCATGTGAGAATGAAGTCTGACATTCTCAGTAAAACATGTACATCCAACAAGGGCAGAGACTGTCAGTTGATTCCTTTGTGTTCTACTGCAGCTTCCCAGAGTGTTCTAAAGAACAACTAGAGTGCTAACAGCCTTACTTATGACAAAAGTATGGCACACATGAAGCCATCTTGATTGGAATAAACTGGTAACACTTAAAACATTTAATTTAAAAAGGAACAAAATGATGGGGTTCATTTTGTCATAGAAATTATGGTTAGTGCTGTAGAAAGAAAAATTAGGACATGTTTCAAGTGTGATCTCAAATATCTTCCTGTTATATTTCAACAGGAGCAGCCTGTCAGTTGATGCCTTTGTGTTCTACTGCAGCTTCCCAGAGTGTTCTAAAGAACAACTAGAGTGCTAACAGTCTTACTTATGACATAATTATGGCACACCTGAAGCCATCTTGATTGGAATAAACTGGTAACTCTTAAAACATTTAATTTAAAAAGGAACAAAATGAGGGGGTTCATTTTGTCATAGAAATTATGGTTAGTGCTGTAGAAATAAAAATTAGGACATGTTTTAAGTGAGATCTCAAATATCTTCCTGTTATATTTCAACAGGAGCAGCCTGTCAGTTGATGCCTTTGTGTTCTACTGCAGCTTCCCAGAGTGTTCTAAAGAACAACTAGAGCGCTAACAGTCTTACTTATAACAAAAGTATGGCACACCTGAAGACATCTTGATTGGAATAAACTGGTAACACTTAAAACATTTAATTTAAAAAGGAACAAAATGAGGGGGTTCATTTTGCCATAGAAATTATGGTTAGTGCTGCAGAAAGAAAATTTAGGGCATGTTTTAAGTGAGATCTCAAATCCTCTTCTATTTCATTAGAAAATTCTGACATGCAGACTGAAACAATCACTTTCAATACCAGCAGTAGACTTCCAGTTAACTCCCTGGTGAGCAGCAGCTTTACTACAGTGATCTAATGAACAACTAGAGTGCTAACATTCTGAATTTATGGCAAATGTGTGACACATCTGAATGCCTTCTTGATGGAATCAAAGTAAAAAAACTGAAAGCATTTCCTACTGAGGAGACTGCAGTAAATGACGAAATTAGGAAACTTCATAACTAATAAGTCTCCCAAGATGGCCACCAGAGAAAAAAGAGCCCAAATGTAGCACAAATATCACCCAGATGTAGCCCACATATAGCCCAATGACAGAAGTGTGCAAAACACTTTTTATTTGTAGTTTTTCTGCAGTTTTATATAGTGCAAACTGGTCAGGTATTGGAGCGTTACATCTTACTTGGACCCCTTATTGCGCATTTTGCACGAAGTACATGAGATTGATCTTGCGAAACATTGAACTTTACGATTCTGTTAACCTGAAGTTGCTCTGAACCGTGCTTTGTAACACCAGTTTTTACCTACTGGTTTTAATTAATTCTCACTGTATTGTATTAGGAAAGAGGATTTACTGTTTTTATGTACACTTTTATGATCTATGTTTCTAAATCAGATCAAATAAAGTTTAATGAATTCTATGGCAGGACGGAGGCGAGGATTATGCATATCTTTCCTCACTTTATTTGCATAGCAGTTCAAAGAAAGCGTAACACAACAATCATTAAACAAAAGACTACACAACCCATGAACCATTAGGGGGTAGTCTCCAAGGCAACTATTGTCCAATCATATCACAGTCCATCGTATTTAATATCGTGACGTCCCTTCCGCTTCCTCTTTCTTCACTGCTCGTCAGTTAAGTGCATTCCTTACATTCTTGGCTTAATCTGACATTGTTGCTGTTTGTATAGCGGTTTCTTGTGCACGTTATTAGCATTATTGCCTTGGTATTGTTTCATATTCCCTGCGCAGCAGGCTCTTGCCCGAGCGCGTTCTCCCCCTCGCAGTTTCTCCCGCTGTGTGCTCTGCACGCGGTGAGATCCTGTCAGGCGCGTCTGGTCCGAGCGAGGCAGCTCCGTCGAGCGCTCCCGCTGGTCTTTACGCGTGTTTGGGAATCCGGTCACTCCTTTAGTGTCCGCTTGATTCCCGACCAACCCTCGCCTAATTTTGACACCGCTACGCGGTGATTTCCCCACACGGCCACGTTAGTGACCAGCGCCACCTGGTGGTGGTAATTGGTATTGCGCCTCAGTCTATTCTTATAACAGCTTCGGGGAAAGCCCAGCTGTTGGAGCACCGGCGAGGGGGCTGTCTTAAGGATTTTAAGGGCATTTGTTCTGTGCTCACACCCTCTGCTATCATGTCTTCTCCAGAAGACCATTTTTACTCCTCCTACCAGGAAGTGGAGGAGGAATGGCCCCCCAACTTCTCCCTCCAGCAGTGGACCAAGCCCTCTCTCTGGCTATTTCTAGGGCTCTGGCTCCTCTTAGGGATCAGGTTGATAAGCTGGCGAAAAGCATCTCTGGGGTGTTCAGTGACCCAGATATGGTGGTGGCGGGTCAAAGTAGCTCCCAGATGGGGAATAAAAGGGCCGTTAAGCATAACACGGGGCACTTGGAAGGATTTGATAAACTTACGGAGACCTTCCTCAAGAGTGCGCGAACGCTAAAACATGCACCCTGCCGGGAGGAGGAGGGGCCCGGAGAAAATTGCGACACTGACACCACTATTGTAGACCCCGACTGCGGGTTTCCCTTAGAGGGAGAGGGTGTATCGGAGGACGATTTCTCCTCCGATGAGGATAAGGACTCGGGGCATCTCTGGCATCCAGAGTCCCACTCCTCTCAGTCCCCGGTTGGGGACGGGGTCCACTCGGACATGTTCGAGCCTACCCAAATTTACCATCCTAGGTCGGCAGAGTGGACACCTGACGCCAAAGTGGCAGAGTATGTGGTGGGGAAAATCCATCAACCCCTTGAAAGGGAGGTCAGGAATAGGATGAGGGGAGAATGCCCCAGGCCCTCACAGAAGGGGAAGGTGGCACACACGCCTGAAATTGATGAGAAACTATGCACCTTTTTCTCCAAGTATATGAGGGATCCCAAGAAAGGAATTGATAGGTCTTGGACGTGGTAGGGCCCTTGACCCAAATTATTCAATTGACGGAGCGTTCCAAAAAGTTAGGATCCCCTTTGTCCACGGATATTGTGGCTGGTTGGGCGCACTACCCTAAACCCTAAAACACTACCCCCTCCACTACCCAAACACCACTGCACTACCCTAAACCCTAAAACACTACCCCCAGCACGACACCCTACACTACCCAAACATAACTGCACTACCCTAAACCCTAAAACACTACCACCAGCACGACTCTCTACACTACCCAAACACCACTGCACTACCCTAAACCCTAAAACACTACCCCCAGCATGACTCCCTACACTACCCAAACACCACTACACTACACTAAACCCTAAATATACCCCCAGCATGACCTCCCACACTACACAAACACCACTGCACTACCCTAAACCCTAAAACACTACCCCCAGCACGACCCCCTACACTACCCAAACACCACTGCACTACCCTATACCCTAAAACACGACCCCCTACACTACACAAACATGACTGCACTACCCTAAACCCTAAAACACTACCCACAGCATGACCCCCTTCACTACACAAACACCCCTGCACTGCCCTAAACCCTAAAACACTACCCCAGCACTACTCCCTACACTACCCAAACACCACTGAACTAACATAAACCCTAAAACACTACCCCCAGCACAACCCCCTACACTACCCATACACCACTACACTACCCTAAACCATAAAACACTACCCCCAGCATGACCCCCTACACTACACAAACACCACTGCACTACCCTAAACCCTAAAACACTACCACCAGATGACCCCCTACACTACTCAAACACCACTGCACTACCCTAAACCCTAAAACACTACCCCAGCACGACAACCTACACTACCCATACACCACTGCACTACCCTAAACCCTAAAACACTACCCCCAGCACGACCCCCTACACTACTGCACTACCCTAAACCCTAAAACATTACCCCCAGCACGACCCCCTACACTACCCAAACACCACTGCACTACCCTAAACCCTAAAACACTACTCCCAGAACGACCCCCTACACCACCCAAACACCACTGCACTACCCTAAACCCTAGAAAAGAAACCCCCACCCCATGCACAATCCCCCTTACCTCTCACTCCTCATGGTTCCTCTCTCCTCGTGGTTCCTGCTTCACGTCATCTCTGAGGGACGGTGCACGTCATTGTGAGGAAACGGAACAGCCTCTGTTTCCTTACAACGACATGGATCGTCTACATGTTTTTTAGAACGCATGGTCATTTACCATACATACCTTTACAACAAAATTCGTTGTAAAGGCATGCGTGGTAAATGACCGTGCGTTCTAAAAATGCGTAGTAATGACTTCGTGATGTACAACGCATGCGTGGTAATGCATGCGTTGTAATGGTATCGCAAAGTAAAAAAGTCATTGTAACGGCTGTTTACCGATCGAAGCTGGCCCCTGTTCTTCAGTGAGACGTTTATTTGATTAATTAGGAGGAAGGAATGTGTTTTTTACCGAAAAGTGCATTCCCGGCTGTTGTATTGTGAAAGTGTCCGCGTGGCCTGGTTTCACTTCCGGTGAGAGAGTGGAAGAGTCTGTTTGGATCTAAAGGAGTTCTGTTGTTGGACGGGCCGGCACGACATGTCATCAGAAAACATAGCTAATGGAAAGCATCCTCCCTGAAGTGTGGAGCAGTGCCATGAGAGGTCAACGAGTGTGCGTCCCACCGCAGTATGACCGTACCGCGTGACCCATGTGCCGCCTCCAGGGTACGGGAGGCAGAAGCGACATCGCAGGTCCTCTTGAAGACCGTTGTAGCACTAATTCTACATTTTGGTACTAGGGCATTTTAACTTCGTTGTTCCTGCCAGATACAAAGAGAAGATCCTGTGTTATTTAGTGCCCTTGTTACCTTTTTTGTGGGTTGTGGTGCTTGTCACTTCGCTGCCCCGCCGGTGCACACGACCAGGCACCCCACCTCGTGTGCCATCTGCAGGGCCTCTGCCCTCGGATCACTGGTTTCGGTTTCTGGAGTGGCAACATAAACAGTTGCTCCCAAAGGACTAGCCTGAACACTTAGGTGAATATCCCCTGCACCAGCATTCCACGGAAATTCTTTCCTAGCTCTCCCACGTCAACGAGCATGGCTCCGCTCGCGACACCGTATGACGTCATCGGAGCCATAAGAGGACCTCGTCGGCGTGCTGACGTCAGTTCCACCCATTTTTCCTTGCCACCGAGGCAAACAGGGGACCGAGACATTTTCACATGTATACATAGTATAATAAATATAGATATATTCACTGAAAAAACCATAGGTTTCAGGCACGTTATAGTTAGAAATTAGCATTTAAAAAACCTTAGAAATTCACTAAAAAACCATAGGTTTCAGGCACGTTATAGTTAGAAATTAGCATTTAAAAAACCTTAGAAATTCACTGAAAAAACCATAGGTTTCAGGGGCGTTATAGATAGTTGGACATTTCACTCGTACAAAACCATAGAAATTCCCCCGTTATAGTTAGTTCAGCTAACTATAACTCGCACTGCCCGCAATGCACTGCTGATGACGTCACATATTACATCACTCATGACATGGTCAGTGACATCACTCATGACATCACTGATGACATCTCAAATGACATCACTGATGACATCACTGATGACATCATCCAGTGAATGTGTGTTTTTCTGAAAATTAAATATGTTTTATATATGTATATCTCAAGGTCGATGGAAGAATAAATGGGTATATAAGTGTCTAAATGGATGATTTTTTTTGTAAAATTGATTGTATAACTGACTAAGTGTATCTTAGTGAATACATGGGTTAGTGAGTAATGTTTAAATATGAAAATATCTGTATCAGTCTCTCACTTTGTGTATAAGTGGCTGCATGGGTTGGTGAGTAGCTACATGAGTGTCTATATGGGTTATTAGTTGGTTTTGAGTATCAGTATTAGTGTCTGAGTGTCTATATGGTTCGGTGGGGGGTATTACTTAGTGCATAGATGCATGAATGAGTGACTCACTGTTTGTATGTGTTGAAGACAGCATGTGTGCAGGACTGTATAGGTGGATGAGTATGTGTATGGGTGTGTTAGTGAGTGAATGACTGTCTCAATAGTGTCTTTATGAGTAACTACATATGTTTTAAACTAGTATATGTGAGTATTGGTGTATATAAGTGAGTATATGTGAGAGTGAGAGATTGGAAGAGTTCCTGTACAAATAAGTAGGTGTTTCTATAAGTGATTGTTTAAGAGAGTAAGTATGTGTAAGTTTCTGTAGAAGTAAGTGTGGTAGTGTGTGTATAACTGTATATGCAAGTAAATGGATGTTTGATACTTTGTTTGCATGTGTGACTATGTGTGTGAGTAACTCTATGGATGAGTGGCGGTGTGTAACAGGATGTATAGGTGTATGAGTACATATGATGAGTGAGTACATGTATGAGTGACTGTATAGGGACTGTTGGTGAATGAGTGGATGTGTGTGTAGATCTTGGAATTACTGAATAGGTGTGTTGTAACTGGTATTGGTATGTCCATTGTTTTGAAAATGTTAGTTTGTATTTTTGAGTGTGTGTATCAAAGGTTATATTAGGGTGAGAGGAGATCTGCCACTCTATCACAAGGATGATGTCATCAGTGATGTCATTTGAGATGTCATCAGTGATGTCATGAGTGATGTCACTGACCATGTCATGAGTGATGTAATATGTGACGTCATCAGCAGTGCATTGCGGGCGCGCGAGTTATAGTTAGCTGAACTAACTATAACGGGGAATTTCTATGGTTTTGTACGAGTGAAATGTCCAACTAACTATAACGCACCTGAAACCTATGGTTTTTTCAGTGAATTTCTAAGGTTTTTTAAATGCTAATTTCTAAATATAACGTGCCTGAAACCTATGGTTTTTTCAGTGAATATATATATATTTATTATACTAATTGGTCCGAAAATCATGTGGAAAATTAACATGTACTAACATATATATATATATATATATATATATATATTCACTGAAAAAAAAATAGGTTTCAGGGGCGTTATAGTTAGTTGGACATTTCACTCGTACAAAACCATAGAAATTCCCCCGTTATAGTTAGTTCAGCTAACTATAACTCGCGCGCCCGCAATGCACTGCTGATGACGTCACATATTACATCACTCATGACATGGTCAGTGACATCACTCATGACATCACTCATGACATCACTGATGACATCTCAAATGACATCACTGATTACATCACTCATGACATCATCCTTGTGATAGAGTGGCAGACCTCCTCTCACCCTAATATAACCTTTGATACACACACTCAAAAATACAAACTAACATTTTCAAAACAATGGACATACCGATACCAATTACAACACACCTATTCAGTAATTCCAAGATCTACACACACACCCACTCATTCACCAACAGTCCCTATACAGTCACTCATACATGTACTCACTCATCATATGTACTCATACACATATACATCCTGTTACACACCGCCACTCATCCATAGAGTTACTCACACACATAGTCACACATGCAAACAAAGTATCAAACATCCATTTACTTGCATATACAGTTATACACACACTACCACACTTACTTCTACAGAAACTTACACATACTTACTCTCTTAAACAATCACTTATAGAAACACCAACTTATTTGAACAGGAACTCTTCCAATCTCTCACTCTCACATATACTCACTTATATACACCAATACTCACATATACTAGTTTAAAACATATGTAGTTACTCATAAAGACACTATTGAGACAGTCATTCACTCACTAACACACCCATACACATACGCATCCACCTATACAGTCCTGCACACATGCTGTCTTCAACACATACAAACAGTGAGTCACTCATTCATGCATCTATGCACTAAGTAATACCCCCACCGAACCATACAGACACTCAGACACTCATACTGATACTCAAAAAACCAACTAATAACCCACATAGACACTCATGTAGCTACTCACCAACCCTTGCAGCCACTTATACACAAAGTGAGAGACTGATACAGATATTTTCATATTTAAACATTACTCACTAACCCATGTATTCACTAAGATACACTTAGTCAGTTATACAATCAATTTTACAAAAATAAATCATCCATTTAGACACTTATATACCCATTTATTCTTCCATCGACCTTGAGATATACATATATAAAACATATTTAATTTTCAGAAAAACACACATTCACTGGATGATGTCATCAGTGATGTCATCAGTGATGTCATTTGAGATGTCATCAGTGATGTCATGAGTGATGTCACTGACCATGTCATGAGTGATGTAATATGTGACGTCATCAGCAGTGCATTGCGGGCGCGCGAGTTATAGTTAGCTGAACTAACTATAATGGGGAATTTCTATGGTTTTGTACGAGTGAAATGTCCAACTAACTATAACGCCCCTGAAACCTATGGTTTTTTCAGTGAATTTCTAAGGTTTTTAAATGCTAATTTCTAACTATAACGTGCCTGAAACCTATGGTTTTTCAGTGAATTTCTAAGGTTTTTAAATGCTAATTTCTAACTATAACGTGCCTGAAACCTATGGTTTTTTCAGTGAATATATATATATTTATTATACTATGTATACATGTGAAAATGTCTCGGTCCCCTGTTTGCCTCGGTGGCACGGAAAAAATGGGTGGAATTGGCGTCAGCACGCCGACGAGGTCCTCTTATGGCTCCGATGACGTCATACGGTGTCGCGAGCGGAGCCGTGCTCGTTGACGGGGAGAGCTAGGAAAGAATTTCTGTGGAATGCTGGTGCAGGGGATATTCACCTAAGTGTTCAGGCTAGTCCTTTGGGAGCAACTGTTTATGTTGCCACTCCAGAAACCGAAACCAGTGATCCGAGGGCAGAGGCCCTGCAGATGGCACACGAGGTGGGGTGCCCAGTCGTGTGCACCGGCGGGGCAGCGAAGTGACAAGCACCACAACCCACAAAAAGGTAACGAGGGCACTGAATAACACAGGATCTTCTCTTTGTATCTGGCAGGAACAACGAAGTTAAAATGCCCTAGTACCAAAATGTAGAATTAGTGCTACAACGGTCTTCAAGAGGACCTGCGATGCCGCTTCTGCCTCCCGTACCCTGGAGGCAGCACATGGGTCACGCGGTACGGTCATACTGCGGTGGGACGCACACTCGTTGACCTCTCATGGCACTGCTCCACACTTCAGGGAGGACGCTTTCCATTAGCTATGTTTTCTGATGACATGTCGCGCCGGCCCGTCCAACAACAGAACTCCTTTAGATCCAAACAGACTCTTCCACTCTCTCACCGGAAGTGAAACCAGGCCACGCAGACACTTTTACAATACAACAGCCGGGAATACACTTTTCGGTAAAAACCACATTCCTTCCTCCTAATTAATCAAATAAACGTCTCACTGAAGAACAGGGGCCAGCTTCGATCGGTAAACAGCCGTTACAACGACTTTTTACTTTGCGATACCATTACAATGCATGCATTACCACGCATGCGTTGTACATCACGAAGTCATTACTACGCATTTTTTAGAACGCATGGTCATTTACCACACATGCCTTTACAACAAATTTTGTTGTAAAGGTATGTATGGTAAATGACCATGCGTTCTAAAAAAAATGTAGATGATCCATGTCGTTGTAAGGAAGCAGAGGCTGTTCCGTTTCCTCACAACGACGTGCAACGCCCCTCAGGGATGACGTGAAGCAGGAACCACGAGGAGAGAGGAACCATGAGGAGTGAGAGGTAAGGGGGATTGGGCATGGGGTGGGGGTTTCTTTTCTAGGGTTTAGGGTAGTGCAGTGGTGTTTGGGTGGTGTAGGGGGTTGTGCTGGGGGTAGTGTTTTAGGGTTTAGGGTAGTGCAGTAGTGTAGGGGGTCATGCTGGGGTAGTGTTTTAGGGTTTAGGGTAGTGCAGTGGTGTTTGAGTAGTGTAGGGGGTCATGCTGGTGGTAGTGTTTTAGGGTTTAGGGTAGTGCAGTGGTGTTTGTGTAGTGTAGTGGGTCATGCTGGGGGTAGTGTTTTATGGTTTAGGGTAGTGCAGTGGTGTTTGGGTAGTGTAGGGGTTGTGCTGGGGGTAGATTTAGGGTTTAGGGTAGTGCAGTGGCTTTTTGGGTAGTGTAGGGAGTCGTGCTGGGGGTAGTGTTTTAGGGCTTAGGGTAGTGCAGTGGTTTTTGTGTAGTGTAGGGAGTTGTGCTGGGGGTAGTGTTTTAGGGTTTATGTTAGTGCAGTGGTGTTTGGGTAGTGTAGGGGGTAGTGCTGGGGTAGTGTTTTAGGATTTAGGGCAGTGCAGTGGTGTTTGTGTAGTGAAGGGGGTCATGCTGTGGGTAGTGTTTTATTGTTTAGGGTAGTGCAGTCATGATTGTGTAGTGTAGGGGGTCATGTTTTAGGGTATAGGGTAGTGCAGTGGTGTTTGGGTAGTGTAGGGGGTCATGCTGGGGTTAGTGTTTTAAGGTTTAGAGTAGTGCAGTGGTGTTTGGGTAGTGTAGGGGTCGTGCTGGGGGTAGTGTTTTAGGGTTTAGGGTAGTGCAGTGGTGTTTGTGTAGTGTGGGAGGTCATGCTGGGGGTATATTTAGGGTTTAGTGTAGTGCAGTGGTGTTTGGGTAGTGTAGGGAGTCGTGCTGGGGGTAGTGTTTTAGGGTTTAGGGTAGTGCAGTTATGTTTGGGTAGTGTAGGGTGTCGTGCTGGGGGTAGTGTTTTAGCACAAATTTTTCTTTCTACAGCACTAACCATAATTTCTATGACAAAATTAACCCCCTCATTTTGTTCCTTTTTAAATTAAATGTTTTAAGAGTTACCAGTTTATTCCAATCAAGATGGCTTCAGGTGTGCCATAATTTTGTCATAAGTAAGGCTGTTAGCACTCTAGTTGTTCTTTAGAACACTCTGGGAAGCTGCAGTAGCACACAAAGGCATCAACTGACAGGCTGCTCCTGTTGAAATATAACAGGAAGATATTTGAGATCTCACTTAAAACATGTCCTAATTTTTCTTTCTACAGCACTAAACATAATTTCTATGGCAAAATGAACCCCCTCATTTTGTTCCTTTTTAAATTAAATGTTTTAAGTGTTACCAGTTTATTCCAATCAAGATGGCTTCAGGTGTGCCATACTTTTGTCATAAGTAAGGCTGTTAGCACTCTAGTTGTTCTTTAGAACACTCTGGGAAGCTGCAGTAGAACACAAAGGAATCAACTGACAGTCTCTGCCCTTGTTGGATGTACATGTTTTACTGAGAATGTCAGACTTCATTCTCACATGACTGAGAAAGATAATGTGAATTTACAGAAAATATGCTCTCATTTTAGCTTCTGGAGCACCTTCCAAAACTGTATGGGACAAGCATGTGAAAATAGTTTTCTCTCAAACATGATTCATGATATCCCAGCAGAAGGTTTTTCACAGGGTAAAATCACCTTAGAACACACCACAATTCCTGAAATTAGTATGGTACCATCAACAAATGAATTCTAATGTAACTAAAGTCTGTTATCACCCTTTATAGTTCTCCTTTTGGTAACCCTCAAAATCTTCGATTCACTACAATGCATTTCAATGGGGTACTATCATTTATATTGGTCCCAAGATGGCTGCCAGCAATTCCAGGATGAAGTGCTGACAGCCAATCAGATCTCACGATGACATGTGTGGTTAGGCTCCGCCCAGATATATATGTGTTTTCTTTTTCAAATTTCTTAGGAACTACTGAATGGATTTACACCATTTAAGCAAAAGGCACGACTCTGAACCAAGGGCTACCTTTTTGGCAAATTTGGTGTTATTCCGTTCAGCAGTTCGGGCTGTAGCTGCGACTAAAGGTTCCTATGGAAAATTGCATGGGGAAAACATGTTTTGGGACCCCCCTTTTTTCTCGGCCCCCGCTTGCCGAATCACCCCGAGACTTTCAGGATAGGAGCGGACCGGAGCGCCCCAACAAGTTGGAAAATTTCACGAAGATTCGTCAACTGGCGCCAAAGTTATTTCAAATAGAATGTTGTGGATTTCCTATGGAAAATAGGTCCTAACTATAACTATCTACTGGCGACCGCCAGTAGATAATATATATATATATATATATATATATATATATATATATATATATATATATATATATATATATACATTACAAGGGATATAACACAAGTTAAAGGTGATCACAGATGTACTAGATTATTAGATCATCAACATGTTTACTTTAAACAATGTGAGAATCATCCTGCTTTCTTTTAGTAATGACAATGATATAAATTGTTTTTAACTAACTACAACTCCTAGAATGCCACATAACGGGTTGTAATGGGAGAGGTATAAAAATGTAACTTAGCCAATTGTCGAACAACCGTGAGCAAGGCCGTAAGGCTGAAACGCGTTGGTGAAGGCAGACTGGCTCTGCATAAGAAATAAAGCAACTTTAAATTTGAAATCCCTGAGTGCGGCGTACTTGTTTGAAAAACAATAATCTTAGGCCACTGGTTCAGCCTCACGCTCGCACCTGCTGTTGAGCACATCGGTTCTGGAACCACATTGTTTGTGAATATATATATATATATATATGCATTGCCAAAGAGATTGCAGCCCACTCACGGGGTCAATTAAAAATGGCTTTAATCATTGAATAAGTGTTTCAGCCACATTGCCTTCCTCAGTGTTTGTTGATTAAAAAACACTTGGCACAAAACAGTCACGATTTTAAAAGCATTCAATCTTCACTCCCATTGGAGGACAACATTTCATGACAAGCGGCGAAGGACTACAGCCATCTCCCATTTATTGTTGCTACCTACGGGATCCATGACAGCATGATGTAATCAGTTTACATTTCAAATGGCAGTCTCTGTGTTTTCCCTTTCACATTTATTCGCGCTCGAATGCCACAATGAGCAATCTCTCCTTAACAGATTTTGAAACACAAAGGAACTGAAGTTGACATTAATGCTGGACATGACTCATTTCACATAGTCCTGCCACCACACTGCGTGCCAATTGCCCCTCGTTTGCCGCACTTTCTGAAAAGTTCATCCGCAGGTATCCGTTGCATAACTGAATATCCTTGAGTTTAATAACTCACCATACTCAGGGACGGAAATTCTTTCCATGTGGCGGTTCAGGCGCTTTGAATTTACATTGCGTATGCTATGATTAAAGGCATTTTTAATTGACCCCGTGAGTGCACTGCAATCTCTTTGGCATTGCATACATTCGTGAGCCTACCCTCATGTTAGCAGCAGCACCCGTTGCGAGTTCGGCACAAGTTGGTGGGATTCATCTTGGAGCCGCAGCCTTCAACTGGGTCATAGAGTTGGTGCAAAGAGTGTCATATTTAAAGTGCTACAACCCCCTTTCCCCCACCACCTAATTAAAAGCAATTTGGATTGGATCACATATTTCAATCCTATTTATAACTGAACAGCTTTCTTTTCCATAAGTCAAAGTACATTTACTCATCATAATCATTGTAAAGAACATTATTTCATTCAAATAGATTGTTAACAATTAAAAAACATTAGTCTATCAAGACATCCTGGGGCATATTAGCAAGACCCACGTTAAAATTATCGCCGTTTTAGCGGCAGGAAACTGCCGCTAAAACGGCGATAATGGGCTTGCTAATATGCGTTATGGAATTCCAATAGAAGCCCAGGTTAGATGTGCAGGACATCTAACCTGGGCTTCTATTGGAATTCCATAACGCATATTAGCAAGCCCATTATCGCCATTTTAGCGGCAGTTTCCTGCCGCTAAAACGGCGATAATTTTATCGCCAGTCTTGCTAATATGCCCCTCTATTCTTTAGTATGTTGTGAAGTAAACTAGTGTCCCCAATTCATTATCAAATTTCTATCTTCACCTTGCGAAAACCTTATTCTTATCAGCATAGACATCGCCCAGGCATATCTATGACCAGAGACAGAGGAGCAAAGCGGAGTGCAGCAGAATTCTTTATCTCATTTTCCATCATCACAAACTTCAAATCTTTAACATTAGCCCCAAATGTCGACACCTTAACTGAGATAGAGGCCCGTACGGGGGGAGGATGGTCGAACAACCTATAACATCACTGCAAATCACAAACCAGGTATCCTAACATAACTGTTGAACAAGACAAAATTCTGGTGCTAAATGACTGTATCTATATAATGTGTCAACCAATCAATTTGAAATTACAGTTGAAACTAATTTTGCGGTCCCTTGATATTGCGGAAACCTCGCAAATATATTGTCTAAAAATACCTGATCTTAATGTCAGTATAGATCTATGTCTTGTTCAATATGCAGTATTTTCTTCCCCTGCACATAAAATTGGCTTACATATCGCCACTTAAGCAAATATATGAAAGGTGCCGAGTGCTTCTAATTGTAAAATGCACAGACAATGCTATGTCTCTATATATGACACTAAGATGAAAATATTTTCACAGTACATTAGAAATGTGCAAACCTTGCAAAGTTGTTGTCCAGACAATGCTGTCTTTAACTTTAATACAAGCTTCTTGAGCAAATATATGCAAAATGCCGAGTACTTCTAACTCTGAAGTGCACAGACAGTGCTGCCATCATCTAAAAGTCTCTATATATTGGCTCACATATCGCCCCATGAGCAAATATATACAAAGTGCCGAGTGCTTCTGACTGTAAAGTGCACAGACAATGCTACCATTATCTAAATGTCTCTATATATGACACTAAGATGAAAATAATTTCACAGCACACTGAAAATGTGCAAAACTCGCAATGTTATTATCTAGACAATACTTGACTCTAATACAAGCTACTAGTGCAAATATATGCAGAGTACCAATTGTTTCTAACTATAAAGTGCACAGACAATGCTACCATCAAATGAAAGTCTTTATGTATGACACTAAGATGAAAATAATTTCAATGGAACATTGAAAATGTGCAAACCTCGCAAATATGTGGTCTAGACAATACTTATCTTGGATACAAATCTAAATATGTAGCTTGTCCAAAGTGCAATACTTTCTTACCCAATATGTAAACCTCCACATTAGGTAATGTCACATATATAAATATGTATAAAGTGCAGGGTGCTTCTGACTATAAGGTGGACAGACAATACTATTATTGTCTAGATATCTTCAGCAGCAACAAGATTACAACCCTCCTGATATGTCGCCACTTGTGCAAATATATGCAAAGCACAAAGTTCTTTTGACTATCAAGTGCCCCGACCATGATCTTCTTCTTGTGTCTGAAAGTTCTAATCTCGGCCTAAACATCCCATGAATTCAATAGCCACTTAGGCTAAACATAGCAAACACAATAAGATGATGGACAGAGTGCTGAAACTTTTCAGACACTCACCCCCAGTCACAGATCTGGGTTTAATTTATCATCATTTGCATATGGCTGGGTCTGAATTGTTACCCTGAAACCGGTCCCAGGGAAGAACTGGCCTGGCAGTTCGGGCTGCACTGTTCCCATGAGGGACAGGGTCAAGACTGATCTGCAAAAGGCTTTGTCTGAACTGCCATGGCCAAGTGAGCAAAAGAACGATGATGGATTCAACCCAGATCTAATAGTGACTGGGGGTGAGTGTCCGAAAAGTTTCAGCGCTCCGTCCATCATCTCATTGTGTTTGCTTTGTTCGCCCTAAGTTGGCAGGGTATGCCCAGATGTGGGTCCCTTGCTCAGTTTGCCACTGGATTCAAGCTAGCCTGGCTGATGAGGGGTGTTACCCCAAAACCGGTCCCAGGATGCTTGTTTCTACTCCAGGGAAGTCCTGGCTTGCCCACTCACAAAAAATATGTTTCCTTATATCTGAGGTCACTACACTTAAAACCTATAAGTCACCACTATGGTAGACCCATCAGTCCGGAGGGCATGGTGCTTGGGTTATAAGTATGAGGGTACCCCCGCATGAGCAGAACACCCCTATAAACCACGGAGTTGATTCTCCAGGCTTTGAAAGTGCGGTCAGCCATCTTAAGGTATATAGTGGACAGCAATCATTACGAGATGTCTAACTATATAATGGCTGCACTGAACCTGGTCATATTTGGAATCAAAAATGTTGGAATCACACCCCAACACCGATTCCAGTGCTAGAAGTATGATCCCATGTAGTGGAGGGCTCATTAGGGGACTCCCTGTACTCCTGGTAACTGCCTTTCATGGTCTGCCAGCAAGCTAGTGCTGCTGCCGACCACAGACACGATTCTGCCCTCCTGCTGCTGAGCTCAGCTTGAGCAGGGGAAGGTAGAACAATAGGTTTCATGTCACAGGGAGGTGTGTCCACCTCCTAGACAGGACTTAGTGTATTGGGCTGGTGTGGGGGCGCTTTGCAGTACCACTAGATTGCATTGAAGGGCACATTTGGTGCACTCCTTGCATACTCTGGTTTGAACCAGTTCAGTAACCCTTGGTTCCTGCTCTGGTGCGAAACTGGACAAAGGACAGGGAAGTATCCTCCCCTCTGTCAAGCCCCTCCTCTGGTATGGACCCCCAAGTCATTTCAACCCTTCCCCTAGGGTACTTAAATACTCCCCTGTGAGTGGGTCCTTAGATTCATCGTCGTAGAAGACTCACCTCTGAAACCAAGACACACTTCGACCATCTGGACCCTTGCACTTTGTTGGACTTTGACTGGAACCATGACTGCGTCAAGAAAAATCCTTTTGCTCCTGGTCTTGCTGTTCTTCAAGTCTTCTGCCTTGTCTGTATCTGTGCTTCATCCAGGTTCTCCAGAAGACCTGTGGGAATCAAGGACATCCGAAGTAATCTCCCTTGGAGTGAAGACGTCTCTCCCCTGCATCTGCAGGCACAGCAACAAAGCTGACCGGGCTGCTGCCCCTGTCGTCCTACATACTTCCCAAGGTCCAGCAACACAGGTGGTGGTTCTGCAGCTCCCTAGAAGCCTGAACTGACTTCTCTGTAATTTTAAAGACAGTATCCCTCGTCGGAGCCGCTGGGACCAAACGCCTGTGCACTGCATCGACTTGCCATTGCCAAGGCTCTACACTCCAGAGATATTCAGGCTACAAGAAGCTCCAGCTTCCAGCACATCACCCCTCAAAGATCAGCATCCTCACTACATCCTCTGCACTGTGGACCTCCATTTTTGGTGAGCTGCCTGAGGTCCTCTTGCGATTCCTGTGCCATCAGCCTGTGGGGCTTCTTGAGGGTCTTCCTTTGCTTCAGGGTGCTCCTCTGGTTGCTTGGAGCCTGCTTTGGCTCTCCTGCACTTGGTGAGTCCCTTGGACCTTGCTTGACCCAACGTTTGCATCTTTTTGCTTTCTACACTATTTGCTGCTACCAAGGCTTGCTGGTGCTCCCGCCAGACACTGACTCCCTAGAAACCGACATCTGACTTGGGACAGCTAATGCATAGCTCTTGGTCTCCCTCAGCATCACCTGGTCCTCACAGCTTCCACAACAAGGTCACTGTCTTCACTCCTAAACCTCCCAACATTGGTGGGCATTGTACTTCCGTGCCTCCTGGTCACCTCTGAGTGGCATAGACACTATCCCCACTGCTTGCAGGTTCTCCTCTTCAAGAATCCACCCTTGGATTCCACTGGACTCCTTCACAGGCTTCTCCAGAGGCATCTTCTTCTAACTCTTCCATTGCTGTCTACGGCAATTTCCGACGTCATTTCACCCCTATGCACACAGCTTGCCTAGTGCAGGTGAGATGGGTCCTTCTTCTTTGAAACTGCAACCGCAACTTCTCCATAGATTCCCATTGGGCATGCAGCTATGTTTCCACTCTGCACACAGCCTCCATGGGTTCATGGGTACTTACCTTGGTGGTTCCTTTTGTCTCCAGCTCCTTTGAGTCTTCTGGTCCAAGTTCCATTCTCCTTTGTAGTTGGTATTCTACTTTCTTAGTATATGGTTTGGTCTCCCCCTTGAGACCAATGTATATTTGTACTACTTACCTGATTATTTTGAAGTATTCTTGTGTGTATTGTTGATATCTACAGGTAGGTGATATACCAATGTGTTAGTGATTGTGTTGTGTAATACATAGACTTCTTTTTTTATAAAACAGTGTGTGGTTCTTTTTCATCTAATCTACACTGTTGATTAATTGTGGTAAAACAAGCTTCTTTACACTCCTCCAAGATAAGCTTGAAGGATACTCTACACAGCTACCACTTTGAGAGTTTTCAATGGTTATCAAAGACCACTAAAATCACCATAAGGGTTTTTTTTTTTTTTGGTCCTCATGTGCGACAATCCAAAAAGGTATTTGTTACGGTGCGTACTGGGTTTAGAGAACAGAATTTACACTCGGATCCAACCGGCTGTTCCCTTGCCCTGATGCACCTACTTTCAACCTTTATCTCTAGGTATCAAGGGTTCCCCCCACATACCTCCCTTTGGATTAGGATGTCATAATCCTTGGACCGTTTTTATCCCCTATTGTCTAACTGGGTTTGGATCATAACTAACAAGAGGTTCCCATATACTAACTCTCTTCTCAGAAGCATTTATACAATCTAACCTGCCAAATCATCTGGCGGTCTTTAGCCAAGTTACACAAGACAGTGGGCTACTGGATATCTAATTAATTAAAATTTCCCTGCGAGCAATAATAATCAAAATTAATAACAGCTACTCAAGCGATTTCCTGTTCTTCCCAGTAAAGCTGTGATTATCTAAGATCCCAAAAATAATCAGAGATAAGCTTACCTCTATGTTCTTTTTCAGAATAGCTGTTAATATCTTACCCACATCTAGCCAATAAGCGTTCACGCCAGGACATTGCCAAAACATATGTACATCATCTGCTTTTTGAAGTCCACATTTCGGGCAGCATCTTATTTCCCCTCCTATTTTGGACAACTTCTTAGGGGACCAGTAGACCCTGTGCAGAGCAAATAAATGGTTCTTCCTTAATGGTGCGTATTTGACAAACAAACAAAGTGTATTCATAGATACTTGCCACAAAGTTGTTAAGTCGATGTCTGGAAGGGCCTCTTTCCACCTTTCCTCAAGTGGCATCTTATAGGAGTCTTCCTCTTGGACTAACATCCAGTACCATTTAGCAGTTTCTTTTTTTTGTACAGGATTGCCGTATAAAGCTGTTTCCCACTCATTCAAGATTCCTACAGATGATTGACTTTGGACCCAACTTGTTAGTTGTAAATATTTAAATCTAGACAATAAATTGTTCGTTTTTTCTGATAAATAGCCCCACGAAATTTGATTCTGCTCGTCCATTAGTTGGCCCCATTTTTTTATTTCGGCATCCATAAGTGGCGTAGATAAGGCGTCTTGTAGGCATTGAGGAGTCCCGGGCGACTTCCAGATTGGGGCCAATTGACTATAATAGGATAACTTCAATATTCTCCTGACCTGAATCCAGAGTCTTCATGCCGCGCTCAAGACCTTCAAACGAATTTTCTTAAAAAATTTAGGATGCCCATATCTAAACAAGAAATAGTTGCCTTGTTCTGCTAGATCACTAACTAATGTTCCAAAGCAGGGTCGAAGTAGCTGGACACGTTTAGTTAAAAATGCTCTAAAGTTTTTTAACTGGAAGGCCCAGCAATATAGCAAAAAATCTAGTAAAGCAAGCCCTCCATCTATCCTTTTTTTGCGAAGTTTTTTCCAAGCAATTCTTGGGTTCTTATTGGCCCAGATAAAACTTGTTAGATCACCTTGTAGTTTCTTGAACCATTTTGGCTCGAAATGTAATGGTAAGGCGTTAAATATAAAAGTAAACTTTGGCAAAATCATCATTTTTATCAGGTTAACCCTGCCGATGATTGATAAGGGTAAAGTAGACCATGTTTGCAAAAGCCGTTTGGTTTCTTTCATGAGTTTCAAAAGATTTATCTGTGCCATTTCTTCCAGAGATTTTGCTACCTGAACTCCTAAGTATCTTATCTCTTTCTTCACGTTTTTCCTAAGGGAAGAATGAAGTTGTGTATTCCAGGCCGTTATCTCAGTTTTTTCTTCATTTACCTCATATCCAGCTACATTACCAAAATGTTTTAATAAACCCATAATGATTGAAAATGATTCTGTGGGATTTTGCGTATATATTATAAGGTCATCGGCATAGAGCGCCTCTTTCTTAACCCAACCTTGATATTGAAAAGGCTGAATCTGCTGTTCTTTCCTAATCCGCCTTGCTAAGGGCTCGATGTACAAGTTAAACAGCAAGGGGGATAGGGGACAGCCTTGCTGTGTGCCTCTACCTATTCTTAATTGCTGAGTAAGTGAGCCATTTATTAAGATCCTTGCGAAGGGGCATGTATAGATATCTTTTATAGCACTAACGAAATTGCTCCCTATCCCATTATGAGATAAGACAGCGTGAAGAAAGGGCCAACTAACCCTGTCAAATGCCTTGGCGGCATCAACAGTCAGTACAGCTAGTGGAAGTTTTCTGTCTGTAGCCAAGTCTATAGCGCATACCAGGTCGTGTGTAAGATCACTTAACTGTCTATTTTTCATAAACCCTTTTTGAGAAGCTCCTATCAAATCTCCCAATACTTTATCCAACCTTTTTGCCAATATACTTGTGAAAATTTTGTAGTCGTTGGTAAGTAAAGATATTGGGCGATAGGACTCGCATTTTTTAGGGTTTTTGTGGGGTTTTAATATAAGGGTTATTGTGGCCGCATTCCAGGATTCTGGGATATCTTCTTTATTTATGTAAATTGAGTTAAATAATGAGGTTAATGAATGAGTAATTCCCTCTGCTAAAACCTTATAGAGTTTGCTGGGAACCCCATCAGGTCCAGGGGCTTTCCCATTTTTCAGATTTCTTATTGCTAGCAATACCTCCTCAGATGTAATAGGGTTATTAAGTATAGATTCCTTGTCTAATGAGAGTTTTGGTAGAGGGTCTCCTAAAAGCCAGGTAGATACCTGTTCATTTGACAATAAGATCTCTTCCTTATATAGATTTCGAAAAAAATCAGTAAAAGCGGTCCCAATGTCATTATCATCAGTACAGCTTACATCTGACCCTTCCAGGGTTATCTCTTTTATTGAGTTCCTGACTAGGTCTCCCCTAGTTTTCCATGCCAGTAACCTCCCACACCCCTCACCATACTCATAGTGCGCCAACTTGCTAGCAAACCACTTTTTCTTTACTATGCCTTCCAAGTGTTCCTCAAGTTCTTTCTTCCCCTCATCAATTTGTGCTTGTAACTCATTCACTGCTGCTAAATCACCTGCAACATAAAGATCTTTTTGCCAGGAAATTATTTTCTTTTCTATCATTTCGATTTCTTTGTTGTTTTCTTTCTTCCTATGTGCGGCATAGCTAATTATTTTCCCTCTAATGTAAGCTTTGTATGCATCCCATATAACCCGTAATGAAGAAGAACCAGCGTTCAGTTCAAAGTAATCTAACGTATCTTGTTTCAATTTTTTTTGTATTTCCAATTCTGCTAAAAAAGACCTATCCATAGTCCATCTGATTTCAGGCCCCTTTTGTTCTATAGATATCGCTAAACTAACTGCTGAGTGATCAGATAAATGAGCAGGATGATGAGAAACTGCTCTAACTTTATTACTTAATCTTGAGTCTATGAGATAGTAGTCTATACAGGATGCATGACCATATTTTTTATTTTGATGTGTGAATTCTTTCTTTCTACCAACCTCAGCCTCCAGGGATCTATTAGTCCTAAGTTCTTGATGATGTTTTGTATAGAAGCTCGCATTTTTGGAGTATTGACTGTTGACCTAGAAGTGGATTTATCTAATTCGGGGTCCAACAGTGTATTAAAGTCCCCCGCCATTATGATAGGGTGGTCATCATTCAATATTTGTTGAAATAAGTCATGTAATGGTAATGGGTCGGCTATATTCGGGCCATAATAGCTTATCATGGAATAGTTTTGACTGTGTATCCTCACTGTCACAATGACCCACCTTCCTTTAGGATCCGGGACTACTTTTATTATTTTTGCATGAGCTGAATTCTTAAACAGGATAGCGACCCCTTTAATATTACAATTCTGATTAGTACATGCAAACTGGTGTATCCACCTGTGCCCTTTAAGTATTGATTCCCACTCTTTTTGTTGCAGGTGAGTTTCTTGCAGTATTATAATGTCACTCTTAGATTGTCTAAGAAATTGTAAAATTCGCCTTCGTCTATCTGCTACTCTCAACCCATTTATATTCCAACTGAGTATCCTCAAAGTGATTTTATTATCTATATTAACCATATTCTAGCGGCATTTCATGTTGTCTAAAGGATTTTCGCATATGAGGACTTTTTATTTTTAAAAAAAAAAATTCCCAATGCTCCCATCCCCGTGTGCAAATTGCAGAATATATACAGTGCATTCTTACCCTATGCCCGTGAATCCCCACCCTCCCTCCCAGGGGAACCCTCCCTTTGACCAACACGGTCATATAGGCTGCCCAGCGGCCTTCATCTCTCCAGCCTTATACCTTATGTGTGTGTATGGACTTAACCTTATTATTGAAAGTTTAGGTTTTTATCTGCTTAATAAAGTTTTCCACTTCCTCTGGGTCTCTAAAGATATGCATTTTATTATTCCACATTATTTTTAATGCGGCAGGAAACTTGATTTGCGCAGTGGCCCCTAGAGATTTAAGCTCCTGTATATGCCGGCCCAACTCCAAATGACGCAATTGGGTTTCTTTTGATAGATCCGAGCGGATACGAAATGACCATCCGTCTCTAGTGTATGATCCCGCTTTTAATGCCTCTGAGAGTATTTTTTCCTTAATAGAGTAAGTATTAAAGTTAATTAGGATCTTCCTAGGTCTATCTCTATTAGGGTTTAGCCTAAAGGGATCTCTGTGGATTCGTTGGATATCATGGAGGAGATCTAATTCCCTGGCTTCTGGTATTATTTCTTGGATCAGACTTATAAAAAACCCTTTCAAATCCTCGCCCTCTTTCCCCTCTGGAACATTCAGGAGCCTTAGATTGTTTCGTCTTAAGTTATTCTCTAAAGTTTCGATTTTTTCTTGGAGGGCTTTTTCCTTTTCCTTGCAGTGCTGGATCTCCTTACGGTTATCAATGACTTCCCTTCTCATATCTTCTGAGGAGGTTTCCAGATTTTTAATCCTATCAGTCAAATCTGTGAGCTTCTTCTTGAGGTTCTCACAGGCATCACAGATCTCGTGTGCTGAACAGAGAACGGCAACAAAGGAGAACCCCCGAGCGAAGGAATCAAGACTTGGTTTAGCCGAGGCTTGCTTTTTTTTTTTTGGTGTGTTTGTTTGTTATATTTTGCATTATTTTCGGCTTAGCTCACCCTGCACGCCTGTGACCCCCGCGACTTCCCCTTCACAAAGAAAACGGCAGTAAAGGCAAGCGAGTAAAGGAATCGAGGCTTACCTCGGCCTACACACCTGCAGCCTCTGCAATATCTCCGGCCGCAGCTATTCGGCTGACCACGCCCGCGTTCGTGAAGGAAGCAGCAGCAAAGGAGAATGGGGCAATCACGAACGAAGAGAGATAGGCATAGGTATGATTTTCTTTCCTTAGAGGTTATCGTCGTTCATCACGGTATCCCGCTGTCCAGAAGAGGGTTGAATTGTACCCTAGGTGCGCATTTAATTTAAAGAAAGCCCGGTTTTCACGGAGATGAATGCTGGAGAGAATCGAGCTCGCAGCCGACTCCTTAGCCGGCCGCCATGTTCCCCGTTTGGTATTGAATTATCGTCCAATCACCATAAGGGTTGCCTGGATTAGTGCAAAGTGCACCACTCCTTAGAGTGTGCACCATATACTAAGCCAGCCTCCTACAGTGAGTGAGTGGCTGTTTGAGTGGGTTTTTGGTAAAGTGAGGTGGTGTGTGAGTGGCTGTATTGGAGAGTAAGATTCTGTGTGAATGGCTGTATGGGTGAGTGAGCATATGTGTGAATGGGTATGTAAGTGGTTGTGTGGGTGTGAGTGAGTGTGTGAGTGGTTATATGAGTGAGTGAGTGGCTGTGTTGAGAGGCTGTATTGGTGAGTGGGTGTGTGTGTGACTGTATGGGTCAGTGACTGGTTATATCATTGGTTGTATGGGTGAGTGAATGGTTGTACAACTGATTGAGTGGTGTGTGAGAGCCTCCATGGAGGAGTGAGTGGGTGTGTGAGTACTGGGGTATGGATCTGTGAATAGGTATATGAGTGGTTGTGTGGGAGTGGGAGTGGGCTTACAAGAGGCTGTATGGTGGTGTCAGTTGGTGTGTGAGTGGTTCTATGGATGATGTAATCAGTGCTGTCATCAGTGATGTAATTTGAGATGTCATCAGTGAAGTCATCAGTGATGTCACTGACCATGTCATGAGTTATGTAATATATGAGGTCATAAGCAGTGCATTGCGGTGGTGTAAGTTATAGTTAACCCAGGTAATTATAACTGCTGAATTTCACTGGTTTTGCACGAGTGAAATCAGAGCCTAACTATAACGTCCCTGTAACCTTTGTTTTTTTCAGTTAATTTTAAAAAAAAATTTAATTCTATTTTCTAACTATAACGAACCTGTAACCTTTGGTTTTTTAAGTGGATTCCTAAGGTTTTTTTAACTAGTAGTTGCGTTTGCAGAGTGGTGGAGAAAGGGGGCGGGCCTCCACCAGCTTTCAGGAATCCTGCTATGTTGGACTTACTGGAGGTAACAGGAGGGCTTCTGGGCACCAAAGAACCCTCAGCATCCAAGAGGACTTCACCCCCCCAGCCAGCAGTGTGCCAAGAGGCGCATTTGCAGAGTGGTGGAGAAAGGGGGCGTGCCTCCAAACACCTCTCTGCAATTCCGCTGTGTGGGACTTACTGCAGGTAACAGGAGGACTTGTTGGCCCCCAAGGACACTCTAGAGCCAAGGGGACTTCATCCCCCAACCAGTAGTGCACCAAGAGGCTCGTTTGCACAGTGGTGGAGAAAGGGGGCATGGTCTCCGAAGTCCTCTCATCAATCCCACTGTGTGGGACTTAATGGAGGTAACAGGAGCAGTAGTTAGCCCCCAAGGATGCTTAAGAGCCAAGGAGACTTCATTCCCCAACTAGTAGTGTGCCAGGAGCTGCGTTTGCATAGTGGTGGTAAAAGAGGGCGGGGCCTCTGGCGACTTGCCGTGTGGGGAGGAGAGCAGGGTGGCCCCCCTTCTGTGGGCCAATTTGGGCCCCGGGGACCCGATCCCCGGGGTCAGCCCTTTTTTGAATGGGGAGAGGGGCTGCGTGGCCCCCCTTCCTGGCCAAATTTGGCACCGGGGACCCCTTCCCCGCAGCCGGCCTTAATTGTGGGTGCACTGGTCCCACCCAGGGCACCCACTCTGTTGGGGAATCGCTAGGGAGCCTCAAGGCCCCCGCAGTCCCTGCCAGCTCCTGCCTCCTGCGGGAAATGGCATTGCTTCCAAAGAGAGGGAGCTGCTGAACCTGCAGCTCCCTCTCTGTCAAAGCAATTGTGCTCCGCTTCTAGCAAGCGAGAGCATTTTTATCTGCTGTCACTTACTAGAAGCAGAGCACAGTTTGCTATGGCTTGGCGGGAGCGGTAAAGCTCCAGCCAAGCCATAGCAAACTGCTATGTTCCGGGGGTGGCACCCTGAAACATAACAGGAGCCAGCCCTGAGAGGTAGCAATCCCCAGGGCCATGAATGGCTCCAGGAGAGGGGGGCCACGTGGCCCTCTCTCTTTCTTCTAATTTGCCCCAGGGAGGTGGTGGTCCATGGGGCTATGGGGGGGTCTGCGCGACCCCTTGCATTACGTAAAAATAAACCCCCAGGGAGGTGGTGGCCCCTGGGGCTGTGGGGGTCCACGTGGCTCCTGCATTATTTTATGATTAACCCTCAGGGAGGTGGTGGTCCCCAGGGCTGAGGGAATCCAAAAGGCCCCCATCTAAAAAAAAAAAAACAAGCCCTGGGGAGGTGAAGGTCTCCGGGGTAGCGGGGGAGGCCATACGGGCCTCCCCTGCATTTTTTCAATTCAAGGCCCCGGGAGGTAGTGCTCCCCAGGGCATCAATAAGCCCCGGGGGCCATACGCCCTCCTCCTTTTTTAAAATGCCCCCAGGACCTGGCCCACCCGGGGTACACTTAGAAATGAAGCGCAGGACTACGTGCTTCGTTTTTGTTTTAATTTTCGGTGGGATTCAGGGATCCAGTGCGACTCCCGGCATATTTTTGTAAAAAAATGCTTTTTGGGCCTTGCAGGGTCCCTGTGGGACTCCCCCCAAGAGGCCTAGGGGGTCAGGGTGTTTCTACCCTGCCCCCTTTTCTTTTTATTTACATTTTCTTCTGTGACTCAGTTCAACCGAGTCACAAGATGGCTGCCAACACTTCCTGGTTTGAAGTGTTGACAGGCAATCAGATCTCAGCACATGATCGGGAGGGGTCGCTGATCCTCTGCATCCCTAGATATACAACTGGAAATTACTTTAAATAACTGCGCAACTACTGAACGGATTTACACCAAATCACAAAAAGGCACTTCCCTGAACCAACATCTACCTTCCTACCAAATTTGATGTAATTCTGTTCTGCAGTTCGGGCTGTAGCAGTGTCTAAAGTTCCTATGGAAATTAACATGGGGGAAACACGTTTTGGGACCCCCCTTTTTCTCAGCCCCCACGTAACGGATCACCCCGAAACTTTTAAGACAGCAGCTGAATTGAGCGTCAAACTAGTTTTGAAACTTTCGCAGGGATTTGCCAAAGTTATTGGCAAATGAAAAAACACTCTTCCTATGGAAACTAGGTCCTAACTATAACTACCTACTGGTGACCACCAGTAGGCAATATATATGTATGTATGTATGTATGTATATTATCTACTGGCGGTCGCCAGTAGATAGTTATAGTTAGGACCTTTATCCATAGGAAATCCGCAACATTCTATTCCCAATAAGTTTGGCGTCGTTTGACGAATCATCGCAAAATTTTCAAAACTAGTGGGGCGCTCCGGTCCGCTCCTGTCTTGAAAGTTTCGGGGTGATTCATCAAGCGGCAGCTGAGAAAAAAGGGGGGTCCCAAAATGCGTTTTCTCCGTTTTCTCCATGTTAATTCCCATAGGAAATTTTAGCCACGGCTACAGCCCGAACTGCTGAACGGAATTACACCAAATTTTGCAAAAAGGTAGCGCTTGGTTCAGAAAGCAACCTTTTTTTTAAATGGTGTAAATCCGTTCAGTAGTTGCGGAGAAATTCAAAAAATAAGAGTGAAAAAATCGATTTCCCATAGGAAACTTTATGCAAGGCTACAGCAAAAACTGCTGAACGGAATTACACCAAATTTGGCAAAAAGGTAGAGCTTGGGTAAGAAAGCACCCTTTTTAAAAATGGTGTAAATCCGTTCAGTAGTTGCTGAGAAAATCCAAAATAAAAGTTTCGATATTTATGGCCGCGGTGGATCCGCGCACCCTCCCGACCTCGAGCTGCATGCTAATTGGCTGTCAACACTCCAAATCAGGAAGTGTTGGCAGCCATCTTGTTCCTCGGTAGAACCGAGGAACAAGAAAGCAGTAAAAAAAAGTGCGCAATACGCAATATTTTTTAAATCGGCAGGATGCGCTTACGGTGCGTGGATCCTGCCGATTAAAAAAAAAAACAAAGCGCGGACTCCCGCGCTTCTTTGGTAATTGGCCCCCGTGTGGGCCAAGTCCCGGGGGCATGCGGGGGTTAAGTTTTATGTGTGGGGGGCCTCTAAGGCCCCCCAAGCCCGGGGACCGCCACCCCCCGGGGCTTTAATAAAAAAAATGATGCAGGAGGGCTCTCGGCCCTCCCGCAGCCCGGGGACCGCCACCCCCGGGGCTTCTTTTTATTTTTTTAAATTACCTATGTGGGGGGGCTTGAGCCCCCCCACACGCCCTGGGGACCACCACCTCCCCGGGGCACTAAATAGTTTAATGTGGGGGTCCGTTACAGACCCCCAGAGACCCGGGGACCACCACCTCCCTGGGGCTGTGCAATTCAAGGGAGGGAGGCCGCGCGGCCCCCCTCCTGGAGCCCTTTATGGCCCTGGGGACCGCCACCCCCTAGGGCCGGCTCCTGCAGTGTCCCGGGGTGCCTACCCCCGGGACACTGTAGTTTGCTATGACAGGACGGGAGCCTCGCGGCTCCCGTCCTGTCATAGCAAACTGCTTTGGATATTGAGGCGAGAGCAGGAAGCCTGCTCTCGCTTCAATATCCAAAGCAAGTTGCTTTCCACATGGGGAGCTGCATCTTAGCAGCTCCCCATGTGGAAAAGCAATGCCGGCTCCTGAGGGACGCGGGGAGCCGGTAGGACCGTGGGGGGATTGGGGACCCCCCACAGTCCCCAACGGAGAGGGCCAGCCCCGGGGGATGGGGTCCCCGGGGCAAGTAGTGGCCCGGGAGGGGGGCCAAGTGGCCCCCTTCCCCAAAATTTAACAAAAAAAACAAAGGCCGGCCCCGGGGGATGGGGTCCCCGGGGCCATAAGTGGCCTAAGGAGGAAGGCAACGCAGCCCCCCTCCAAAACATTAAATTTTTTTAAAAAGGCCATGCCCCGGGGGATGGGGGCCCCGGGGCCGATTAAGGCCTCGGGAGGGGGGCCGCGGCCCCCTTCCAATTTTTTTTTTTTTTAGCTTAAATAAATAGGGGGCAGGCCCTGGGGGATGGGGTCCCCAGGACCAATAAATTAGAAAAAGAAGGGGGGCCACACAGCCCCCCTTCTTAAAAAAAAACAAAAAAAAACACCGGCATCGCGCCGGAGGCCACGCCCCTTCTTTCACCACTCTGCAAACGCGCCCCTGGCGTGTTTGCAGATGAGGAACGAATTCCCCTTGAATACTGGGGGTCCCTGGGGGCCAACTAGCCCACCAGGAACCTCCAGTATGCGCCAGGGGCTGCGTTGCAGAGAGGTGTTCTGAGGCCACGCCCCTTTTTACACCTCTCTGCAACGCAGCTCTGTGGCGCATAATGGAGGGAGCTGGTGGGCTAGTTGCACCCCAGGCACCCTCAGGATTGACGGGGAGTTAATCCCCTGACTTAAAACGTGCCACGGGGCGCGTTTGCACAGTGGTGAAGGGAGGGGGCGGGGCTTGAGATGACATGTGTGCAAACAGGCCCCGTGGCGTGTTTTAAGATGGGGAATTAAATCCCCTTCAATCCTGAGGGTCCCTGGGGTACAACTAGCCCACCAGGTACGTCCAGAAAGCACCACAGAGCTGCGTTGCAGAGAGGTGCAAAAGGGGCGTGGCCTCTGAACACCTCTCTGCAACGCAGCTCTCTGGCGCATACTGGAGGTATCTGGTGGGCTAGTTGGCCCCTAGGGACCCTCGGGATTGAGGAGGAATTAATTCTCCAACTTAAAACATGCCACAGGAGCGTGTTTGCAGACATGTCACCTCAGGCCCCACCCCTTCCTTCACCATTGTGCAAATATTCCTCTAAAATCAGCCGAACTACGAATTCCGATTTACTCACCTGTTATCAGGAGAGAACCCAGTGCTGCATCTTTTAGCCCAGCACTGACCCTGAAAAATAATTCTAACTGTACTTACCAGTAACTTGAATTTCCTTCCATAGGCTAACATTGACTGGTTTCACTTGGAAATTCTTCTAAGTGTGGAGTTTTGGAACTTTATAATATTCCTCTAAAATCAGCCGAACTACGAATTCCGATTTACTCACCTGTTATCAGGAGAGAACCCAGTGCTGCATCTTTTAGCCCAGCACTGACCCTGAAAAGTAATTCTAACCGTACTTACCAGTAACTTGTATTTCCTTCCATAGGAATCCATTGTCTGGTTTTCAGCAGAAAAGTTTCAAAGTGTCGATTTTCACAAACTACAAATATTCCTTAAAAATCGCCTGTATGACTTAAACGCATTCTTTCAACTGTTTACAGGAGATGCACCAGTGCTGGATCCAGGATCCACCACTGAGTAAGAAAAAGTAACGATAACACTACTTACCTGCTAAGTGAATTTCCTGCCATAGGATAACATTGGTGATTCTATGTGAAAAAGTTTCTAAGTGTCAACTTTTAATATACAATAATATTCCTTAAAAATCAGTACTGTAACCAAAATGCTTTTACTCAACTGTTTACAGGAGATGTCCCAGGACTGAATCTAGGATCCAGTCCTGTGGTTAGAAAAGTAATCCATAAAGTAACTAATTGCATTTAACTAGAAATTCACATTGAGCTCAATGTTGCATTGTGTTTGAAATTGTGTTGCCCATTGCAACAACTGTAACTACTGTACTTAAAAGTCTATTGCCTATTTGCAAAGAATTTAAACTAAAGTAATTCATTCTGAGAAAGTATATTTTGTAATGTAATGTATAATGTAATTACAAAGTAATTTAAAAAATAAATAGTTTAAAAAATGTAGTAAATCAGTATCAAAAAATAAAGATAACAATTAATACATTTAAAAATTGTCATTTACAAAACCTTGGAAATTCACTGAAAAAAACCATAGGTTTCAGACATATTATAGTTAGGAATTAGCATTTAAAAAACCTTTGAAATTCACTGAAAAAACCATAGGTTTCAGGCACGTTATAGTTAGAAATTTGCATTTAAAAACCTTTGAAATTCACTGAAAAAACCATAGGTTTTAGGGACAGTTATAGTTAGTTGGACATTGCACTCGTACAAAACCCGTGAAATTCCCCGTTATAGTTAGTTCAGCTAACTATAACTCGTGCCCCGCAATGCACTGCTGATGACGTCACATATTACATCCCTCATGACATGGTCAGTGACATCACTGATGACATCACTGATGACATCTCAAATGACATCACTGATGACATCATCCATGTGATAATTTCATGCATCTTCTCACACCCTAATATAACTTTTGATACACCCACTGTAAATTACAGACTGCCATTCTCAAAACCATAGACACTCCAACACCAATAACTACATACCCACTCACTAATTCTTAGGTCTACACACACATCCACTCACTCACCCGTACAGTCACTCATACTTACGGTCACTCAGTACAGGACTATCATATGCACTCATACACCTACATAGACACTCACACACCGCCACTCATCCATAGAGGTACTCACACACCTAGTCAGTCATGCAAATAATTAATCACACTGCCATTTACTCACCTATACAGTTATACACACACCAGCTCACTTACTCATACAAATACTAGCACATTCTTACGCTCTTATACAATCACTGATACAAGCACACACTCATCCATACAGTCACTCTCACAATCACAATCACACACTCTCGCTTATAGCTATTTATATACTCCAACACACATATATACTGCCTTTCACATATGTAGTTACTCACACATGTACCACTGAGATATACATTCACTCACTAACACACCCATACACACACTCACCCACCCATACAGTCCATCACAGATGCACTCTTGAAACCATGCACCCAGTGAATCACCCACTGATACATCTATGTGCAGTCACACACACCGCATCCACACAAACACTCAGGCACCCATACAGATACTCAGACAACCAATCAATAACTCATAGACACTCATGTAGCTATTTACAAACCCATGCAGCCACTTACACACCAACAGACAGACGGATAAAGACATTCACACAGTTTAGTCACTAACCCATGCATTTAGTAAGATACGTTTAATCACTCACTTATAGAGTCAGTCACGCACCTACTAAATCATCCATCCAGACACTTATACACCCACTCATTATTCAATACACCTTGGCATATATATTAAACATATTTAAACTTTATAGAAACACACAATCACTGCATGATGTCATCAGTGATGTCATTTGAGATGTCATCAGTGATGTCATCAGTGATGTCACTGACCATGTCATGAGTGATGTAATATGTGACGTCATCAGCAGTGCATTGCGGGGCGCGAGTTATAGTTAGCTGAACTAACTATAACGGGGGAATTTCACGGGTTTTGTACGAGTGCAATGTCCAACTAACTATAACTGTCCCTAAAACCTATGGTTTTTTCAGTGAATATATATATATATATATATATATATATCATCATGTGAACAAGGCTCGGACGAGCCGAAACGTTATGGCGCGACTGCAAGCAAAATAAACTAAAATACTGAGCACGAAGAAATTGGTCCGTGTCCGTGGTGTGAGCTGAGTTCCTGGGTGCAGGGAACACGGAGTTTGGAGATATATATATATATATATATATATTAATCGCCTTTGCTCCTTCCAAACCGCCAGGGACCCAAGGAAAGTGGCGCACACGCCGGCGGAGCTCACCGGCTATCCAATCTCTTCCAAAACGCAAAATCCGTGTGCTCTCAGGACAAACCCCGCACAAATGGAATTCCGCCAGAGTGTTTATTACACAACGCGTTTCAACTTCATCCGAAGCCTTGATCACGTGTAACGTGCACATAAGAAAAGGTAACTAATAAAGCATGGTGGGTTGTATAAACATCAACATAGGACAATCCAAAGTTTCTCAAGAATGGCGGACATCTTGTAATGATAACAAACATAGTGAACATTGCCATGCCAGTTCTATTGTAAATACACAAATGCACTAACTGTTGCATTGATTCTGCCTCATACCGAAAATAAAATGAAATAAAATCTCCACTGTATGTGTTAATTAAACGGCCAAAGTAAACATAATACTCAACGTTCTAGCGCAATCCGCCTCCTCCCAGCCTAGTTTAGTTGGACAGAATTCAAAGTCAACATAACTTTATCAATGACACAGTAGAAAGACACAATGGCATACGGGAAAACATTGTATGCGTAATGTTCAGCGTGCTTTTTTACGTATTTTTTTAACGTATTTTTTACAAACAATAGTAGGCAAGTGCCCTCGTTATGATCACTGAACCATAAATGGAAATAAGAAGGGAACCAACAATGGGGGAGGCCCGCGTATATCGGCATAGTGCTCTGGTGGCCCTAACTGCCCGTGTGAGCAAGAGTGGCCTAAAGCCATTATCGATTAATATCTTGTAGAGCCAGAATTAATTCTATGGTCAAAGTGTCATGTGACAGCATGCAGGAATAGCCAGCCCTGTAATACTCAGTATGCTCCTAGCATACAATGATTGGCAAGTGCCTTCGTTATCGTCACTGATATAATAAAAGTGATAAAACGAGTGGAGTCTATGATAGACGTGCAAGTGTATCTGCTGATGGCAAATTCCAGGTAAAATGATTCAAAGTCCGACAAGTTAGACAAAGCCCTGCCTAGAAATTCTTCGCATCCCACATATATGCAAAAAAGTTACTGACTTAATGATTTGTGATGGTGAACCCAAGGGGAAAAGGGGTAAAGGGTAGGCAGCCTGTGCAGGTGAGTACAGGTGAATGGGCCCCTTCCTTTCCTCCTGTAGAAAGCAAAAGAAAAAGAGAAGAAAAGAAAATTAATAAAATAGCACTGTGATATTAACGTGTCCAAGACGATACTCCTATTATGATTAAAAACAAATTGCATATTTCTCTATACTCGTTCTAATGCACAAGAAATGGAAGAAAGAGCATACAAGAAAGAATACAAATTAGAACAGCTTGTATCATGGAACAGTTACATAAAATAGCAAAAAACAGCACTTGATGAGAGTATATCTCAAAACCACTATTCCTCTCTTAAATGTATGGCAAGCTCTTCATCTTGGTTAAGCCCCCCCGGGATCTTATTTTGGAAGTCCACGATGTATTTGGACTCTCTCTGTCTTAATTTCAAGACTCTATTCCCCCCTCTAGGGTTCTTGTTGATCTGTTCCAGGATAAAAAACCCCAAATGGGATGAATTCGAGAAGTGTTTATCATAGAAATGGCGTGCTACTGGATATTTTGGATCATTATTGGTAATAGCTCTTTTGTGCTCTAATATGCATTTTTTCGCCATGAGTGTGGTACTGCCAATGTACCAGAGTTTACAAGGGCATTCAATGGTGTATATGACGAACGTAGAACTGCAGGTGAGAAACTGAGATATATCTTTATTGACACCATTGTATGTTACTTGGTTCCGAAATTTGCTGTTCTTGCAAGCCTTACAGTGGCCGCAGGGAAAGAAACCACTGAGACCATGTTCATATCTTTTGGGATAGATGGTAATATCGCTGTGCACCAACATGTCCCTAACGTTTGTACCTCTTCTATACGTTATACTAGGTCTCTCAGAAATTGTGTCACCAATGATGTTATCACATTTCAGAATATCTCAATTCCTAGCTAGAATGCGTTTGATTTCTCTGGAATCTGAATCGTACGTCATGATCATTCTCGTGTTGTCATCTATTGTGTCTGTGGGCTCTATGTCAGTTTCAGAAATAATCTGGGCTCTGTCTACCCCATCTGCCCTCTCTTTGGCTTTCTTGAGCACCCAGTTGGGATATCCCCTTGCCCTGAAGCATTCAACCATAGCATTGTCTTCTTGTTGGTACGCCTCCTCGGTATTGCAGTTTCTTCTCGCCCTCAGCAACTCACCATAAGGGATGCTCCACTTGAGAACCTCCGGATGGCTGCTGAGGGCATGAAGTATACTGTTGCCCGCTGTGGACTTCCTGAACAAGGCCGAATGTACTTGTTTTTGCTTGATTTCAAGGCTTACATCGAGATATTCCGCTTTAGTTTTACTGATATTCCCGGTGAGTACAATGTTGCAGTCATTGGCATTAAGTTTTTTTATGAACTCACTGGCATCTTGTTCGGAACCTCTCCAGACAATGAAAAGGTCATCGATGTACCTAAGCCACATCGACACATGCTCAAAATCCAAAGTGTAGTCTGGATTGGCAAATATGTCCTCCTCCCAGCGTCCCATGAACAGATTGGCAAAGCTGGGAGCAAAGCAAGATCCCATTGCTGTGCCCGTTGTCTGTCTGTACAGGGTACCGTTGAACATAAAGCTGTTATTGGTCAAGCAATATTCTGTCATGTCAAGTAACATCTGACTATGTTCACAGAATCTAACTGGTCTGGTGTTAAGATAGTAGGAACAAGCATCCAGACCCTGTTGGTGATTAATGATGGTATCATTACAAGATGTCCGCCATTCTTGAGAAACTTTGGATTGTCCTATGTTGATGTTTATACAACCCACCATGCTTTATTAGTTACCTTTTCTTATGTGCATGTTACACGTGATCAAGGCTTCGGATGAAGTTGAAACGCATTGTGTAATAAACACTCTGGCGGAATTCCATTTGTGCAGGGTTTGTTTGTCCTGAGAGCGCACGGATTTTGCGTTTTGGAAGAGATATATTAATATATATGCGTTTTTTTATTTTTGTAAATAAACATATTAGTTATATTTATTTTAAAATTAATAAAATATTTTAAATTTATATTATTTTACTGTTACTTTTTATTATATTTAATGCTTAATATTTATATTTATATGTATTTAAAAAACATATTTATGACAATGATATTAGTGACAGCGATATTTTTAATTCTATATATTTGTCATTTACATTATAAAGATTGGATGATGATATTTTTGACATCGATATTTCTGTCACAATATTTTTGAAGGACGATATTTCTAGTTGCGATATTTTGTCACTGAACCATTGCGACATAATAATCAAGTCTGCTTGAAAATGTTAATGTTATTTTGAATGAATCAAATCCTCTTTTCTCATGATTGTTTTGAATGATGAACAAGGTTACTTGACAGCTGATAATTTCACTTATTGTTTAATGTTTTTAAAGAAAAAGCACAGTTTCACAGGATGTAAGCAAGTTTAAGTGTGCTAAAGCCTTTTCTGCTAATTGTTTATCCTGAAAGGCTTAACAATAAACAGACACATTATCAAAACTAAGAACAGACTGAAAAGATAGAGAGGAACTTTGTGCCAGAGACTCGAGACAGAGGCCATACAGAACCATACCACTTTCCTTTTGCGGAAGGCCACCGAGAGGCAAATTTAGCCTTCACTCAGAGGGCTTATTGGTCTGCCTGCTGATGCATGCAAGAATAGCACCTACTGCTATTTTACTGAACTCTGGTTCAAATCTTGAGAAGAGGTATGTGGGTGTGCAGCATCTTTGAACCTCAAATATTGCTTCTTCTATGGTGCTATGGTTTGGTTAATTAGCCAAAGGGTGGGGTTGGAGATTTTAACATAAAAGAATAATGAATTTACAAATATGTTACAATATTATCTGTAATTCACCCTATTGGTAAACCATGTCACCCCTATTTTGTTGCTCTTCATACCAGTTACTATTCATATTATGTAGGATAGGACTTTGATTTTAAAAATAAATATTTGGAATTTATCCCTGGTTTTCTAGTATTCTTGAGGGTCTTTTCCGTTATGAAAAGGGGTTTGAGTTCCACTTATTGCATATGTGATATCTCATAGAGTTGACTGTTACCTAAAAAGCATACTATTTGCAAAGTGACCAATGGGTTGTGGGGTAGTTGCAGTCCAACTGGCTTCCTGTCTTGTTTTGTCGCAAAGTCCTTCATGCCAGAGGGTCTACAAATCTTATTTATGGGCCATGTTCTGGAGCAAACAAAAAATTCACCAGTTATTATCCTCAAAACAATGTATAATAAACTGTCTGTCAACGAGTCAAATACAAGTCAGGGAACTCCCCCAATGTAAATGTATCAACACTGAAGCTGTGATCGGAATAGTGTACAAACCAGGTACTCTCCACTAGACACAGTGCGCTGTAAGGTTGTGGAATGCAGAACCATGTCAAGCTGAGTATGAAGAGTTTGTTTGTGTGAATGAAATGATAAGTTGACAGCCAAAGTAGAAAGCCACATTGTTAGTGCTTCAGTGGCAGTCACAATGTTTGCACTAGATAGAGATGGAAATGATATGCTTAGTCTCCTATCTACAACTGGAAACTATAGTCCCCTTCCCACAACATAGGTGTGTGCATCAGCGTTAGTGTGTGTTTGAAAAGTCACAAAAGATTCTGGTTGGCCAGTACTTAAGGCACAGACTTGAATTAGCAAATGGTTGCAGTCCAACAGCTCATCCACTATCACAAACCAGCCCTCCATATCTATGTGTGATCGACGAACAGAAAATGGGATACTGAGTCTAATCTATATTAAGGTTCCTCTCCTATAAGAAAAATTATGAGTTTGGTAGAGTGGCCAGAAACAACAGACCCAAACTCCAAAACAGAACTACTAAAGTGGTATCTCACCAATGCAATCTGTAGATTAGTTCACATCAGTTCATCTGCAGTCATAAGTGTGAAGAGAGGGTTGGTCTCAGTGGTATAGTGTATATCATCATCATCCATCAAAAAATCATATACTGCACCATCTGAGTCCTTTAAGCTGTTTAATATATTCTGTAACAAAGACTGCCAAAGTGCAATCTCAGTTATAACTTTAGAGAGCTGAGCAGTGGCCTGTTTTGTAGTTGGCTTGCTTGCTATTCTGTTTCTCTGTTTGTATAGTCTCCTACCTCATCTCTTTTCTGAAGGTGCAATACTATCTTTTTTATGTTCCACAGCCATTTTTCATCCCACTCTTTTGCTGCAGCTGAGTCTGTGAAGAAGTGAGTGTCTTCAGTATCCGCCACACATAAGTTTAGAATAGCAACATATATTTCAACTTCAGAGACATGAGTATGTGTTTCACTTCCAAAAACTGGCTGTGCTGCTGCTCGATCACTGCACTAAAATCTTGGGAACAGATGCACATTAGTGTTCTCCACCATGGTCACAATATTTTGCACACTACCTTTAGCAGACCATCTCTTTCCCTATTTATAAGCAAACAAGCTAACAAAGGGTGTAAAGGGTCGCCAGGTTTAGGGGGCATCACTTGAACTGAGAAAGTCAGTATTGAGCAAAAGTGGTCAAGACCCAGTTCTTTAGGTACAGTTCCATAGTCTGCCCTCTATTGTTTCTGCTAGACTGACAATCCTGACTTTGTTTTTTTTGAGTGGCCTCCAGAATCCTCCACTTTGTGTTCTAGATAATGCACATGCTCTTTCAGTTCCTTGATTTGTTATTACATCTCAGCAGCGGCTGGTGCAGGTGAGTGCGGTGGGACAGTGGGGGGGCGGTAGATGCCGACAGACAATGGAATAGGATTTATTTTGTTTTCCCTATTCTGTGGTCTGTCGATTTCCCCCACCACGCTTACCTGCACCGGCCGCTGCTGTTACATCTGTAGCATAGAAGGTTCAATGTGGCCCACACTGACTCTTCCCACATTTTTTGCTGATCAGCCCTGAGTAGGATAAGGTTAATGAAAACAGTCTCTGTTTTCATTTTTAAGACATCTCTCATAACACCAATTACAACTACAATGGCATATAGTTTATCAAGTGGTTTTGTTCCATCAAAACCATCACCCATATGTGAGCCAGGTATACCCTTTGCATTATAGCCTGTTATTCCCATTACAATTGTCTGCATTGCTGGTAGTTTCTGAGTCCTGGGTTTGCTCGTTACAGTAAATTACTTTCAGTTCTGTTTCGGGACTCCCTTCAAGAGGGGAGAGGTGAATGAACCAGAAGGATGTCTCATTTTGATGCCTTCGCTTAGCAGGAGGGAGCGATTAGCACCATTCATTTCCATAGCCACTTACATCCCAGTATTCTTTACAGCAGGCCTTGCACAGTTAAATGAAGATGTTGTTCCAGACCAATATGCAGTAACTTTGTGTGTCTGATAATACAGCTCCTGTGTGGTGGAGGGCCCACAGTTTGTTCCACTGCAGTGCCTTATTTTGGTGGAGCAGATCAATGTAGGCCTCAAGTCTCTGTGAAGCCATCCAGCCATATGGAGTGCTTCATCTGGTACCACGGATGAGAGCAAGCATAGTAGTCCTCCTCTGGTCACAGCCTGTTGTCAATGGAGAATCTGCGTGGGTCCCAAGTACAAGCCCCTGAGGTGGTGGAGGCCTCTCCACCATGGCCCTGCTATTTCCTACTCTAACACTTGACCTGGTCCTCAGTGCTGCCCTGCATCACCTATACCTCGATCAGGGAGATGGAATCTATCTCCTAGTTCCTCTTGCCTCTTGGTTTTTCTGACTGTGGCATTTCACCAATGCACACATTGTTCAAGGAGATCTGTGCATCTTTCTCTCATGTGTCAGCAGTCCAGTCGCCTAGATGAATGACGTCCCCATCTTCTCTAGGCTTAGTAGGCCTCAACAGCAGACTGCCCTGGTGCATACCTGACAGCTTTCCTCACTCTGTAAATGATTTATTGGATACTTCTGTAACAATCAGGACACCTCCAGCCAGTTAACATTATTGTAATCATTTGTGGCAGTAGGATACTCGAGGATTCTGTTGCAGCAGCAGGAACCCAAGGAATATGCATAACTACCTCGCCATTCTGCTTGCCCATGCCCACCACAACATGAGACAATACATTACTGTGTAGAAATGGCATTACTAAAGGGCTCACAATATTTAGCGGGAGAAGCTTGAGTCTGCTCTTGACAGGCGCTCAAACTGGAGTATGTCTTTTCTCATGGTCACAGGTCCAAATCCTGGCGGGCCCACTCAGGCTTTCATCCTTCTAAGGTTGATAAAATGAGAGAATCTTGAGAACAGAAATCGTCTCAACAATCTCTGCCTATGTAGTTTTCCAGAGGCCTCGGAGGGTCCTAATCTGCTTGTCTTCTTGTAGAAATTTCTCCCAGAACTACTTGGCCTTCCTACTATTCCTCCTTTAAACCTCCTAATTTCCCATAATTTAGGCCGTTTAACACGCTTCTAAACCTAGGGAAATCATTATGCTTTTTCTTGAATTTCTGGACCTACTGCGTGTCCTCAAGGTTGCCAAGGATAAACATCGTCTTGTGTGGCCTGGCCATAATATATTCATCTCTCAGGATCTCTCCAATGTGACCAATGCCAGACGTAAGGAGTTCCTTGCTTTGAGACTTCAAATGCGACAATTAAATATTTGTTATGGCATTCTTCATCCATTCCTCTGCAAGATTACCCATGAGGGTACCTCAAGATACTTTGAAGATCCAGTTAAATTAAAACTTTTCTTCAGAATATTGCATCCTGTGCTTATTGACACTACAGTTCAGAAATCTTAACAACTTGGCATACGCTGTTATTTCTTTTCCAAATCCTTCTGGATAATGGCTTTTTGTTCATAATTTTATTTTACTTGCTCTCCGCTGTTGTTCTTGTTATTGTGCCAACACGTCTCACCCTGTTTCCCAGTAACTTTCCTCTAAGATTTGGATGCTCATCCTGGATCTGGATCTTTTTCTAATTTATGATATATCTCTTGTCTTTTGCTTTCCCATTCCATATCTATACATACTCTATGAGTGCTTATATGACAATTCATTGTTTTTATCACCCTACTCTCACCCCATGCTGTTTTTATTAAATGGGGTCATTTTGTCTCCTTTCCCTTTTTTGCAGCTTGTCACCCATATTCCTGTAACCCTGTCCTCGTGTGTCCATTATGTTTAACATTGTCCCGTAGAACGTCAGATGTCTTGGGCACCCAGTTAGGTTAAAAGACAAAAGGTACTTTCTCATTTATCTAAGTTTAACTCTCAAATTGCTTGTTTACAAGAAAATCATTGTTTACAAGAAACATAGTGATGTTGAATCGGTTAAATTGGAAAAGCATTGGGGTGGTCAGTTTTTTTTTCTCCTGTCAAAGAACCTAAAGGTGGTGTTGCTATCCTTTGTCATTACATTTTTAAATTAAGTTGATACTGAGGGTTGATGGGTGCTAGTTAATGCTCTTATTTACAACAAACATATATCTCTTTTTAATGTTTATGGCCCAGTTAAATCTGGCCCTCGTTTTTGATATAGTATTAAGGTAAAATGTATAAATATTCCAAATTCCAACATTATTATGGCTGGTGACTTCAACCAATGGTCGAATCCATTAACAGATAGAAAATCTAATTGTAAGATTACTGCAGTTAATCTAATAAGGTATTCCAATCAGCCATGTCTTCACGTTCATTGATTGATATTTGGAAAACATGTAACCCTGATAAATTCAAATTTTCTTTTTTTCCGGACATTTATCATACAATGTCTAGAATTGATTATATATTAGTCACAAAATCTTTGCTCAACACTGTACAATCCTCTGATATTGGTTCTATTTTTGTATCTGATCATGCATTGGTAATGTCCTCTTTTGATTTTTCTGAAATTGACTCCTAAACTCAGTGGCGGCTCGCATAGAGCGTGCTGCGGGGCAGTGGGGTGGGGCGGGGGAAGGGCAGGTTGGGGGGTAGTAAACTCAGACATACGACAGAACGGAGGAAAGTAATTATTACATTCCTCCGTTCCATCGTATGTCCGAGTTTACTAACCCCCCACCCTGCCCCTCCCCCACCCCACCGCCCCGCAGCACGCCCTATGCGAGCAGCCACTGCCTAAACGGGACTCAACTTCTGGGCCTTCTGAGGCCCCTGGAAATCTCCCAGTCTCACGCTTGTCTGCTGGTGGGGGTTTGCGGCCTTGCGGCCATGCTGGGCTGGGACTCAGTCCCTCAGCGTTCTCCAGGAAGAAGGTGGTGGGGCAAGCCTTCTAATGTCGTAAAGGCATCAGGACACTCCCACAACGTGGGACTCACCTTCTGGGCCGTCCGAGACCCCTGTTAATTTCCCCATCTCCTGCTTGTCTCCTGGTGCGGGTTTGCAGCCTTGTGGCCTCGCTGAGGTGGGACTCGCTCCCTCTGCATTCTCCAGGAAGAAGGAGGCAGGTCAAGCTTCCCAATGCCGTAAAGGCATCAGAACACTCCTGCAGTGCGGGACGTGTGAGGGCCAAGTGCTGGCCCATCTGTGCCTGCCAGAGCCCAGAAGAGGCCAGGATGGGCCACCCCCCTTGGTTTTTGGATTACTTCAACTGAGGGAGGCTCACCGATCTTATGGATCAAGAAGTGTCAAGATGGATAAAAGGAAATTGGGAGGGGGTTGGAAAATGGTACAACCACCCTCTACACCTACCTCACAGGATAGAATGATTCAGCGTGATATGACGGGCATTAATAAGGAGATTAACCACACAGAAAGAAGGCTGTCCCTTACTGCTGCAGTTGGGCTAGGTGCTCTTAATAGTTCATCAGTCTCGCCCTATCCTGCAGTCCCTCTGTCAAATACCCAAGAGCAAATAACTTTGTCTACATCGGTACCGGCACCAAGCACTATATCGGTGCTATTGAGTGAAAGTTCTCCTGACAGTCCACTTCACTGTAGGGAGCTAAGCGCTCTAAGCGAATAACCAAATCTAAGGCCATCAAAAAAGTCAGTAGAAGTTCCCAACCTTTAAAGTGCTCAGTTGCTGCCTCAGGCTTAACTGAGGACGATCCTTCCCTGTTATCTGCGGAGCGAGTTGGGGAAAAGGAAGGGCCAAACATGAGGGGGAATGGCATCTGGAAGGGGAGGTTCTGGCTAAAAATACATCTCTATTGCGGACAGAACTGTTGCCAATATTTGCCAGACTGGATGATTTAAAGAGTGCCATACTGGATATTAAGAAGTTTGTGGGCGTTTTGGAGTGAGGATGTTTCTTTTCTGATAAGGATGATAACGGAAAGGCAGCCCCCAAAGTTCCATCAGGCACGCAGGAGAACTATTCCAAGGAGCATCTTCCCCTCCGCCCTTGTGCCGATATCACAAATCCCTTGCCTGGTGCCTCAAAAGCAGATGGAAACCACTCTATAACCCTCCCAAATTCTCATACTCAGAGGGGTGCCAAAGAAGTTAATAGCAGAGCCCGACTTGAGAGACCACCCTCCATTGTAACACAGGGTCAAGGAGGCAAAGAAAATAGTGATAGGGCGGAAGCCCATGTGGAAGTACACTCAGTTATAGGTTTGCCCCCAGCATCTTGCCCATATGTAATTATTCTCTCTGGTGTCCCTGGTCTAAGGAAGGGTCAGAAGGAGTCGCATGATCAGTTACATAACAAGACTGTGAATTGGCTGGGTCACTACAGAAATTTTCCACCTAGACTGGTCAATAATATTTTGATGTTAAGGCTGGTGGGGTGGATTGGTACTGGGAGGGCGGATAGACAAGGAGACTGTATTATTGTCAATTTTACACCACATCTAGCTATAAGCTTACTATTTGGAAATCTGAGTACCCAGTAGGAACCCAGCAATGTTGTATTATTGCCTTTGGTTTTTTTTTACAAGCAAGGTGCTCAAGCTACCTGGGCTCCTACTAGGGCCTCTAATTTTCCTGGGGGGAGTGCACATGTAATTCCAACGATGCCTGATAGGGGCCCTGTAAGTCGAGTTAGTTCTTTTGGTATACCTACATACAACCGATTTGATGCCCTTGCAGACAAAGACTAACTTATCAGAGAAGAGAATGGATCCCCTCAGGATGATTTTAGAGAGGAGGTGAATTTGAGTGTTATTGATACAACAGAGAGGCCAACTGGGGAAGGAGTGCCTTTGAACACCTTAAAAAGTAACCTGACCGTACTTGGTTGGAATATTACAGGGTTAAGCTCACTACTAGTGAACGAGCAGGGGCTGGATCTATGCAAAACATATGGGATCGTGTTTTTCTAAGAGAACTGACATAAAGAGGGGATTTTGTTTATGGATGAGTTCATCGCCTTTTGGGATAACGCTGTGGCTTCCCCACATGGCAGAGCGAAGGGGTGCTTGGCAAGATTTGTAAGTCTAAGGTTAGATTGTGTCACAGAACAAATAGCCTTAGACACTGGAATTATTCTGGGAGTGCTACTATCCTTCCCCCATAAAATCAGGGTCTTGATAATTAAATTTTACAACTCACCCTATACAGATGTAGCATTGGACGTAGAGCTAAGAAGATTCTGTGAAAATACATTGTTAGAGTGGTCTTTTTTGTCGCCTATAATTTTGTTGGTAGGGGATTTTAATTTACATCCTTGTGATGCTTGTTATGAGAATAGGAGGGATCAAGGGCATAGTGAGGCCTCAGAGCAGATTCATTTTAGGCAATAGGTCAGGGAGATAATTTTAATCTTATGGTCTTAGAATTTAATCTTATCAATCTTTTAACTAGAGAAGAGTATGACTCCCCTAGGTCAGTCTCCACTTTTAAGGGCAGAGGTAACAATATAAATATTGACTATATTTTTGTGTCTGCAGGCCTGATTCCATTTCTGGTGGGATTTAGAACAGGAAGGAGTATCTTTAGTGATCACAACCCAATCATGGCAGAGTTTCGCTGGTATGATTTTACAACCAAGACCTCCACCATTTATAAAGACCCCCTTACACTTAAGGCACATGGTAGACTTATTAGCTGGGGTAAGGTCATTCCGGAGGATTTTCTGAGGAATTTGGTACAGGTGTGTAGCCAGGAATTTGAGGTGCGTTTGAATACTAACTCCCTTTGTGAGCCATTGTGGACTCATTCTCTAGCATTTGCACAGAGGTCCAGTTAGCCTTGACAAGACATAATACCGGGACAATTAGCTCTGGATCTAAATGGTTTGATAAGAGCTGTACAAGTGCTTACAAACAATTAAAGGCAGCCCTCAAACAAAAGCCAAGGTTGGCAGGAGCATTAAAAGTGGCTAGGAAGGTGTATGTGTTAGCGCGCAGGAATCGAATAAGCGTCTTGAAGAGAGAAGCTTGGGAGAAGCTCATGGAGGCTTGTAGCTCTAGAGATAGTGAACCAGCCATTATTTACTGAGGGAACAGTACCGGATTTGAGCTTAGCTATACCTGCGCAAGTGTGGGTCACTCACTTTGGTCATATATATGCAGGTAACAGTGATTCTAATCTTATTGCAACTCCAGCCTGAGAAACAAATGTCTATTTTGAGCTGAAGGAGGTGAGGGAAGGTATAATGGAACTCACACCTGGGAATGCGCCTGCCTGGATGCGTTACCTAGAGACCTTTTTAAATCTTGCATAGATCTTTGAGCCCCATTAATCGAATAACACCTGAATGCGGTATCACAAGGTCATATTCCTTCTTCATGGAAGCAATCAGTTATACTTCCTATTTATAAAAAAGGGAACCGAGCTGACCCAGCATGCTACCATCCAATCTCCCTGATAGACGCGGAAGTAAAAGTGCTGGATAGAGTCTTGCTGAAGCCATTAAGGGATTGGGCAAACAACAAGGAAATCTTGTAAGAAATTCAATTTGGCTGCAGACCCGGACGAGGTACTATAGAACAAAATTTGAATTTATATCTCTTAGTTAATAAATACACAGTGGCCAAAAGGGAAAGCATACATCTAGCCTTCACGGACCTCAGCACAACATTTGACACAGTGGTGGGATCTAAACTGTGGACTATGCTGAGGGGCATGGGGGTGGATGAAACCCTAGTGGCCTTTTTGCATGATTTGCACATGGGGCTTGAAGCCTCCATAATATGTGGCCCATCAGGGGAATGCACTGTGCACTTTCAGTTAGCAAAGGGGGTCCGGCGCGGCGGTATATTTGCCCCCATGCTTTTTATCTTATATATCAATCAATTAGATCAGTTTTTAAGGGAACATGGGAAAGATTTACTGAAGGTAGGAAATAGAATGGTCCCTGCTTTGCTGTGCACGGACGATTCTGTTCTTATCGCGCATACAGCAAATGGTTTACACTTGTTATGTTATGTTATGTTATTTTGTTCTTGTATAGCGCATGTACACCGACAGGTCTCTTAGCGCTTTGGGAGAAGAAAAACAGCATCAGGGCGGGGTAGTCTCCATGGTACTAAGAATGATTAGGTCGTGTCTAGTGCTTCCCTGAAAAGAATGGTTTTAAGCTGTTTCCGGAAGGGAAGCAGACCATGTTCTTTACGGAGGGTGTCGGGCAGCTGGTTCCAGAGTTGTGGCAGAAGGACTGAGAAGGCTCGTCCTCCTTTGGAAGCAAAGTTACCCCGCGGGCAGACCATCTGGGCGGCTTCTGCTGAGCGGAGCGCCCGCCCAGGCACGTATTTGATTAGGCGTTCCCTTATGTACCCTGGGGCGTGTCCGTAAAGGGCTTTATGGGCAATGCAGAGTCCCTTGAATTTCGCTCTTTGCTTGACAGGCAGCCAGTGCAGTTTGCGCAGCAAGGGAGTGGCATGAGTTCTTCTGGGCAGCCTGAAGATCAGCCTAGTTGCGTCATTCTGTACCACCTGTAGCTTATTCATAAGTTTCTGGGGGAGCCCGACATAGAGCGCGTTGCCATAGTCGAGTCGAGTTGCGAGACAATAGTTGCTGATACAATGGTTTTCAGAGATGAAACTGAGAGCAGTGGAACCAGTTTCCTCAGCTGTCTTAGAAGACCAATGCATGTGCCCACCACCAAGTTGACTTGGTTAGTCATGGAGAGCTCGGAGTCAATCTTGATTCCCAAGCTTTTTACCACTGGTGATGGGCTGGGACAGGCCCCCAGCTCTTGGGGCCAAAACAAGCTGCTCCATGGGTTGTTTTTAGCCGGAATTGCTAGGACTTCGGTTTTATCTGGATTAATTTTTAGGGAGTTTGCAGTCATCCAGTTTATTGTGAACCTGCGGATGTTCTGGGCTGACTCTTGGGCGCGGACCGAGTTATCGATGCTCAGGATGAGCTGGGTATCATCCGCGTAATTGAAAACCCGGCATTCCATATTGGTTAGTGCGGCCACCAGGGGCTGCAGGTATATGTTGAAAAGGAGTGGGGACAGTGTGGAGCCCTGGGGGACCCCGCAGAAGATGCTGCCCTTTTCCGATACCTGATCGCCGAGTTGGACCCTCTGCGAACGTCCTGATAGGAAGGATTCTAACCAATTATAGGCGTGCCCCCGGATGCCCAGGTCCAACAGCCGGGTCAGTAATGTTGTGTGGCTGACCGTATCGAACGCCGCAGAAAGATCTAAAAGAATCAGTGCGCTCGACTCTTTGTTATCGGCCTTCATCCTGAGATCGTCGAGTACAGATAGCATTACTAGCTCCGTACTATGGTGGACTCTGAACCCAGCCTGGCGGGGTTGGAGTAGCTCGTGTTCTTCCAGGAACGCCGAGGTTGTCTTCAGGACATGTTGCTCCACAACCTTCGCCAGGAACGGGAGCTGGGAGATAGGTCTATAATTTTTAAGCTCGGCCTTATCTGCTCCCGGTTTCTTTAGTAGAAGAATAACTCTAGCCTCCTTCAAGTTGGAGGGGACTTGACCAGTCGTCAGAGAGTTGTTCAGGAGGGTGAGAATCTGGCTGTCCAGGGCCATCCGAAGAATCCTTGGCGGGCACGGGTCGGCCGGGGAGCCAGATTTGGTACTATTTATCAGGGACGTCAGAGATTCTGGGTCTAGTGGAGGGAGACTGGTGAGGAGCTGGCCAGGAGGGGCGGGATGTAGACAGCTCCATGGGGCTCAGGGTGATGGGGGTTTTCGAATCTCCAGGAGGATGTCTGTTACCTTCTGGAGAAAGAAAGTCTGTAGTACATTACAGTCTGAGGGTGCTGCTGCAGATTTTACGTCAGACTTTTTACTGAGTTCATTTAGGATCTTAAAAGTTTCCTTTTGTTTGTTTGGAGCGTCTGTTATGCGTGCCTCATAGTACTCGGCTTTCCTGGTTATAATGGATTTTTTATAGAGAGTTAGTGTGGCTTTGTAGGTAGTTAGCTCAGTGGGATCGTAGGCTTTCTGCCACCGTCTCTCGGCTTTGCGAAGGCTCTGTTTACTTTCCCTGAGTACCTCATTAAACCAGGGGGCCACCTTGCCTTTAAGTCTAGTTCTTTCTCTGCGTTCCCGTGCTATTTGATCGATGGCTGATTGCAGAGTATTACTAAGGGTTTGGCTTTCTATGTCAATGTTGCCCTCCTCAAATTTGGATGCGGGTAGCCTCTGTAGTGTGTCTACTAGATTGTCTGCCTGAATTTTGTGCCAGCTCTGCACTCTCCTCCACTCAGGCGGGTGTTGTGCAGGAGGACTATCCAACGGGACCCAGCAGGAGATTAATGAATGATCAGACCAGGCACACGGTTGGATACTTATTCGCCTGTCAAGATGGTTGGATGACCAGACTAAATCTAGGGTGTGCCCTTTAATATGAGTGGGGCGATCCACCAATTGATGGAGCCCCAGATTAGACATTACCATGTCAACCTGCTTAGCCTGCGGCTCCTTCTCCCAGTGGAAATTAAAATCTCCAACCACCATGAGTCTTTGATATCATGTACTGAGGTCAGACATGGTCTCGGCAAAGTGGTCATTGCAACCAGGGGTTGCATCCGGGGGGCGGTAGACTGCCAGGAGGATGAGGCAGAACGATTTGGAAGTGATTTTAACTCCCAGAATATCCGTCTTATCCATGCTCTCTGCTATTATCTTGGTGGCCATGAGCCTGGTGTTGAAAAGAATCGCCACTCCCCCTCCTCTCCTGTTATCTTGCCTATTGTCAATTTTATGATTTTATGGAAAATTTGGACATGAAAATTAATTATACCAAATCATACACTATGATAATGGGACCCAAAAATACCAAAACTAAAACCCATATAATACCCCCCCCTGTGCACCCTCACCCCCCTAACACATTGGGGGCCCGCAACGGGCCCCCGGAAGACAATCTCCGCATGCCTTTCCATAGCGGTTTGACCGCTGAGGAAAGGCTGGCTACTGCCGACATCATAATCCTGCCAGCGGAGCCTGCTCTGCACTGCCACCATTATCCCGGTTCCGCCAGGCAGGAGTGCGGATGGCAACCGGCGGAAAAGCGGCGGTCAGAATTTCCCACCGCCGCGGTCACCACCGCCATCCTAATTTGACCGGCGGTTTTCAGGCTTGTGATCGCGGGCGGATGTCCACCGCCGGTCCGGCGGGCGCACTGCCGATCCGGCGGTGGCTATCCGCCCGCCATCATAATAGGCCCCTAAATCTCCAAATCAAATATTGCATGGTTTAAATGAGCATTTAAGGCGAATACCCAAGAAGTAAGAACTTTAGGCTTCCAGCATAAACACTGCTATACACATTATGTGATGGTGAAATCCATGAATAAATTAGAACCGTATTTAACATTGGATATGCCGGTTTTGCATAGAAGGTTTTTAACATATTTGGTCTGAATTTGTTCCCTCAGCTATTATTGGGATGGCATAAGTCATCAGACCCCCTATTTGTACATGTAACATGACCTCTGCACCTGACACTTTATATATTGATTTAATTTGCCCTAAATGGGCCTATCTGAGACATAAGTATATTTGTCCACTACTCTTGCCTCTGGATTTTCAGCCAGTTAGACCAGCTTTAGTATATTTGCAATTTTTTAGATAGTATTAATGCATGTTGTTATTTATCTACATTTTTAGCAGGGTGTTTTATGCTCATCTATGAATCTGTATTTTTGGGTGTAGCTATGAGATTGAATTTTATGCTGTGTTTATGAATTTACTGATGTTTCTATACAGTTTTTATTGTACTAGTATGATTGCTTTTACAAATCGAATAAAGACATTATGACATTCTGACTGACTTCTAAACTGACAGGTGGAGGTTTAATAACTCAGTGCTATCTGACAAGCAATTTATAACTGAAGCCACTACAATTCTACAAGAATTCTTTCAATTCAACAGCCCTACTGACACCTTCGTTGTCAATAATTGGGATACTTTTAAAGCTTCCTTTCCAGCTTCTTTCACCGTAGCTTACTCTGCCAGGAAGAAGAAAGGTTTAAATGCCAAATATCTTCACCTACTCCAACACATTAAGATACTTGAACATGAATATTTTACTTCCAAGTCCTCTATAATGTTACATTATTTGATGAACACCAAAACTGATCTCAATAAACTTGCTACTGTTGATGCCTGCAACATTTTACTTAAGGTTAAGTATAAATTCCATGGAGGTCAAAATAAAACTGGTAAAATGTTTGATAGCTATTTAAAAATTAAAACAGAGCGCAAGACTATTGGCCCTATCATTAATGAATCTGATATATCCACATTGACCTCTAACTCGGATATATCCACCGCCTTTCAATCCTTTTATAAAGCAATATATACAGACGATACCAACCCTCCTCCACACAATTTACTGCACTTTTTTGAAGGTCTTCCTAAGCCTCCTTCCCTTGCACATTCATTTGATGAACTAGAAGCGGACATTACACTTCAGTAGATTTTAGAAGCTATCAAATACTTGAAGAAAGCTAAGGCACCTGGTCCTGATGGATTCTCTATTGAACTGATCTCCTCCCTGTCCCCGTTTTTTGCCCCCAAACTACTGGAACATTTTAATTTATTCATTTCTGATGCCAAGGCTAGAAGCTCCTTTCTGGAAGTCCTGATAGTTATAATCCCAAAACCTGAGAAAGACCCAATGCTCTTTAAGAATTATAGGCCCATTTTCCTTATCAACTATGACTGCAAGAACTTTTTCAAAATGTTCGCAACATGCCTAGAAACTATCATCCCTGTTCTTGTTAAACCTGATGGATCTGGGGGGCATATTATCAAGAACGGCGTTAAAAATTATCGCCGGTTTAGCGGCAGAAAACTGCCTCTAAAGCGGCGATAATGGGCTTGATAATATGCCCTTGAGAATTCCAATAGAAGTCCATGTTCTGGTGTGAACATGGGCTTCTATTGGAATTCTCCAGGGCATATTATCAAGCCCATTATCGCCGCTTTAGCGGCAGTTTTCTGCCGCTAAACCAGCGATAATTTTAACGCCGTTCTTGATAATATGCCCTACAATTTTTAAGAGCAGACTCGCTGCGGACAATGCCAAAATGTTTTCTAAAATTCTGAGATTGGCTAAAATGACACCCCTATGGAATCTTTATACTTCAATGTTGTAAGAGACTTTGATCACATCAATTGACAATTTCTGTTTACCACCCTTCAGTGGTTTGGTTTTGGTCTCAAATTTACTTCAAATTGTTATATTCTGACCCCCATGCTTGTATCTTTGTTAATGGTAGTTTCTCTCCTTACTTTTCTCTACATAGCGGTACAAGGCAAGGATGACTTTTCACTTTGCTATTTGTTCTTTGCTTAGAACCACTACTTGAACGGATATGATGCAATACCCTTATCTCTGGCTATAAACTGGGTTCGAACAAAGCAAACACAAGGAGATGATGGACGTAGTGCTGAAACTTTTCAGACACTCACCACCAGTCACAGATCTGGGTGGGATTCATCATCGTTCTTTAGCTCACTTCGCCACCCCAGTTCAAACCCAGCCGTATGCAAATCAGTCTTGACACTGTACCCCATGGGAACAGTCTAGCCGAACTGCCAAGCCAGTTCTTCCCTGGACCAGAAACAAGCATCCTGGGACCAGTTTCAGGGTAAAACCCCTCATCAGCCAGGCTAACTTGAATCCAGTGGCAAAGTGAGCAAGGGACCCACGTCTGGGCATACCCTGCCAACTTAGGATGAACAAAGCAAACACAAGGAGATGATGGACGGAGTGCTGAAACGTTTCAGACACTCGCCCCCAGTCACAGATCTGGGTTGAATCCATCATCGTTCTTTAGCTCACTTCGCCACCCCAGTTCAGACCCAGCCATTTGCAAATAAGTCTTGACCCTGTACCTCATGGGAACAGTCCAGCCCCAACTGCCAAGCCAGGTCTTCCCTGGACCGGAAACATGCATCCTGGATCCGGCTTCAGGGTAACACCCCTCATCAGCCAGGCTAGCTTGAATCCAGTGGCAAAGTGAGCAAAGGACCCACTTCTGGGCATACCCTGCCAACTTAGGATGAACAAAGTTCCCAGGGTGGTAAACCTTCTGCCTATGCAGCTGATGTTCCAATCTATATGTCTAATTCTTTGACCTCCCTTGAAGGTCTTTTAAAAGATATTTCGCTACACTCTAGTATTTCTGGCTATAAACTTAATTTTTCATAAACTGAAGTTCTGCCATTGAACTCTTCTTGTTATCAAATGTGTTTGCCAATACTAACTTCAAGTGTTGCCCATCAAAAATCAAATACCAGCTGTTTGGATTTCCTCTACCTTATCGGACACAATTCGGCACAATTTCTTACGCTATAATCCAAATTAAAAACATTACTTCTAACTTGGTCTCCTTTACATTTATCATGATGGGGAGACTTGATACTATTGAAATGATGATTGTACCATATGTTCTTTACACCATCTCTATGTTACCTTTCAAAATACCTAACTATTATTTTAAGAAAATTGACTCAATCTGTATTGCCCTCTCTAAACTCAAACACCCAAAATGTGAGGGTAGTGTGCGATTTCCATACTTTAAACTTTACCATTCCTCGTTTTTAATTCAACAATTTTCTGCCATTATTAGTAACTTCCAAGATCACACTATTCCAACATGGATTTCTTTTAAACAACATTTATTAAATGGCTTTTCTTTTAAGATGTAATTTGTATGTCTAACTGTACTTTCATATCCAGAAAATCCTTTTTGAAATACTTCCAATATCTACTTCATACAATATTCTCCGCTAACCTTACTTCTCAACAATGCTTTTTGTCTCCTCATTTTTCTTATAACAAGTTTCTTAAGTTCCAATGGATCCTTTTATTTTAAGCATTGGAAGAAAAAGGGCATACTGTTGGCATACTGTTTGATCATCAACTTGTGAAACATAATTCTATTGTATCTTTTGAATACGTACAACAAAATTACCAATTACTTGACACCTTTTTGAAAGAATATGAGATGATTTCCTCTTCTCTTCATTGTTTTTTCCCATTAATCCAGTCAATCCTGCTACACATACGCCTCTACCTGTGACACATTAGGATGCAGTTCTACCTGACCCTCTTCCCCAAGCAGCTGTTATGTATAAAACATTACTATCTTATACTAGTATCAGAACAAAATGTCCTGTTGAATTGCTATGGGAATCTGATTTATCTATCTCATTTTCGGCACAATTTTGGGGCAAAATTTGCCTTAAAGTATTGAATGCTTCTAAAGCTGCTCATATTACACAATCCTTTTTTGTTTATAATAGAGGTGTTCTAATTCCAGAATATGTCTCTAAATGTGATTCGTCTGCTTCTCCTTTATGCTGGTCATGCTCTAAACATAATGGTTCTTTAATTCATATGTTATACAATTGTTCTCATGTTATTGCCTTTTGGAAATCTATGTGGTCTAACAGCTAACAGATTTTTCCAAATAATAATTAGTTTCACTTACAAAATTATTTTTTAAGTTCTTTATCTACTAATTTTGAATATTTATCTCCTAAACTTCTATTGCTTGGCCTTTTTATTGCACTTGGTTTTAAAGTTAAACTTTGGTATTGAAAGACTTTTCTAAATCAACTGTTACAAAATGGTGGAACTTTATATGTGATAAGCGTAGAATATATACTATATCTTCACTCACTTTACATCAGAAGAATAAATCTGATCTCTATTGTTTACCCTTCACTGCTTTTCTTTCTTTGCACTCACCATTATCTTAATTTAATTCTCATTACTCATCTCTTTTTACCCACTTCTTTTTTCTCTTCTTTTCCCTTTTGCACCTTCTTCTTAATTTCTCTTTCTCTCATATATATATATATATATATATATATATATATATATATATATATATATATATATATATCCAACAAAAAGTTTTTCCCCTTGAAGAAGCCACACACAGAAGGTCAGTATTCACGCTTTTATTCGTGACAGCTACAGCGTGGATGGCAAAACAGACACCAAATATAGAACGTCTTGTGCCCAACGCGTTTCATGCTCTCGTGCACTTAATCATGGGCCGGTTCTTATAGGACATGCCAAACAGTTCGAGCACCTGGTTGCAATTGAAACACCCGCCCCAGTGGGCGTAGACAATCTGCATTGCCTTCTGGGCGTCGTAGTGCTTGTCAGTGTTTATCTCCTGTGAGTCCGTCAGTGCGCTCCCTTTTAAAATAAGTAAAACCCCAGTGGGTAGGTCGAAAGTCCAGACAATCCAGACTGCACTTTATGACTGCCACAGCGTACCTCCTGTCCATCAAATTTGCTGCACGCTGGCTGGCGTCAGCAAAGGTTCGCTGACTACGCGGCGGGGCTTCTATCATGGCAGGAATGACCGTACTGCCACAGCGTACCTCCTGTCCATCAAATTTGCTGCACGTTGGGCAAAAGATGTTCTATATTTGGTGTCTGTTTTGTCATCCACGCTGTAGCTGTCACGAATAAAAGCGTGAATACTGACCTTCTGTGTGTGGCTTCTTCAAGGGGAAAAACTTTTTGTTGGATTTAATACGGCCATTCCTGCCGTGATAGAAGCCCCGCCGCGTAGCCAGCGGACCTTTGCTGACGCCAGCCGGCGTGCAGCAAAGTTGATGGACAGGAGGTACGCTGTGGCAGTCATAAAGTGCAGCTTGGATTGTCTGGACTTTCGACCTACCCACTGGGGTTTTACTTATTTTAAAAGGGAGCGCACTGACGGACTCACAGGAGATAAACACTGACAAGCACTACAACTCCCAGTAGGCAATGCAGATTGTCTACGCCCACTGGGGCGGGTGTTTCAATTGCAACCAGGTGCTTGAACTGTTTGGCATGTCCTATAAGAACCGGCCCATGATTAAGTGTGCGAGAGCATGAAACGCGTTGGGCACAAGATGTTCTATATTTGGTGTCTGTTTTGCCATCCACGCTGTAGCTGTCACGATTAAAAGCGTGAATACTGACCTTCTGTTTGTGGCTTCTTCAAGGGGAAAAACTTTTTGTTGGATATATATATATATATATATATATTATCTACTGGCGGTCGCCATTAGATAGTTATAGTTAGGAACTATTTTCCATAGGAAATCCGCAACATTCTATTTGAAATAACTTTGGCGCCGGTTGACGAATCTTCGCGAAACTTTCAAAACTCGTGGCCCGCTCCGGTCCGCTCCTATCTTGAAAGTCTCGGGGTGATTCGTCAAGTGGGGGCCGAGAAAAAAGGGGGGTCCCAAAACGTGTTTTCCCCATGCAATTTTCCATAGGAACCTTTCATCGCAGCTACAGCCCGAACTGCTAATCGGAATTACACCAAATTTGGCAAAAAGGTAGCCCTTGGTTCAGAGCCGTGCCTTTTGGTTAAATGGTGTAAATCCGTTCAGTAGTTCCTGAGAAATTTGAAAAAGAAAACACATATATATCTGGGCGGAGCCTAACCACACATGTCATCGTGAGATCTGATTGGCTGTCAGCACTTCATCCTGGAATTGCTGGCAGCCATCTTGGGACCAATATAAATGCTAGTACCCCATTGAAATGCATTGTAGTGAATCGAAGATTTTGAGGGTTACCAAAAGGAGAACTATAAAGGGTGATAACAGACTTTAGTTACATTAGAATTCATTTGTTGATTGTACCATACTAATTTCAGGAATTGTGGTGTGTTCTAAGGTGATTTTACCCTGTGAAAAACCTTCTGCTGGGATATCATGAATCATGTTTGATAGAAAACTATTTTCACATGCTTGTCCCATACAGTTTTGGAAGGTGCTCCAGAAGCTAAAATGAGAGCATATTTTCTGTAAATTCACATTATCTTTCTCAGTCATGTGAGAATGAAGTCTGACATTCTCAGTAAAACATGTACATCCAACAAGGGCAGAGACTGTCAGTTGATTCCTTTGTGTTCTACTGCAGCTTCCCAGAGTGTTCTAAAGAACAACTAGAGTGCTAACAGCCTTACTTATGACAAAAGTATGGCACACCTGAAGCCATCTTGATTGGAATAAACTGGTAACACTTAAAACATTTAATTTAAAAAGGAACAAAATGATGGGGTTCATTTTGTCATAGAAATTATGGTTAGTGCTGTAGAAAGAAAAATTAGGACATGTTTCAAGTGTGATCTCAAATATCTTCCTGTTATATTTCAACAGGAGCAGCCTGTCAGTTGATGCCTTTGTGTTCTACTGCAGCTTCCCAGAGTGTTCTAAAGAACAACTAGAGCGCTAACAGTCTTTCTTATGACAAAATTATGGCACACCTGAAGCCATCTTGATTGGAATAAACTGGTAACTCTTAAAACATTTAATTTAAAAGGAACAAAATGAGGGGGTTCATTTTGTCATAGAAATTATGGTTAGTGCTGTAGAAAGAAAAATTAGGACATGTTTTAAATGAGATCTCAAATATCTTCCTGTTATATTTCAACAGGAGCAGCCTGTCAGTTGATGCCTTTGTGTTCTACTGCAGCTTCCCAGAGTGTTCTAAAGAACAACTAGAGAGCTAACAGTCTTACTTATGACAAAAGTATGGCACACCTGAAGCCATCTTGATTGGAATAAACTGGTAACACTTAAAACATTTAATTTAAAAAGGAACAAAATGAGGGGGTTCATTTTGCCATAGAAATTATGGTTAGTGCTGTAGAAAGAAAAATTAGGACATGTTTTAAGTGAGATCTCAAATATCTTCCTGTTTTATTTCAACAGGAGCAGCCTGTCAGTTGATGCCTTTGTGTTCTACTGCAGCTTCCCAGAGTGTTCTAAAGAACAACTAGAGTGCTAACAGCCTTACTTATGACAAAAGTATGGCACACCTGAAGCCATCTTGATTGGAATAAACTGGTAACACTTAAAACATTTAATTTAAAAAGGAACAAAATGATGGGGTTCATTTTGTCATAGAAATTATGGTTAGTGCTGTAGAAAGAAAAATTAGGACATGTTTTAAGTGAGATCTCAAATATCTTCCTGTTATATTTCAACAGGAGCAGCCTGTCAGTTGATGCCTTTGTGTCTACTGCAGCTTCCCAGAGTGTTCTAAAGAACAACTAGAGCGCTAACAGTCTTACTTATGACAAAAGTATGGCACACCTGAAGCCATCTTGATTGGAATAAACTGGTAACACTTAAAACATTTAATTTAAAAAGGAACAAAATGAGGGGGTTCATTTTGCCATAGAAATTATGGTTAGTGCTGCAGAAAGAAAATTTAGGGCATGTTTTAAGTGAGATCTCAAATCCTCTTCTATTTCATTAGAAAATTCTGACATGCAGACTGAAACAATCACTTTCAATACCAGCAGTAGACTTCCAGTTAACTCCCTGGTGAGCAGTAGCTTTACTACAGTGATCTAATGAACAACTAGAGTGCTAACATTCTGAATTTATGGCAAATGTGTGACACATCTGAATGCCTTCTTGATGGAATCAAAGTAAAAAACTGAAAGCATTTCCTACTGAGGAGACTGCAGTAAATGACGAAATTAGGAAACTTCATAACAAATAAGTCTCCCAAGATGGCCACCAGAGAAAAAAGAGCCCAAATGTAGCACAAATATCACCCAGATGTAGCCCACATATAGCCCAATGACAGAAGTGTGCAAAACACTTTTTATTTTTAGTTTTTCTGCAGTTTTATATAGTGCAAACTGGTCAGGTATTGGAGCGTTACATCTTACTTGAACCCCTTATTGCGCATTTTGCACGAAGTACATGAGATTGATCTTGCGAAACATTGAACTTTACGATTCTGTTAACCTGAAGTTGCTCTGATCCGGGCTTTGTAACACCAGTTTTTACCTACTGGTTTTAATTAATTCTCACTGTATTGTATTAGGAAAGAGGATTTACTGTATTTATGTACACTTTTATGATCTATGTTTCTAAATCAGATCAAATAAAGTTTAATGAATTCTATGGCAGGACGGAGGCGAGGATTATGCATATCTTTCCTCACTTTATTTGCATAGCAGTTCAAAGAAAACATAACACAACAATCATTAAACAAAAGACTACACAACCCATGAACCATTAGGGGGTAGTCTCCAAGGCAACTATATTCCAATCATATCACAGTCCATTGTATATAATATCGTGACGTCCCTTCCGCCGGTGCACACGACTGGGCACCCCACCTCGTGTGCCATCTGCAGGGCCTCTCCCCTCAGATCACTGGTTTCGGTTTCTGGAGTGGCAACATAAACAGTTGCTCCCAAAGGACTAGCCTGAACACTTAGGTAAATATCCCCTGCACCAGCATACCACGGAAATTCTTTCCTAGCTCTCCCACGTCAACGAGCACGGCTCCGCTCGCGACACCGTATGACGTCATCGGAGCCATAAGAGGACCTCGTCGGCGTGCTGACATCAGTTCCACCCATTTTTTCCGTGCCACCGAGGCAAACAGGGGACCGAGACATTTTCACATGTATACATAGTATAATAAATATATATATATTCACTGAAAAAACCATAGGTTTCAGGCACGTTATAGTTAGAAATTAGCATTTAAAAAACCTTAGAAATTCACTGAAAAAACCATAGGTTTCAGGCACGTTATAGTTAGAAATTAGCATTTAAAAAACCTTAGAAATTCACTGAAAAAACCATAGGTTTCAGGGGCGTTATAGTTAGTTGGACATTTCACTCGTACAAAACCATAGAAATTCCCCCGTTATAGTTAGTTCAGCTAACTATAACTCGCGCGCCTCGCAATGCACTGCTGATGACGTCACATATTACATCACTCATGACATGGTCAGTGACATCACTCATGACATCACTGATGACATCTCAAATGACATCACTGATGACATCACTGATGACATCATCCAGTGAATGTGTGTTTTTCTGAAAATTAAATATGTTTTATATATGTATATCTCAAGGTCGATGGAAGAATAAATGGGTGTATAAGTGTCTAAATGGATGATTTTTTTTTGTAAAATTGATTGTATAACTGACTAAGTGTATCTTAGTGAATACATGGGTTAGTGAATAATGTTTAAATATGAAAATATCTGTATCAGTCTCTCACTTTGTGTATAAGTGGCTGCATGGGTTGGTGAGTAGCTACATGAGTGTCTATATGGGTTATTAGTTGGTTTTTGAGTATCAGTATGAGTGTCTGAGTGTCTGTATGGTTCGGTGGGGGTATTACTTAGTGCATAGATGCATGAATGAGTGACTCACTGTTTGTATGTGTTGAAGACAGCATGTGTGCAGGACTGTATAGGTGGATGAGTATGTGTATGGGTGTGTTAGTGAGTGAATGACTGTCTCAATAGTGTCTTTATGAGTAACTACATATGTTTTAAACTAGTATATGTGAGTATTGGTGTATATAAGTGAGTATATGTGAAAGTGAGAGATTGGAAGAGTTCCTGTACAAATAAGTAGGTGTTTCTATAAGTGATTGTTTAAGAGAGTAAGTATATGTAAGTTTCTGTAGAAGTAAGTGTGGTAGTGTGTGTATAACTGTATATGCAAGTAAATGGATGTTTGATACTTTGTTTGCATGTGTGACTATGTGTGTGAGTAACTCTATGGATGAGTGGCGGTGTGTAACAGGATGTATATGTGTATGAGTACATATGATGAGTGAGTACATGTATGAGTGACTGTATAGGGACTGTTGGTGAATGAGTGGATGTGTGTGTAGATCTTGGAATTACTGAATAGGTGTGTTGTAACTGGTATTGGTATGTCCATTGTTTTGAAAATGTTAGTTTGTATTTTTGAGTGTCTGTATCAAAGGTTATATTAGGGTGAGAGGAGGTCTGCCACTCTATCACAAGGATGATGTCATCAGTGATGTCATCAGTGATGTCATTTGAGATGTCATCAGGGATGTCATGAGTGATGTCACTGACCATGTCATGAGTGATGTAATATGTGACGTCATCAGCAGTGCATTGCCGGCGCGCGAGTTATAGTTAGCTGAACTAACTATAACGGGGAAATTTCTATGGTTTTGTACGAGTGAAATGTCCAACTAACTATAACGCCCCTGAAACCTATGGTTTTTTCAGTGAATATATATATATATTACCTACTGGCGGTCACCAGTAGGGAGTTATAGATAGGACCTTGTTTCTATTCATAAAGCGTTTTTTATTTTGCCAATATCTTTGGTGCCGTTTGACGAATCTTCGCGCAATTTTCAAAACTAATGGGGCGCTCCGGTCAGCTACTGTCTTGAATGTTTCAGGGTGATTCGTCAAGCGGGGGCTGAGAAAAAAGGGGGGTCCCAAAACGCGTTTTCCAGATGTTCATTTCCATAGGAAACTATAGACAAGGCTACAGCCCGAACTGCTGAACGGAATTACACCAAATTTGGCAAAAAGGTAGCTCTTGGTTCAGAAAGCGCCCTTTTTTTAAAAGGTGTAAATCCGTTGAGTAGTTTTTTAAATATTAAAGGAAAAAGAAATTTATATATCTGGGCGAAGCCTAACCACACATCTCATCGTGAGATCTGATTGGCTGTCAGCACTTCATCCAAGAAGTGTTGGCAGCCATCTTGGGACCAATATACATGATAGCACCCAATTTTATGGCAAGACCGGAGGCTCCTATTATGCCTTCTTATCTTGCTTTATTTTCTACAGCAGCCAAGATAAGTAAAGATACTACAGTTCCCAGAGGGCCAAGCAGAACAACTGGCCAATGGGAACACGAAAAAACAAAACCTTATAACCAATCAGGGCATATCACAATGAGTAACGTCACAATCTGACTGCGAACATTCCTCTTTTCTTGCTGCTCGCAGTCAGATAAGTGACTTTTCTTCGTTGCTCTTCTGTTTATTTCAATATTTGATTTATTGGTGTCATATTGTGCTGTTTTTCCACTCGTGTTACATTTTCTCTCTATACGGCGCTCGCCGCTGCCTCATTAGCGCTTGTCATTGTTTCTTGCGGTACATTACGTTATTGTTTCCACCCATGCGCGTGGGTTGCATTTGGTTGCAACCCTCGCGCAGTGCCGGTTTCTCCCGCTGCTTTCCCTCATAGTGTGCGCGTTTCCTTACCGTTTCGGCGGTTGGTAACAGAGTTTCTGTCGGCTCGTTTGGCTTCACCGGAGCTTCTGTTCCTTGTACTGCTACACCCAGAAGGGGAGTATTTCACTTGTGTCCCCGCCCTTTGCTGTAAATTTTAACCCTTGCCTCACTTTGTTCCTTCTCCTCACAAGCTATGGAGTTTGAAAGCTCTCCCGGTTCAGACCGGCAACATGACGAAGGCGCCGCCTTCAAAAATGACTTGAATACATTTATTAATACTTCAGTGGAATCTGCAGTTGAAACGTCCATGAGACGTTTTTCTAAAGGCATGGAGAATTCCATGATGAGTCTGTTGTCTAAAGCTTTGTCCCAGTCTGCGGGGGATAACAGAAAAAGAAAGGTGGCTCCCTCTGCTTCTATTTCTGTTTCAAAAACTGCGTCACGTTTGAATAGCGAGGTTTCCTCGCATTTGATTGAGGACTATTTGCCTCCCAGGCCTCCTTCTAAGGAGGGTTATTATTAAACTCAGATGGTAAACGCAAAAATAAATTGAAGCATACAGAGGTACCCAAAAAGTTGGTTATTTCCACCATATTAGACACGGACGATGACATGGATGACGCAGATGATTTATTTGATTTATTTGATGTGTCTGACCCTCCCTCCCCTCCTGCTAAAAAACTCAAGTCAGATTCTTTTAATTTTGAACCTGTCTTGGACTCGGAAGGGGTTCCCATGTTCGATCCTTCTTCCATTCGACACCCTAATTCCACTGAGTGGTTTCCCGCCTCCCACGTAGGTGATTATATTTCCGCCAGACTTCGTCTACCTTTGGACGCTTCTGCTAGATCTAGGTTGAAGTCTGAGTGTCCTAAACCCTCCTTAGCTGAGAAAGTTACCATTGTACCTGCTATTGACCAACCTTTACTCACCTTTTTCTCAAAGTTTGGCAAGGACCCGCGCAAAGGGGTGGACAAAGCCTGGTCCACCTGTCAGGATAAATTACTTGATGTTGTGGGTCCTCTGGCTCGTATCTTTGATTTGGCTGAATCTGCTCGCCTGGAGGGTTCTGAGTTGTCCGCAGATGATATCTCCTTGTGGGTCCAGCGAGCCTTTTGTCTTTTAGGGAATGCGAATGCTGCGGTTACACATGAACGCCGCAAAGGACTGTTGATTAAACTTGACCCCAAATTGGCCAATTTGGCTTCTCAAGATCCTGGTATTAAAGCGAATGGTCTTCTCTTTGGTGATTCATTAGGTAAGGACCTCAGCAGATTTGTTTCTACTTTCGCCTCTTTAGATAAGGCGCAACAATCAATCAAAAAAGTTTTTCTCCTCGGGTTTTTGGACGGGCCGGCAGAGGAAGGGGTCGCTCTTCCGGCCGTTCTTTTTCCAATCAAGGCTCCAGAGGTTCCTTCAACTCCGGTTTCCAAGACTACAAACCCCAATTCTACCCGCAAAGAGGCCGTGGATACAGAGGTCGGGGTCAAAAGAATTTCCGCAACAACAACCAACAAGGTAGGTCCTTTACCACTTCCCCCTGTAGGAGGTTGTCTAAAATGTTTTCAACAAAAGTGGCAATCTCTCACCGCAGACCCTTGGGTTCTCAATACAGTTCAAGGCTATCTTATAGAGCTTTATGCGCTGCCTTCCCAAACTGTGTTCCCTCCTCCTCTGGTGTTCTCGACGGAAATGTCTCAGCTCATTTCCCTGGAAATACAAGGCCTCCTCCAAAAACATGCGATTCAAGTCGCCCCCTTGGATCCTTCCGGTTTTCTCAGTTCTATTTTCCTGGTGCAGAAAAAGAACAAAAAGATGCGTCCAGTGATAAATCTGAAATGGTTCAACCAGTTCGTGGTTTATCGCCACTTCAAAATGGAGACCATCATCCACTTACGAGATACCCTACTTCTAAACGACTGGATGATCAGGTTAGATTTGCAGGACGCTTACCTCACCATTCCGATTCATCCCTCTCGTTCCAAATTTCTTCAATTCCAATGGCTAGGCGTAACCTATCGCTTCACTTCTCTTCCTTTCGGTCTGTCGTCAGCACCATGGTGCTTTACGAAAGTCATGAAACCAGTGGTGGCCTTCCTTCAATCCCTAGGGATCCGGCTTATAATTTATCTAGACGACATTCTGATAATGAACACCGACAAACAGCTTCTTCTGTCCGAGCTCAATGTTACTCAATCTCTTCTCCAAGATCTGGGTTTTCTCATCAATCTCGACAAGTCCATGCTCATTCCTTCCCAGCACATAGAGTTCTTGGGCTTCCTCGTGGACTCTTCCACAGCGTCTCTCCTACTCCCACAATCAAAGGTCTCAACCATCAAGTCAAAGATCTCTCGTGTGCTTCGGACCTCCCTCATTTCTCTCAGATCTCTCGCAAGAATCGTAGGCCTTCTCTCTGCTTCCATCCAAGCCATCTTTCCAGGTCCCCTCCATTATCGGGCCCTTCAACGTCTAAAAATCAGACATCTTCGACAAGGGTTAGCCTACGACGATCTTATTCTTGTAGATCAAGAATCTCGGGTCGAACTTCAGTGGTGGATCGACCATTTAGATGCCTGGAACGGGCGAACTATCTTTGCTTCGGCCCCAGATCTTGTGTTAGAATCAGATGCAAGCCTGTCGAGTTGGGGCGCCCGTTGTGGACCAATCTCGACTGGCGCTACATGGTCTCGAGAGGAGTCGAAATTGCACATCAATTGTTTAGAGATGCTTGCAGGCTCCTTTGCAATCCAAAGCCTTACAAAAAACAGGGTTTGGTGTTCCATTCTCCTGCGTATGGACAATGTTTCTGCGGTGCACTACATCAACCATCTAGGTGGCACCAAATCCAAGCCCCTTGCAGAACTGGCAAAGAGCCTTTGGGAGTTTTGTCTCTCAAACCATCTATCGCTGACAGCGGAGTATCTTCCAGGAGATCTCAATTCTAAAGCAGATTGGCATTCTCGCTACCTTCGGGACTCCAGCGATTGGATGCTTCTTCCATCCATCTTCCAATCTCTATCTCGAATATGGGGCCCTTTTTATATCGATCTTTTTGCTTCTCGCCTCAACACCCAATTACCTCGGTTCTTCAGTTGGCGTCCAGATCCTTCGGCTCTAGCTACGGATGCTTTTCTTCAGGATTGGTCCCTCCATCTCAATTATGCTTTTCCTCCTTTTCTCTTGATCAACAGAGTACTTTCTCAAGTATGTCGCCAATTGACGACCTTGGTTATCGTGGTTCCTTTCTGGCAGTCTCAGATTTGGTTCCCTTCACTTCTGGAAATGGCAATGGATTTCCCAGTTCTCCTCCCTGTTCGCAACGATTTACTTCGGAACCCCTTAGGTCTCCCACACAGTCTCATTCTGGACAACTCGCTGGTTCTGTCGGCTTGGAAAGTTTCCGGCCTGTCCCTCCTGACCTCCTCATTTCACAGGAAGCTTCTCTCTTTATCAGCAAAGCCTGGGCCCCTGGGACCTCCAAGGCTTACAAATCCGCTTGGTGTTTATGGGCAAGCTGGTGTCTGGAAAGACACGTCGATCCCTTTTCAGCCCCTCTGAATTTTGTGGTCAACTTCTTGGCATCTGAAGTCAGTGCAGGTAAGTCCTACAGAACGGTCAATTTGTACAGATCGGCCATTTCCCTTAATCATACCCCGATCGACGGCAAGCCTGTTGGCGTTCATCCTTTGATCTGTCGCCTTCTGAGAGGAGTCCGGTTTTCCAAACCTCCGTTGGCTAAGTATTCGAATTTATGGGATGTTAATGTAGTTCTTAAGTTGTTTTCTGACTGGCCAGACAATTCTGCTCTTTCCCTAAAAATGTTATCTGCCAAGCTTACCATGTTACTATGTCTTGTTTCTATCAAACGTGTTTCAGACATGAGAGCATTAGATATTTCCTCTCGTCAGTTTTCTCCTCAAGGTGTTTTGTTTCAGATTAACAGACGAACAAAAACAAACTTAAACTCTGTTTTTTATCCTTATTTCCCTTCTCATCCTAAATTGTGTGTAGGTCAATGCCTCAAAGTTTATGAACAAAGAACCTCTGATGTCAGAACGTCCTCCCACTCCCAGCTCCTCATTTCTTTTCGTAAGCCCCATCTTCCTGTCTCCTCTGCTACCCTTGCCCGTTGGGTTTGCTGGATCATGTCCCTTGCAGGCATCGACGTCTCCATGTTTGGAGCCCATTCCACCAGGGGAGCCATGGCCTCCAAAGCTTTTTGGGCAGGCTCTCGTTTGGAGGACATTCTGAGATCAGCAGATTGGTCTAATGACAATGTTTTCCGAATGTTTTATTGCAAACCTGTTGTTACTGCTACTTCTTTAGTTGTTGAGATGCTTTGAACAAGCATAATAGGAGCCTCCGGTCTTGCCATAAAATGTAGATTTTCCTAATAGATTATGACGGAAAGTCTTAATTTTATTAAAGACACGGAGGCGAATATTATCCCGCCACAACACTTCTAATCTGTGTTTTTCTCCCTCCCTTCAGCGACTCCAGCATTGCCTCCTGCATCTTCGTGATGGGACTAATGGTCTGCAAGAACGTCTTCCACCTCGGCTGGACGCCTCTCCCTCCTGTTTGGATTCTTCTACGGTGACTTCTGCAGTTCGGCGATCCTGGTTTAATTTTGCTCTGGAGTTTTGTTCCTGGACTTTAGCTTTTTGTATGATTTTTTCGATGGTTCCTCTGTTTATTGACTCTATCTGAAATGCTCGCTAGCAAAAAGAGGAATGTTCGCAGTCAGATTGTGACGTTACTCATTGTGATATGCCCTGATTGGTTATAAGGTTTTGTTTTTTCGTGTTCCCATTGGCCAGTTGTTCTGCTTGGCCCTCTGGGAACTGTAGTATCTTTACTTATCTTGGCTGCTGTAGAAATTAAAGCAAGATAAGAAGGCATAATACTCGCCTCCGTGTCTTTAATAAAATGAGAACTTTCCGTCATAATCTATTAGGAAAATCTACATTAAAATGCATTTGAGTGAATGGAAGGTTTTGAGGGTCACCAAAAGGAGAATGTATAAAGGGTGATAAGACTTTAGTTACATTATAAATCATTAGTTGATGGTACCATACTAATTTTAGGAATTGTGGTGTGTTCTAAGGTGATTTTACCCTGTGAAAAAGCCTTCTGCTGGGATATCATGAATCATGTTTGAGAGAAAACTATTTTCTCATACTTTTCCCATAGAGGTTTGGAAGGTGATCTAGAAGCTAAAATGAGAGCATATTTGCTGTAAATTCACATTATCTTTCTCAGTCATGTGAGAATGAAGTCTGACATTTTCAGTAAAACATGTACATCCAACAAGGGCAGAGACTGTCAGTTGATTCCTTTGTGTTCTACTGCAGCTTCCCAGAGTGTTCTAAAGAACAACTAGAGCGCTAACAGTCTTACTTATGACAAAAGTATGGCACACCTGAAGCCATCTTAATTGGAATAAAGTGGTAACACTTAAAACATTTAATTTAAAAAGGAACAAAATGAGGGGGTTCATTTTGCCATAGAAATTATGATTAGTGCTGCAGAAAGAAAAATTAGGGCACATTTTGAGTGACTTCTCAAATCCTCTTCTATTTCATAAAAAAATTCTGATATGCAGACTGAAACATGCACTTTCAATACCAGCAGCAGACTTCCCTGGTGAGCAGTAGCTTTACTACAGTGATCTAATGAGCAACTAGAGTACTAACATTCTGAATTTATGGCAAATGTGTGACACATCTGAATTCCTTCTTGATGGAATCAAAGTAAAAAACTGAAAGTATTTCCTACTGAGGAGACTGTAGTAAATGAGGAAATTAGGACACTTCATAACAAATAAGTCTCCCAAGATGGCCACTAGAGACAAAAGAGCCCAAATGTAGCACAGATATCACCCAGATGTAGCCCACGTATAGCCCAATGACAGAATGTCCCAGAGTGTTCTAAAGAACAACTAGAGCGCTAACAGTCTTACTTATGACAAAAGTATGGCACACCTGAAGCCATCTTGATTGGAATAAAGTGGTAACACTTAAAACATTTAATTTAAAAAGGAACAAAATGAGGGGGTTCATTTTGCCATAGAAATTATGATTAGTGCTGCAGAAAGAAAAATTAGGGCACATTTTGAGTGACTTCTCAAATCCTCTTCTATTTCATAAAAAAATTCTGATATGCAGACTGAAACATGCACTTTCAATACCAGCAGCAGACTTCCCTGGTGAGCAGTAGCTTTACTACAATGATCTAATGAGCAACTAGAGTGCTAACATTCTGAATTTATGGCAAATGTGTGACACATCTGAATTCCTTCTTGATGGAATCAAAGTAAAAAACTGAAAGTATTTCCTACTGAGGAGACTGTAGTAAATGAGGAAATTAGGACACTTCATAACAAATAAGTCTCCCAAGATGGCCACCAGAGACAAAAGAGCCCAAATGTAGCACAAATATCACCCAGATGTAGCCCACGTATAGCCCAATGACAGAATGTCCCAGAGTGTTCTAAAGAACAAATAGAGCGCTAACAGTCTTACTTATGACAAAAGTATGGCACACCTGAAGCCATCTTGATTGGAATGAAGTGGTAACACTTAAAACATTTAATTTAACCCGTTCCGTGCTTATGACGGAACCACGCCGTCATGAGCCACGGGCGCCGTGTGCTCATGACGGCGTGGTTCCGTCATGCGGCTACCGCTCGGCCCACGCGCGATTAATTCCCCGCCTGTGCGGGCGGATTGATGAGCGGGCGGGGCTGTGACGAGACCACGCCGTCATGAGCACACGTTGCCCGTGGCTCATGACGGCGTGGTTCCGTCACAAGCATGGCGGCACCGCGCTCACCCCCCTCAGCGCCGCGGCGGAATTACCGCCGCAGCCAAGGGGTTAAAAAGGAACAAAATGAGGGGGTTCATTTTGCCATAGAAATTATGATTAGTGCTGCAGAAAGAAAAATTAGGGCACATTTTGAGTGACTTCTCAAATCCTCTTCTATTTCATAAAACAATTCTGATATGCAGACTGAAACATGCACTTTCAATACCAGCAGCAGACTTCCCTGGTGAGCAGTAGCTTTACTACAGTGATCTAATGAGCAACTAGAGTGCTAACATTCTGAATTTATGGCAAATGTGTGACACATCTGAATTCCTTCTTGATGGAATCAAAGTAAAAAACTGAAAGTATTTACTACTGAGGAGACTGTAGTAAATGAGGAAATTAGGACACTTCATAACAAATAAGTCTCCCAAGATGGCCACCAGAGACAAAAGAGCCCAAATGTAGCACAAATATCACCCAGATGTAGCCCACGTATAGCCCAATGACAGAATGTCCCAGAGTGTTCTAAAGAACAACTAGAGCGCTAACAGTCTTACTTATGACAAAAATATGGCACACCTGAAGCCATCTTGATTGGAATAAAGTGGTAACACTTAAAACATTTAATTTAAAAAGGAACAAAATTAGGGGGTTCATTTTGCCATAGAAATTATGATTAGTGCTGCAGAAAGAAAAATTAGGGCACATTTTGAGTGACTTCTCAAATCCTCTTCTATTTCATTAAAAAATTCTGACATGCAGACTGAAAAATGCACTTTCAATACCAGCAGCAGACTTCCCTGGTGAGCAGTAGCTTTACTACAGTGATCTAATGAGCAACTAGAGTGCTAACATTCTGAATTTATGGCAAATGTGTGACACATCTGAATGCCTTCTTGATGGAATCAAAGTAAAAAACTGAAAGTATTTACTACTGAGGAGACTGCAGTAAATGAGGAAATTAGGAAACTTCATAACAAATAAGTCTCCCAAGATGGCCATCAGAGACAAAAGAGCCCAAATGTAGCACAAATATCACCCAGATGTAGCCCACGAATAGCCCAATGACAGAAGTGTGCAAAACACTTTTTAATTTTTGTTTTTTTGCAGTTTTATATAGTGCAGATTGATCAGGTATTGGAGTGCTTTACATGAGCATTGGTTACATCACACAAGGACAAATTCATGTTGGTTGTAGACATGGGGAGATTAAGTGATTTGACCAGAATCACAGAATGTCGAGCTGAAGCAGAAACTCCAACCTGGTTCCCTAGTTGCAAAGTCTGCAGCTCTGGAAGTAATATCACATACTCTCCCCTAAGTGCAACATTTAATCAAGTGGTCAACTGGATAAAAAAAACATAAAGATAACAAATAATTTAAAAGTGCTTTGTCGCTATTTGAAAACTCAGAAAATATGTCCTCATTTTAGTTTTTTAGAGCACTAACCATAAATTCGATGCAAATAAGACCCTCTCATTTCTGTAATTTCTACAGGAAATGCTCTAGGTATTACAGTTTTGATTACATCAAGATGACATCAGGCGTGCCACACTTTTGTAATAAATATAGAATGTTAGCAATCTAGTTGTTCATTAGGATACTGTTGAGAGGCAGAGGCCAGGGGCACGGACTCAGAAAATTTAAGGCAGGTAGGAGGATGCAGAGGCAACAATTTGACCACACTGGGCAGGCAGGAAGGGCAGTGGCAGCACAACAGACTATGGAGGGCAGAGGAAAGGGGGGCAGGGGCAACAAGCCAACAATGCAGGACAGTCAAGAGAGGCTGTGGCAATATAATAGACCATTGTGGGCAGAAGGAAGAGGCAGTGGTAGTACAACCATACATGCCAACAGACCCGATTCAGCAAGGAAACGCCCAATGTTTTTAAGCCAAAATGGGCTTTATTTGATCTGTCTCCTGTCTACAATCTCCTCTTTTTCAATGTAAGTCAATGGGGAAAATCAATACCCCAGGTTTTTTTTTCAAAATCTCCCTCTTACCAAGTTCAAAATGTTAGCAAGTATGGTACATTGGATCATGGAAGGCAGGAGGAATTGGGGTAGGGACATGGACTCAGATAACAGAGGACAGGAGGGACATGGACAGGTGCACCAAACTGACCTTACAGGGCAGGCATTAGGGTTTGCAGCAGCACAATACACCACACAGGGCATGCGGGACGGGAGTGCAGCACACCAATCCATGGAAAACAATAGGGAGGGGACAGGACCATGCACATGGACAACAGAGAACAGAGGGGAAAGAGGCAATGGCAGCTAGCTGACCATAATGGACAGACAGGAGAGAAAGCTGCAGCATAACGGACCATAAAGGGCAGGAGGTAGGGATCAGGGGCATTACAATGGAACAGACAAGCCAGGAGGGAGGGAATAGAGGTCTGCACATGGAAAACAGAGGGCAGGGGGCAAGGGGGCAGGGCAGGAGCAGCAAGCTGACAATGGAGGTCAGGCAGGATGGGCACTAGAAGCAAGACACACCATGGAGAGCAACAGTGAGACTATAATGGCATATACACAGACCATGGAGGGAAGGTGGGAGAGGGTCAGGGGCAGCTAGCTGATCACACAGGGAAGGTGGGAGGGGCCGTGGCAGCACAGAAGACCATGCCTGGCAAGAGGGAGGGTTAGTGGCAGCACAATGGCCATGATGGACGAGAAGGAGGGGGCAGGTGCATGCAGAAAGGACCATGGAGGATAGAAGGGAGGGGTATGAGCTGGGCACAGACAGGAGAGTTCAGGGGAAGGGGCCTCACAACAGACCACACGGGGCAGGCAGGAGGAGCAGTTGCAGCACAACAGACCAGGGAGGGCAGAAGGGTGTGGCAGTAAAATGAACCATGGAGGACAGGAGCAAGGGGATAGGGGCATGGAACGTGGACATGCAGGGTGAAGGTGGCAGGGACAGGTTACAGTCATCTGACAATGCTAGGCAGGTGGGAGGGGAGTGGCAGCTCAACAGAACACTCAGAGTAGATAGGAGGGGCAGGTCCATGGAACATGGTGGGAAAAAAGGATGGAGCAGGGGCATGCACACAGACATTGGAGGGCAGGGGGAAGGAGAGTAGGGGCAGCAAGCTAAGCACAGAGGCTAAGCAGGGGGTCAATGATGGGGCATAGAATTGGGCAATGGAGGGCAGGAGCAGTGGACTGGGACATCATGCTAAATGGAGGGCAGTGGCAGCACATCAGACCATGCATGGCAGGAGGGAGAAGGCTAGTGCATGGCTTCAGACAACAGAGGATTGGGAGGAGGTGGATGGGGCAGCAAGCTAACTGTTCAGAGAAGGCAGGAAGGCCAGTGGCAGAACAACGGCCACACAGGGCTGTAATGAGGGAGCAGGGGCATGGATTTCGACAATGGATGGTAAGGAGGAGGGGAGGCAGGAGCAGCAAGCTTAGGTGGGGGCAGCACAATGCCAGGCCAGGCCCTGCTTCCAACCCCCACCATCCATTGTGATAGGCATCTTACTTAATGTTAAAAAAAAACTAGAAATTCGCTGAAAAAAACAAAGATTACAGGGACGTTATAGTTAGACTCAGATTTCACTCGTACAAAACCAGTGAAATTCAGCAGTTATAGTTACCTGAGCTAACTATAACTTACACCCCCACAATGCACTGCTTATGGCCTCAGACATTACATCATTCATGACATGGTCAGTGACATTACTCATGACATCACTCATGAAATCTCAAATGAGCTGTGAATGGAATGGAACTATAATCGCTAGAACTTTATTTATGAATGCAATAACACTCCCCAGCACACGTCGCAGATTTGTGAGAACGGTTCAACAGTGCATGAAATAAGCACAATTTATACAAAAGAATTCAGATTCTCTCTGTCTTCTTTTCTCCTTTTATTCTGTAGATCTTCAAACAGCAAAATAGCCAACAGCCGACATGTGTTTCGTCGCATACATGGGAATTGGTGCCGCAACTTTTTCAAGGCTAAGTCTTCTCAGTTATGAATTTTATTTCTGTGGTGATAATTCCAACCCACAAAGGGTGTCTGTATCCTGCGGCATCCTTTAAACACATTTCCTATGTATCCAGCAATCCTGATATGTTCTGGTATTGTAAGCGTCTAGCAGTGTCTCTATCCTGTGGACGTCATCAGTTGCATGTTGTCGAGTACGCAACAACATGCAACTGACAGCGTCCACAGGATTGCTGGATACATAGGAACTGTGTTTAAAGGACGCCATGTCAGTGATGTCATTTGAGATGTCATCAGTGATGTCATCAGTGATGTCACTGACCATGTCATGAATGATGTATTATGTGACGTCATCAGCAGCGCATTGCGGGGGCGCGAGTTATACGGCGGAATTTCTCTGGTTCTGTACGAGTGAAATGTCCAACTAACTATAACGTCCCTGTAACCTATGGTTTTTTCAGTGAATTTCTAGGGTTTTTAAATGCTAATTTCTAACTATAACGTGCCTGAAACCTACGGTTTTTTCAGTGAATATATATATATATATATTCACTGAAAAAACCATAGGTTTTAGGGGCGTTATAGTTAGAAATTAGCATTTAAAAACCTTTGAAATTCACAGAAAAAACCATAGGTTTCAGACACGTTATAGTTAGAAATTAGCATTTAAAAAACCTTTGAAATTCACTGAAAAAACCATAGGTTTTAGGGACAGTTATAGTTAGTTGGACATTTCACTCGTACAAAACCCGTGAAATTCCCCTGTTATAGTTAGTTCAGCTAACTATAACTCGCGCCCCGCAATGCACTGCTGATGACGTCACATATTACATCACTCATGACATGGTCAGTGACATCACTGATGACATCACTGATGACATCTCAAATGACATCACTGATGACATCATCCAGTGACTGTGTGTTTCTGTAAAGTTTAAATATTTTTAATATATATAGGAAAAGACGTATTGAAGAATGAGTGGGTGTCTAAGTGTCTGTATGGATGATTTAGTAGGTGCGTGACTGACTCTATAAGTGAGTGATTTAACGTATCTTACTGAATGCATGGGTTAGTGACTAAACTGGGTGAATGTCTGTATCCGTCTGTCTGTTGCTGTGTAAGTGGCTGCATGTGTTTGTGAATAGCTACATGAGTGTCTATATGAGTTATTGAATGGTTCTCTGAGTATCTGTATGGGTGCCTCAGTGTTTGTGTGGGAGGGGTGTGTGCAACTCTGTGCATAGATGTGTGAGTGGGTGATTCACTGGGTGGATGGTTTCAAGAGTGTATGGGTGGGTAAGTGTGTGTAAGAGTGTGTGTAAGAGTGTGTTAGTGAGTGAATATATGTCCCAGTGGTACATGTGTGAGTAACTACATATGTGAAAGGCAGTATATATGTGTGTTGGAGTATATAAATAGCTATAAGCGAGAGTGAGTGATTGTGATAGTGGCTGTATGGATGAGTGTGTGCTTGTATCAGTGATTGTATAAGAGCGTAACAATGTGGTAGTATTTGTATGATTAAGTGAGCTGGTGTGTGTATAACTGTATAGGTGAGTAAATGGCAGTGTGTTTAATTATTTGCATGACTGACTAGGTGTGTGAGTACCTCTATGGATGAGTGGTGGTGTTTGAGTGTCTATATAGGAGTAAGAGTGCATATGATAGTCCTGTACTGAGTGACCATAAGTATGAGTGACTGTACGGGTGAGTGAGTGGATGTGTGTGTGTAGACCTAAGAATCAGTGAGTGGGTATGTAGTTATTGGTGTTGGAGTGTCTATGGTTTTGCGAATGGCAGTCTGTAATTTAGATTGGGTATATCAAAGGTTATATTAGGGTGTGAGGAGGTGCATCAGATTATCACGTGGATGATGTCATCAGTGATGTCATTTGAGATGTCATCAGTGATGTCATCAGTGATGTCACTGACCATGTCATGAGTGATGTAATATGTGACGTCATCAGCAGTGCATTGCGGGGGCACGAGTTATAGTTAGCTGAACTAACTATAACGGGGGAATTTCATGGGTTTTGTACGAGTGAAATGTCCAACTAACTATAACTGTCCCTAAAACCTATGGTTTTTTCAGTGAATTTCAAAGGTTTTTAAATGCTAATTTCTAACTATAACGTGTCTGAAACCTATGGTTTTTTCAGTGAATTTCAAAGGTTTTTAAATGCTAATTTCTAACTATAACGCCCCTAAAACCTATGGTTTTTTCAGTGAATTTCAAAGGTTTTGTAAATGACAATTTTTAAATGTATTAATTGTTATATTTATTTTTTGATACTGATTTACTACATTTTTTAAAACTATTTATTTTTATATATTTTATTTATTAAATTACATTGTAATTACATTATACATTACATTACAAAATATACTTTCTCAGAATGAATTACTTTAGTTTAAATTGTTTGCAAATAGGCAATAGAGTTTTAAGTACAGTAGTTACAGTTGTTGCAATGGGCAACACAATTTCAAACACAATGCAACATTGAGCTCAATGTGAATTTCTAGTTAAATGCAATTAGTTACTTTATGGATTACTTTTCTAACCACAGGACTGGATCCTAGATTCAGTCCTGGGACATCTCCTGTAAACAGTTGAGTAAAAGCGTTTTGGTTACAGTAGTGATTTTTAAGGAATATTATTGTATTTTAAAAGTTGACACTTAGAAACTTTTTCACATAGAATCACCAATGTTATCCTATGGGAGGAAATTCACTTAGCAGGTAAGTAGTGTTATCGTTACTTTTTCTTACTCAGTGTTGGATCCTGGATCCAGCACTGGTGCATCTCCTGTAAACAGTTGAAAGAATGCGTTTAAGTCATACAGGCGATTTTTAAGGAATATTTGTAATTTGTGAAAATCGACACTTTGAAACTTTTCTGCTGAAAACCAGACAATGGATTCCTATGGAAGGAAATGTAAGTTACTGGTAAGTACGGTTAGAATTACTTTTCAGGGTCAGTGCTGGGCTAAAAGATGCAGCACTGGGTTCTCTCCTGATAACAGGTGAGTAAATTGGAATTCGTACTTTGGTTGATTTTAGAGGAATATTATAAAGTTCCAAAACTCCACACTTAGAAGAATTTCCAAGTGAAACCAGTCAATGTTAGCCTATGAAGGAAATTCAAGTTACCGGCAAGTACGGTTAAAATTACTTTTCAGGACCAGACTGGGCTGAAAGATGCAGCACTGAGGTCTCTCCTGATAACAGGTGAGTAAATCAGAATTCGGATTTCGGCTGATTTTAGAGGAATATTTGTATGTTTCAAAAATCAACACTTAGAAACTTTTTCAGCAAAAAGCAGGCAATGATATCCTATGGAAGGAAATTCAAGTTACTGGTAAGTACGGTTAAAATTACTTTTGAGGATCAGTACTGGGCTGAAAGATGCAGCACTGAGGTCTCTCCTGATAACAGGTGAGTAAATCGGAATTCGTATTTCGGCTGATTTTAGAGGAATATTTTAAAGTTCCAAAACTCCACACAGAAGAATTTCCAAGTGAAACCAGTCAATGTTAGCCTATGGAAGGAAATTCAAGTTACTGGTAAGTACGGTTAAAATTACTTTTGAGGATCAGTACTGGGCTGAAAGATGCAGCACTGAGGTCTCTCCTGATAACAGGTGAGTAAATCGGAATTCGTATTTCGGCTGATTTTAGAGGAATATTTTAAAGTTCCAAAACTCCACACTTAGAAGAATTTCCAAGTGAAACCAGTCAATGTTAGCCTATGGAAGGAAATTCAAGTTACTGGTAAGTACGGTTAAAATTACTTTTCAGGACCAGTACTGGGCTGAAAGATACAGCACTGAGGTCTCTCCTTATAACAGGTGAGTAAATCGGAATTCGTATTTCGGCTGATTTTAGAGGAATATTTGTATGTTTCAAAAATCAACACTTAGAAACTTTTTCAGCAAAAAGCAGGCAATGATATCCTATGGAAGGAAATTCAAGTTACTGGTAAGTACGGTTAAAATTACTTTTGAGGATCAGTACTGGGCTGAAAGATGCAGCACTGAGGTCTCTCCTGATAACAGGTGAGTAAATCGGAATTCGTATTTCGGCTGATTTTAGAGGACTATTTTAAAGTTCCAAAACTCCACACTTAGAAGAATTTCCAAGTGAAACCAGTCAATGTTAGCCTATGGAAGGAAATTCAAGTTACTGGTAAGTACGGTTAAAATTACTTTTCAGGACCAGTACTGGGCTGAAAGATACAGCACTGAGGTCTCTCCTTATAACAGGTGAGTAAATCGGAATTCGTATTTCGGCTGATTTTAGAGGAATATTTGTATGTTTCAAAAATCAACACTTAGAAACTTTTTCAGCAAAAAGCAGGCAATGATATCCTATGGAAGGAAATTCAAGTTACTGGTAAGTACGGTTAAAATTACTTTTGAGGATCAGTACTGGGCTGAAAGATGCAGCACTGAGGTCTCTCCTGATAACAGGTGAGTAAATCGGAATTCGTATTTCGGCTGATTTTAGAGGAATATTTTAAAGTTCCAAAACTCCACACTTAGAAGAATTTCCAAGTGAAACCAGTCAATGTTAGCTTATGGAAGGAAATTCAAGTTACTGGTAAGTACGGTTAAAATTACTTTTCAGGACCAGTACTGGGCTGAAAGATACAGCACTGAGGTCTCTCCTTATAACAGGTGAGTAAATCGGAATTCGTATTTCGGCTGATTTTAGAGGAATATTTGTATGTTTCAAAAATCAACACTTAGAAACTTTTTCAGCAAAAAGCAGGCAATGATATCCTATGGAAGGAAATTCAAGTTACTGGTAAGTACGGTTAAAATTACTTTTGAGGATCAGTACTGGGCTGAAAGATGCAGCACTGAGGTCTCTCCTGATAACAGGTGAGTAAATCGGAATTCGTATTTCGGCTGATTTTAGAGGAATATTTTAAAGTTCCAAAACTCCACACTTAGAAGAATTTCCAAGTGAAACCAGTCAATGTTAGCCTATGGAAGGAAATTCAAGTTACTGGTAAGTACGGTTAAAATTATTTTTCAGGACCAGTACTGGGCTGAAAGATACAGCACTGAGGTCTCTCCTGATAACAGGTGAGTAAATCGGAATTCGTATTTCGGCTGATTTTAGAGGAATATTTTAAAGTTCCAAAACTCCACACTTAGAAGAATTTCCAAGTGAAACCAGTCAATGTTAGCCTATGGAAGGAAATTCAAGTTACTGGTAAGTACGGTTAAAATTACTTTTCAGGACCAGTACTGGGCTGAAAGATACAGCACTGAGGTCTCTCCTGATAACAGGTGAGTAAATCGGAATTCGTATTTCGGCTGATTTTAGAGGAATATTTGCACAATGGTGAAGGGAGGGCGGGGCCTGAGGTGACATCTGTGCAAACGGGCCCCGTGGCTCGTTTTAAGTTGGGGGATTAAGTCCCCTTGAATCATGAGGGTCCCTAGGGGCCAACTAGCCCACCAGGAACCTCCAGTATGCGCCAGGGGCTGCGTTGCAGAGATGTGTAGAGAGGCCACACCCCTTTTACACCTCTCTGCAACGCAGCTCTGTGGCGCTTTCTGGATGTACCTGTTGGGCTAGTTGGCCCCAAGGACCCTCAGGATTGAAGGGGATTTAATTCCCCATCTTAAAACGCGCCACGGGGCCTGTTTGCACACATGTCACCTGAAGCCCAGCCCCCTCCCTTCACCACTGTGCAAGCGCGCCCCTGGCGCGTTTTAAGTCGGGGGATTAACTCCACTTGAATCCTGAGGGTCCCTGGGGTGCAACTAGCCCACCAGCTACCTCCATTAAGCGCCACAGAGCTGCGTTGCAGAGAGGTGTAAAAGGGGCATGGCCTCTGTACACCTCTCTGCAAGGCAGCCCCTAGCACATACTGGAGGTTCCTGGTGGGCTGTTTGGCCCCAGGGACCCCAGTATTGAAGGGGAATTACTTCCCCATCTGCAAACGCGCCAGGGCGCGTTTGCAGAGTGGTGAAGGAAGGGGGCGGGGCCTGCGGGCCCGATCGTTTTTTTTGTTTTGTTTTTTTCCCCCTGAAGGGGGGCTGTGTGACCCCCCTTCCTTTTTCCTATTTTTGGGCCCTGGGGACCCCATCCCCCAGGGCCTTACCCCCTTTTTTTTTTTTTTTTTTTTTAAATTAAACGGGAAGGGGGCCGCGTGGCCCCCTCCCGTGGCCGAATCCTGCCCGGGGACCCCATCCCCCGGGGCATGGCCACACTTTTAAATTAATTTTTAAGGAGGGGGGCTGCGTGGCCCCCCTCCTCAGGCCTCCTTTTGCCCCGGGGACCCCATCCCCCGGGGCAGGCCTTTTTTTTTTTTTTTAATTATTTCTGGGGAGGGGGCCACGTGGCCCCCTCCCGAGCCACTATGGCCCCGGGGACCCCATCCCCCGGGGCCTGGCCTCTTGTTGGGGACTGTGGGGGGGTCCCCAAACCCCCCACAGTCCCGCCGGCTCCCCGTGTCCTAAGGGAGCCGGCATTGCTTTTCCACATGGGGAGCAGCTAACATGCTGCTCCCCATGTGGAAAAGCAATTGTCTTTGGATATTGGAAGCGAGAGCAGGTTTCCTGCTCTCTCTTCCAATATCCAAAGCAGTTTGCAATGACAGGACGGGAGCCGCGAGGCTCCGTCCTGTCATTGCAAACAGCAGTGTCCCGGGGTAGGCACCCCAGGACACTGCAGGAGCCGGCCCTGGGGGTGGCGGTCCCCAGGGCCACCACAGGCTCAGGAGGGGGGCCGCGCTGCCCCCCTCCCCAGATCAGCACAGCCCCGGGGAGGTGGTGGTCCCCGGGGCTTCGGGGGTCCAAAACGGACCCCCATTTTAAATGTGTTAGTGCCCCGGGGAGGTGGCGGTCCCCGGGGCGTGTGGGGGGGCTCGAGCCCCCCCACACAGGAAATAAAAAAATAAAAAAAGAAGCCCCGGGGCTGCGGGAGGGCCGAGTGCCCTCCCGCACCATTTTAAAATGAAAGCCCCGGGGGGTGGCGGTCCCCGGGGCTTGGGGGGCCCTTTGAGGCCCCCATACTTAAATTTAACACCCCCCACCATGCCCCCGGGACTTGGCCACCCCCTTCGACCGCGCTTCGATTTTTTTTTTTTTGGCAGGATCCGCGCACCCTGAGCGCATCCTGCCGATTTTTTTTTTTTAAAAAAAATGCTTTTTCTGCCAGGGGTCCTTATGGGACCCCTGAGCAGACCTAGGGGGTCAGGGTGTTTCTACCCTGCCCCCTTTGTGCGCTTTGCGCACTTCTTTCTGTCCTCGGTTCTACCGAGGGACAAAATGGCTGCCAACATTTCCTGAATCGGAATGTTGACAGCCAGCTGACAACCAATTAACATGCAGCTCGTGATCGGGACGGTGCGCGCAGGGTGCGCTCAGGGTGCGCGGATCCTCCGTGCCCATAGATATATATGTACTTTTACTTTTGATTTTCTCAGCAACTACTGAACGGATTTACACCATTTAACAAAAAGGGTTCTTTCTGAACCAAGAACTACCTCTTTGCCAAATTTGGTGTAATTCCGTTCAGCAGTTCGGGCTGTAGACGTGTCTAAATTTTCCTATGGAAAAATGAATGGGGAAAACGCGTTTTGGGACCCCCCTTTTTTCTCGGCCCCTGCTTGACGAATCACCCCGAGACTTTCAGGGTAGGAGCGGACCGGAGCGCCCCACAAAGTTTGAAAATTTTGCGAAGATACGTCAACCGGCAAGAGAGTTATTTCAAATAGAATGTCGCGGATTTCCTATGGAAAATAGGTTCTAACTATACTATCTATATATATATATATATATATATATATATATATATATATATATATATATATATATATATATATATATATATACCTACTGGCGGTTGCCAGTAGGTAGTTATAGTTAGGACCTTATTTCTATTCAAAAAGCGTTTTTTCTTTTGCCAATATCTTTGGCGCCGTTTGATGAATCTTCGCGAAATTTTCAAAACTAATGGCACGCTCCGGTCTATTCCTGTCTTGAAAGTTTCGGGGTGATTCGTCAAGCGGGGGCCGAGAAAAAAGGTGGGTCCCAAAACGTGTTTTCCCTATGTTAATTTCTATAGGAAACTTTAGACATGGCTACAGCCCGAACTGCTGAACGGAATTACACCAAATTTGGCAACAAGGTAGCTGTTGATTCAGAAAGCGCCCTTTTTTTTAAATGGTGTAAATCCATTCAGTAGTTACAGAGAAATTTAATATCTGACCACCGAGGAGGAGTCGCGACTCCCCCCGAGCACAAGCTGACTTCTGAATGGCTGCCAACACTCCAAACCAGGAAGTGTTGGCAGCCATCTTGTGACTCAGTAACCGAATCCCAATAAAAAGGATGAAAAACATTAAAAAAAACAAGAAAAGGGGGCAGGGTACAAACACCTTGACCCCCTAGGCCTGCTCAGGGGGTCCCACAAGGACCCCCAGGGCCCAGAAAAGCATATTTTTTTTTAAAACGGCCGAATTTGCGCTGGGTGCACAAATCCGGCAGAGAAAACAAAAAAAAACAAAGCGCGGGCTCACGGGCTTCGTTATTGTTAAGCCGCCGGGTGGGCCAGGTCCCGGGAGCAATGGGGAATTATAGAGCAGGGGCCCGTGGGGGCCCCCTGCAGCCCCGGGGACCGCCACCTCCCCGGGGCAATCTGTAAATATGGGCGGGGGCCTTGCAGGCCCCCCCAAGCCCCGGGACTGCCACCTCCCAGGGCTTTATTGTAATAAGGTCCCAAGCCCCGGATACTGCCACTTCCCCAGGGCTTTGCTAAAAAATTTGTGTGGGGGGGCTCGAGCCCCCCCACACTGCCCGGGGACCACCACCTCCCCAGGGCACTGTTTATTTAAATAAGGGGGTCCGTTGCAGACCCCCGGGCCCCGGGGACTGCCACCTCCCCGGGGCTATCTTAACCTTGGGAAGGGGGCCGCGTGGCACCCTCCTGGAGCCCTTGATGGCCCTGGGGACTGCCACCCCCCAGGGCCGGCTCCTGCAATGTCCAGGGGGTGCCCACCCCCGGAAAATTGCTGTTTGCTATGGGAGGGCGGGAGCACGGCTCCTGCCCTGCCATAGCAAACCTTGCTTTGCTCTTTGGAAGCGAGAGGAGGAAACCTGCTCTCGCTTCCAAAAAGCGAAGCAGAATTGCTTTTGCACAAGGGGAGCTGCATGTCATCAGCTCCCCTTGTGCAAAAGCAATGCCGGCTCCCGCAGGAGGCGGGGAGCCAGCAGGGACCGTGGGGGCATTGGGGCTTCCCCCACGGTCCCCAATGCTAAGGGCCGGCCCCAGGGGATGGGGTCCCCAGGGCCAGAAGTGGCCCAGGAGGGGGGCCATGTGGCCCCCTCCCTTTTTAAAAAAAAAAACGAATGGCCGGGCCCTGGGGGATGGGGTCCCCGGGGCCGAAATCGGCATGGAGAGGGGTGCTGCGTGACCCCCTCCTCAAAATTAAAATAACTTAAATAATGGCCAATCCCCTGGGGATGGGGTCCTTGGGGCCAATATTGGCCCAGGGAAGGGGGGCAATGTGGCTCCCCTTCCCTATAATAACATTTGTTTTTAAAAAGCAGAAGGCCGGCCCCGGGGGATGGGGTCCCCGGGGCCATAATTGGCCTGAGGAGGGGGGCCACGGGGCCCCCACCGCCAAATTTATTTAAAAAAAAAAACAAGTCTGGCCATGCCCCGGGGGATGGGGTCCCCGGGGCCGAAATTGGCCTCGGGAAGGGGGCCGCACGGCCCCATGCCCGTTGTTTTTGTTGAAAATGTGCAGGCCCTGGGGGATGGGGTCCCCAGGGCCCAAAACATATTGAAAGAAGGAGGGCCACACAGGCCCCCTTCATAGATTATTTTTTTTAAAAAGCCAGCATCTCGCCGGAGGCCCCGCCCCCTCCCAGCACCACTCTGCAAACGCGCCCCCTAGCACGTTCAAAGTTGGGGAATTAAGTCCCCTTGAATACTGAGGGTCCCTGGGGGACAACTAGCCCACCAGGTACCTCCAGTAAGCGCCACACAGCTGGATTGCAGAGAGGTGGTCTGAGGCCGTACCCCTTTTTACACCACTCTGCAAACTCGCCTCTTGTCACACTGCTGGTGGGGCGATGAGGTCCTCTTGTGTCCTGAGGACCTCAGGACACAAGAGGACCTCATCCCCCGAGCAGCAGTGCGCCAGGGGCTGCATTTGCAGAGTGGTGTAAAAAGGGGGCATGGCCTCAGAGCACTCTCAGCAATCCAGCTGTGTGGGGCTTACTGGAGGTACCTGGTGGGCTAGTTGGCCCCCAGGGACCCTCATGAGGAACGGGGACTTCATCCCCCAACCAAGAGCGCTCCAGGAGGTGCGTTTGCAGAGTGGTGGAGAAAGGGGGCGTGGCCTGTGTCCACCTCTCAGCAATCCCACTGTGTGGGGCTTACTGGAGGTAAGAGGTAGGCTAGTTGGCCCCTAAGGACCCCCAGGAGTGAAGGGGACATCAATCCCCATCGAAGAGTGCACCAGGGAGCGCGTTTGTGGAGTGGTGGGCAAAGGGGGCATGGCCTGTTATGAGAACTTAGCAATCCTGCTGTGTGGTACTTACTGGAGGTAATAGGAGGGGTAGTTGGCCCCCAAGGATGTCCTTGGAGGCCAAGTACCCATCTTGTTACCTCCAGTAAGTCCCACACAGTAGGACTGCTAAGACGTCTTCGGAGGCCATGCCCCCTTTCTCCACCACTCTGCAAACGCACCTCCTGGCAGACTACAGGATGGGGGATGAAGTCCACTTTACTCCTGAGGGACTTTGGGGGCCAAGAAGCCCTCCTGGTACCTCCTGTAAGTCCTATGCAGCGGAATTCTTGATCGCTGGTCGGAGGCCCAGCACCCTTTCTCTACCACTCTGCAAATGCGACTACTAGTTAAAGTAGCATGTTTCTGCGCCTCTGACTTAGAGGTAGTTTTAATCCCCCTGCCCTATTATATACTAGGGCCTTACAGGGGAGGTCATGCCAATCACAGGGGTACCCCAACCCATAGTGTACCCTAGTGTATGTAGGTGTTTTCACTGTATTCTAAGTGGCTTTTAGCATAGCACTGGCTCTAGGCCTGGTTAGTCAGAGTCAGTTACCACCAGTACCCGTCATCAAAAAGTTGGGGGCACAGGATGACTTTGCAACAAGGCCTCTTTCTGCACCTCTGTTGGTTCTTTCTGCATATCTTTTGCTTCTTTCCGCACCTTTCTTTGTCTTTCTGGACTTCTGTTGCCTCTTTCTGAATTTCTCTTGCTTCTTTCTGCATCTCTCTTCCTCTTTCTGCACATGTACTACCTCTGTAGGCATAGTTAGAAATTAGCATTTAAAAAACCTTAGAAAGTCACTGAAGAAACCATAGGTTTTAGGGATGTTATAGTTATAAATTAGCATTAAAAAACCTTTGAAATTCACTGAAAAAAACATAGGTTTCAGGGACGTTATAGTTAGTAATTAGCATTTAAAAAACCTTAGAAATTCACTGAAAAAACCATAGGTTTCAGCCACGTTATAGTTAGAAATTAGCATTTAAAAAACCTTTGAAATTCACTGAAAGATACCATAGGTTTCAGGGACATTATAGTTAGTTGGACATTTCACTCGTACAAAACCAGAGAAATTCGGCCGTTATAGTTAGTTCAGCTAACTATAACGTGCGCACCCGCAATGCACTGCTGATGACGTTACATATTACATCATTCATGACATGGTCAGTGACATCACTGATGACATCACTGATGACATCTCAAATGATATCACTGATGACATCACTGATGACATCTTCCATGTGATAATGAGATGCACCTCCTCACAACCTAATATAAGCTTAGATACACCTACTCTAAAATACAGACTACCATTTTCGAAACTATACACACACCAATACCAGTTACTACATACCCACTCACTGATTCCTAGGTCTACACACACATCCACTTATTCACCTATACAGTCACTCATACATGCAGTCACTCATCAATACAGCACTATCATATGCACTTATACACCTATAGAGACACTCACACACTGCCACTCACCCATAGAGTTACTCACACACCTAGTCAGTCATGCAAAGAATCAATCACACTCCCATTTACTCACCTATACAGTTATACACACACCACCTCACTTATTCATACATATACTAACACACTCTCTTATACAATCACTGATACAAGCACACATTCATCCATACAGCCACTCTCGCAATCACTCACTCTCACATATAGTCATTTATATACTCCAACACTCACATATACCGCCTTTCACATATGTAGATACTCACACATGTACCACTGAGACATCCATTCACTTGCCAACACAGCCATACACACACTCACCCACCCATACAGCCCCTCACAGACGCACTCTTGAACCCATATACCCAGTGAATCACCCACTCACTCATCCATGCAGGGAGCCATACACCCCCCACCCACCCACACAGACACTCAGGCACCCATACAGATACTCAGACAACCAATCAATAACCCATATAGACACTCATGTAGCTACTCACCAACCCATGGAGCCGCTTACACACCAACTGACAGACTGATACAGACATTTACACAGTTTACAGACATTTACACAGTTTAGTCACTAACCCATGCATTCGCTAAGACACGTTTAATCACTCACTTATACAGTCAGTCACGCACCTATTAAATCATCCATTCAGACACTCATACACACACTCATTCTTCAATACACCTTGGCATATATATATATATATATATAAACCATATTTTAACTTTACAGAAACACACAGTCACTGGATGATGTCATCAGTGATGTCATCAGTGATGTCATTTGAGATGTCATCAGTGATGTCATCAGTGATGTCACTGACCATGTCATGAATTATGTAATATGTGACGTCATCAGCAGTGCAGTGCATTGCAGGGGCGCGAGTTATAGTTAGCTGAACTAACTATAATGGCCTAATTTCTCTGGTTTTGTACGAGTGAAATGTCCAACTAACTATAATGTCCCTGAATCTATGGTTTTTTCAGTAAATTTCAATGGTTTTTTAAATGCTAATTTCTAACTATAACGTGGCTGAAACCTATAGTTTTTTCAGTGAATATATATATATATAAAGACAAAGTATTTGTTAATTGCACATGTTTTTCTTTCTTAATTGCAATAATCTTAATGGTTACATCTCATTACAACTCTTCCTTATTCTGTTACTGCTCTCTGCATCTTTGATGTAAAAACTTATTTAACTAAAGAAAAATCAGATTATTCGCAATAATGCCACAATGTATTAATATGTTACCGCAGCTGGTAATCTTGACACTTCCAAAAATGTTGTATTACATGGAAAATCATGTGCAAAATGATATGTACTTCCACATTTAAAGGTGCACAATAGTGCCAGCATTTTTTCTTGTGCTAACAAGCACAGATGTTCCCTGCAGTGAATTAAGTCTGTTGAATGTTTTGATGTGGTCATTCTACTTTACTCTAAATAGCAAAAATCATGTTCATTTTGCAGAAACCTACTTAGCACGTATTTATCGCATTTTCTACTGTAACGTGACCTTCTTTAAGTAAGGTCCTTAGTGTTGCCATGGCAAACAGATTGTGTGAAGCAGGCACGCCCGACACGGTAGAAGGAAGTTCCTGGAAGCCTTTTCTGTTCAGTAGCATTGGACGCCCTTTCATGTGCAAATTGTTTCTGAGTTTATGTTGCTGGGTTAGGTTATTTGAAAAGGATGTGTTCAGTGCTTTTCCACATTTGACAGGTGCTGGTGATATTTAACATCCTTCCTGTTAGACAGATGCCCTGAAGTGTGCAGTTACAGAGGTGTAAAGTGAACAAGCAATTCAACATTTACAACTTGTGCTCATACTCTGGAGAACCTTTTTTTAAATTCTCCTGTGAATATTGTTTTCCAGTGTTATTCATGCTGATCGGCAAACACTTGTCCTGCCCTCGGTTGATGTTGCTTTGATTCTGCAGATTGTTGTGGTTCCTGGTTCTAGGGGTGGAATCCTTCATCTTGCAGCATCTGTACCATGCATCCCAAATCCTCTGCAGCAGAAATTAGGTATACCATGAAAACAATCATGGGCTGCTACATGCCAGTTACAGATCTGTATATCCAACACACTATGGGGGGAAACCGAGGGTGGTTTGAATGTTTGGCACAAGGAAACATCCACACCCACTACAAGAAGCGTACAAGGCTCATGTTACACACTTACAGGCACAAGGAATTTCATTTACCAATAAATGGGCAAAGCTCTACTGTTCAAATACACCACAAATCTAAACATATGTTCACACGTGTAAACTGATTGTAGTCAAGAGGGAGAGTGTCGCAGAGTTGGGCAAGAGTGTAGGTAAGAAACAGCATAGCCACGCTCTCGTTAATTTTCATAATTGGGGCACACAATGGTTTCTGTTCTATGTGTGCTGCGAGGAGAACAGGTTACAAAGGCACTTTGGGTACTAAAACGGCCATTCCTCTTCTCCCTGGAATCAGATATTTCTGCTTGTTTCATTTTTGAGTATTTTGAGCAGAAACTTAAGGTGGGGATGCTTTTGGGACATATAGCATGCTGTACAAATATCTAAATAGACAGTGACAGCATGACCCGAGTTGCTGTGATGGTTGGAATATTGACACCACACCATGTTATCCAGAGCAAAATAGTGAACATACTATATACATGAGCCCAGTGTTCTTCCACTGCATCAGTACCAAAGGGGATGGTGCTGGTTTATATAGTAGGTTCTTCAAGTAGGAAGATGTGCTTTAAAGTAGATCAGGAAAAGTATGTCAAGGAGGATGCAATGAGTATGGAGGCTGTTGTGTCGCCACACAGAGAACACGCGGAGACAGGTAGGGAAGTGTTTATTCTTTAATGGTCTTATTCTTCCCCGTGCCCACATGCACATCTGCTCCCTTGCCCTCGCCGTATTCTGAATGCTTTCCCCACTCCCTGACCGGAAGTGGTGTCCGGTTGCTGTCCCCTCCCCCATATTAGGATGCAGGGTCCTAGTGCCCTCTGCCCCAGGTCACGACATCTCCCCCTTTGGGGAAAAGAAAGAAAGAAGGAAGGACGGAAAAGATATATATATAGAGCGAGAGAGATAGAGAGAAAGATATATATATATATATATATATATATATATATATATATATATATATATATATATATATATATATCACGCTCCAAGTCTCACCCAGCTGCTGAACTCTTATTCGACGGGTGCTACTATCCGCCAACGTGAGGGTGATTTTTTAACCCTTGGCACGGCGAGGGATGGCAACAAGGCACCAGCAATAAAAAGGAGGCACAGAGGCTGGCATTACGAAAGACGGCATTAATCATGTTGCGTGTAAGTGACATTTAACTAACATGACTTTCTTTCTATTCAAGAGGAAATGCAGCCGGTTAAACAAAATGTGGCATTTACCATAAGGCTGTAAATAATAAAACACACGCAGGCATGGCAGACAGAAAGTTTGACATTATACCGAGAACTTAAATTAGTCCTTCGTCACTGGCCGTGATAAAGTGCTTCCTCCAATGAAATCATCTGTGGTTGTATTTAAATGTGTTATGCACTGGCAGCTAAGTTGATGAGCACTGAGGAAGGCTAAACGCTGAAATGCATTTGCTCTAATAAAGTACTATTGAAAACGTCCCGGGAGTGCTCCGCACTTTGGTAGCTGTAATATATATATCTATATATATATATATATATATATATATATATATATATACAGACAGAGAGAGAGAGAGAGAGAGAGAGAGAGTTAGAGAGAGAGATGGTGTTTCTGATCCCCACCATTACATTTCCTCAATCAGTCTCTTTGGCCTTCTGCTCACTCTCCTTGGACATGACCCTTCCGTTCCTTTGTTTGATACCTCTTCTTGTCTCTCGCTGTTGTGTGCCACTCTTTCCATGCTGTCCATAATTTCCTCTTCGTCATGTGATGCGTTGTTCTTTGATGCTGTATCTCCTCCGTCCTCATCTGATGTCTTTAGTCCCTTAAAGTGAGAGCTATTTCTAGTGATCCGGTAGGGGCCCGACGCCGCTGTTATCATTGGCCCCATGACATTTATTATTGTCAGTGGTTCATCTGAGAACGGACTGTCTGATTTTCTTCATTGTCGTTGGCGCACCAAAATGGAGTCCCCTTGTCTCAGGTGCGATGATGTGGCATGTCTATTGGCGTCCGCATATAGTTTCATTTTGTTCTTTGATTCCTGATCTCTTGCTGCAATGCTATTGTGTTCTGGTGGCGCTTTTGCCTCTAGTTGGGGCAATCTTGTCCTGCTTGTCCTTCCTAGCACCAGTTCTGCTGGACATCGTCCCGTGGAGCTGTGAGTGGTGTTTCGGTAGTCTCTTAATATTTGACAGAGCGCCTGGCCTAAAGAGATCTGCACCAGTCTTGCTCTTTGGACTGCTTTCTTGATGTTCCCCATGAATCTTTCCACCATGCCGTTTGCTTGTGGCCATAGGGCCGTTATTTTCCGGTGGTGAATGCCCAGGTATGCTATGAACTTGCAAAACTCCTCTCCTGAGAAAAGAGGACCATTGTCTGTCTTCATTGTTTGTGTGGAGCCCCAGGCTGCAAAAATGTAATCAAGTATCAGCAATGTTGTGGTCGCTGATGTTGATGAGACGTGTCATACTATGGAAAATCTGGAGTACTCATCAATGACCACTAGCAAGTAGTTGCCCGTGTCCAATGGCCCATAGAAATCAGCTGCCATTGTTGTCCACACTGCCCCTGGCAGCTCCGACATCTGTAGCTGTTCTGGCTTTGCTGGTCGTCCTGTTATTTCGCATAGGTGACAGTTTAGGATGGTGTCTTCCACCAGTCGATCCAGGCCTGGGAACCATATTCTCTCCCGTAGCATCTTTTTTGTTGCTACTATGCCTCTGTGGGACTCATGTGCCAGGTTTACAGTCTGCCGCCGTAATGCTTTTGGCATTACTATCCTTGTTCCTCTTAGTATGATTCCTCTCTCTGTTTCCGAAAGTTCCTCTTGTATGTTTTTGAATGTCAGCATTTCTTCCCTGCTCACTCCTTCTCCCATGGGGCTGTTGTTGTTTACGTGTCTCCATCTTTGATGTCGCTTGTTAGTTTGACTGCTTGCATTGTGGCATCCCTTTTTGTCTCTTGTTCCAGCTCTTCAATTGTTATTGGCGCGGAGTGTTTTGCCTTAGCACCAAGTTTAGGCATTCTTCTGCCATGGATGTGTTTTCTGGTGCCTGCGGTAGAGGATGCCGTGACATGTAGTCAGCTTGGTTGTGTTCCTTTCCCGGCTTGTGCACGATCTTGAAGTCATAGTCCATCAGTCTTATTCCCCACCTTTCAATGCGTGGTGGTATCTTTGCGTTCGGGTTTCCATATATTGTCACTAATGCTTGGTGGTCGGTTACAATGGTGAACGGTTTTCCGTAGATGAACATGTGGTAGTGTTCACACACCCATACCACTGCTAGACTTTCCTTCTCTGGCTGTGAGTATACCCTTTCAATGTCAGATAAGCTCTTGCTCGCATACGGGACAATTTGCCTGGGCGAGTCTCTTCCAGGCATGTGTTGTGCTAAGACTGCTCCTAACCCTACTGGGCTGGCGTCAACAGTGAGCACAGTGCATAGCGATGGGTCGAAGTAAGCAAGATGATCTACAGCCATTACTGCATGTCTGATGGCCTCAAACGCCCTGCCACATTCCTGTGTCCAGAGGAATTTCTGACCCTGCTTTGTTAGGTCCCAAAGCGGTGTGCTCACGGTGGCGAAGTCCTTTATGTAATGAGCACAGTAGCTTGCTAACCCAAGGAATGACCTCACTTCTGCTGCTTCTGTTGGAGGCCTTGCTTTTTCCAGTGTTTTCACCTTGCTGGGGTCCGGCCTCATTCCTTTTTTTGAAAAGATGTGTCCAAAGAATACTAGTTCCCTTTTTCCCAGTTCGCACTTGTCTTCATTTAAAGGTCAAACCTGCTTGTTCCAATTGGTTGCAGACCTCACATAGAGCTTTGTCATGCTCCTCATCCGAGCGACCGAACACCAGAATGTCATCACTGTAATTCAAACTGTTCTTTACAGGCCTGATCACTTGCCTTATGATCTCTTGAAATATCTCTGCTGCTGATGATATTCCAAAACTTAGTCGCATGTAGCGAAAGAGACCCATGTGTGTGGAGAATGTCTTGATGTACCGTGATTACGGATCAAGCTCCAGTTGAGGGTATCCTTTGCACAGGTCTAACTTTGAGAATCTGCATGCGCCAGTAAGACAGCTGATCATGTCATTTAGGTGAGGCCCTGGGTGTCTTTCCCTCTCGATTGCCATGTTTAGTATTCTCATGTCAACGCATATGCGAATCTTTGACGTGTTCTTCTTTGGTACTGCTAATATCGGCGATGCCCATGGGGTCGGTCTGTCAGCTGGCTCTATGATGTCTTGCGCCAGCAGGCTTTGTATTTCTTCTTCCACCTGTGGTTGCAGATGTATGGGCACTCTTCGGTGATGCTGAGCCACAGGTTTGACTGCCTCGTTGATGTGTAATCTTATTTGCTTGTCCCTTAGTTTGCCCAGTCCTTGTAATATGGCTGTATATTCCCTCAGAATGTTCTGTCGTTCTGACATGTTGTAGGTCATTGCTAGGAGACCCATCACCTGGGCTGTGATATTGCTTAGCAAACAGGGTGCTGGAATGTCTCCTCGTAGTAGATGTATTTCCTCTTTTACCGACCTTTCTTTGTATGTCAGTGTCTCTCTGAACTTCCCCATGTTCACCACTGGATTTCTCGAGCCCCAGGTGAATACATCAACAGTGGACGGTGATAGCGGCGGTTTCACTCTCATCTTCTCATATTCTGACATGCACATGATGTTGCATGTAGCTCCACTGTCTAGTACGAAGCTTGTGCTGTGACTCCCTACCTCGATGTTCACCGTCGCTGTTTTCTTTATCTGGTGCTTTTTTACGAGATGAATGTGTTCTGGCATGCGATCTTCCGTTGGTACGTCTGACATCAGATGCAATCGTTCCGCTGCCTCTGGCGTGTTTGCTCCATCCGATTCAGCTGAGGTACTGTGATTCTGTGTGTCCATGTGCCGTGCGTATCTGCTTGTCGCTGTCCGTGGTCTTGCTGGTCTCCCTCGCTCATTTTTTAATTGTCCACTCATGCAGGCGCTTGCGAAATGGTTTTCTCTGTTACATTTCTGGCATTTGTGACCCATCGCCGGGCAGGCACCAGCATGTGGAAATTCAAGTCCACAGTGATAGCATGTTCTTTCTTGCTTTTTCCGAGGTGGCGGTGTATTGTCTCGTTTCTTGACGTTCCCAGTTACGCGGTTTGCTTGTTCCATTCTTCTTGCCTTTCCATTTTCCATTTGTCTGGCATGTGCTGTGGCTGTGGCCTCCGCTCGGGTTATGGTCAGTATTTTCTCTAGCGTCGATGGTTCCTTCAGAATTTGTGCGCGGAACCCCACTGACTGACAGCCTTCAATGATGCGCAGTCGTATAGCCTGCTCATTGTCAAATTTGTCGAATTCGCAATAGGTAACTAGTTTTCGTAGTCTGGTTGCGAAATCGTCGAGGGACTCCCCTGCTAGTTGGCACGTGGTATTGAACGTGTACCTCTCAAAGTCCACATTTCTTTGAGGGTCAAATTTGTCTGTGAGACACTTTATCAGTCCCTTGTATGATGAGGTCTGATCTCGGGGAAATGTTATCAATAGGTCCTCAACCTCATCATCTACGAAGTTTAGGAACAGATCTATATTTTGCTCATCTGTGTAATCCTTGCATGTGGCACGCATGTATCGTTCGAATTGCCTTATCCATCTTTCCCACCGAATGCCTGTTTGTAGTTCTGACAAGCTGAACGGTAGTGGTCTGCGGAAGATTGCGTTCGCACTGTTCTTGTCGCTTCCATCTTCTGTCATTTTGTTGTGGTGCAGACCTTCTTCTCCTTACTCTGTATGCCTTTCCTTTCTTCTGTGTGCAGTTTACTTCATTTGCTGTACTTTATTTTCTTTATTTCACCTTTATTTGCTGTAATTTCTTTTGATTTCTGCCTTTTTTTTTGCTTCTTTTGTGCCTTTTTTTAGTATTTGCCTGACTTTAAAATGGCCGCCTGGCCTTCTCCAGCTTCTTATTGGCTCTCCCGCCTGACTCCAAAATGGCCGCCGAGATTTCGGCTGGGTGAGATTTCCTATCTTTTCTATTGCCTGACTCCAAGATGGCCCCTGGGCCTCTGATTGGTTCTCCCGCCTGACCGTAAGATGGCCGCCGAGTTCTCGTGAGATTTCAGCTTGAAATCTACGCGGGAGGCTCGGGCTATCTCGTTAGTCAGCAGGCGGCTGCAGCCACGGTCGGGTGAACCGCTCCCCGTCTCCTCACCTTTTTCGCTCGATGCGGCCGGGGTGGGCTCCCGATCTCGCTCTATTTTTCCTCATGTGGACCAGGGTGGGCTCCTGGCTTCGCTTTACCCGAGATCAGGGTGGGCTCCCGATTTCGCGTTTTCTCTTCTAGGGGCCGGCAGACCAGTGTAGGCTCCTGGCTCCGTGTCTTGCGACTGGGGTGGACTCCCGACGTCGCTTATCTTCGTTTCGGCGGTCAGCGGATCAGGGTGGGCTCCTAGCTCTGTTCAGTCATTTGAGCACACGCTTCTGGTGGCGATTCCAGATCCCACCCCTTTGTCGCCAGTTGTCGTGTCGCCACACATAGAACATGCGGAGACAGGTAGGTAAGTGTTTATTCTTTATTGGTCTTCTTCTTCCCCGTGCCCACATGCACGTCTGCTCCCTTGCCCTCGCCGAATTCTGAATGCCCTCCCCACTCCCTGACCGGAAGTGGTGTCCGGTTGCTGTCCCCTCCCCATATTAGGGTGCAGGGTCCTAGTGCCCTCTGACACAGGTCACGACAGAGGCGAGGTGTGAAGCTGTGGAGCGCTGGGTGACTGAAGAAGCGAAAACACTAAAGTGGAGGATGGAAGAGATTGACACTCAGATATTCAGACTTTTTGGAAGGGGAATCAATTCACACGTTGCCAAATGAGCATATGGATTCATGACGGCCCAGTAAATGAAAGGTTATTAGAGCGGGGCTTTGTGAAGGATTTGTGCTTAAATGTTTAAAGGGTTAAGTAAGCTAAAGTAACATCCTTGCCTGAAAGAAGCCAAGGTTCTTCACTCCGGGCCTTATGTTCTGATTACAACATTGTAAATAATTGTGGTATTGGGAGAGGGAGGTGGAAGCCCCATTCAGGCAGCAACCACAATCCTTGTAAGGGTGAACCACAAAAGTCCCCAAATTAGCCGAAGATATTGACTTTTAAAGCTTTCTGCAATAGTACGGGCAAATGCCAATGCCCATAGTGCAAATTAGAGTTATCTGATCGCGCCGGATCGAGACAAAGTCGCAAAGTTCAGGCTGACCACGATGGAGCACAGGCTGGATACAGGGACCAGTTTAGTACTACTTATAGGTGTACCATCTTACCTTGCTGCGAGGAGTCTTGTCACTCGACATCAGTTCTGATCATGAGCTGTGAGGTGCTGCGATGTGAACTCCTATGCTGAGTTGTGTCATGCTGCATCAGTTCTGATAAGGAGCTGCAGGGGATGCAGTGCGAGGACCTGCATCGAGTTGTGTTGCACTGCGTCTGTTCTGATGAGGCCATCAATGAGGATCTGCTGGGTCCTGAGTCGAGCTGCGTCGCTCTGTGGCAGATTTGACGGAATCCACAGTTAGGCATGGAGGACTACACTCTGATGTCAGCCAATGGTCCCGGATCTGGGGGGCACCTCTTGGGGATCAGCACTCACTCCAGTCAGAGGCCAGCAACAGGGCTCACACAGATCCAATGCAGGTCCAGGAAGGACCACTGCAGCATGTCAACTGGGCACTTGGAGGGAGATTTTTGAAGCTTGTTGTGTCCCTGTAGCTCACACAGGAAGTCAGCCACTGGCCCTTGGAGTGACACTGGGTAGTCTGAAATCAAGGCAAGCAGGTTCAGTCTACCTTCTCAGAATCAAGATAGTCTTTCAAGCAACAGGGCAGTCCTCTGACAGCAGGGTAGTCTTCCTTCTTCTATAACTTTCACAGGTGTAGGAATGTTCTAATGAGTGGCTCTGAAGGTACAATATTCATGCCTTGTGCCAGCCTTTGTGTCAGGGGATTTCCTGTCCAACCCCCACATCTGCTTCTGGAAAAATCTTCCCCTTTCCCTTTCGAGGCTCCAAACTGTCTGGGGTAGCAAAAGACAGGGCAGGCCTTGTGTCAGATTCCTTTGTGTGTGCAGGAGGCAAAGCCCTTTAAAGTGTAAGTGATGCTGGGCACAGCTCCTCCCAGTCATCCTGCTAGGATGGCCCATCATGTCCACCCCCAAAACACCCTTTGTGTTACTGTCTGGCAGCAATACACAAACCCAAACAGCAAACTGTAAGAATTACTGGTTGAGGGTGATAAACCTTACTTAAGCAGCAACCACAATCCTTGCCAGGGTGAAGTCATAATCAAACCCCTAAATTAACCCCTGCTAAACCCTCTGGATGCTTGACAGAGAGCAGTCAGGCTTAAATTAGAGGCAATGTATAAAGCATTTGTGCAACACTTCAAACAGTAATAAAATATAAAACACACCACAAAAGGGATGCCACACCAGATTAGAAACATAGAGCTAATTTTAATAAATATAACAAGACCAGAATGTCAAATATCCAATCAGTAGAACCGGACATATGCAATTTTAAAGATATAAGCGAAAATAGCCCCAAAAAGCCCAAAGCCCTGATCACGACTATGTGGTTGTGCGAGACCGGGAGAGTCACAACTTCAGGCCGATCACGATGGAGCATGGGTCGGATATAGAGACTAGGTTAGTCCCGCTGAAAAGTTACCTTCTCAGTCCAGGGCAAGGAGCCTCAAGGAGCAGGGAAGTGGTGCAGGCTGTCGTCGCTGTAGTGCGAAGAGCAGGCGGGGCATCGTGGATGATCGTTGCTGTAGAGCGAAGATCCTGTTGTCGTCGCAAGGAGTCGGGCCCGAGCTTCCCGATGGTGCCCCCCATAAGCGATGCTGTAGCGCGAAGAGTCGGATTGATGGAACATCACTTTGGCAGACACTGCGAGCCACAAGGATTTGGTGTCAACTGGCCCATTCACGGTTGCAAAGAGCCCAAAAACCTCAATTTAGTTCCACTGAGGCCACACCAAGGGTCCAGGACCTGAGGGGCACCACTTGGGGGTCAGCAGTTTACTCCAGCTGTATCTGGGTGTTGGTTCAGATGGTTGGGAGCCTGTTATGTCTCTGTGGCTCTGAATAGGAGGCAGCAAGACTAGCCCTTGGAGACACGCTGGGAGTCCTAGGTTGAGGTGCAGGTCAAATCACTCTGACTCAGTAGGAGGGCAGCAAGGCAGCAGTGCAGCAAGGTAGTAGTCCAGCAGGGCAGCAGTCCGGAAGAGTGGTAGTCCTTTCAGCAGCACAGCAGCACTTCTTCCTGGTGGAGTCTCTACAGGTCCAGAACTGTACTGAAGAATTGGTGTCTGAAGTCCAATATTTATGGAAGGTGCCTGCTTTGAAGTGGGAGAAGTTTCTAGAGGTTTCCCTTTGTAGTGCACAGGTTTTCTGCCTCCCCTGCTCTAGCTCCAGACTGGCTACAGGGGGTATGCAGCCCTTTCAAGTGTATGTGGGTCGGTGCCTAGCTCCGCCCACCTATCCTGCCAGTGATAGCCCATCCGGGCACCCCCACCCCTTTATTGTGTGAGTTTGTCTAGGAGCAATACTCAAAGCCCAACTGTCAGCTACACCCAGTCATGTGACCCAATGACAGGCTGCAGGCACTAAATAGCTAAGGCAGGAAAATGTCAGCTTTCTAAAAATTGTATTTTTAAAATCTGACTTTACCATAAGTGAGGATTTTTCCTTACAATTCCAAAGAACCAAAACATAAACTAGTAACCTGTAAGCTGTTTCCATTTGAAAGTTACAGCTTATTAAATGTAATAAGGTAACTCCAATGTTATCCTATGGGGGCCTTGTGGTAGTGAAAAACTAATTTAAGAGTTTTCACTACCAGGACACTTAAAACTTAAAAGTGCCTGTCCAACTATTTAAATACACTGCACCCTGCTCTCTGGGCTGTCTAGGGCCTTCCCTAGGGGCGACTTATATGTATTAAAAAAGGAAGGTTTGGGCCTTGATAAAGCTTTGTTTTGAACTCACACAGACTGCAATGGCAGGCCTGAGACATGTTTAAAGGGCGACTTAAGTGAGTGGCACAATCAGTGCTGCAGGCCCACTAGTAGCATTTAATTTACAGGCCCTGTGTACATTCAGTACCACTTTACTAGGGACTTATAAGTCAATTAAATATATCAATTGGGTGTAAGCCAAATTCCACCATGTTTAAGGGTGAGAGCACAAGCAAGTTAGCACTAGTTAGCAGTGGTAAAATGTGCAGTCCTAAGGCCAGCAAAAATGAGATCAGCAAAAATAGGAGGGGTGAAGGCAAAATGTTTGGGGGAATACCACCCTAAAGCTGACAGGTCTAACACAGGCCCATTCACAGTAAGGTGATCCAGGACACTGACAGAAGGCATTAATGGTTGGAACAAGAAAATGCCAACTTTCTTTCTAGTGGCATTTTCAGCACTGTGAATTAAAATCCGACTTTACCATTAAAGAGGATTTTTAATTACAATTCATTTGTGTGTAAGCAGTATATCTCTATCTGTTTCCAAGTCAAAGTTAACACATTAAATGTAATAAGTTAACCCAGTGTTAGTCAATGGGAAAAATGGGCCTTACAACAGTGAAAAATTACTTTAAGTGTTTTTTCACTGCCAGGACATTTAAAACCGAAGTACACATGTCCTACTTTTTAAATGCAATGCACCCTGCCCTTTGAACCTCTAGGGCATACCTTAGGAGTTACTTATATGCATTAGAAAGGAAGTTTAAGGACTGAAAAAAAGGTTTATGTTACAGGTTAAAAGGGCAGATTAAAACTGCACTATCGGCTATTGTGGCAGGTCTGAGACATTTTTTGAAAGGCTACTTTAATGGGTGGCACCATGAGTGCTGCTCCTTACTTGTAGCATTCAATTTGCAGGTCCTGGGTACATGTAGTACCAGTTACTAGGGGCTTACAAGTAAAATAATTGTGCCAATAAGATGCAGGCCAATTTTACCACATTTGAAAGGGAGAGCACAAGCACTTTAATACTGGTCAGCAGTGGTCCTAAAGCCAACAAAAACAGTTTCAGCAAAACAGAACGGGTGAAGGAAAAAAGTTTTGTGAAATACCACGTCAAGGATGTCAGGTCTACCAAACTTTTACATTATTTAAAGATCAAATCTGCCTTAGAGATTCAGCCAAATTGGCCTGAATGCCTTATGTAATACTCATAGGAATTCAGGGATGTCAATTTGAGGGTTTGGGCTGGGATTCAAGTGTCTTTAAAAATCTCTGACTCTTCCTATTTACCTTGTGGGTTGTGCTAGGCCGTAAGGGAAGGTAGAAGGGCCAGTTCACCCTGAAAAGAAATGGTTTATATAGGATTTGTTAGAGTAGGATTTGATAGTGTTGGAAATTTTACATTTCACACATACAAACAACATTCACGTTTCTTATATTTATTTATCTTATATTAATTTAAATTTGGTAGTCAGATTAAACTTAATTGATAGTAGATTTAAGTTAAATCTAAAGCCATTTTTTTGTTTAGAAATGATGATAAGCTGATGCAGGAATTCGAGAAAGCTAAGAGTGACTCAGGATATACCGCTGCAGGGGCAGACATATAAGACACTGAGGATTATGCAATCCATTCCCGATGTTGATGAATGAGTGTTGTTGCTGTTGGTGGTGCATCCGTGTTTTGTATCAGTTGTCCCTGTCATAGTAATCTAGTGTGAAATAAAGCCTTCTGAGTTGACCATGTTGACTTGAGCTGGGCGTTATAGATCAGCATCTTAGCTGAAACTTCGGGGTCGATTTATTATAGTTTCTCAAAATGCAAGACACCTTGCTGCACTGTGATGCGTGAAAGGGAGAGAGAAGGAATGCTCCATATTTTAACATTATATAGAGCATTCCTGTCCTCTCCTTGTGCTGGCACACAATGAGCTGCCCGGGGCCAATGCAGGCACCCTTGTGCCATAGTGCAAGGGTGCCTGCATTGCAGGCAGGATTGTTTCTGAGCAAGAAGGGACACCTTTCTGCACAAAAACAATCATCAGAGGCATTTCCCTCTTTCAAAGTGTGCTGCAAAATGCACCACACATAGAAAGAGGAAACAGCGAGGAGAAATTAAGGTATTTCTATTTGTTGTGCCTCTGGTAGGGAGGGTGTACAATTCTGATGCATTCCCAGGTCTACCAGTTTTGGTAAACATGGGAATGCATCGGAATCCATGGGTGGATGCATAGGAACACCCACACTCCACCCATGTAGCGCCCCCGCCATGCACTGTAACGCAAGGCAGTGACTGGCGCTGCATTGTGGTGTTACACCTTATTGACCAAGTCATGTGAGAAATGCAGGATGGCCTTGCATGGCTTGGTAAACCTGAATCTAGATTTTGCATTGCCCCATGTCGCTTTGTTTGGCACAAGGGCAATACAAAACATTGATCAAATTTGGCCCTTAGGGCTTAACTCACACAAAGTTTGCTGTGGTGCACTCATGTAGTACTCACAGTTAACTTCTGAATTCCATGAGTATGCCGGGTGTTGTATCTACTCACAGCAAAATCTTTGTGAATCATGCTTTTAGTTCTTAAACCTCCTTTAAGGGATGTCGGCAATTGCTCATGTTCCAGGGCTGGAGGACTGGCCCAAAGAGGCTGCTGTGGACATCCACAAGTATGATCTTGATTTTGTTGATGTTAACTTTCAACCATTTGCTACCAAACTAGCTATTGAGCTTCACTATACAGTGTTTCAGTTGAATAGCAGCTGCACCTAAGTACCCATGAAATTGTATTACGATCTGGGTTTTTTCAGCATGTGCATCAAAATGTTGACTGTGGGACCAGATGAGATATGCCAGAGGTTGGACATTATTGGTGAAGAGTCTAGGTGATAGTCCCTGTAAGAAATTAGGTTATTACTTGAGAGAGTAACTACCCACATACTCACCTCAAGTAATAATCACATTCCTTGTTAGGGTGAACTCTGAAAGTCACCTAATTAACCTGAGGTCAACCTCCTGGTAGCTATAGCCGGGCTAAACTTAGAGGCAATGGGTAAAGCATTGATGCCCTACTAAAACACGAATAAAGTCGAAATCCAAAACAATTAAAATCCCAAAATGAATTAGGATAATAGAGTAAAATCTAATAAACAAAATGACACCAAAATGTCAAAAATCCAATACAGGGAACCAGAGATATAACCTTTTAAAGTTTTAAATAGAAATAGCGCCAAGAAGCACAAAGTGCCAATGATAGTCAATGGTCATGTTATAGCATGACCTAGATGCAAATTGACACTGACCGCGATGGAGCACGGGTCGATTACTCTAACCAGGTTTGTCTTGGTTAAAGTTTTTGGGGCTGATGTAGAGTTTGGAGTATAGACCACCATTCCTCCATTATGGAGTAGTTTATCCATCCACTAGACTTGTGGTATACCATCCATTAGATTTAGGGTATATTCTTAATTTCCATCCTGCATCAGGACAGAGTTGTTACCGTCAGTTGATGCACTTACTTCATCGCTGTTTCTTACTGTGTCAACGCTGTTCTGGCAGTTTTCTGTTCACCAGATTACACTTGTATGTCATCACATTGGGACGGATGGAACAGTGCGACCTAGAAGGTAAAGTTCAGCTGATTGTACATTTGTCGTATGCCTCCGTCCATAATGCTTTGTGTCCATCAAGTTTACTGATGTAATCGTCATTATCCGTACACATATGTCTGTATAAACACACCCTTTTAAACACTTTTACTTGATCCTAACACTATGAAAATGAAGTTTCAACACTGACTACTCTTTTCTTTTTCAGCTGAGGAAGAACTTCACACAGCAGGACTCCACTACCCTTATATTTTTGTACTCTTGCTAGTTAGGGGTTTGCTTTAATTTCACAGAATTTCTGGCAAAAGGAACCAAAGGTTTTTTGAGAATCAATTGCCCATTATGGTCGAAGAAATTCTGAAGGTGCATCAATATTTATTTGGTTCCCTAGTCCAAACTACAACATGAGTTGGAGAAGGCAGATGTGAAAGAGAATAAAGGGCAAAGTAAATGCTGTGACTACCAACAAGCACTCACAGTAAGACATTAGAAATCAGTGGATGACTTTCAGGGGAAGTTTTGTCCCCTTGATTCCAGGGCTTATAAACAAAACCTAGGAACTGGTGGTAGTTCTCCTGGGCTCCTCAATCTCGTGCCATGGGAGGATAGAGTGGTGTCCTTACTACAAAATGAGGGCATTTTGGAATACCTAGTAGAGTGAAGACTGGTGAATGGTGTATAAATGTGCAACAAAAATATTTGTAGTATTATAATATCATTGTTTTGGGGGGGTCAATTTATAATTACATAATTGCATACATTGTTAGTTATTGTGCTTTTTAATTTTTGTAATGTATTAAGATTACATTTTTTGTAATCTAATTACACATGACCTTTTGTTCATATGTAGATCTAAATTACACATAAATAAACTATATACATATAGTTTAAGTGTTTTTGATTCTGATAAAAAAAAGAATTATACATATCAGTGTATTAATATGAAATCCTTTACTGTACTTAAGGATTATTTTTTTTTTAAACGTATACTATATATATATATATATATATATATATATATATATATATATATATATATATATATATATATATAAATAAACAAATGCCCGAAAGCTTAACAGGGCACTCATGCTGTCCCCAAGGCAGCCATAATTATTTTCTAATTGAGTCCAAAGCATATTGATGTACTTTTAAAATTCATTTTATTCCCTAAGTAGGGTCAAAGGCATCAAGGCAAGTTTTTTTCTTCATTTCGGCTCACTGCGCCTCCAGGTCCGGAATAGTTCCAATCCTCGGCCTCTCATTCTTCCGAGATGGTGCTTCCTCTCCACGGCTAGGCAGCCCTGGTGATATGTATGTAAACAAATGCCCGAAAGCTTAAGAGGGCACTCCCAGTTTGCCCACCATCTGGTGTACCTCGCCGTTTGCCCCGATGTCTTCGATACACATTTTCCAGCCGACGCGTTTTGAGGCAGTCTGCCTCTTCTTCCAGGGCTTTAGAACAACAGTTGCAATGGGGGCGTGCCTTAAATCTATTTCCGGCATGCTCCGATTATCCATGGCCCCCAGGTGGGCCTCACTTCATTCGTGTAAGTTCAATTGCATGCTGGGACATGCAGTCCCCAAGGCAGCCATAATTATACTCTAAGTGAGTCCAAAGCATATTGATGTACTTTTAAAATGCATTTTATTCCCTAAGTAGGGTCAAAGGCATCAAGGCAAGTTCTTTTCGGCATTTCGGCTCACTGCGCCTCCAGGTCCGGAGTAGTTCCGATCCTCGGCCTCTCATTCTTCCGAGATGGTGCTCCCTCTCTACGGCTGGGCAGCCGTGCCGATATGTATGTAAACAAATGCCCGACACCAAATGGTGGGCAAGCTGGGAGTGCCCTCTTAAGCTTTATCCTTTTAAGCCACCAATAAAACGGTAATACAACACGAAGTGTGAGGCCCTCAATTGGGAGTGTTACATATGAATCAAGGCCCTTTGAGGTCGAAACGCGTAATGCTGAGTGATTTTACTGGAGTGAAATACATTTTAAATCTGCACTTACTTTGTGGTCCGTGCTCCTGTTCCTGCTCTGTTTGACAGCCTGAGCTAAGGTTGGAGTTCTTTGGATATATATATATATATATATGTGATCAAGGCCCGAGGACGGGCTGAAACGCGTCATGGCTGTAAAGGTTGGAGAGCAATAAATTTCATTCCTTGCTGCATCAAAATTGAGGTCCGTGCTCCGTTATTTGGAAAACAATCCATGTTCTGGCGGAGTTTATATATATATATATATATATATATATATATATAAAGTCGAGCTCGAGATATATATATATATATGACATATATTGCTAATTTTGCACAATGAAAAGAATATGGTGGACCAAAGGTTCTCAACAAAGTTTCCAGAGTATTGTGAAAAGCTACAAGGTTCATTGAAAAGCAAATAAGTTATATTTGTTACTCAATGAGCAGATATCACATTAGGATGTTCAATTGTGTTATATGAGTCTGTATCATGAGTAAAAAGTATTTTTCTTAATATGTGTCCTAAGATGTCGGCAAAAGTAGGATCATATTTCCAGCACCCACACACAGTCTAAGGGAATTAGTTATTTCCAGTGACCCTTTTACCTATCCACATGGTATAGAGAATACCCTGAAGTTTCAGATGGTAATTGTTTAATTTCTTAGATTTGGTACTTCACCATAATTGTAAGAATGTATTGTGATTTGCTAGCTGTACTTTTGGCTGGAAAAATGTCATACGCATTGCAAAAAAAACAAAAATTGCATATGCATTGGAGAGCAAAATTGATCAGAAATTAGAAAGCTATGGACCTGTTCCTTTAAATTGTTTTAAATGGGTGGTGGGTAGGACTGGAATAGCCCTTTAAAATTGACACTCTGCACTTTGAACTCTATGACCCAGACAAAGGCCTTTGGCCAAAATGCTTAGGTCTGTTTTCCTTGAATGCATGTGCACTTTTCTGGTGGTATGCAAAATAAAATAAAATAAAAATTGGAAACCTGGAGTAATCCCATTGCCTGCGTCCCTGCCGCCTTCCTGTGTTTTGTCCATTCCTACCGTGGAGGTGAATTTGTCGGGCAGTGACCGGGAATTGTGCATCATATATATGTGTGTATATATATATATATTCACTGAAAAAACCATAGGTTTTAGGGACAGTTATAGTTACTTGGACATTGCACTCGTACAAAACCCGTGAAATTCCCCCGTTATAGTTAGTTCAGCTAACTATAACTCGCGCCCCCGCAATGCACTGCTGATGACGTCACATATTACATCACTCATGACATGGTCAGTGACATCACTGATGACATCACTGATGACATCTCAAATGACATCACTGATGACATCATCCACGTGATAATCTGATGCACCTCCTCACACCCTAATATAACCTTTGATACACCCACTCTAAATTACAGACTGCCATTCGCAAAACCATAGACACTCCAACACCAATAACTACATACCCACTCACTGATTCTTAGGTCTACACACACACATCCACTCACTCACCCGTACAGTCACTCATACTTACGGTCACTCAGTACAGGACTATCATATGCACTCTTACTCCTATATAGACACTCAAACAACGCCACTCATCCATAGAGATACTCACACACCTAGTCAGTCATGCAAATAATTAAACACACTGCCATTTACTCACCTATACAGTTATACACACACCAGCTCACTTACTCATACAAATAGTAGCACATTGTTACGCTCTTATACAATCACTGATACAAGCACACACTCATCCATACAGCCACTATCACAATCACTCACTCTTGCTTATAGCTATTTATATACTCCAACACACATATATACTGCCTTTCACATATGTAGTTACTCACACATGTACCACTGGGACATACATTCACTCACTAACACACTCTTACACACACTTACCCACCCATACAGTCTATCACAGATGCACTCTTGAAACCATCCACCCAGTGAATCACCCACTCACACATCTATGCACAGAGTTGCACACACCCCTCCCACACAAACACTCAGGCACCCATACAGATACTCAGACAAGCATTCAATAACTCATATAGACACTCATGTAGCTATTCACAAACACATGCAGCCACTTACACAGCAACAGACAGACGGATACAGACATTCACCCAGTTTAGTCACTAACCCATGCATTCAGTAAGATACGTTAAATCACTCACTTATAGAGTCAGTCACGCACCTACTAAATCATCCATACAGACACTTACACACCCACTCATTCTTCAATACGTCTTTTCCTATATATATTAAAAATATTTAAACTTTACAGAAACACACAGTCAGTGGATGATGTCATCAGTGATGTCATTTGAGATGTCATCAGTGATGTCATGAGTGATGTCACTGACCATGTCATGAGTGATGTAATATGTGACGTCATCAGCAGTGCATTGCGGGGCGCGAGTTATAGTTAGCTGAACAAACTATAACGGGGGAATTTCACGGGTTTTGTACGAGTGCAATGTCCAAGTAACTATAACTGTCCCTAAAACCTATGGTTTTTTCAGTGAATTTCAAAGGTTTTTTAAATGCTAATTTGTAACTATAACGTGTCTGAAACCTATGGTTTTTTCAGTGAATTTCAAAGGTTTTTTAAATGCTAATTTGTAACTATAACGTGTCTGAAACCTATGGTTTTTTCAGTGAATTTCAAAGGTTTTTTAAATGCTAATTTCTAACTATAACGTGCCTGAAACCTACGGTTTTTTCAGTGAATATATATATGTATATATATATTCAACCAAAGATGCCCAAAGCATTAAGACGCACTCTGCAGCAGATCGTAATTTATTGGCAAAACCGGCATAGTCACACAGCTTAATTTGTCATGCCTTATGCGTTTCAGACCTCCTGGTCCTTGGTCACAGGCTGGGATTCAACTTTGCAGTGCCACGTGATTAGCTTCTTTTTGTTACCTCCCAGTGGGGCCTCACAGGTGAGTACAATTAGTATTGCATTGTGGGACATGTAGTATTTCCCCTTTATTTTGAAGCCTTACTCTGTTCTGCGCAGTTGCTCCCAAAGTGTAATTTATTGTTCTTAGCTAATCACGTGGCACTGCAAAGTTGAATCCCTGCCTGTGGCCAAGGACCAGGAGGTCTGAAACACGTAAGGCATGACAAATTAAGCTGTGTGACTATGCCGGTTTTGCCAATAAATTGTGATCTGCTGCAGAGTGCGTCTTAATGCTTTGGGCATCTTTGGTTGAAAATAAATGACACGGCCGTCCTGCCGTGAAGACAGCACCATCCCATTAACATGTGAAGAGCTGCAGGGGCATGGAACCTTCCGAGCCTCTTTGTCGGAGCAGCAGATGGGCAGGAAATAATTGTGGACTGGCGGTGACATGCAGAGGCCCACTGGAGGGCAGAGAACAATAAATTACACTTTGGGAGCAACTGCGCAGAACAGAGTAAGGCTTCAAAATAAAGGGGAAATACTACATGTCCCACAATGCAATACTAATAGTTGGCGTTGCAGCGCGCGCAATGTAAATTGTTTTATTTATTTATTTATTTCCTTAACTCCGTATGCCGGAGTTTACTACCCCCACCCTGCCCCTCCCCCGCCCCACCGCCCCGCAGCACTCCCTCGGCGAGCCGCGACTGTTGGTTACTCATCAGTAACTGAGTTGCCTCCTGTCACCTGAGGCCCCGCCCCCTCCTTTCACCACTGTGCAAACGCGCCCCGTGGCGCGTTTTAAGTTGGGGGATTAGGTCACCTTGAATCCTGAGGGTCCCTGGGGCCCAACTAGCCCACCAGGTACTTCCAGTAAGCACCACAGGCCTGCGTTGCAACGCCTGTAACAAATTGTGCAGTTGTGTTTAGGTAGTGTAGGGAGTCGTGCTGGGGGAGTGTTTTAGGGTTTAGGGTAGTGCAGTGGTGTTTGGGTAGTGTAGGGGGTTGTGCTGGGGATAGTGTTTTAGGGTTTAGGGTAGTGCAGTGGTGTTTGGGTAGTGTAGGGGGTCGTGCTAGGGGTAGTGGTTTAGGGTTTAGGGTAGTGCAGTGGTGTTTGGGTAGTGTAGGGGGTACTGCTGGGGGTAGTGTTTTAGGGTTTAGGGTAGTGCAATGGTGTTTGGATAGTGTAGGGGGTACTGCTGGGGGTAGTGTTTTAGGGTTTAGGGTAGTGCAGTGGTGTTTGGGTAGTGTAGGGGGTACTGCTGGGGGTATTGTTTTAGGGTTTAGGGTAGTGCAGTGGTGTTTGTGTAGTGTAGGGGGTAGTGTTTTAGGGTTTAGGGTAGTGCAGTGGTGTTTGTGTAGTGTAGGGGGTCGTGCTGGGGGTAGTGTTTTAGGGTTTAGGGTAGTGCAGTGGTGTTTGTGTAGTGTAGGAGGTCGTGTTTTAGGGTTTAGGGTAGTGCAGTGGTGTTCGGGCAGTGTAGGGGGTCATGCTGGGGATGGTGTTTCAGGGTTTAGGGCAGTGCAGTGGTGTTCGGGCAGTGTAGGGGTCATCCGGGGGTAGTGTTTCAGGGTTTAGGGCAGTGCAGTAGTGTTTGGGTAGTGTAGGGGGTCATGCTGGGGGAGTGTTTGAGGGTTTAGGGCAGTGCAGTTGTGTTCGGGTAGTGTAGGGGGTCGTGCTGGGGGAGTATTTTAGGGTTTAGGGTAGTGCAGTGGTGTTCGGGTAGTGTAGGGGGTCGTGCTGGGGGTTGAGTTTCAGGGTTTAGGGCAGTGCAGTGGTGTTCGGGCAGTGTAGGGGGTCATGCTGGGGCTGGTGTTTCAAGGTTTAGGGCAGTGCAGTGGTTTCAGGCAGTGTAGGCGGTCGTGCTGGGGGTGGTGTTTCAGGGTTTAGGGCAGTGCAGTGGTGTTTGGGCAGTGTAGGGGGTCTTGCTGGGGGTAGTGTTTCAGGGTTTAGGGCAGTGCAGTGGTGTTCGTGCAATGTAGGGGGTCGTGCTGGGGATGGTGTTTCAGGGTTTAGGGCAGTGTAGTAGTTTCGGGCAGTGTAGGGGGTCATGCAGGGGGTGGTGTTTCAGGGTTTAGGGCAGTGCAGTGGTGTTCGGGCAGTGTAGGGTGTCGTGCTGGGGGTGGTGTTTCAGGGTTTAGGGCAGTGCAGTGGTGTTCGGGCAGTGTAGGGGGTCATGCTGGGGCTGGTGTTTCAGGGTTTAGGGCAGTGCAGTGGTTTTCAGGCAGTGTAGGGGGTCTTGCTGGGGGTGAAGTTTCAGGGTTTAGGGCAGTGCAGTGGTGTTTGGGCAGTGTAGGGGGTCTTGCTGGGGGTAGTGTTTCAGGGTTTAGGGCAGTGCAGTGGTGTTCGTGCAATGTAGGGGGTCGTGCTGGGGATGGTGTTTCAGGGTTTAGGGCAGTGCAGTAGTTTGGGGCAGTGTAGGGGGTTGTGCACAGGGTGGTGTTTCAGGGTTTAGGGCAGTGCAGTGGTGTTCAGGCAGTGTAGTGGGTCGTGCTGGGGCTGGTGTTTCAGGGTTTAGGGCAGTGCGGTGGTGTTCGGGCAGTGTAGGGGGTCGTGCTGGGGCTGGTGTTTCAGGGTTTAGGGCAGTGCAGTTGTGTTCGGGCATTGTAGGGGGTCGTGCTGGGGCTGGTGTTTCATGGTTTAGGGCAGTGCAGTGGTGTTCGGGCAGTGTAGGGGGTCGTGCTGGGGCTGGTGTTTCAGGGTTTAGGGCAGTGCAGTGGTGTTCGGGCAGTGTAGGTGGTCGTGCTGGGGCTGGTGTTTCAGGGTTTAGGGCAGTGCAGTGGTGTTCGGGCATTGTAGGGGGTCGTGCTGGGGCTGGTGTTTCAGGGTTTAGGGCAGTGCAGTGGTGCTCGGGCAGTGTAGGGGGTCGTGCTGGGGTGGTGTTTCTGGGTTTAGGGTAGTGCAGTGGTGTTCGGGCAGTGTAGGGGGTCATGCTGGGGCTGGTGTTTCAGGGTTTAGGGCAGTGCAGTGGTGCTCGGGCAGTGTAGGGGGTCGTGCTGGGGGTGGTGTTTCAGGGTTTAGGGCAGTGGTGTTCGGGCAGTGTAGGGGGTCTTGCTGGGGGTGATGTTTCAGGGTTTAGGGCAGTGCAGTGGTGTTCGGGCAGTGTAGGGGGTCGTGCTGGGGGTGGTGTTTCAGGGTTTAGGGCACTGCAGTGGTGTTCGAACAGTGTAGGGGGTCGTGCAGGGGCTGGTGTTTCAAGGTTTAGGGCAGTGCAGTGGTGTTCGGGCAGTGTAGGGGGTTGTGCTGGGGGTAGTGTTTTAGGGTTTAGGGTAGTGCATTGGTGCTTGTGTAGTGTAGGGGGTCGTGCTGGGGGTAGTGTTTTAGGGTTTAGGGTAGTGCAGTGGTGTTTGTGCAGTGTAGGGGGTCATGTTTTAGGTTAGTGCAGTGGTGTTTGGGTAGTGTAGGGGTCGTGCTGGGGGTATTGTTTTAGGATTTAGGTTAGTGCAGTGGTGTTTGGTTAGTGTAGGGGATCGTGCTGGGGGTAGTGTTTTAGGGTTTAGGGTAGTGCAGTGGTGTTTGTGTAGTGTAGGGGGTCGTGCTGGGGGTAGTGTTTTAGGGTTTAGGGTAGTGCAGTGGTGCTTGTGTAGTGTAGGGGGTCGTGCTGGGGGTAGTGTTTTAGGGTTTAGGGTAGTGCAGTGGTGTTTGTGTAGTGTAGTGGGTCATGTTTTAGGGTAGTGCAGTGATGTTTGGGTAATGTAGGGGGTCGTGCTGGGGGTAGTGTTTTAGGATTTAGGTTAGTGCAGTGGTGTTTGGGTAGTGTAGGGGGTCGTGCTGGGGGTAGTGTTTTAGGGTTTAGGGTAGTGCAGTGGTGTTTGTGTAGTGTAGGGGGTCATGCTGGGGGTAGTGTTTTAGTGTTTAGGATAGTGCAGTGGTGCTTGTGTAGTGTAGGAGGTCGTGATGGGGGTAGTGTTTTAGCGTTTAGGGTAGTGCAGTGGTGTTTTTGTAGTGTAGGGGGTCATGTTTTAAGATGCAACACTCCAATACCTGACCAGTCTGCACTACATAAAACTGCAAAAAAACTAAAAATAAAAAGTGTTTTGCACACTTTTGTCATTGGGCTATATGTGGGCTACATCTGGGTAATATTTGTGCTACATTTGGGCTCTTTTTTCTCTGGTGGCCATCTTGGAAGACCTTTGTTATGAAGTTTCCTAATTTCCTCATTTACTGCAGTCTCCTCAGTAGGAAATGCTTTCAGTTTTTTACTTTGATTCCATCAAGAAGGCATTCAGATGTGTCTCACATTTGCCATAAATTCAGAATGTTAGCACTCTAGTTGCTCATTAGATCACTGTAGTAAAGCTACTGCTCACTAGGGAGTTAACTGGAAGTCTGCTGCTGGTATTGAAAGTGATTGTTTCAGTCTGCATGTCAGAATTTTCTAATGAAGTAGAAGAGGATTTGAGATCTCACTTAAAACATGCCCTCATTTTTCTTTCTGCAGCACTAACCATAATTTCTATTTCAAAAAGAACCCCCTCATTTTGTTCCTTTTTAAATTAAATGTTTTAAGTATTAACGGTTTATTCCAATCAAGATGGCTTCAGGTGTGCCATACTTTTGTCATAAGTAAGGCTGTTAGCGCTCTAGTTGTTCTTTAGAACTCTCTGGGCAGCTACTGTAGAACACAAAGGCATCAACTGGCAGGCTGCTCCTGTTGAAATATAACAGGAAGATATTTGAGATCACACTTGAAACATGTCCTAATTTTTCTTTCTACAGCACTACCCATAATTTCTATGACAAAATGAACCCCATCATTTTGTTCCTTTTTAAATTAAATGTTTTAAGTGTTACCAGTTTATTCCAATCAAGATGGCTTCAGGTGTGCCATACTTTTGTCATAAGTAAGGCTGTTAGCGCTCTAGTTGTTCTTTAGAACACTCTGGGAAGCTGCAGTAGAACACAAAGGCATCAACTGACAGGCTGCTCCTGTTGAAATATAACAGGAAGATATTTGAGATCTCACTTGAAACATGTCCTAATTTTTCTTTCTACAGCACTACCCATAATTTCTATGACAAAATGAACCCCATCATTTTGTTCCTTTTTAAATTAAATGTTTTAAGTGTTACCAGTTTATTCCAATCAAGATGGCTTCAGGTGTGCCATACTTTTGTCATAAGTAAGGCTGTTAGCACTCTAGTTGTTCTTTAGAACACTCTGGGAAGCTGCAGTAGAACACAAAGGCATCAACTGGCAGGCTGCTCCTGTTGAAATATAACAGGAAGATATTTGAGATCACACTTGAAATCCTAATTTTTCTTTCTACAGCACTAACCATAATTTCTATGACAAAATGAACCCCATCATTTTGTTCCTTTTTAAATTAAATGTTTTAAGTGTTACCAGTTTATTCCAATCAAGATGGCTTCAGGTGTGCCATACTTTTGTCATAAGTAAGGCTGTTAGCACTCTAGTTGTTCTTTAGAACACTCTGGGAAGCTGCAGTAGAACACAAAGGAATCAACTGACAGTCTCTGCCCTTGTTGGATGTACATGTTTTACTGAGAATGTCAGACTTCATTCTCACATGACTGAGAAAGATAATGTGAATTTACAGAAAATATGCTCTCATTTTACCTTCTGGAGCACCTTCCAAAACTCTATGGGACAAGCATGTGAAAATAGTTTTCTCTCAAACATGATTCATGATATCCCAGCAGAAGGTTTTTCACAGGGTAAAATCACCTTAGAACACACCACAATTCCTGAAATTAGTATGGTACCATCAACAAATGAATTCTAATGTAACTAGAGTCTGTTATCACCCTTTATAGTTCTCCTTTTGGTAACCCTCAAAATCTTTGATTCACTACAATGCATTTCAATGGAGTACTATCATTTATATTGGTCCCAAGATGGCTGCCAGCAATTCCAGGATGAAGTGCTGACAGCCAATCAGATCTCACGATGACATGTGTGGTTAGGCTCCGCCCAGATATATCTATCTTTTTACTTTTGATTTTCTCAGCAACTACTGAACGGATTTACACCATTTAACAAAAGGGTTCTTTCTGAACCAAGAACTACCTCTTTGCCAAATTTGGTGTAATTCCGTTCAGCAGTTCGGGCTGTAGCCGTGTCTAAAGTTTCCTATGGAAAATTGCATGGGGAAAACGCGTTTTGGGACCCCCCTTTTTCTCGGCCCCCGCTTGACGAATCCCCCGAGACTTTCAGGGTAGGAGCGGACCGGAGCGCCCCACAAAGTTTGAAAATTTTGCGAAGATACGTCAACCGGCAAGAGAGTTATTTCAAATAGAATGTCGCGGATTTCCTATGGATAATAGGTTGTAACTATAACTATCTACTGGCGACCGCCAGTAGATAATATATATATATATGCATATATGGCGACAAGCGAATAAAGAAAATTTGAGCACGTTACCTGGGTCCGTGTCCATTGTTGGAAGGAATCCATTGGAAAAATGGAAAAGCAGGGATATATATATAAATATATAGAGATATTTTATATCTTAATATTTATCTATCTATCTATATATATATTCACTGGAAAAAACAAGGTTACAGGGAAGTTATAGTTAGGAAATAGAATTAAAAAAGCTTAGAAATTAACTGAAAAAAACAAAGGTTACAGGGATGTTATAGTTAGGCTGACACTTCACTCGTACAAACCCAGACAAATTCAGCAGTTATAGTTATTATAGCTCACCATAACTCACGCCCCCACAATGCACTGCTTATAACCTCAAATATTACATCACTCACGGCATGGTCAGTGGCATCACTGATGACATCTCAAATGACATCACTGATGACACCATCCAGTGAGTGTAAGTATTTTGTAAGAGTTTATGATTTCCAAACATATATACTAATCTACTACAAAACTCAAATTAGTATACTAGGTGTTCTACTACTGAGTGATACTACTTTGAATATATCATGTGAGTAGCTGTGTGACTGTATGTATCTTTGTGCGTATCTGTGTGTGAGTGGCTGTATGGGTGTATAAGTGGTTGTGTAAGCAGCTGTGTGAATGAGTGCAATGCTGTGTGAATGGCTGTACTGGTGAGGGATTGGGTGTGTCAGTGGATGTATGGGTGGGTGAGTGACAGTGCAAGTGGCTCTATCAGTGGGTAAGTGGGCATGTAGTGACTGTATGGGTGAGTGAATGGCTGTTTGAATAGGTGTTTCATTATGTGACTTTGTGTGTGAGTGACTGTATTGGACAGTGAGTGTCAGTGAATGGCTGTATGGGTGAGTACAGGAATGTGTGAGTGCCTGTATGAATATGTGAATGGGTATCTAAGCGGTTGTGTGAGTGAGTGTATGAGGCTAATTGGGTGAGTGAGTGGGTGTGTGACTTTGTAGGTAAATAAGTAGATGTGTAAGTAGCTGGCTGGGTGAGTGTGTGGTCATGTGGCTGGCTGTGTTGGTGAGTAATTGGTTGTATGAGTGGCTGTATGGATGAACGAATGGTTGTATGAGTGAGGGAGTGGGTGTGTGAGTACTGGTATAGGTCTGTGAATGGGTATGTCATTGGTTGTATGGGTATGTTAGTGGGCATACAAGAGGCTTTATGAGGGTGTAAGTAGATGTGTGAGTTTCTGTGGATGATCTCATCAGTGTTGTCATTTGAGATGTCATCAGGGATGTCACCGACCATGTCATGAGTGATGTAATATGTGAGGTTATAAGCAGTGCATTGCAGGGGAGTAAGTTATATAACTGCTGAATTTCTCTGGTTTTGCATGAGTAAAATCTGACCCTAACTATCACGTCCCTGTAACCTTTGGTTTTTTTCAGTGAATTTCTAAGGTTTTTTAAAATTCTATTTGCTAACTATAACGTCCCTGTAACAATTGCTTTTTTTCAGTAAATTTCTATGTTTTTTTAAAAGTTAATTCCTAACAATAACATCCCTGTAACCTTTGATTTTTCAGTGAATTTCGATGGTTTTTTAACTAGTAATCATGTTTGCAGAGTGGTGCAGAAAGGGGGCTAGGCCTATGACCAGCTGTCGGAAATCCCACTGTGTAGGACTGACAGGAGGTAGCAGGAGGGCTTCTTGGCCCCTAAGGTCCCTCAGGAGTAAAGTGGACTTCATCTCCCAACCAGTAGTATACCGCAGGCAGAGCTGCGTTTACAGACTGGTGGAGAACGGGTGTGTGGCCTCCAATGACCTCTTAGCAATCCCAGTGTGTGGGATTTACTGGAGGTAACAGGAGGGTAATTGGTCCTCAAGAATGTCCTCCATGGGGGTCAACTACCCCTCCTGTTACCTCCAGAAAGTCCCACATAGCAGGATTGCTGAGAGGTTATTGGATGCCATGCCCCCTTTCTTCACCACTGTGCAAACACGGCTCCTGGCACATTACTAATAGAGGGATGAAGTCCCCTTGGCTCCAGAGGATCCTTGGGGGCCAACTACCCCTCCTGTTAACTCAAGTAAGTCCTACACAGTGGGTTTGCTGAGAGTTGTTCGGTGGCCACGCCCCCTTTCTCCACTACTCTACAAACACACCTCCTGGTGCACAACTATTTGGGGGATGATGTCCCCTTGGCTCTTGAGCGTCCTTGGGGGCCAACTACCCCTCCTGCCACCTCCAGTAACACCCACGCAGCTGGATTGATGAGAGGCTGACAGAGGCCATGCCCCTTTTCTCCACGACTCTGCAAACATGTCTCCTGATGGACTGCTGATTGGGGAAGTAGTCCACTTTAGGCCTGAGGCCCTCAGGAGTAAAGTGAACTTCATTTCCTAAGCAGATGCATGCTAGTAGGTGTGTTTGCACAGTGGTGGAGAAAGTGGGCAAGGCCTTCAAGTCCCCTCAGCAATACCGCTCTCTGGGACTTACTGAATGTAACAAGAGGGCTTGTTGGCCCCCAAAAGACCCTCTGCATTCAAGGGGATTTCATTCCCCAACCACCATTGTGCCAGGAGGCGCGTTTGCAGAGTGGTAGTGGAGGGGGCGTGGCCTCCGGTGACTAGCCGGAGTATTTTTTTAATTAAATATTATTTTTTTTAGGGAACTCGGACGATTTTGGCCCCGGGGACCCCGTCCCCCGGGCCAGTCTCTTTCTTTTAAATGTGGAGGGGTGCCACATGGCCCCAGGTCCCCATCCCCCAGGGCCCAGTATTTTCCTTTTTTTTTAAATTTAATAAAGGAAGGGGGGCCGTATGGCCCCCCTTCCCTGGTCCTGCCCATTATTTAGTTTTTTTAAATGGGAGTGGGGCCCCCCCTCCTGAGGCCAATTTTGACCGCAGGGACCCCAACCCCCGGGGCCAAGCCTTTATTTATGTTTTTTTTTTTTAAAGGAGGGGCAGTGTGGCCCCCTCCATAGGCCTATTTTGGCCCAGGGTCCCCATCCCCCAGGGCCAGGCCTTCACCTTTTTTTGAAAAAATGGGGAGGGGGCCTGTGTGGCCCCCCTCCACGGGCCGAATTTGATCCAGGGATCCCTTCCACCGGGGCATGGCGTCCCGTTGGGTACCACAGGGGGACCCTCAAGGCTCCCACGGTCTCTGCCAGCTTCCTGCCTCCTGCGGGAGCCGGCATTGCTTTTGGACAAAGGGAGATGCAAACATGAAACTCTCTCTGTCCAAAAGCAATTCTGATCTGCTTCATGGAAGCTAGAGTATTTTCAATGCTCTAGCTTCCATGAAGCGGAGCAGTGTTTGCTATGGCTTGGAGGAGCCATTCCTGGAGCAGGCCCAGTGGGGTGGCGGTCCCCAGGGCCAACTACGGCTCCACGAGGCCCCCCTCCAACATTAATAAAGCCCCGGTGAGGTGGTAGTTCACGGGGCTGCTGGGGACATGCAGCCCCTGTATGTAATTAAAAATAAAGTTGCCCCGGGGAGATTGCGGTCCCCGGGTCTGTGTGGGGGGGGCTGGAGCCCCCATGCAATTTTTTTTATATATTGCCGCATGGCCCCTCCGCATTTGTGTAAGTTAGCCACGGGGGGCAAACTCACACAAATTTGTGGAGTTATAGTTATTTGAGCTGGTTACGGGGGTTATAGCTACTTGGGCTAACTATAACTTATGCCCACGCAATGTACTGCTTATGACCTTTATGACTTCACATATTACATCATTCATGACATGGTCAGTGACATCACTGATAACATCTCAAATGACATCACTGATTACATCATCCACAGAACCACTCACTCATCCACTCATACCCCATACAACCTCTCATACACCCACTCACACACCCACACAATCACTCACATACTCATTCACAGACAAATTTGGAGAGGTGATCTCGAGACAGCTGGGACACTCAGGAAGTGGGTCTCGGGTGTCTCGATATCTCAGTCCCAGGTCTGTGTTCCACTGTAAAGTCCATTCCCTGTAGGGATATGGATCACCTTAACAATTTGGGGTTTTCTCCTTTTATCTGCCTAAGCCATCTGAGAGGTCTGTGGTCAGTTTGGACAAGGAAACAAGAACCAAACAGGTATGGTCTCAGCTTCTTCAGGGACCAAACCACAGCAAAGGCTTCCCTCTCTATGGCACTCCAACGCTGCTCTCTGAGGAGAAGACTCCTGCTCATGAAAGCAACAGGTTGGTCATGGCCATCATCATTGGTCTGGGATAGGACTGCGCCTATACCATGTTCAAAAGCATCTGTCTGCACTGTGAACGGCTTGGTTTAATCTTGAGCTTTTAGACTGGGTGCTGAGCACATTGCTTCTTTTAAGGTGTCAAAAGCCCTTTGACAGCTCAGTGTCCAGTTTATCGTTTTGGGCATTTTCTTGGGGGGTCAACTCTGTGAGGGGGCCACAATGGACCCATATCCCTACACAAACCTCCTGTAGTACCCAGTCAAGTCCAGGAATGCCCTGGCTTGAGTCTGGGTGCTTGAAGCTTCCCAATCCAGAATGGTCTGGATTTTGATCTGTAGTGGCTGAACATGGCCTCCACCCACAAGGTGGCCCAAGTATGCAACCTTGCCCTGCCCTATTTGGCACTTGCTTGCCTTGTTAGTGAGGCCTGCAATCTGCAGAGCCTTCAGGGCCTTTTGGAGGTTGATTAGGTGATCCTGCCAAGTGGAGCTAAAGACATCAATATCATCATGATAATCTGCACTATAGGATTCCAAACCAACAAATACTATATTCACCAACCTCTGAAAGGTGGTGGGGAATTCTTCAAACCAAAGGGCATCACAGTGTACTGGAAGTGCCCATCTGGAGTGGAAAATGCTGACTTGTCCTTTGTTTCAGGGGCCAGACCTATCTGCCAGTACTCTGGTGTGAGATCAAAGGAACTCAGATATGTGGCTGCCCCAAACCTGTCAACCAGCTCATCAACACTTGGAATTGGATGTGCATCTGTTTATAATTGGCTAATGAAGTCTGTGGAGGAAGTTCTACCAGCCACTGAAAAACGCTCTAGTCAATGCCATTTGCCAGCTTCTTGGTTTAATGATACACTGAGATTGGACAATATACACGCTCAAATGGAGAAGGACCGCAATTGTAAAGTGCAGATGAGTAATTTGGCAGCAGTTGCTGACAACTGTAATTTAGTGGTGGGTGGAGTTCGCGGAGTTGCACTACGTGGAACAAAATCAAAGCAATTCAGCATTGGTGTCGGCAGCAGGCTCTGTCGTCAGTTTAGAAGTTAAAACTGATCAAGATGAACCAGCAATGAGATGGGATGTGCCCTCTGTCATTGATGAACTAATTTTTTTACCCGCAGACAGACTCCAAAATCTAAGACAGAGATTGAAAAATTTAGAAAGAAAAACAGGAACAGAAAAAGGCGTCGCAACAAGCGCCCCGCAACTTCAAAAAGAAAAACGCAAATTCACCCGCAAGTAACAGGACAAGGCCAGTTAATAGTAAATCTCTAGGACATAGTTTGAATGAGCAAGAAATTCAAATACTCAATTTAGAATTGCTATTTTGTCCACAAAAATATTTTAACTATGTCAGAACCAGGGTAGACATACAAATTTGTAAGGAAATTCAAGTTACAAAAATGTTATGCCACACAAGTAAAATGGAGATCACCGACAGCAACAACATCAGCTATGGCAGAAACCAATTTAACGATACCAGATATGCAAATTTGCTGGGTCTGAGTAGGCCTGATTGGTGAACTCTCCTCCGATCGTGGAGTTTGCAGAGTTTTCCACACTACGCGCGCCTCAGAACATGCGAAGTTCCGAAAAAATCCACTCTGTGGAGTGGAGTTTTTTTCCTCGCTTGCGCTCGCCATTGTCAAGTTGGTGAGCGAGGAAAATCCACCTCTCAGCGGGCAGGCAGATTTCTCAATGTGGGTAGTCGCTGTTGGTCACGACCGCTCATATTGAGAAACCTTCGGTTTGCGTTGAGAAAGCTGGCACTCGAGTAGAAAATCTACTTGAGGGTAACCCTGGGCGTAGTTTGCGGAGTTGCGCTACGCGACGCTACGCGAAGCGGTAAAAAATCTCTGCTGCGCTATGCGAGCAGCGTTGTGCGATAGGAAAATGCTGTTTGCGGTGATTGCAGAGTGCCGGATGCTTCTCCGCACTGTGCAATCATTGCAAACGGCATCATGCACAGTGCAAGCGGTCATTTTCTGCCGCTCGAGTAGATTTTTACTCGAGCGGCAGCTTTCTCAACGCAAGCGGGCAGTTTCTCATCGCGAGCGGTCGTGAGCATACGCGACCACTCGCAATGAGAAACCTGACCCCCCCCGCGTTGAGAGGTTTATTTTCCACGCTCGCGCTCGCCTACTTGATGTTGCCGATCGCAAATGAGGAAAAATCTCGCCGGGATGTTGATTTTGCTCGCTCGCGGTCACCAACTTGACGTTGAGGAACGCGAGCGAGCAAAAATGTCCGCAACGCATAGCGTTTTTTTCTGCACTCCGCGAGATCCGCATAACGCGGAGTGCAGAAAAATCCGCAAACTCCGCGAGCGGAGCGTAGTTCACCGCCCAGTGTTACTCGAGGGGCAGAAAAGAAGTAGCTCCCTCTTGCGCTGCACATGGTGGTGTTCCGCTGATTTTAAAGTGCAGGACAAACACCCAGCACTGAAAATCAATGCGAATGGTGTGACCAAATGCACTCTGCCGCTTGCGGAACTCCACGTAGCATGGCAGAGTTTTTTAGTCACTTCGTGGAGTTCCGTGTAGGGGAACTCCGCGAACTCCGCCCAGGCCAAGATCTGAGCTTATTGGAATCTGAGACAGAAGGAACAAGGAAGAGCATCCAAGCCGAAGTTTAAAACACAAAATAAGTTATACCACCGAACAATGCGAACTTTAGTTAGGAGACTGTACTATGTGAAAACTCCTGGTTTATGTTTAGTAAAAATGAATAGAGCACATTTGCATGGTAGTGTGGCAGACATAGAAAAGGTTTGTGGTGATGCGCAGTTTCATTTCTTTTGTCCTGAGTAGGATTCTAGGGAAAATGAGTTGTTAAGAGGAGGAGTTGCAGAACAGGACACATATATTACAGTTGATAGTTTTAAAGAAGAGATTATAAAATTCAATACAGTGTTGTCTAAAAAACCAGAGTATGTTTGTATATGTTGTTGATGCACGTACTAGAAGATTGAAACACAGACTGTTGACTAATATTTAAAAAGTGAAAAAGTAAATAATGATAACTGGCAAAAGTTACCTGTGTATTTATTTGTAGAGGGACAGTTTGACTTGTCAATACGGCAAGTTATATGTAAGTAGTTTTAAAATAAATTAGAAGATAATAAAATGAACAACACATAGATATTACATGCCCATTTTTTAAGATAATAAAAGGCCTGCTAATCTAGAAAAACTATGAAGGGCCAAAAATAAAAAATAAATCAACATTTATTATTCTTTGCAGCATTGCCAAGGACCGTTATGGACTGATCTCCAGCACTCACTACAACTCCACAATCCATGCAGTATGATGCCATCAGGGAAAACTGTGGCGCCAAATCTTGAAGTTGAGATTGGAATTTTGAATGGACTATCTGTTTCAGTGTTATTGTGGCTGCTATTGAAGTCGAGGGTCCTTCAGCTTTGCGTTGCTTCTTGCTGCTCACTATGAACTCCTCTTATGAAGTGTGCAAAAAATATAAAAGGGGAAAAAAATATCATGTATGATTTTTGGCAGCATTGAGAATAGCTGTAACACACTGCTCACCAGCTCTTATAACAACACTACAGTCCATGCAATACGTGACCATTCTTGAAAACTCTGGAGCCATATCTGTTGTAGTAGTCTGTACCTCTGAAGGGACTTTCTGGCTGGGAATTGTTGCTGCTGCCAATGATGTAGATGGTCCTCCACCTTCCCTCTGCTTGATCGGCAGTTGGAGACATTTTCTATGTAAGTTTTAAGATGATATAAGATGAACGTCGTCCCACATAAGTCCAAAAAAGCCTCCAGCCAAAATCTACCACCTGCTCACAATAAAGTTCTGGAAAAGAAGATTCAAGAAGGAGGAGTGGGTGTATACTTTGTATTCCTTTTACTGAAAAGTATATTATCCAATGATATTCCTTACTTTCACGGTCATGTGAGGTTTGCAGATTGTGCATTGCACTAGTTTTGCAGCAGTTTTTAAATCCCCATGAGTGTGTGTAACAATGGGTAGTTTGATGGGTGTTTGGTAGTTATGTTCTATTCATGAGTTCAGATGTTGAGTTATTTTTTTAGACTAATGTTTTTTAGAAATGTGTTGTTAAAATAAAGTTAAACCAATATGTTACTAAACAGCTGGACTCAAACTGTGTGTAAAATATATCTATATAGCTGTTTTACACTTTGTCATTTGTATTTGTGACTACTGATGTCATTGCAACCTCTGGTGTTGCTGTAAAGAAGGAAAATGCATTTTTGATTTAGTTATTTCGACAAATGAATACAGATGGGAAAGTTAAATTAGTATCTTACTAAATAGCTACACTGAAACCTTATGTAAAATATGTCTATATATGTATTTTACACTTTGTTCAAAATACCTGGTATTTGCAGTGTGTCCTTGGCAATGGAACTCATAGAATCATAACAGCACTACCTGTGCAATCATCAAGGACGTCCTTTCTCCACCACTCTGCAAACATGCTTCCTCCTGGCATAGTACTAGTTGGGGGATGAAGTCCCTTTGGCTATTGAGGGTATTTTGGGGCCAAATATCCCTCCTGCTCCCTCCAGCAAGTCTCACACAGTCAGTTTTTTAAGAGGTCTTTGAAGGCCACGCCCCCTTTCTGCAACACTCTGCAAATGCATCTCCTGGCACACTACTGGTTGGGGAATAAAGTTCTCTTGGATGCTAAAGGACCTTGGGGACCAAGATGCACTCCTGGTACTTTCTGTAAGTCCTACACAGTGGGATTCCTGAGAGCAGGTCAGAGACCCCGCCCCATTTCCACACCATTCTGCAAACACCATTGCTACCTAAAAAACCATGGAAATTCACTGAAAAAAACAAAAGTTATAGGTAAGTTATAGTTAGGAACTAGCATTTAAAAAACCTTAGAAATGCACTGAAAAAAGCAAACATTACAGGGTTGTTATAGTTAGGCTCAGATTTCACACGCAAAAAAACCCAGAAAAATTCAGCAGTGATAGTTATCTGGGCTAACTATAATTCACGCCCCCTCAATGCTTTGCTTATGACCTCACATATTATATCAGTCATGACATGGTTAATGACATCACTGATGACATCTCAAATAACATCACTGATGACATCATCCGGTGACCGGTGACTGTGAGTGTTTCTAAAAAGTTTATGAGTTTGAAATATATATACACCAACATGTATTAATGAATCAGAGGGTGTATGAGTATCTGCATGGATGATTTAGTGGGTGCGTGACTGACTGCATAAGTGAGTGATTATATGTGTCCCAGTGAATGTATGGGTGAGTGACTAATTTGTGTGAATATCTGTATCAGTCTGTCAGTTCGTGTGTAAGTAGCTGCATGGATTGGTGAGTAGGTACATGAGTTGCTGTATGGGTTCTTGATTGGTTGTCTGAGTACCTGTATGGGTATATCAGTGTCTGTGTGGGTGGGTGAGGGGGTGTGTGACTCCCTGCATGGATGAGTGAGTGGGTAAATCAGTGGCTGTATGGGTTCATGAGTGCGTCTGAGAGGGGCTGTATGGGTGAGTGAGTGTCTGTATGGCTGTGTCAGTGAGTGAATGGTTGTGTCAGTGGTATATGGGTCGGTAACTGCATATGTGAAAAGCAGTATAAGTGAGTGTTGGAGTATATAAGTGACTGTATGTGTGAGTGAGGAATATAGCACCTTACATCGCATGCGTTTACAAAGCATGCAATTACAATGCGGTCGTTACAACGACCGCGTTGTTATCGCAGTACATTATAACGCAAGTCGTTACATCGACTTGCTGTAGGGAGCGCGCTGGACTTAATCTACTATTCCAACTCCAGTGTGGGCAACAGTAGGGAAGGTGTTGGAATAGTAAATTATACTATTCCTTAGGTTAGCGCGCCCTCTACAGCAAGTCGATGTAAAGACTTGTGTTGTAATGTACTGCGATGTAACAACGGGGTTGTTGTAACGACTGAGTTGTAATCGCATGTGTTGAAACGCATGCAATGTAATGGTTGTTTCCCGTGAGTGAGTGATTATGAGAGTGGCAGTATCGGTGAGTGTGTGCTTGTGTCAGTGACTGTATAGGTGAGTAAGTATGTGTTAGTATCTCGATGAATAAGTGAGTTGGTGTGTGTATAACTGTATAGGTGATCAAGTGACTGTGTAATTGACTCTATGGGGGAGTAAGTAGGCGTGTGAGTAGCTCTATGGGTGACTGCGAGTGAATGAGTGTCTGTGTGGCTGTATGAGTAGACATATCAGCTGCTTTATTAGTCAGTGAGTTAGTGTATGAGTGGCTGTATGGGTGACTGAGTGGATGTGTGTGCAGACCTATGAATCAGTGAGAGGGTATGTAAGTACTGGTATGGGTGTGCCAATGGTTTCGAGAATAGTAGTGTGAAAGTTGGAGTGGGTATATGAAAGGTTACATGGGGGTATGAGTGGGTGCTTCAGAGATTCTATGGATTATGTCATCAGTGATGTCATCAGTGATGTCACTGACCATGTCATGAGTGATATAATACGGAGGTCATAAGCAGTGTAATGCGGGGGCGCAGGTTATAGTTAGCTCAACTAACTATAACTGCTGAGTTCATCTGGTTTTGTGCATGTGAAATCTGAGCCGAACTATAACGTCCCTGTAACCTTTGTCTTTTTAGTGAATATCTAAGGTTTTTTAAATTATATTTTCGAACTATAACAGCCCTGTAACCTTTGGTTTTTTGAGTGAATATATATATATAATATATAATATATTGTGATCAAGGCCGTGGAGACGCGGCCGAAACGCGTCATGCTGTTTGCTTTTTGCACCTCAATTAAAGCACTTTAATTGAAATCCAGCTTTGGTGGTCCGTACCTGATGTTACAAAGACGTGTGTAATCCAGGACTGTGGTGTTTCATATATATATATATATATATATATATATATATATATATATATATATATATATATATATATATATATATATATACAGATACATATATATTACAAAAAATACCTCTCAAAACTCCAATATGAGAGAGAGCAGGCACTCAAAGTCAGGGGAATAAAACCAATTAATTAATCAAATTCCCCAAAAACAGGACCATATATATAAATATATATATTTACACACACATATATATACATATACACATACATACATATATATATACACATATATATATATATACATATAAAGATATATATACACACACACACATATATATATATACATACACACACACATACAATACCTACTGGCAGTCGCCAGTAGGTAGTTATAATTAGGACCTAGTTTCTATAGGAAAGGTGTTTTTTCATTTGCCTATATCTTTGTCACCTAATCTTCAAGAACTTTTCCGAAAATAGTGTGTCTGTGATTCTAGTTGTACATGGACCCCACTCAGACACTTATGCACCCACTCACATACCCATTGAGAGACTCATACACCCAGTTACAGTCTCACTCTGATACTCACACACTCACTCACACATTTACTCAGACATTCATGCACCCAATCTCAGACGCACTAAGACACTTGTGCACCCATTCACATACCCACTTAATAAGTGACGTATGCACTCACAGACCCACTCATAGACTTATGCAGCCATTTACACACACACTTAGACACTCACAAAACTACCCACAGAGCCATTGTCACATGTACATAGTCAAACTGAGAGTTATAAATGGTAAATGTGCTACACATAAAACAGAATGCAGTCTTTCAAGTTGTTAAGGAAAATCATTTTGCCTTTCTCAGAGAAATGTACTCAATCACTTCTATATGTATGCTCCATGTCAAAGTGCAAGCTGCTGTTGTAGATGGAGCCCATGTAGTCGTCTCTAAGAAGTTCAGAAACAGTTTTATTAACATGTTTCCTGGCTTTCTCTATTCGTGGATAGAATTTGTCTGACCATTTCCATTTCTGCCATTGGCAAATGTTAGAGTACACTAAGGCAGTGTGAGGAAAAAGTGCCATTAATTGGCCAAAGGTATCCTTCATTGCGGTTTCCAATCCTACCCCAGTAAGAGTGGCTAAGTCATTGCCATCACATTGCACAATTACGAGGTCTGAATGTTGGTAATCTGCAATGCTATTAACCGAAGGCAGCAATCGGAGCCACTTTAACCCTCTCTGGCCAATCCAAGTAATGTCTACATTAGGCAAACCCAAGTACTTGTGCCTGCCACTCTTTCTAGCACACTCTCTGGCCCAAAAACATAGCTGTGCCCCACAATCCACACTCTAACCATTTTGAAGTCAAGGAGCAGTAACACGCAGGAGAAGTCTGGACCTGAATAAGACAGCTGGTAAAATGAAAGACAGTTAAAATGGAGTTTAAATAGGTTAAGTGAGTGGAACTGTGATTGGCTGTGGATATATGTTAAAGAAGTTATGGTATTGTGGATATGCAGCATTTTCAAACAGTCAACCACACCTGCTACAATAGAATTTGAAGCTAGTATGCTGCATGCAGCATGTGCATTGAACTTTTGAGCTACTGGTATAGTAGAGTGTTTCAAAGGGGGTTGCTATGTCAACTGAGGTAATGCAGTGTGGGGGGCTTACAAAAGTATGCTTTCAAACTCCAGAACATTGTTGTTTGATATAGTACGTCTGTTCAGATAGTAATTTTCTAAAACACCACGATTATTTAATGTCTAATATAGATAGAAAATGTTAGCTGTAGAATGGCAAATGTTTTGACAGATTCCCGTATGGAGTTGGAACTCTGTTGCGAAGTTCCATGGGGGGCCGTGCTGAGCATTGTGATGGAGTAGCGAATCCGCCCACAGGCACTACCATATTCGAATCTTTAGCGGACACTCAGAAAAGGTTAAGGGGCCAGATGTACGATGATTTTTTGCTCTCACAAATGGGAAATCGGCCAGTTTGTGACCGCAAAATAGGTCTGTCCTATTTACAATCCCTATTTTGAGAGTCGGTAACCTATTACTGACTCGCAAAATAGGGTTGTCGACTCGCTATTAGGAAGGGGCGTGCCAAGGGCGTCCCTTCCTAATAGTGACTTGCACTTCAATGTAAGATTGTTTTGCAGCCGCAATTGCGTGGCAACCCACTCGCAAACGGGAAGGGGTCCCCAAGGGACCCCTTCCACTTTGTGACTGCCATTGCAAATATTTTTTAAGAGCAGGCAGTGATCCCATGGACCACTGCCTACTCTTAAAAAATGAAACAGTAACATTTCATTTTTGTTTTTTAAATGCATCCTATTTAAAAAGTAGTCACAGAGATGGTGGTCTGCTGACCCCAGCAGGCCACCATCCCTGGGAATGCTAGCCATTCCTAATGGGGTCATAAATTGCACCTGCCTCATGAATATTAATGAGGCAGGCAATTTGCGACCCCATTAGGAATTGCAAACAGTGTCTGAGACACTGTTGTACATTACTATTTGCGAGTCACAAATTGTGAGTCACAAAATGACGCAATTTGCGACTCGCAAATTGGTAGGGTCGTACATCTGGCCCAAAAATAAGTGACCAATCAGAAATGGAATAACAAATGAAAAAAATGAAAAAAATGAAGGGTACGTTATGATTTGCTAACTACATGAGTATCACTGGAAAAAGAGTGGGAAAGACTGCCATTACTGGTTCTTTTCTATTGAGAGTGGTACTAATAATTTTGTCCCATAAGAAATTTGAAGTAAAACTGCATTAAAATTTTGAGAACAACAGAGTGATTACACAGGTGTGTTAATAATGGGGCATATTCATAATGTGTGTATTTATAAAAAATATAATGAGTTGTAAGTGTGTTAAATGTAATAAAGTTTAAATATGAGGTAGATATCTTGTAACATACCTAAGAGTGGTCTGAAATAGTTGATTAGATATGTGAAGTGCTCACAGAAGTAGTGACCCATTTTAGCTATAACTGAGAAATGCTTCTAAAGAGTCTGTTATCTAGGCATTTGGAGAATAAAATAGACACTAAGAAATATAGTTTCATAGTGAGTTTTGTAATTGGAATTAGGTGACTGAAAACTTTATTAGTGGTAGATAGTTGGCAAATGAATCTTTTTGCCTGGTACATATGGGTTCATTAGCTTATCTGCGAATGCTGTATTTAATTTATTTGTAAAGTTGTACTTCTGTTGTTTAGCTTTGCTGAGAGCCAGGTAATTAAATAGTACTAGATGCAGTGTACATCTGATTGGAAAATTCATCACTGCTGTTGCCAAATGTACACGTAATGCTTATTGACGTCCGTGTGCTTCCTGTTGCGCTCGTGCCCGCCCGTCACAGCATCACTCCAACACACATGTATCGTGAATTTTCGGAATCAAGAGGTGAAACGGTGAGGGAGGCGCTGTTAATTACAAAAAATACTGTTGCTTGTCCTTAGCCTTGGAAGTATCATTGGGGAAGTTAATCTGTCAATCTCGACTCCCCCGCGGGGGCTGTGAAGTGGAGCAGGCAAGCAGCAGTATTTATAACTGCAGAAAAGCCTAAAAGGACTGGATTGCTTACAAATTTGGACAGAATTAGTAGCTGAGAAGGCTGGTGAACTGGAAATCTGGGTGGTGCTGACAGTAGAGAGGATAAACACACAGGCACAGCAGAGGTAAGTGAAGGTGTTTTACTAAGTAAGTAACTGAGCTACTGAGTAGAGTAAGGCAAAATAAAGCAAAGCAAGCAAGTACTGAAAAATGTTCTGGGAGGAGTGCAGGAGAAAGGTCTAGTACCTCAATGGGGATGGCACCCCACTGAGGTACTAGACCTAAAACTCAAAAATACAATGAGTAATGATCCCCCATATGAGGGTGAAGCAGTTTTGAGATAAAATGTAAAACAGTTAACGCGACAGACCACCTGCAGGACATTACATGAAAGCCACCAGCAAAATGAGAAGGGAGGAGTGTCGGTCACTTCGTGGGCAAACATTTTAAAAGGAACGATCAACTACAGAACCCTGGCGCAAGTGACGAAGGGCAACAAATAAATGCCCAAATCGATTTTGGGTCCGACAGCCTGAATCCATTGGACCTAAGCTTACTCATCTTAAGCAATCAAATATAACCAAATCAAAGTGTATTTTCTTTCAACCCAAGGTTGTCTTCATCACCCCCCTGGACCAGTAGAAATTTATACCAAAAGAGGGAGAATACTGGAATTATAGAACATTGCAACACAGAGCAGGGAGGTAATGAGATTGAGCAAGGGAGCAGATTAAGAGCATGGGGCTAAACCCAAAAGCAGCAAATGAGGAAACCTCAAGCTCAGTTCATAACTCCACCGCTAACCTAGAGATTTCGGCATCCCCTTCATCAACCATGCTGGATGTAATGGTGATTTTACAAAAGACACTGCAAGGACTGCTGGAAGTGTCTATGATGAACAATGATATATTGAAATCTCAAAGAGATCAGTTACAGATTATTGTGGGTGAGCTTAAACAAATTTGAGAGCATATGCCATCTATGGTCAGACCGGTAGGGGGCGAAAATGAAAACAGGGTGCCGGAAGAGTCAGCTGTACACATAGCAGAGGGAACAATATATACCTAGAGCAAGGAGGGTAGTGAAGAAGAAGAAACTTGACAAATCCCTGAAAATCCAGAAATAGCTTGAAAGTAGGATGAAGGATGAAGATGATGATGAAGGAGAGAAATTACGTTTAAGATCAAAAAAGGATGGGAGGAGTAAGAAGTTGAGGGGTGGCTTAAGCAGATTAAGAAGTAAGGAAAATTTGACTGAACAAGGAGAGATTAGTCGTAATCCTAAAATATGGGGGGTGGAAGCTATGAGAAAGAACAGAGAAAGAACCCCAGAGGAGGAAAAAAGGAGTGAAGAAGTCTGTGGCTGTACCTCGAAACATCACATCATAGGGAATGGGGTAAAAGATCAAGAAAGCTACACCCCTTAAATCAACCCCAGCTATTGTTAACCTTCTCTAAATGTGCCAGCCTAAAAGAAATAGGGACAAATGACCTTAGACAGGTAGGGTTTGTGCAAAATAAAAAGGGGAATGAGGTCACCAAAGTTCTGTATGTATTCCAGTTTAGTAAAATCTACATTAATAAAAGCAGAAAATGAGCTGCAAAAAGAAGGAATAAGGCTAGTCCCAGACTCAGAACTATCTATAGTGGGTAACCATGGATTAGTATTCCTTAGTCAACATGCGGGTCTTGGGCAAAGACAAATAAGATTAATTGATCAAGGCCTGAAAGGAAAGGATGGTATGGAAATCACAGTATCGGGGGTGAGGACCGCAAATGGTTGGAGTGATGTAAACGGTGTAGATAGACACAGGAACCATACTGTACCAGCCAAGGGAAAAAGAGAGTTGGCTAAACGAAATAGATTAGGACATCGGGTCATCGCACAGCCTTGGGATTCTTTCATGGAATATAAATGGCTTCAGTAAGATATCTAAATCAGAAACCTTTGAAAAGCTAATAGATACTTTTGGGATTGTGCGTCTGCAAGAAACAGGGCTGTGCGATGAAACCCCAATGATAGAAGGATATTGCCAGTTCATAAGTCTGCAACAAAAAGTCATCGAGGACGTCCTGCAGGGGGGATAGCTACACTGATATCCACCAGAATAGCTAGGAAGGTGACAACACTAGCAGTAAGATGCAAATGGCTGGTAGCATGTAAAGTAGAGCTCTGGGACCCATACCCCATGAATGAAAAGTTGATAATAGTTAATGTATATATACCAGGCCTGGGCATAGTTTACGGAGTTTTGCTACGCGGAACTCCACGAAGTTACAAAAAAACTCTGCAGAGTTCCGCAAGGTGCGGAGTGCAGTGCGAACTGCCGTTCACGCTGGTCTTCCTGCTGCTCGGGTAGAAATTCTACTTGAGCAGCAGCTCACGTTCGCAAACTTACCATTCGCGAGCTCGAGCGGGGAAAAAACTACACAAAGCGGAGTTTGCTGCACTCCGCAAGCTCCACGGAGCCCGGAGTGCAGAAAACTCTGCAAACTCCACGAAGAGAGCGAAGTTCACCGCCCAGGCCTAATATATACAGGGAGGGCGGCCTGAGGAGAATAAGTTGGAAATGGGAAGGATGAAGGAGGATGTTGACTGGTTGTGTGAAAATTTCCAGAAAGATATCTTCATACTGATGGTTGATCTGAACCATAATTTAAACCCAAATAAAGTGGATATATGGTCTAAGGAAATGCTGAAATCATACAATATAAAGGCAGCAAAATTCCCTAAAACGAAATGGTCCAAGTGGGATATAGATCTGGGAAAATATCTGGGCTCAAAAGGCCTACTCTGTTTAAATGGTAGGATGGGGGGGGATTGCCAAGCACAGCAGGCCTTTAAGGTTGGGCAGCAACTATATTGACTATATACATATGGGGAAACAGCCTTAATAACGAATCTTTAACAATGAGTGTTGTAAACAATGATTCTTAAACAACGACCTTTTAATGAACCACGACTTCCTAAACCACAACCTACACGAACAACGACCTCCTCATAAAACTGGCCAATAGATGGCACTGCAAACCAAGATTTAGGAAGGGCACGAGTAAGGTACCTACCTAAGTTATGCATCTTCGTTTTGCTGCATCATGGTTAGTGGTTTCCTTTGCATCAAATAATCAGCCTCAAGGTCTTTGAACTAACTCACAAAAACTATTTCAGGGAAGACACTCTGGGCGCCAGTTTTCATCTGAAGCACTACTGTTCTCAAAGGACTCCGAGACCAATAGGTTGACTGCTACGCATGCCATTTATTTAATTTTTTTGTTTTAACATTGCTGAAGTTTGAAAAGTGTGTGTTTTTCTATATTCAGGATCTTTGCAAAGCTCCGTAGTTTATGTTCACCACCCATGTTCTTTCTTCACTTAAAATTGTTTATTATAAAAGACATGTTTAAATTAAGTACTTTTTTTCCCAGGGGTTTCAAACATGCATTTTAAAAAGAACATAGTTGTATATTTGGGTAATGTAGCAAAAGATTATTTTTCGTGGTTAAGGAAGTTGTTGTAAAGAATGTAGTGGTTTGGCTGTGTTCGTGATTTAGCCTTCGTGGTTAAGGATTTCGGTCTTTGAGTAGTAGTAGTTTAATCATACATCCATATATATGCATGCTAGGAATTTTGGTAAAATGAGGGACTTTCAAGTCGGGTCTGAAGAGGGAAGTGATCACCATCCTCTGACATTAAATTTGATAAGAGGAAAAATGATGCAGAGGGAAAATGTGATCCCTCTTCAGATAGATTATCCAAAAATATTGACCACTAGACTAACAGAAGTACATATGGAAAAACTGTCTAATCTTCAGCAAAACATATCACTAAAGGATGTCTTGATAGTACATCCTGAGTGGTATGTGAACATAATCAAACAGGTGGTACAATGCCTTAGAGTAGTTCTAAAAGGAAAGGGAATAAGGAATGTGAAAGCTCTGAATAAACAAAGTAAGAAAAACAAATGGTTTACTGAGGAATGTAGGAATCTAATGGCGCAGATAAGGAAAGGGGAAAGAAACCTCAAAATAAGATTTGAACAGAAAGTAAAGTGCTGATGAAGTTAAGGCGAAGATATAAAACTTTAATCAGAGACCAGAAAAGAGATCATAAAGAGAGGTGTTGGGGTCATATGATAGAGGCAATAGAAACCAGAAACAGAAAACTCTTCGAGAAACTGGTACAAGAAGGATCAGGAAAAACGCAGGACACGATGACCTGTGTGGTAGAAGAAGAAGCTTGGGTGAACTATCCAGAGGAGATATATGGCAAAAAAGAGGAACGAGTGGGGGAACAAGTAACCTCTTGGGAGAAAGTGGGTGAGGACTTAAGGTCCAAACTCTCACTAAGTAACATCAGAACCATCCTCTTAAGATTAACCCTGACTCGCGCATCCGGACCTGATAATATGCCTGCAATAATCATGAAAACTCGTCCAGATTGGGGGGCCGAGCTACTGTACAGGCTCTTTGAGAAGATTTTGAATACAGTGAATATACCTGAAAACTGGAGCTGTGCAATTATCAGGCCGATACACAAAAAGGGAGATATAAAAAGCCCAAAAGATTGTAGGCTGATTAATCTTCTCAATGTGGCAGGAAAGGTATTCGCTTAAATAATCTTGGGAATGTTAAAGGAGTGGGCTGACTTGAATTGTATAGTGCCTCCAGAACAGGGGGGGCTTTAAGGAACATCATTCTACTATTGACCATTGCTCTGCGCTCTGGTCCATTGCATGTAAGTCTGTTGAGCAGAGGGGGCACTTATTCTGGTGCTTTGTAGACTTCTGAGCAGCTTTTGTTCTGGTAGACAGAAATTGCCTTGAAAAAACAAGACATCCCAAAAGACATTCTAAGATTAATCCAGGAGCCACATAGAAGCAATTGGGCCCAGGTTATTATGAACACTGAGGGGACTCTAACACAAAAAATACAAACTAATAACGGGTTGAGACAGGGGTGTATATTAGCCCCCTTACTCTTCTCCTTATTTGTTACCGATTTGCCGTCAACTCTAGCTGCTGGAAATGGATTTAGCCCTAAAATGAATGCTAAACATGTGCCATGCCTCCTGTATGCAGATGATCTCGTGATTGAAGATCAAACAGAAATATGCCTGCAAAGGAAATTAGAGATATTTAGAGATTACTGTAGCTGTAAAAAATTAGTGGTAAACATGGATAAAACTAGGGTGCTTTGCTTTGTGAAGACAAAAAGTAAATTTAATTGGCACTTAGGTGCAGAGAAACTTGAATTAGTTAACAAATATAAGTATCTTGGAGTCTGGTTTGAGAGGCCCTTGAAATGGAAAACACATTTAGAGGCACTGAAGACCAAGGCTATGGCCTCGGTGAGTTGCCAGAAAAAATTCAATAGGGACTTCGGAGAAATGTCATACAGACCAGTCCTAAAAGCTTATGTAGCAATGATCCCCCGCAATTGCAAAACGGAGCTGAGCTGCTATATGTTAGTGGCAAAAATAGGTGGGATGCTCAGGAGGGGAAGTGTTTGAATAACTTATTGTCACTCCCCAGCTCCACCATGATCCAAGCAATAAGTTTAGAAACTGGTATGATCTCTTGGAATATATTGGCTGCAAAAGCATTAATATGATTTTGAGGAAAACTGAGTGGAGAGAAAGTACAGAAGGTTTCTCAGTGGTGCAAGAATGAAATTCTGCAAAGTGAATTAAAGTGGGCAAAAAATGTTGGGATCAAATTGAGGGCTGTCTGTAAAGATATGAAAGTAATGTTGCATCCACAGAACCTACAAATTAAAATCACAAAGAGTGAGTTAAAAGCACTAGGTAAAGATCTGTCCTATGAATGCGATTATCACTACTTAAGTGGAAAAAAATCAGTACAATTCATGCTAAACTCTTGGCGAAATAAAGTGAGCTTTCTGTATGTTGATATCTTACCAAACCATTTGTTAAGAAGTGAACTATTAGTAAGGTTTGGGCCTCTGTAAGATATGTGATATGGTAAAATTAAAAATAATTCATGTAGGAGGGAACTTTACTTGTGGTCTGAACACTAAATGTGATATGCTGCATATTCTGTTGGACTGGTTAAAGGTTAAACAAAAGCGGAGACAGTTTTTACGCCCAATATTTTTAAAATATGGAATTAAGACCCACGGGCACACTGCAGAATTTCTAACTGTGATCACTGAGTTTTAGTAATCATGTATTTTATGGGACCATATTAGATATTTCACTTGAAAGTAGATTTTAATGGGTAGATTTCGATAAAATGTTATTGGATGAATTTTAATGTTATTTAGGCATTTGAAATTGTATATGGTACAACGGACATAAATTGCTGTACTGTTTAAAGGCCAATGGTCTAAATAAACATTTTTTTTTATTGATTGATTGATTGGACAATACAGAACAGTAGACTTTAAAATATATGTGAGTCTTGCTACTCCAGAACCAGTGTTTTCAGTTTAGATTGCTATGTTGAATAGAGATTTATAATGTGTTGGGAAATCCTAAGGTTATTTTTTATCGCATTTAGTGATTGGTATGATAAAGTGTACATAGGCAATAGGGAGGAAGGTATGTGTTTAAAAGGTAAAACATGTAGTTCAAAAGTTCAGTAAGTTAGAAATACAGTTACAGACTAGTATACCTAGTTGAACATCCACTCACCTTTTTATGGACTCACTGAGATAGCTATTTAGAAAAGTATACAGACAGTGATAGACATAACTGCACATTTAGTAAATCAGCTACATAGCAGTTACATAACTAGAAGCAGGAGAATCAGTTTTACACACAGTTACATGCACCAACATTTACGTACACACACTTTAAGGAATCCATACAACTAGTTATATGTACATTTATAGAACTGTAGAGTTACTAAGATAGGCAGTCATTTATTAACATAGTGACTTACAGATCGAATTACACCCTCCTAGAGGGACTGATACACTCAGTGACATATATATTCAAGTACAGACACTCATAGTCAACCATAAATACAAGTAGCCCTTTTAACATATGTTGGGCCTGCTACTGCAGAGGCTGTATGTGCAGTTTTACTACAAGGGCAACTTGCCATTCAAAACTATTTGCCAAGCTTTAAACATGTCTTTTCCTAGATTTATGTCATCCCTGAGATAGGTTGTAGGTAGGCCATTGTACAGGGACTTTTCTGTTTCAAAACCTGAGAGATGCAGCTTGAAGTTTCAGTGAGTGACATGTGCACTTGGAGATACATATGCTGTTAGACTTGGCACCATTGGCGTGGGTCTCCCTTCCATTTTTTTGCTGTTGCCTCCTGTGTTTTTGCTGGTCTAGATGCTTTGGGCACTTTGCCACTGCTGTTCAGTGCCAAAGTGTAAGTGCTCCCTTTGTAAAGTATTGTTGTGGATTAGTGATTCCATGATAGGCTGTTTGATTTACTTGTCAGACCCTAGTACAGTGCACTATGTGTGCACAGGGCCTGTAAATCAAATGCTGCTGGTGGGCTTGCAGCACTGGTTGTGCCACCCACAGAAGTGTCTTGTAAAATGTGACTCAGGCCTGCCATTGCAGAGCCTGTGTGCAGTCTGGGACTGCCATATCGACTTGGCAAGTGCACACACTTGCCAGTCCCTAAACCTTCCCTTTTCTAAATGTTAGTCACCCCTAAGGTATGCCCAAGGTACCCCTGTGGGCAGGCTGCATTGTATGTGAAAGGTAGGACATGCCCTGATGTGTGTGGCATGTCCTGATAGTGAAATACTGCCAATTTCGTTTTTCACTATTGCAAGGCTATCTGTTCCCATAGGCCAGAATGGGGAGTTTGTTTATAACATCTTATAAACATAACTGACCCTGGGAACAAGATGGGAAAATAAAGTTTAGTATGCCTGAACTCAGAATGTTAAAGTGCATCTTTTAGTGAGGATGATTTTTACATTCTGTGTTTGAAAATACCACTTTTAGAAAGTAGGTATTTTCTTGCCTAACCATCCAGTGTGCCTCTGCTAGGTTTGTGGATTGCATGTCTGGCTTTTGGATGACAGGGGCTGGAGCAGGGCAGTGGCTCCAGAAGTCTGATGAGTCAGGGCTGGGCTGAATAGGCTTGGTCTGCATTTGGAGTGGTGGGAGGAGTAGCATCTTCAACTGAATAGGGCTATGCCTGCCTTCCACAATGACGGCTCCGTCCCCCTGTGGTGTGTCTGAAGCCAGGGCTCACACTGACAAAGGAGGCTGTTGTGCACGTGCAAAGTGCCCCACAGAACTGGTTTTGGCTGGGTACAGACACTCTCTGCCTTCAGAGAACAAAGGATTTTGGTGTATATAAAGAGGGGCACAGACCCCAGACTTTTAGATCACTTCTGGGAAATCAAGAGGAAACCTTTCCCAAGGAGAAGAGCCGGATAAGCTGAGGAGGAATACTGCCCCTGTGCTGTTTGCTGCCTGGGGTTGGCCTGCAGTGGCTGCTTGCTGCCAAGGAAAGGAGAAAAAGGACTTTGCTGTTTGCTTTGTCACCTGCTTGAAGAAAAGCTCTCCAAGAGCTTGAAACTGAACTTGCCTCCTGTTCTGAAGTCTCAGGGACACAAAGACTTCACCACCAGCTCCCCTGAATTCCCTTGCTGGGAATTCCAACCTGCAAAGAGGTGCCTGCTGCTGTTTAGGACCTCTGGAGACTGTTTGTCGCTGGGAGCTGGGAAATCGACGCAACGCCGAAGAAGCGTGTCGCATCCGCACTGGTTTTCCGACGTATCGGCGAAAAAACCGTCGCAGCGCCTGCCGCGGCTCGAGAAATCGCCGCTGCCGCACGATCCCGACGCAAGCCTGCTGTGCGTCTGCATGAAGACACGCATCGTACTGGATCGACGAATCGCATCGAGGCGCCAAGACTGTTGCATCATTTGGGGTCTGCAGTAAGAAACAGACGCATCAACTCCCCACGCAGTAAGGAACTGACGCATCACCTCCCCTACGCCGCAGTAAGGAACAGATGCATCACCTCCCCTGACTGTAAGGAACAGACGCATCACCTTCCCTGCGGCTATTTTGTTTGCTTTGCGTGTCTCATCTAAGGTACTTTTGAGAAAAATGTTGGATTTACAACTTGCATTGAACTGAACTATTTCTACCATCTGAAAGTCATATTTTTAATACTGTATTGTGGATTTTTGTCGTTTGGTCTTGTTTTGAGTTTAGATAAAGATTACTTATTTTTCTAAACTGGTGTGGTGTCCATTTTTAGTGTTTTCACTGTGTTACTGTATGTGTTCACAAATGCTTAGGCTGTCCGGTTTTAGGTTTAAACCTATAATAACTGATAAAACCCCACCAAAAGGAAAATAGCCCTCACCAGTGTAAACATAACTGAAAAAACACCTTCACAACCACAAACTAAATGCCATTCAAAGAAAGGAAAAGGTGAGTGAAAGAGTCCTTTTTATTTCTTCCTGACGGGGTCAATACAAAGTAACTTTGTTACATAAGGCAGCAGCAAGAAAGACTGGGCTAACATTATTCTGCTTGAGTTTTGTTGTTTAGGGATGTCACTAAAATAGTGTTTCTTCCTTTTGTTTTTTTTCAGTTTTGTGGTCTTTGGTCTAATGATGCAGGGTTTAGAAGCATGTTTTAGGTATTATTTAATTATTTTATAAACTATAGAGAATCAGGAAATACATTTGATTCTTTCACTGATAGGTAAAATGGCTGGTTTCATACGAATCTTTCCCAATATGTACCATCACATTTACCCACAGACAAAGAATGGGAGAAACCCTTTGATACATCAGGCCTCTTTTCTAGCTAGTCATTATTGATAGTAGGTGAATTGCCAAACACCCTAGGTTTTAAACACTCAATGCAAGGTGTCGTGACAGGTATATGTGAAAGGAGTGCTGTCACCGAGCATCTGGGATAGTTGGGAAAACATGACACCAGATGTTTGGAAAACCTGGAACGCAGTGTCACTTGGAATGCTGCTGCTAAAAGTTCTTACCAAGTTCAACAAATATTGGAGGATATTGTTTGTATGTGCAGTAATTCAGCTACGTATCTGAAAAAGTTGTGTGATGACCTGTCAACATCAATACCTGAGCTGAAGTGCTTCGCTGTAAGAGATCCTTTCCATTTGGAAGATGGTATGCTGAAAGCATCTTTACAATCTTCAGAGTTAATAAAAAATGCTATTGACTCTGTAGTCCATTCCATTAAGCGGGGGAACTAAAACGCACATATTTCTCATTTTGTGCTTTGTGTGGCATCAATGAAAGAGTAATCCCAACTGTGTCATTTAGCCAGTGATTCTCAGTCCTAGAGGCCGTGAATGCTATATTATCCATGTGGCGACCGTTTACATAATTTGTGCTTAGTGATGATGCTAAAAGTCAAGAAATGTGAGGATCTTTGGTCGCATATTTATACTGATGTGAAAAGAAGTACACTCTACTGCATTCTTAGAGTTTTACAGGAAAACATGATTGTTGTAGTGAACATAATAAAAAAACTAGTCTTAAAACACCCTTGTCTACCAAGTGTTCAGTTTAATTAGTGTAGATGTGAAACATCTCCTTGTGAGTTGGCTAGGCGACACTTTTAGTGAGTTTGGCACTGCAACATGTTCCATGTTAGAATACTTGCCACTTGTCCCTTCACCAACCATGGCATTTGAAGTCAATGAACCCTCACTGAGGTACTCTGTACAAGTTCTAGATCCTTTCCATAAATGGGAAGTTTCTCCGGACTTTGTAAAGAACTGCTTAATTTTTGACCGCTTCAATAACTGAGGGCATATGTGCCCAGTTTAACGCATATTTTACAGAACCCGTCCCAGAGAATCGCAATCTTCAGGGGCACCAGTATTGGCAAGGAAAGCTATGTCAGTGGCCAGAGTTAGCAAATTGTTTACTGGCTGTTTTGGCGTTGCCTGTCTCAAGTGCCAAGGTTGAGAGGGCTTTTCACAGATAAATGTTTACCTGGGAAGGAAAGAGCGAGTGTGCATGACCAAAGACTCACTATATTGTATAGTGCACTACAATAAGTTTGATTTTTAAAAATGTATTTGAACCTCGTACACCATGTATGCACAATGTCTATACACATGCACTATCAGTTAAGAAAGTAAGCAATAATAAAAGCAAAACGTTCCATAAACACCGGAAAAACACTGTTTCTATTGTTTTTAATGGCGTGAAAATTTGTAACCACTAATAAATACTGTTTTTTAAGGTATTGAAAACACTGAAAAAACCCCACCAGAATTGACCAAAAATAGAAACTGAAAACAGGAAATCCTACAAATGCTTTACACACTGCCTTTGAGATAAGCCTTTCTGCTCGTGCCAAGCTACCAAGGGGGTGAGCAGGGGTTATTTTAGGAGTGTATCCCTTACCCTGACTAGAAGCAAGGGCCCCTATTTGGACAAAGGTACCTACCTCTGCCAACTAGAGACTCCCATTTCTAACATTGGTGGCAGCGGTGGTATCCTGGACTTGCATTTGTGATTTACATACAGTGATTGGTGTACACTACTAGTGAGTGCAGACCATTACGCAACCACATACATTTTGGTAGAGCTTTTCCTTGGAATTTTTTGCATCTTGAGAACTGCCAATTTTCACCATGAGTAAACAAGGATCCATTGCATCTGTGGATATTGAATTTGAAGAAGAGAGGGTTGATACCTACACTGTGCCACAACTTAAAACCATCTGCAAAAAATTTAAAATCTCCATAAGAGGCCTCATCAGGAAGGAGGAGTTCCAAAAGGTGCTGAGGGCCTGGTTGGAAGCAAGGAATGCCAGTGGGCAGACCGAGGATCCTATGGTGCAGGGGGAGAATTTAGAAGGGAAGCAGGATGGGTAAGTGGGCCTAACTGGAGGGGGAGTGCCTCCCAGGGAAGGCAGCAATGTGTCTTCAAGGGGTTTGTCTCCAGAAGAGTTGGAGAACAGGGAGAAAAGCAGAGTGCATGAGATGGAGCTTACTAAGCTCAAACTGGGGAGCCAGGATAACATAGAAAATAAGAAATTGGAGTTGGAGAGCAAGAGATTGGCAATGGAGGAGAAAAAGATGCTTTTAGAGCATGAGAGAGTGTTGAGGGAGCTGGAGCTAAAAGCGAAGAGCTTAGAGATCACTCCCTCTGGTGGCAGCACACCATCAGTGCCTGTAGAAGGAAAAGTATATATTCCCAAGGATGTTATTAAGGATTTCAGCAAGCATGAGGATATTGGTTGTTGGTTCACGGCCTATGAGGTGGCAATGAAGTCCCATAGAATCCCTGAGAGAGACTGGGGAGCGGGGTTGTGGGGCCGCTTTGTCAGTGAGGGGAGGGACACCTTGTTAGACTTGCCCACTGAGGATCAGATGTCCTATGCCCCCATGAAGGAAGACTTAGTGACCAGGTATGGGTTGACCCCAGAGCTTTATAGGCAGAAGTTTAGAAATTGCAAGAAGCTGGAGTCTAGTACCTGGGTGGAATATGTGTCTTTTTTACATTCAGTCTGCCACCTAATAGTGCAACTCATGAAATTATTTACAAAAGCATCAAAAGCATAGAGGGAGTCACTTAGCCAGTTAGACAAAGGCACTTAGACATTCACAGACACAGGCACACAGCAGTTATGTATGCAACAGTAATAGAATCAGTTTAACACACAGTTACATACCCCAACACTCACTAACTCAACTGGTAAGCTAACTTTGCAGCCAAATGCGTAGAGATTAACAGGCCCATAGAGTTACTAAGAGTGTCACTCAAATAGTGATATAATTACTTGCACATACAGTCACACACAGAATGAGGGTCTAGAATACTCACTCATATATCTACTCAAATGTTTACATAATGAAGTCAGCCATCCAGACAAGTAGACTTTAAAACATGGGTTGGGCCTGGTAATGCAGAGCCTGTGTTTGCAGTTTTTCTGGTAAGTCGTGTTGCCATTTAAAATCATTTTGCAAACCTTAAACTCTACTCCTACTTCATATAAGTTACTTGTAGAGTAGGTTGTAGGTAGGCCGTAGGGCAGGGTGGTATGTGCTTAAAAGGTAAGACATGCACTGTCAACTTTAAGTGACCTACATGCACACTTACAGAACCATATCCCAGTTATACATCGAGTGTGCCACCCAACACTGTAACTAACAAACCTATATACAAAAGCATAGAGGCACAGACACACCAAGTTAGATAGTGACAGAGGGTCTTAGACACAGGAGTGGCTGGTGCCCTTTTAAAATGGTGGGGCAAGCGAAGTGCCCTGCCACCTCCAAAGAAAACATTTCTCTCCCTACAAAAGCCCATTGTAAAAAAAAATCTCCTCAAAAGCCCAAATAAAAACAACCCTTCCCTCCTCAAACAGTAAAGCATTACACATTGTATTAATTAAATAAAAATAAATTGTACTTACTACAGGCACCGCATCCTCCTTGCTGTACTTCCGAAGCCTGTGGAATGAAGAACCCCCTAACCAATCCTAACAGAGGGAATAGCACACACACTTACATACCCCATTGCTCACTAACACAGCCATCAAGTTATCCATAAAGCCACTTGCATAAAGTTTTGTGAACCGATACAGTCACTAATAAAGTCAGTGAAATAGCAATATTGCTGCTTCTACATGCAGTCACACACCCACAGATAGACTGATGCATTCACTTACATATGTACTAAAGTGCTTACACAATCAAATCACCCATCCAGAAAAGTAGCCCTTTAAACATGTCTCGGGCCTGCTACTGCAAAGCCTGTGCGTGCAGTTTTAGTGCCAAGTCGATTTGACATTTAAAATCCCTATGCCAAGCCTTAAACTCCCCTTCGATAAGTTACCTGTAAAGTAGGCTGTAGCTAGATGATAGAGAGGGTGGTATGTGCTTAAAAGGTAAGATATGCAGTTTGACGTTTTAGTGTGTTTCATGAACATTTACAGACCCATATACCCACTTATGCATCCAGTCTCCCACCCAATACTGCATCTCATAAACCTGTTCACAGAAGCAGACAGGTACTCAATTCAATTTAATTATTTAGGGGCATATTATCAAGGGCTTTATCGCCGATTTAGCAGCACTTTTTGCCGCTAAATCGGCGATATTTTTAACGCCCTATTAGCAAGCTGTCGCTAACAGGCGTTAGCGACAGCTTTCAGGCGTTAGAGGCCAGGAATTACATCGCCTTGCATGTCAGCGATATTTATCGCTAATGACATGCAAGGTAGGCGTTCCCCACTAAAAGTGACTGCAAACAGTCGCTAACACCACTAACCCCTATTATCAAGGCAGGCGAAGCGATAAAATAAATCGCGCTAAGCGCGTTTATCGCTAGATTTTAACACCTGCTACTGACTATGACTTACCTGTTTAAGGTATAGGAGGTGGATTCTAATGCTGAATCCACCTTAGCGTTAATGCAAGAATATCGCTGGTTTTCCAGCGATATTCTCGCATTTTGCCGCTATCGCTGGAAATAATATCGCTATGGAGATAAACCTTACTAATAGGGTGTTATCTCAGCGATATTTTCCAGCGATAGGCGGCGTTAACAGGATTCGCGCTAAGCGCGTTTAGCGATAAATATCGCTATTCCTTGCTAATATGCCCCTTAATTTTTTATTCGGATTTATGAACAAATCTGTAATAGAGCATCAATAAATGAATCATAATTTCATCAATCTAAAATATTCAATAAAAATATAAAAATACACATCATGGGGCCAATTATGATGCAGCCCGGAAAGGGTCCGACCGTCGATTGGAGCCTTTCCGGGCCACATCTCGGTTTAATTTCCGACCGCCGCATGAGAATGCTGGCGGTAGGAAATTAAACCGGTCGGTCATTCTGGCTGGCTTCTGATGGGCTCAAGGAGCCCTTCGGTCAGTCGGAGGCCTGCCCGTAATACCAAAGGGTGGCCTTTCCGCCCTTGGGATTACGATACTCAGTCTCTGGTAGCCTTTCACATGCAAAGCCTGTTGGAGAGCGAGTATGGGGGCCCCTAGCAGGGCCCCCTTGCTTCTGCAGCCTGCAGTCTGTCCAGTTTCTGAGACGGTATCATGTAATAGGCCCCTAGGTATCTAAAAACATACTTATTTACACATTCATTATAAGAGGATGTAGATAAGCAAAGCAGCAATTCAGAATAAATAAACTCATATGTCCATCTACCTTTTATAACATTACACATAAAATGTCCAGGGATCCCATTGATTTCAGGCTGTAACTTTTTTGTTTAAAGAACGCAGTGTAAAAAATTCTCAGAGATCTTCAGGAATTTTCTCAAAGAGTAAATTATCCAAATAGGATAAAGAGTGTTGTCTGCGGAGGGCCTTTTTGATGTAATCAAGAACAACACAACATTAGTGTAGGTTTGAGAGGTTTTTCAGAAAGCTAAGTGCCACCTCATAATGAATAATACCTTGAGATAACAAGAGGGGACGCAATGTCAGTGACCTGATATCCTTATAAAATCTGCAAAACAATAATAAGTGCATAGTTGTCTGTCATGCCTGTCCATTACACGGGCACCTAGGTAAATCTTTGTGCCATGCATGTGGCTTGGGAAAAACCAAGTGGTAGATCATCTCGAGATTAACTCTCGTCTAAAATAATCTGTCGTAAGTATTCTTCACCTCGATCAAATCACCCTATATCCCTTCTTGATCTATATCCACACAGTATCTAGCCACTGTAGTTTTCTTTTTTTTATTCTAGAACCCTAAGAGCTGCCCTTTTTTTCAACAAAATTAATTTAATTCCTCCTTTACTGAATTGCAGAATACTGTGGGGTTCTAGTAAACCTTATACCCAACTCTAATAACAGAGATCTTATATACTGAAACCAAGATATTTTTGCAAAATGGTGCAATCCCAAACAATCCTTGACAATATCCCTTGTGAACCTACCACCCTGTTTTGACCCGATACTGTGCCGTTTTGTTGGTGTATTAAGGTCAATAGTATCCTCCATAAACTCTAATACCATGTCCTTTATGAGCAATAAATGCTGGCCTTGATTTAGGCACTGCTAATAGCCTACGTAAATAATTGTTTTCTTGCAACTGTAGAGGCAAGGCGTAAGAAAGTTACACTTTAGTGTGAAAATAGTGATGGTTGGCCTGTTAGCCGCCAGAAAGATCGCACTAGTCAGTCTAACGTCACTTTTTAGCATGTAGCGGGAAAAAAAGCTTAAAAATTCACAGCCAGCCAAAATAAAAAACCTGAATGTAGCAACCAGGACCAAGTTGAGCACAGCACAACAACCCCCCCAACCCCACTCCCAACAGCCAGGATGACCAGCCAGAGTCCAAGGGGAAGAGGAAGAGGAAATACAGATTAAGTCAGGAGGAGAATGAGATCCTTATTGTGGAGGTGACGGAGCATCAACACTGCTCTTCATCAGCTCCAAGGTGTCATTTGGGACCAAAAGCGCTATATGACAGTCCATAGTCAACAAGGTGAACTCCATCGCAGAATTCAAGAGGACAGTGATGGACTGCAAAAAGCGCTGGCATGATGCCAAGCGCAAGACTAAGCAGAAACTGCCTAGCAATCGACAGGCAGCACTGCAGACCGGAGGTGGGAGTCCAGCACACCAGAAGGAGCTCGATGCCTTAGAGGAACAGGTGTCTGCAGTAGTGGTGGTTGGAGTGGAGGGACAGGACAGTGCTGACTATGACCAACTACATCAACAACAGAGGGGAAATATGTCATGTCATACAGTCCAGGCACCTATGCCTCAGAGCTCTCCCTCACTGTGTGCAGGTCCAACGGTAGCCACCTAGGTGCTCTGGGGCTTATCCACAAGTCCTTTGTGCTGCCAGTAAGTCACTTTTTTCCTTATTAAAAGTGACATGCTGGTGGCGCAAGGGGCTTGTAACTAATCCCTTCATGCGACAAGTGAACAGTCATGTGTCTCTTCTCCAAATGTTTGCATCAGGCAGTATTGCAAGTCTCACAGTTAGCCTACATTAACACACATTGTAATAGCAGTCATGTGCATGCTTCTCAAGATATGGTGCTTTACTGTGCTAACTACGGGGCATATATATTATATACCATAATCTAGCAGAGTGTGGTGTTACCCCAAAATTGGTAGCACGGTGCTCTGACAGAATATAAATGCAGGGATGTGCTGTAAGCACAAAAAATACAACACACCCCTGCATGTCCTTCAGTGCTGTTGACTGTTGTCTTTAAAAGTGACTTGCAGCAGCACAGCCACCCTTGTGCCATGTTGATAGCATGTCTGCTCTGCAGTGCCAAATGTTGATGTGCAGGAAGAGATTCCTACAAGCACATAAACAATCCTTACAGGTGATTTGCTGTTTTGATGAGTGCAGCAGAATACAGCATACATACAAAGAGCAAAATATGAGGAGAAATTAATAATCGTGGTTTCCATATTTTGCTCTCCTAAGAACAGGCCCATAATTTACAAGCCCCTTGCGCTGCCGGTGCGGCTTTTTTAATATGAGCAAAAGTGACATACTGGCGGCGTAATGGGCTTGTAAACAAGGCACTGGTGTTTACCTGTCCTTAGTTGTTGGTTCTGCCCCAGCCTTGTAGATATGGGATAGTCAAAAATGTACCTACCTGTTGTGGTGGAATGCTCACTGAAAAACCCATTGCAAATCCCTTTCATGGTAAGTGAAGAGTGGGAAAGGTGGCATTAATCAACGTTAAGTGGCTTCATGCTGCATTGCAAATAAGGCAGAAGGGGATTTACAGAGCATTGCTAAAAGTGATGTTGTGTTGCCAATATCACATTGTATTTATGGCTCTGGGTTAGGTGGTGAATGGCACCTATGTACATATATGTGGAACATGGGCCTTAGGTAATTTCAAATGTGGCTGGTTGCAAATGCATACAGATTGGTTTGTGTCAACACGCATCCTTTAACAAATGCATGGAAGAACAATATACACTGGAGTATGTCTCATCCCTGTGCACACCCCTGTGCTGCAGTAAAAAGGCCAGCTGTGCACAAATGCAGCCATCCGTGAACTCTGACTCAAAGTTGTCTGTCTTGCAGCTTGCCTGTTGTCATCATTGCCACTGCAGGGGCAAACAAAAGGGAAGGGCACGCTCATTCTTAGTATGGGGCAGTCCTGTGTATGTGGAAATATGCTGGGTTGCATACATAAAATGCTTGCTGCACCATGTCTAGTCAAAATATTGTCTAATGGATCCTCTGTAGGGAAATATCACCATCCCAAAAAAAAGCATCATCTGGGGTGCTGCATGGCACATGTCACCTCGTAACAGCTTGCACTATCAGTCTGCTGTGGATAGCCACAAATGATGCAAGTGCAATAGGTACAGGACAAGCCTCTCATCATCATGGTCACATAACTGGGGCAGTAAGCTGGTTGTCTGGACCTTTGTCTTCAATGCACAGAGGGATCAATGCATACATACAAGTGTGTAGAAGAAATCCATAAGATGTCTCACACCCTGCAGAACACCTACTCTACACAAGATGAAATATAATGGACGTCAGTATATGACGTCTAGGATAGGCTGTAGCCACTTAGTGTTGGCACACAGTGCTAATGTCAAAATCCTGAACTCCTGACATGTAACATTCATGGATAGTGTAAACTGCCATACACAGCTTTGTGTAACAGGTGTACCATGTATGGCAGGAGAATGGAAAGTGTCAAGCACTTTGAATATAAAATGTTTAACAACATGTCAACATGTAACAGACAGCAACAATAGTATTTGCCCTTTCCATTGAGGAGGATGAAACCTTGCCTCTTGGTCAGCACCCTGTCCCAGACATCAACGATGTTGGTGATGATGAAAACCTTCCAACCATTGACCATGACACCCTCCAAGAGCTCCTGAACTCCATTGGAACACCATCTCTGGATCTGAGGAGGGTCAGCAGTGTTGTCTCCACATAGCTCACCAAACATCCAACAGGCACCACCTACCACCACAGCCACAACCCTGGACTTTGAGGACCCACAGATCACTTTCCAACGGAGTGTGGTAGGAGTCCAGCAGGAGTTGGCAGATCAAGTGCGGGTGGGGTTGGAGATCCTGGCCCCCACAGTAGAGGGGGTCCGTGGGTACCTCAGTCAAGATACAGACAACTCTGTTGCCATCGGATGCACCTAGCCTCCGCTCTGTGGCCTCCAGCAGTCCCTAGCTGACATTGCTGGTGTCATGAACCAGAGGCATCAACAACTGCCCTGCCAAAGTGGTACCAGTGATGTGGCCAAAGAGTTGGGGGTAATCCGCAAAATCCTGGAGACCATGGAGTGGAAGCAGGACTCCCACATGGCTGCCTACCACTGTGACGCTGCTGTATTGCAAAACCAGCACATCCTCCTCGCTGCAGCGATGCCTCATATGTTGGCACAGATGAATGCTGCTGCAGTCTCAGCATCCACATCTTCTGCCCCTGATGTGTCTGTGTCTCCCTCGCCTGCCACATGTACTACACTACCCTCACGGGAGACACCACTCAAATCAGAGGAGGAAGATGTGGATGGTACATCTTTACAAAGCAAAAGCCTGCGGGAGCATTCATCTTTGTCAAATGTCCAGTTCCTGTTTAGCCCTGTGCTTACCATCCTGCCTGGGAACATCAGCTATCACTGTCCTCATCTTGACTTTGCCATGTTTACCTTTGGCCTTTGTGGACTGCCAATGCGCCATTCCTCCCCAATGACACTGCAATCATGTTCCTGACTGATATTTTCCAATTCCTCTACTGGTCTCTTGACCTGCTCCTCACAAGGACTCTAACTGGACATCCACTGGCTATATACATCCTTTGGGGTTGTTGTCAAATGAACTGGCCCAGTGTGACCATGTATGTTTTGCACATGTAAATACATGCACCTTCAATTGCCAGATGTGTGCTGTCTGTCACCATGAAACAGGACAGGTGTCAACAAGGGCTAATCTGTTTAGCCACTACATGAAACACAGAGAAAATGTGAAACTTTTTTGTCTGCAGACTCTGGGACCTTGATAGGCAGTGAGACTTCAGAACATGTGTGAAGGACACAATATCTGATATACATTGAGTGCTAAATCAAGTTGGCCACAGCAGTGTTTAACTGGTAACGTGCCCTCAAAGTGTATGGAAAAAACAGTCTATCGACAAGTATCATGTCTAAACATGGTAACTAGTAAAAACACCTTGTTGGGGTGACAAGCAAATGTAGTGATTGCCATAGGTCACGAGGCAGCAAAACTAAGTACCACCCAACTCAACAACATTACGTAAAGATGTCAGAGGATGCTCCATTCCTCCAAGACCTAATGCTTTTATAGGCACTATTCTTGTATTGGACAACTTATTTAGCACCCTATCCCTATGCAATAAGAAAAGGCACATATGGAATTCTACATTGTATGCATGTCTGATCATGTTAAACAATGGGCTGTATGACAGTACCCTGATCCTAGATAATGAAGCCACTCACTCATGTTGTGCAATTAATCAAGTTGGGTAAACATATTAACAGTAGTAAAATCCTAGCTCAATACACTACAATTTAGAAAAAGGTATACGTTTATTTTAACAAAAAACTAACTGAATCTAAGCCTAACCCCCCATGCTAAAGTCCTAACCTAACCTATACTACACTGCCTTATCCTAACTAGACTTAACACTATCCTAACAAGCCTATTCACTTAACAACATATATTAAACATCAACCCCCCATCCCCCATAAGGCACATGTGAAGACAGGACAAAGACAAGTATACCTAAACCTTTACTACCTACACCTGTATCTTAAACAAATATATATATTTTTTGTTTGATGTTTTTTTTTCTACTTTTATCCTTAACAAGTACTAATACATCAACCCCCAACCCAAACAAAAAGAAAACTTAACCCATATCACTATCAACAATCTAGCCTACATTAAAACACTATCTACACATAACATTAATCTAAGACTACACCAACTATAACATTACCCTACATGAAAAAATAATATCCAACTATACATTTAAAAAAATAGGATTTGGGGGACTGCTTAAGGGCTCATTTCCGGTTGACCATTCAGAATGGGAGGCCCAGTGCTCCCTTTATGTCCTCCAAATGGCCGAGGACGTATTCCATCTGATGCTCCAATGTTGCCATCCGCAAATTTAAATTGGAGAGTACCCTCCTGTCCTCCCTGCTGAAAGCAGATGGCTTTGCTGGTGGGGCCGGTGGGGCCGGTGCGGCAGGTGGGGCAGGTGCAGCAGTTGTGGCAGCTGTGGCAGGTGGAGCATGGTGTTGGGCACCAGAGGTGCTGGGCACAGGATCGCTATTGTCCTGCTGGCTAGCAGAGGCTAACTCTGTTGCTCTGGCTGTGCTAGCTTTTGGGGCAACCCAGCTGCCTTTTCCTCCTCATATCATCGCTATATAGCCCAGTACCCCTTGGCCACCCTCCGGACATGGCGATACTTGTCCCTATGGAGCTTGAAGGTTTTGGCTTCAACAGGTGTCATGTTGTCTGTAAGAGAAAACATCACATGACAAGATGTAAGAAACTGGACAAACAGCAATGACTAACTTGATTTTCACATCTCAAGATTACAACAATAGGAAGGTAACAGTCTGTTAAAACGTTTTACAACTTGAAGCTTGGTGGGACCACTTACATATGTAGTCTATGTCAACTCACAACATCAAATGCAGGCCTTTAGGGTAATGAACGGAATAGCACATAGCAATGGCAGAGCTCTACAGCATCAGTGGATGGTTTTCTAAGTAACATTCTGACATTAACATATACTCAGACTGAGTCTACCAGGGGAACATACGCAGGGAGAATGATTTACAGGCCCCTTGTGCCCCCAGGGCATAACATTTACCCATAGTTGTAGAATGAACTGGATGTTGTAGGAGCGTAGAACTAAGCACCAAAATGTTTCAAATGTACAAAAGTCACTCATCTGTCAGCTACAATGTACTACATAGTCTGATATGTCTCCACAGCTATCTATCCATGGTTCATCCTGTATTCACCTTCTTGAAGAATGTGAGTACTTGTATGTCATAAGGCAACTTGCCGTTCCACATTGCTAAAACAACTGTGCACATGGCAAGTAAGACAGGGTGCACTGGTGGAAAGGGTAGTTGGACACATCACAATGATCAACAATCCAAAACTCTATTTCAGCCTGTTTTTGGTCCGGGGTGGACCTGTCATCCAAACATCAGATACACAACAGGTCCTAACATGTGTATGAGACATGTTCATTGTATCAATCACTGTCACTGACAAGTGTAGCTGTACTGCTCAGATCCTCAGTGATCGCCATATCCTGATAGTGTGTACATGGCATTCCAGTCCGGTCATAGACATCACCATCATCCCTTTTTGTATATTGTTGCCCGTATCCACACTGTGAGACACAAATGCAGAGTCAGATGTCAGATAGACCTGTGGCACATATGTACAAGGTGATTTGTGCTACAGGAACTTCACAAGGTTACCATACTTCCTGAGTCACAATGGCCTACACCATGTGTAGTAAATAATCTCTAGCCATCCACTGTGGACAAATGCTGCCATGTGCACATGATACACTACCAAGCAGGCATATTTGCCTAGGGGTTAGCAATGGATGTTGCTGTTGACTTCACAACACTACACCCATTGCAGGTACATGGTACAACAAGTAAAGACAGAATCAAGATTTATAGCTGCACCATCAGGTTACAGGTTGTCATGTTGAAGGATGGACCCAATGGGTTACATAGTACTGAATATCTGTGTGCAAACATATACAGGGGCATCTTTTTAGCAGAATGATGGAGCATGGTGTCATGCCAAAATTGATGATGGTGTGCTCCAACATTTAGAAAATGCATGGAAGCAAGGAATTTTAATAATATGGGGCACCCCTACGCCAGGGCAAGCACAGGTGCAATATTTAGCTGCCTCGTGCCAACGCAGGCACCTTTTCACCATAGTGCTAGGGTGCCTGTGTTGTGACAAGGCAGCTAAATACGGCACCGGTGCTTGAGAGAACGCAGGGGTGCCCTGTAGCATAGTGCATATGGGGCATCCCTACGTTCAGAAAATATTGGAGTGCGGCGTAGCAGATTTTGCTGCAGCTCCACGCTCCAACATCTTATCATGAATATGCCTCATTGTCAGTGAGGTATTTTCCATGTTCTGCACACACAGTGTGGGATCAACACTCTACAGGACCAGTCATCACAAGCACTCATTTGGGGATCAAACATACATGGACTAAGTCACTCACCAGTGGCGCGGGGGTCCTTGAAGGCATCAATGTCCTCTTGAGTGAACAATGGGCGTTCAGCTGAAAAACAGAAAATAGTAGTAATGATCAGTCTTCATGTGGCACATGTATCATGTATCGTCACAAAATATCTACTCACAATATCTAGTAATTTCAACCATGTGTAGGTTCATGTTGCATAGAGGAAGGGGTGAGAAATTACTGACTCACACACAACACATGCTCAATGCAGGATTGTGTTGTACAAGACAATCCAGGGGCAATATGTGCTTCTCTTGTGACTACAGTTTGAGAGCGGTAGTCACATCATTCATCGCTGAAGCTCCCATTGACTGCTGAGTGTCAGAAGTCACCTAACCTACATCACTTGTATTTCAACCACTGCAAGGTGTTGCTGTTTTCCATCTCACCAGCATATCAGACTCTGAGACATCAGTCTATCATTGTACCCACATACCTGGGTGCATTTAAATAGTCACCATATTGCCAATGGAGTAAAAAAAATTGGGCGCTTGGGTGGCGATGCTTCATGTTCATTATTTACAAGGTGGAGCAGTGCCACTTATCGTGGCTTGGGCCACCTTGTAAATATGGCCCTTATCACTGCAGTCCATCACAGCAAAGGGGCAGGCAATATGTGTTGGGGTGGGCATACAAACACAACACCCATTGCTTTTGATGCTGGCCCAGATTTGCAGGTCTGTGACAAGCCCAAATCTAACAACTCCAAGAAGGAGGTGTTAGGGTGGCCATAGAAAGGGTAATGTTTACATTTCTCCACGTACTGTGCTCTAACTATGTGTACTTCATCCTGCAGCACACATAGAAGCATGCATTCACAGTGAGATATTTTGTTTTGTGCAGGATGGTGTCCCTTCATGCACAAAAACAATTACCCCTTTAGAACAGGCACCCTCTGAATATGGCAGCAAGTTGCCTGTGCAGGTGCTAGGCAGGTAACTTAACACAAGCCCTATGGGATGCACATGGGTGTCTCTTCTCTCATATCCATACAGTGCATCCCTGTGCTGTAAAAATGTCAGACTGCGGCACTGGCAAATTGGGCACAGCTCCTCAGCCTGTGGATTTTGGGTATGCAATCCCCTATGTTTAGTATGACATGACACAACACGTTGCACATATCTATTAGCCACAGTAGGCATGGAGTCTTCAGGGTGTTTCTGACCTGACATATCAACATTGTAATAAGCTGCATACATGGGAAACACAGTGTGAAGGCAGAGACATTTTTTTCTATATTTACCACCTTGCCTGCCAACGATGAGGCCCAGGTTGTCCAAGAGGTCGCCCTCCCGCCCAACACAATCCTGCCAGCGATGTTTTAGTTGCTGGACCGTTGTGTCCACACCAAAGATTCGCAGCACGTGCCTCCAAATGCGGTCCCAGCGCACTTTCCGGACCTTGACGATGTCCCCCACAAACACATGTCCCTCACTCTAAACCATCCTGGGGAGGTAAAAGTTGACCAGCCAGAGGAATGCCCCAAATGCATCCTCCGACATCCGCACCTCCATTCTTTCATCCAATATCGCCACTGTCCTGTGCCCTCTTAGAAATTAAAACCCACCTAAAACGTACACTAACTAACCAATAATTAACTATACACCCAGTAGACAAACACCCGACAATACAAGAGTACAAATGCAAAAAACACTACAAATATGCAACGTAAGAGTTGACAGGGACAGTAGACTATACACCACAACTACACTTTAAACACACACAATCAGCAATCGCCTCCAGACACAACCACACAGCTCAAAGGACACTAACAGTGTGAGGAAAAGTGAAAGTGTGCAGCACAATACCTGGGTACAGGATGCATGCTGACATCACTTTTTGTGACTTTGCTTCACGTTTTTTGACTTTGCAGAATATTTTTTGCCACTTACGGTTTAGAGTAGAATTTCCATTGACAACTCCTTGCGAGTTTTTTGTATTGCGGCTATGAAAACTTCACGCTAACGTGGAATGCGGTGATAAAATGAAAGCTAAATGGTATTTGACCTGTAATTGTAAAATGTCTTTTGCTGTTGCATGCCTGGCGATAGTCTATGGCTATGGCACATGACATATGTTGTGTATGTGGCTTACCTTGGTCAGATGTCATTGGTTTAAAATGTGCCTAGGCCTCAACATAAAATCCTTCACAGATTCATGCTGCACCATACTTCACAATGTTTGATTGGAAATGCATGCAATTTTAGCACCAAAAGAATCATTTGAAGGCAGACATACATCTAAATACAAAAACAAACATACACATCAAACTCAAAACAATTAAAAACACATACACACTCTCAAGCAGCACTCACAACACAAAGACATACAGACACAACTAAAACTCCTCTTCCCAGTTACACTTACACCCAGTACGGCCCTACCCCTTAATCCACATAACAAATTCCGCTCCACTAGCAAACCATAATAATGAAATTGTGCTTGTGGGACATCTGCTCCTGACCAAGGACCATGGCCTTAAGGAGCATAATGCTTGTCGTTAAGAGGAGGCAAGCAAATAGGACACCAGAATTGTTTTATATTTTGTACACAGTGTATATATTTAGATTTTTGAAACTTTTTATATTGTATTATATGCTTGATTTTTATTTAGTTAAATGTGCATAAAATGTCATTTCTTTTGTGTACATACAGAAATGTTTTGATGAAAACAATTGTACCAAAATGTTTACATTATGTAAATATTACAATTTTGAAAAACAATGTAAAGTGCAGTTGCCCTTTTATTTAAATATGCATATTTCTGTCAAAATATATACATTTAAAACAACTATCCATATGCTGACTACTATTTAGATTACATGATTAGCTATCTATCTGACAATGTATAAAAGTTTAGATTTTTGTTAATGTAAAGATGTATTTAATTATAAAGTCATTCAAACAAGACAAAAACTTTAAAGAAGGGTTAGGGCAGCAACCATTTTACCATAAACATTTGAGGTTTAGATGACACACTTGAGATGTTATGTAAAGGTTAATCAGAAAACGTCATGCTAGGACACTTACGCAGTAACAAAACACAGATACAATATGCACATATATTCCTCAACAAACACCTGCAACAAACACACATTTTCTTTTCATATTTTAAACATACACAGAAACACACATTGTTATATGACCAGTGAATGACATAATGATGATCATGTTTTAACTCAACACCTCGAACTTGTGCTTTACTTGAAAACTAAAAGTATTTATACTATCATAAATACATTTTACACATATTTTTACATATAAAGATTATAATGTTTAAATTAATATTGCCTGTAAAAAACAAATATTTGTGATATGTCAACAATAATAATTAAAATAGAAGTCAGGGTATCATTTCTATACATTATAACAACATTAACACTTTTGCAAACTGTATTTAAATACATTTCTTTCATTAAAAGAAATACAAACTTCAGAGCCACAAAGTAGATTGTAAAATACAAAGAAACACACATCATATTTTTTAGCAAAGAATGCCTATGTAGACTTACATTTTAGACACATTTTGTTATTTAAAGTTAACAACAACAACATATCTTCTGTTTTTATTCTAATTGGCTTGTTCCTCATCCTCAACTACGGCAAGGTATGCTTTGACACAGAGCAATATCAACAACATGCTGCTGGAATCGCTAGGAGGTATTTTGTGGTGAAGTTTGTATAGATCATTTCCACCATCATGGTTACATATATGGAAAGGGAAGACTAAATATGGCGGATGGAGTTCTAGCTGATGTCACTCTGTCTGTTGCCTTACTCCATCAGCAGAGGAAACCAAAAACGATGGAGATGGTGGAAGTTTGGTAGAATTTCATCTGTCAAACCGCCAAAGTAAAAATAGAGCAAACTTACATCCATGGCGCAGGACGGTTTTACAGACGTTTTCTGGCAGGACTACCACATCTTACAAAAATATAATTCGGCCTCTTTGCCTTCTAATTTTAGTCCTTTAGGTCCCAATCCATCACAGAAGTACACTTATAAAACCCCTCTAGGACCTCAGGGGAGGCACTTATAGACCCCCTAGGATGGCAGACAGAGGCCAACAGGAGGGATCAGTCCAGTCCAGGACCAGTTGCCACTGGTCACCTGGGAAGTTGCAGAATAAGGTTGCTTGTAACTTGTTGTTCCCTATAGCTTTAATAATAGTACACCCTTATGACCTTTTGTGTCCACTTCTTTGTACTGGGTACAAGTGGGAGAGCAGGGCCAATCTTCTAGGCACTTCTCAGGTCTCGGACAGCAGGTTCAGTCCTCTTCTGATCTTCCTAAGGCCTAGAAGTGTTCTGTTGTGAGTTCCTAGAGATGCCATATTTATACCTTGCACAACCTAGTTAGTGAGTATGCACCTGAGAACACCCTAAAAAATGAGGTAAAGGTCCTCGGGGCTAACCCTAACCACTTTGCACATTTTCAAGATGGCTGAAGGCTTCAGCCATGCTAAACCTGGGCTCTGAGGGCTGGGGTGTGTGGGGAGTGTACTATGGTAATCATAGCGTCCTCCCACATCTAACACTAAAATCCAGTTTTAAGCAGTCCCTGTACCCATAACAAATTCAGAGGCAGAATTTGGTAGAACAAAGCTGAGATTTCAGTAACCAAACAGTGAATACACCCAAATTGTTTTGTTATTCTGTTTCCATCCTTTGAGGTGAGCCCCTGGTACCATTTAATTTGCATGCCCTGCGTACACTTGGTACCATATCCTAGGCACCTATGAGAAAATTATATGTGGCAAGCAGGAATATACCAATTATAACATGCTGAAAGGAGGAGCCCAAACACTTTACCGCTGGTAGATGCGGTAAAGTGCACAGAGTTCTATGGCCAGCAAAAGTATGGTTCAGCAAAAAGGAAACAAAATCACAAAGTGGCACTGCAGAAAGAGCAAATTTTCAACAGTGCCGATTATAGCTGTCCAATACAAGGTTTTCAGTGCTTGGAAGAAGGGAAAAAGCCTGAAATACTAACACTCTAAACCAACAGAGAAAAATGGCTGGCGCTCTAATCTGGGCAGATAACTAAAATGGCCATTGTTCAGAGTCCATTAACTAGTCAAACATGTTCAAGGATATGACACCACTGCTGTTGGTTAACAACTGCAGATTATTAAAAAACTGAAAGCAGTAATGATTTAACTCCACTGTGGAAAAGAAAGCTTCATCAAAATCTGTCAGGATATGTAGGGGCTCATTTAGAGTGTGACAGATGCAGGACATCCGCCAAGAAACCGAGGGGCAGATTTACAAGCCCCTTGCGTGACTTTTGCGCTGTAGTTGAGTCACTTTTTTGACGCAACAGCGGCGCAAACAATGCGGCCTATTTACAACGTGACGCATCTAGGGAGATGCGTCACGTTGTAAAGCCCTGCGTCACATTATACCTGCGTCAGGGTTGCAGGGTTGGGCGTTCCCACGCAGGAAGGCCTCATAAAAGTGACTCAGTGAAATCTACAAGATTTCACTGCATCACTTCTAGTACGCCACTGCGTCAAAACCTTACGCCTGCTTAAAGCAGGCGTAAGGAGTGACGCAATGTAGTGGGAATAGGCCTCAAAAAGCATTGCTGGAGTTGCGTCGTGCTTGCGACACAACTCCAGCAATGCGTGACTTTTGCCCCAACAGATGCGTCAGAATTTCTGACGCATCTGTCAATACTTGCGCCATGGTGCGCCGTATTGTAAATACGGTGCATCCATGGTGGCGCAAGGGTTTCTCAGTGTGGCGCAGGGAAAGTGACGCATCTCTACAGATGCGTCACTTTCTTGTAAATCTGCCCCCGTGGATGTTCCGTCTACCAAACTCATGGTTCCCCTGCTCTATTTAGAGTCAGGAAAGCACCAGACTTCCTATGGCACAGTCTCTGCTGGCTACAATGGTAGAATCCTTTCACCAACCACCTGTCCGCCATTGGGCCATCAGTTAGTGTACGTCAAAGCGTATTCCCTATTTATTGTCGACAGTATAAAGTACAGTTATTCTGTTTGTGCCTACAAAGAAACTCCTGGCAATCCTAAGAGCTCAACAAAGCTTCACTCTTACCAACTCAGTAAAACTACATTGCTGGCCTTCTTGAAAGCACCAAGATCCCAGCCTGCCTGGCAGAGATCTCACTAATATTATGGTAGATGGCTTTCTCACCACGGAGTGGAGGACATGCCTTTGCTGACCTAGTGGGCTGTCAGGCTACCCACCAAACTCTAAATTAGCCCATTGGAGAATTCAACATGTGCCTTCAACGGCTTAGAGACAGCACATCTCTGGACTTGAAACGTCCTGGTAGAAATGAAATAGGTGTAAAAGGAACAGGATCAGATGGGTCCAGTTAAGGCTTGAGGAGTGTGAAAACAGCACTTTTCATGCATGTTAGAACCCCACCTCAGCAGTGAATTAGGAGGAGGAGCATGATATAAGGACAAACATACTAACAATAAACAAGGAGGTACTAAATGGGAATAACATTCTAGAACAGGACAAGGAATTTTTCTACTTCCTTGATTGCAGAGCATTGCTTTCTTTGGATGATTTTAGTGCAGGGTAAATACACAGAATAATGCAAGCCCATATTATACCCTAATTCCATTTCAGTAGGAGCATGATTTTAGCTCCATGTACATTCCTCATTCTTCATTATGTTTTTCTTTCACAGGTAAAGCAAGATGCATCTTTATTCAGGAATGTTGTGGACTTGCATTTTGTCAGTGGTTCGAGTCGAAAATATATGATGTATCATTGTAGACTCATTATTGATATTTGGTGACAAAACCTCAAAGAGGGTTAGTAGATTTTGTAAATCCACGTTGAATATTCCCCTAAATAGAACATTTATATGGCTGGAAACTTTATCCCTCTGGGCTTGGAAAGAATTAATATTCAAATAAACAAACAAATTCAAGATACTTAATTTTATTCCAAACAAGCATTAATATAGCAGTTTGTACTTTGGCTTTCAAAAGCTTTCCACATTCTCTGGTATCCCATTGAGCTGTGGAAAGCATGGGATCGTATTTCACTATTCATCTGTTACATCAAAAATGATGGTTTCAATTATGCCTGGGTAAAATTTGCATTACGCTGGCATAATTAGTATAGTTTCGGTAATATTGCTTTAATCTTGCAATGTAAAACTCTCAAAATTATGCTATTACACCATATCGCAAAATTATGTGCATAAAAGTTCAAAGCATATGCACCGTTCGCTGTGAGACTTTGACAAGCGGTTGCTGTTCAAGGTACTTTTGTTTGTTTGCATTATTTTTGTTGATAAACCAATCCTCATATCCAAAGTGGATGCGAGTAGGCATTACGCACTAAAATGCAGCACCAGGTGCCAGTTTTGCATGTATTGTAATTATGTGTCATTTTGCCAATATTTTGCATAATTATGTAAAGGAAAGTTACGTGAATTTCGCACACCCCTAGTTTCAATAGCCCATGTTTTCTTAGGGGTGGGCATAACTTGCGTAATTTGATGTAGCGTACTCATGTGGAATTACCTAAAATTCCATGAGATTATGCATAATCATGAGAGAAGAGTAATTCTGCATTTAGCTCTATTTTATAATGAAAAAATGCCCCCTCATGCCCAAAATGGGTACAAGAATGCATTTTGCGCTAAGAAATAGTGCTAAAAACAACAGAACACAAATAGTAAGCGTAGCAGCCACTCACTAAGGGTCTTATTTTTTTTAAATACATTTTTTTATTAATGTTTTCAGGAATTGCAGAGTATAACAAAAAGAAAAAAGACGGTCTCATGCTTACATTCAATTATACAGGTGTCCTAGCAAGTTCCAATTAGCTAGCCATGTTACTGCATAGTTATAAAATATGACCATTTTCATAGTGCATCCCCAATATATACCAACTGCAAATATATGACCTCCGCAGCACAGAGTGTGCTTGTGAGCGTAGCATATCAAGAAGCCTGGTGCGCAAGGCAGGGGTGTGCACAGTCAAGCAATGTGTCCCTCTCGTGGTGTAGATTGCATGCGGTAAAGGAGGGGGAATAGGCTTGGCCCCCCCACGCCCCCAGCAACCTCCCATTCCTCGCACTAACCTCCGTGCACTTCGGGCACTAGTCTGAAGGGTGGCCTCCGGCGTCCAATGGGAACATTTGCAAATATGATCTCAGTGGTTGCCAAATGTTAGGCCTGGATGCTTGTGGCTGAAGAGAGGCATATATGTCACTTGTGCTGTCACAATTACCTAATTTGTGCATCCAGCGCTTGACTATGGGGGAAGTTGCGGCTTCCCAGTGCATAGATACCTGTCGCTTAGCCAGCAGTAACGCAATGGCCGTGTAGCGCCAGATGCCCTTCAGCAGTGTTCGGACGTAGCCCAGTAGAGCCATCAGGATCCAACTCAGTCTCCACCATCCACGACAGGACCTGAAACACCTCCTCCCAGTATACCAGCACTGGTGCACAGTTCCAGGCTAAATGCATAAAATCAGCCTGATCCGACGCACATCTTGGACAAGTGTGGGGCTTGGTGGGGTCAAATTTTGACACTAAGCATGGAGTGGAGTGATAGCAATGTAGGTACTTAAAATGCAATAATTTGTGTTGGTGATTATTCGAGACCAACTTGGTCTGCTGGCAACAATAGAGCCATATCCTGTTCCCAAATCTCTCTCCCTAGCCACCCCGACCCCCTTTCCACGACTGGCATCATATTGGATGCTGTGCGGTAGAGTCTGGAAACTAGGTGTGTGGCATCAGGAGTCGTAATAAGCATTGATAGCAGGGGGAGTTCGGGAGGTTCAAGGAGTGCGGTAGCAAACTTGGTGTGCAGTGTGCTGTGTGGCCTATGCAAAATTAACCTACCCATTTGTGTTACATTGTGTCCCTCCATTAGGGATGTAACTGTGCGCGATCCTGCCTCGTCAAACACATCCCCCAATTTGTGGATACGGCAAGTAGAAAGGGTTCTCTTGGTAAGCAACTCAGTTGTAACTGGTAGCCATGGGTTGTCGATATCGGAATGTGTGGGGTGTACAGGTGTTCATAACCAAGGTACCATTGAAGCTTGGCCCATGCCCAACATGTGGTTGCAATAGTTTGTATGTCTGTGATACTTCTGGGATGCCTGCGCGGTAAGAACATATCCGGGGGATAAAGGTGGATCTGTGAACTTTCAGGCTTGAGGAATTGCAGTCTTGCGCCATGATGATACCAATCGATACCAAAGGGTATGATGGACGGAGCGTTAGAGCAAATAAAACACTCACCCCCAGTCAACTGATCTGGGTTTAATCCATCATCATTCTTTAGCTCACTCCACCACCCCAGTTCAGACATGGCCATATGCAAATCAGTCTGACCCTGTGCCTCATGGGAACAGTCCAGCCCGAACTGCCAAGCCATGTCTTCCCTGGACCGGAAACAAGCATCCTGGGACCGGTTTCTGGGTAACACCCTTCATCAGCCAGACTAGCTTGGATCCAGTGGCAAAGTGAGCAAGGGTCCCACGTCTGGGCATACCCTGCCAACTTAGGGCGAACAAAGCAAACACAAGGAGATGATGGACGGAGTGCTGAATCTTTTCAGACACTCACCCCCAGTCACAGATCTGGGTTGAATTCATCATCATTCTTTAGCTCACTTCGCATCCTGGGACCGGTTTCGGGTTCAAAACCCTCATCAGCCAGGCTATCTTGAATCCAGTGGCAAAGTGAGCAAGGGACCCACGTCTGGGCATACCCTGCCAACTTAGGGCGAACAAAGCGATACCAAAGGGTATGATGGACGGAGCGTTAGAGCAAATCAAACACCCACCCCAGTCAACTGATCTGGGTTTAATCCATCATCATTCTTTAGCTCACTCCACCACCCCAGTTCAGACATGGCCATATGCAAATCAGTCTGACCCTGTGCCTCATGGGAACAGTCCAGCCCGAACTGCCAAGCCATGTCTTCCCTGGACCGGAAACAAGCATCCTGGGACCGGTTTCGGGTTCAAAACCCTCATCAGCCAGGCTATCTTGAATCCAGTGGCAAAGTGAGCAAGGGACCCACGTCTGGGCATACCCTGCCAACTTAGGGCGAACAAAGCGATACCAAAGGGTATGATGGACGGAGCGTTAGAGCAAATCAAACACTCACCCCCAGTCAACTGATCTGGGTTTAATCCATCATCATTCTTTAGCTCACTCCACCACCCCAGTTCAGACATGGCCATATGCAAATCAGTCTGACCCTGTGCCTCATGGGAACAGTCCAGCCCGAACTGCCAAGCCATGTCTTCCCTGGACCGGAAACAAGCATCCTGGGACCGGTTTCAGGTTCAAAACCCTCATCAGCCAGGCTATCTTGAATCCAGTGGCAAAGTGAGCAAGGGACCCACGTCTGGGCATACCCTGCCAACTTAGGGCGAACAAAGCGATACCAAAGGGTATGATGGACGGAGCGTTAGAGCAAATCAAACACTCACCCCCAGTCAACTGATCTGGGTTTAATCCATCATCATTCTTTAGCTCACTCCACCACCCCAGTTCAGACATGGCCATATGCAAATCAGTCTGACCCTGTGCCTCATGGGAACAGTCCAGCCCGAACTGCCAAGCCATGTCTTCCCTGGACCGGAAACAAGCATCCTGGGACCGGTTTCGGGTTCAAAACCCTCATCAGCCAGGCTATCTTGAATCCAGTGGCAAAGTGAGCAAGGGACCCACGTCTGGGCATACCCTGCCAACTTAGGGCGAACAAAGCGATACCAAAGGGTATGATGGATGGAGCGTTAGAGCAAATCAAACACTCACCCCCAGTCAAGGCGGGGGTATGCCCAGACATGGGTCCCTTGCTCACTTTGCCACTGGATTGAAGCAAGCCTGGCTGATGACGGCTGAAATGCCAGAAACCGGTCCTAGGATGCTTGTTTCCGGTCCAGGGAAGACATGGCTTGGCAGTTCGGGCTGGACTGTTCCCATGGGGCACAGGGTCAGACTGATTTGCATATGGCCATGTCTGAACTGGGGTGGTGGAGTGAGCTAAAGAATGATGATGGATTAAACCCAGATCAGTTGACTGGGGGTGAGTGTTTGATTGGCTCAAGCGTTCCGTCCATCATCCCCTTTTGTATCGTTTTTGTCGCCCTAAGTTGGCGGGGGTATGCCCAGACGTGGGTCCCTTGCTCACTTTGCCACTGGATTCAAGCAAGCCTGGCTGATGGCGGCTGAAATGCCAGAAACCGGTCCTAGGATTCTTGTTTCCGGTCCAGGGAAGACATGGCTTGGCAGTTCGGGCTGGACTGTTCCCATGGGGCACAGGGTCAGACTGATTTGCATATGGCCATGTCTGAACTGGGGTGGTGGAGTGAGCTAAAGAATGATGATGGATTAAACCCAGATCAGTTGACTGGGGGTGAGTGTTTGATTGGCTCAAGCGTTCCGTCCATCATCCCCTTTGTATCGCTTTTGTCGCCCTAAGTTGGCGGGGGTATGCCCAGACGTGGGTCCCTTGCTCACTTTGCCACTGGATTCAAGCAAGCCTGGCTGATGACGGCTGAAATGCCAGAAACCGGTCCTAGGATGCTTGTTTCCGGTCCAGGGAAGACATGGCTTGGCAGTTCGGCCTGGACTGTTCCCATGGGGCACAGGGTCAGACTGATTTGCATATGGCCATGTCTGAACTGGGGTGGTGGAGTGAGCTAAAGAATGATGATGGATTAAACCCAGATCAGTTGACTGGGGGTGAGTGTTTGATTGGCTCAAGCGTTCCGTCCATCATCCCCTTTTGTATCGATGATGATACCAATGGTAGGAAAAATGTACTTGCGCTACTAGAAAAAAGAGATAGAAATCCGGTACTCCAAATCCCCCGCACTCAGAGGCAAAAATTTAAGGCGCCCATCTGATCCTAGGATGCCCACCCGCCCATATCAATCGGGTGAGCATACTACGAAGGTTATCGAAAAAAGCATTGGAATGTGTGATTGGAATGTTTAAGAACAAGTATAAGAAATGAGGGAGCACCACCATCTCTATTATCGCAATCCAATCGGCAATGGACAGTGGTAGTTTTATCCATTTGTCAATTAATGTGGTTAATTTGTCCACCGCAGGACCATAGGCCAGCCTGATTACCTTGGAGCTAGAACGGTGTAAGTAAACTCCCAAATATTTGGAGGGGTCCGTGCACCATTTGAGAGGGAAGTCAAGAGTAATCTGGATTGTAGCGTCTGTTAGTGGGAAGATTTCGGACTTGGACCAGTTAATTGATAATCCAGAGAATGCCCCATAACCGATCACCTCTCCCAGTACCAGGGCCAGGTTGGATTCTGGGTTCCTGAGAAATAGCATAACATCGTCTGCATATAACAATGCCAACAGTGGGCCGCGCTGGAATTGGAGCCCTTCCGCCAAATGCCGTTCTTGCAACTGGCAAACAAGTGGGTTCATGGCAATAATGAATAATAGAGGGGATAGCGGGCATCCCTGCTGCGTACCCCGCGACAGCGGGAACTGGTCCGTTATGGTACCATTTACTTTTAAGCACGCTATGGGATTTTTATACAGGAGTTGAACTAGGACGCAGAATCCCTTAGGGCATCCAAGCTTGCTCAAGGTGGCAAGAAGAAAAGGCCATTCTAGTAAATCAAATGATTTTTCAGCATCTAATAGGACTGCAACTGCCGGAAGCTCAAGATTGATCTGATTGATTACCGCGAATATAGTGCGCATATTTACTGGCGTAGAGCAATTGCACATAAAGCCTGACTGCAGTGGAGATGTAATCGCATTAATTAGTAGGGATAGATGAGTAGCCAGGATTTTGGCTAACATTTTGTAGTCATGGTTTAATAAAGACAACAGCGGTAGGATGTGCAGGATTCCGGAGTTTGCCAATTTTTAACAGAAGGGTTATGACCGCTTCTCTCATTTTTTGGGGGAGGATACCATCAGTCAAGGCTTCTGCGTACACCTCAAGGAGATGTGGGGTCAATTCAGTTTTATATGGTTTGTAAAAGGATCCAGTGAGGCCATCCAGTCCGGTGGCCCAGTTCCATTGAGATTATCTATTGCTTGAACAATCTCATCGCATGTGATAGGTGCAGCTAAGAATTGTTGCTGTCCCGTTTCTAGCCAGACCATGGCAATCTCCGCTTGGTAGATACTAATGGCTTCCGTAGAAGCAGAGCACTTAGACGTGTATAATTGAGTGTAATAATTTGTAAATGTGTGAGCTATTTCTTCTGAATCTGTGACAATGGTTCAGTCTTCTAATTGCAGAGACGGGATAAGTGATGCTTGATATGGCGGGTGCACAGTATTGGCCAGGGTGCGACCAGGTCTCTCTCCCTCCCCATAGGCCCGCTCCCTAGCGTATTTACCTAGGTATGTAACTTCATGATGAGCGAGATATTGGAATTACTGCATTAGTGTAGCCCTTCCACGTAAATGAGTCAGATGGTCTCCTGTGAGCATCTCAGTGCCGAGTAACCTCAGCGCCTTCACCACTTGTGTCAGGTCCTGTAGTATTGATCTACGCACCCCTGAGTGTTTCGCTATGCACACCCCTCTTATGTATGCTTTGAATGCGTCCCATAATGTCGAGTACTTCTGCACCATGCCCTTATTATGTCGGGAATACTCCGTGCTTGCATCGCACACTTCACTTCTGAAGACCTCGTGTAGTAATGCGATCGTAGGAAAGCACCAAGGTGCTCATGGCAGCGTGCCCTCAGGCATCTGTAAATTGAGTAGTATCGGAGTGTGTTCTGACAGAGTTCTGGGGAGGTGCACAATATTGACTAGTGCTAACGATAAATTAGGCGTGAGGAACCAATGGTCAATGCAGGACCAGGTTACATGTGGTGCAGAGTAAAAGGAATATTCCTTAACGCTTGGATATTTGTGTAGCCATGCATCAATTAAAAAATGGGATTTTGTCATCGTGGTCAAGGCCTGCCAAGAGTGTGGCTTAGTTGCAGGGCCCAGGTCTGTAGTGTCAAGCAGTGGGTTCGGGGAGAGGTTAAAGTATCCACCCATGAGCACAGTGGGAGTTCGTAGTAAAGTGAGGTGCATAGATATGCATAAGTATATTTCGAGGGAGTCCGTGTTTGGCACATAAATGTTTACTAACAGTAGAGGAGTAGTAACAGGTGTGTCCACCACTATTAGATAACGACCACCAGGGTCAGCGATCACTTCCTGCTTTGTGAAAGATATAGACTTGTGTACTAGGACACACACCCCCCTGGAATACATACTGTAGTTTGCAAAAAAACAGTTTGTGCCACAAGCAGAAGCAAAGTGGGGTGTAGTGCCTGGGGCGCAGTGGGTCTCCTAGAGAAAAGCGACCTGCACTCCTTGCCTGGTTAAATATGATAGTACTTGTCGGCCCCTTCGAGGGTTAGAGAGCCCACGACTATTCCAGGTAATGCATTTCAGTGAGCGCCGCTCTATGGTTTTAGTAGATGCACACATGGACGATTGTAACTAGTGTGACGGGAGGCCAAGTATGCACAAATCTCCCTCCCAAAGTGAGGCAACCCGTGCGCATAAGACATTATCTACATGTTGTGTGGATTTATAGACCAGTTGAATAAGATAAGAAAACAGATAGAGAACAACAAAACATTGCAATAGCCCCTATTCCCCCCTCCCACTTCTGGCAGCATAACAGATACTACTAGAGGATCCCATTAAACATACCCCTATCAAAGAACAATAACAATTTGTAGGAGTCATCCTTGGGGGGAGGCAACACTCAAAGGGAAGAACCTATTGACCATGGTTATGCATCAATTAGTAATGGTGGCCTTATGATTAGTGAGTCCGAAGTGCTCACGCAGACTTCAGTGCAGTCAACCGTACAAAATCGTGGGTACACCCAACTGGTGAAGTGCGTCATCGCACCTCCGCTAGTCCAGTGAGAAAACAAAGAGGTCGGACATCAATTCGCAACAACCCAAAAGTAATGTGGGTCAACCCATTCCCGGCTGCCGCCAGTCGTAGAGCAGTGCTATGTGGTTGAGGAGTGAGCAGAGGCAGAATCGCCAGTTGACGTGTTCATGGTAGTGAATTCAGTGCTATGCTGCTTGCAAAAGTGGGCAGCCTCATCTGCTGTTTCAAATATGTTCACATTGCCGTTGATTTTGTATGTGCAGTTTTGCTGGGTATAGCATCAAATATTTCACGTTGGCTTTATTTAAGATTTTCTTGACCTCTGTAAATTTGCACCGCGCTTCCTGCACAATTGGGGTGTAGTGTGGATAGATTGCCAATGCCATACCTTGGTACTGCAGTGAGCCTTTCTCTCGAGCGAGCCACAGTGCAGTGTCACGATACTGATAACTGATTAATTTGGCGATTATCATCTGGGGGGGCACCAGGGACCGGCCTCGGTCTGAGGGTTGTGTGCACCCTCTCTATAGCAAACGCGGTTGTGAAGACATCTCTACCAAATAGGTCAGCGAGGAATCGCTCCACATAACTGCTCATGCACCCCGTGTTGGTGGTCTTCGGAACTCCTGATATGGTAAATTGTTTCTGTGTGATCTCACCTCCAAGTCTTCAGCTTTTGCCGCTGTTTGTTTAAGCTGCTTCTCCAGTTTGTCTAGCCATTTGGAGCTGGAGGAGCCTGCATCCTCCATATCAGAAATACATTGTTCAGCTATGTTTAGCTGCACCTCCTGCTGGTCAAGACGCTGGTGCATGCTCTCCAGCTTAGCAGCTATATTATCTAGGTGGGTGTCCACAGCTCCGGATCTGGCCTTCAGCTTGGCAAGTATCGCTACAGTTCCCTCAGCTGCTGCTGTGTCTGCGCATGTTGAGCGTTTGTCAGTGTCCCCACTTGGCTCATCCCCCCCATCTAGGGGTCTTGGATGAGTCAAACGACAAAGGGCACTAGCGAGGATCTGTGCGCCCCATCACGGCAATCACCCACACCGGGGGCCTCGGCTAGACCCTCAGTAGTCAGGCAGACCTTTGGTATTTTGCCAATGTGTAATGTAGCTTCTCCTATGATGAGGCTATACCCTGTTCAGTAGACACCCGTGCCACCACAGTGCTAGTATAGGGCGTTTTGGCACCAACAAAGTCAAACTTCTTCCTGTTTTGTTCTGCTCACTGGCGTGATTAGTGCTGCGTGTGAATATTCGGGCATGGCAGCATCTGTGTTCCTTATTTGTCAGGCAACCGCGTGCGGCGGTCTTTCACCGCCGCTCCCGAAACCAGGGCTCGAGGTGTTGCCCCTGGGGCTCAGGGCGGGAACCAATGCTCAAAGCGCATCTGGAGTGCCTCACCAAGGGCCCCACGGTGCCCTCCAGAATTGTTCAGGTTACCGATGGACCCCGCCTGCTCTTTGGAGCTAACGGCACGCACTGCAGCTCCCCAGCTTGATCGCTCAGCAGGCCCTGCTGCACCCAGCGCAGGATGGAGGTGGTCCCAGAGCGCGATCAGGGCCTGACTCACCAGCACTTCAGGGCTCCTGTTCCCAGCACGGCGGCATCCGGTCTCCGCACGCCATGCCTCGCCCTGTGGCAGTCAGCTCGCTCCACGTCGCAGGCCTTCGTGTTAGCGGGCCTCGATTTATGCACAGCCGGCAACCACAATCGCGGCCCCACCCTCAGGCTCGCCTGCGGCCCCTGTTGCCGCAGGGCCACCAAGGACCGTGCCAGGCTGCAACCGCCGCCGGTCGTGTCTCCCCTTCTCTTGCCTCCGCGCAGCCCCCGCCGGTTTCAGTTACTTGCCGGGGTGTTCCGCATGTCTTACCAGCATGATGGAGGCATTTGGAGATGTTGTGGCGATGCTAGGCCTTCAGATGTTGGTGCGATCTTTGGAGCTTCAGGCTCGAGCGGCCATCTTGGTCCTCGGCCAGGCCACGCCCCCCACTAAGGGACTTATTACATGTTTGGCGGTCGGTCCGCCATAAGACCGCGTCCGTGACCACCAGGAGGCCGCTGAGCCATTGGCCGTCCGACTGCCGCATTGCAAGTTTACTGAGGGGCCGGCAGTGCAGCTATGGCGGTCTTGAGGCGGTCTTGCGGCAGTGGCAATGTATTTCACTATGTATCAATGCCTGTGTATATATTCTGAGTGCATATGTGTTGGAGGCACACATATGCATGATACATGTTGAAAAATACCACCTACCGATTGCCTGAGTACGACCCATATGTGGACAGTCCTTGTAATGGGTATATATGGTACCAATGCACTTACCTGTATTTCATCACAGACGTGGTCATATTCCTTGGGCGAAGATGCTCCAGTGTAGGGGGACCTAGAGAAAAGGATCCACGTCGAAATCCGCTGTGAAGAAAGAGTAAGGGGTGCGTATGCAACCCAAATCCTTCGTCTCTGCCGAACTTTATCCGGCGGTCAGACCACTGCGGTCGGATCGAGAGTAAGCCAACTTGTAATATGGATGACAGTCTTGCTCCTCTGTACTGCTCAATGGAAACTGCCTTCCACCGAACCCAGCGGTCGGCGGTCTGCTGGCAGTGCTGGCAGTCCAGGGGCAGTCCCTGCACAGGCAACACTCCCAACTTGTAATACAGCGGATGACTCACCTCTGTCAGACTGCCACCGCCGGGATGGGAGTCCACGTACCGCCAAACTCGGAATGAGGTCCTTAATGTGCTCTTGGGGTAGGATTTTCACCCAAGTTAACTCCTGCATTTAGTGCTGTTTTCTTATTGCAAAATGCCCTATCACATCCAAAATGGGTGTGGGAAGGCATTTTGTGCTAAGAAACTAGCACTTAGTGTGCTGTTAGGGTAGAATTTTCCCCCATCTTACTTCCGGCATCTAGTAAAATAGATGCAAGGATGCATTTTGCGTTAAGACATAGCTCTAAATGAAGGCAGAACCCAAATAGTGAGCGTGAGTAGGCGCTCGTGGTTGTTAAATGTGCTCTTGCAGTAGGATAGATTCACCCCAAATTATTCTGAATCACGCAAGCAGGGGTAATTGCATTATTAACGGTAATCTGTATAAAAGAGTAACGCTGAATTACCAAAATTACTCAGATTATGCCAGCATAATAAATATTAGGGCTGGGGCTAGTTTTTATATGCAACACATTATGTCGCTGTAGTTGTTCATGCATTGTTAATATGCATTTCCAGGATGACCTCCTAACTTTACAGAAGAGATTCAAAATCTTTCTCTTCAGAAGTTACTTAAACTAATCCCAAGATGTTCTGCAAGTACTGCTTTAAACTTAACCTTCTCAAATACATTTTCCCTATTGTCCTTTCCTCTTTCCCCTCCCTCTACACACCCCCTTCAATCTAACCTCCTGCTGTCTTTTTACCTCCGGCCCCTGTGCCCTGTTCTTTCTCTGTTCCCCCATTTCCACTTGCTGTCTATCCCTGACCTTTATCGTCCTCGTGGCTCCCATCTCTGTTTCCTCCCATCCTCCCCTTCCTTCCACCTCACCATCTTCCCGACCCCTTCCTCCCTCACTCACCTCCAACTAACACCCTTCTTCCCCTACCACCCACTCATCTCTATTCCATACGCACCATCTCCTACCTCTCTCTCTATACCTCTCCCCCGAATGTTTTGCCCCTCTCCTCACTCCCTCTCTTTCCCCCCTCTCCAGTAATCACCCTGCCAGCACTTCTACCTCCCACTCTTCCTACCGCCTCCCCTTTCCTCTTCTCCCCTCTCCACTTCTCCAGCCTTCATTTTCCCTGCACCGCTCCAAATGATGACTGAGGTCCAGGTGACTGAAGAGCACCAGCAGTATGTGCTGTCCAGAAGAAGTGCCATATGTCAAGGAGCCTTCCTGAAGTATTTACTAGAATTTAAGCACCACAGATATGAGGTGAAGATTGCAGTCAATGATTGCAATATAAGTGAACTGTGGCAAGGAAGAGTTTGACAAACTCCTCATTTTAACCAGGATGGACTCCTAGCTGTTTAGGAATGGGGCCAAGAAGCAAGACTCCTCTGACCATGACCAGCACAACCCCTGCACAGCCACTTCTTTTCTTCTACTGATGCAGTGTTTGTCACCTAGCTGAGCACATGCATGCACTGCAGGACACAACGGAAGTTGGTGAAGCCGAGAAGGAGAGCAGGTGCAGGTGGGTGGTGCTTGGTGAGCTGTGCATACCACACATCACCTAGAGTGGCAAGGCTGCCAAACAAACAAAAGAGCCACAGGCCTGGCCTGAACAGACTCTTCATCAAAAACCAAAAGGCACTGGAGCAGATTTACAAGCCCCTGGCGACACTTTTGCGCTGCAGTTGCGTCACTTTTTTGACACAACAGCGGCGCAAACAATGTGGCCTATTTACAACGTGACGCGACGTGAAGCCCTGCGTCACATTATACCTGCGTCAGGTATAATGTATGCAGGGGGGGTGTTCCCACGCAGGAAAGCCTCGTAAAAGGGACTCAGTGAAATCTGCAAGATTTCACTGCGGCACTTTTAGGATGCCACTGCGTCAAAACCTTACGCCTGCTTGAAGCAGGCGTAAGTAGTGACGCAGTGTAGTGGGAATAGGCCTCAACACGCATAGCTGGAGTTGCGTCGTGCTTGCGACACGACTCCAGCAATGCGTGACTTTTCCGCCAACAGATGCGTCAGAATTTCTGACGCATCTGTCAATCCTTGCGCCATAGTGCGCCATATTGTAAATACGGCGCATCTATGGTGGCGCAAGGGTTTCTAAGGGTGGCGCAAGGAAAGTGACGCATCTCTATAGATGCGTCACTTTCTTGTAAATCTGCCCCACTGTGTCTAGGGTTGTGCGACATCCCTGTAATATGGTATTATGCAATTACTTGAAATTTTGATAAATGACATGAAATTAAGCATAATGCAAATTCATTCTTTAGTGTTATATTTTCTGTGTCAATTTGTGATGCAAGTATGCATTTCGTGCTAAAAAGTGTGACAAAAAATTAAAGCACCATGAATGACAGCTGCTTGTGTTCTCTTGTTCGTGTGCATTGGCTGTAAATGTTTACCACGAATTGCTCGTTTCACTGTAAATTTCTACTGTGAATCTCGGGCAATTATCCAGCATGTTATAATGGTGTAGTTGCTGGAATTTCGTGTAACAAATGTTACAGGAAATTTCAAAAATCAATCAAAACTAATTTCTGGCTGGATAGTAATATATTAATTGTTATCTGATGTTTGTTGAGTCCTGAGTCTCTAACCTCACATCATCTCCCTGAATCAGCCTTGAACTAACCCGTGGATCTACTGCTCGAGAGGTGTACTGCCCAGTTTTGGGTACTAAGGTTAAGCCACATGACTCTAGTGTCAAACAGCTCTAATTGATACAACCCGCAACATGGCTGCCTCAGAACTGTTGAAAATGTTCCCACACAACAACTCTTCTTAAAAGCCTAATTTAAAGAGCATGATGAACCTCAATTACAATACATTTTACTTACGTGATTAAAATATATGTTACAAAAGCCAGTCCATATTTTCAATGTGGTTACTGTCATGCAACACTTCAGAACATTGGGGAACATCTGCTTACAGTTTAAGCTAATTAATACACTATAAAGATTAGCATTTTAATATGTTACATTTCAATCCTAAAGCAGACCCAGTGTTGTTTTTGATTAGATGCCAAAAGCTTCCTTTAGTAGGAAAGCTCAACAGATGCTTTGCTTCAGTAATATTCTACAGAAAGGAAAACGAAGGGGCGAGATCTTGCATCACTGCACGTCTCAAGAAAGAAAAGAGTGCATCATTTGTAAAATAAATGGAAAAACGTTTCAGGATCCAAAATATACCCCAAAAAAAGCACGGAGAGGATATGGTCCGTCGGCTAAACTGCCGACTTTGGTCCTGGAAACCAGGGTTCGAACCTCGGGGTCGCGTCCACATCCTGTGATTCTGGGCAAATCACTTAATCTCCCCTGCCTGAATGTGTAATGTAAATACGGTGCTCATGTAAAGCGCTCCAATACCTTAGGGTCGAGTTCGCGCTATATAAATATGCAACAAAAAAAAATGTTGTAGAGGCAGCATTAGCCATATTTTAGCCTAAATCTGCATTTTTTTGTTTGCTAATACTTGCGCTTGAATTCCTGATTGTTTTAACTCGCCGTGCTCAGGCCGCGTTGATCTCGAGCCTCATTGGTCAGGGGGGAACCAATTAGAAAGCAGGTGGGAGGAGTCAGTTAGAACTCCAAGCCCTTTAAAACAAAGACTGCAACTCTGTCCAGCAGGAGACGCCCGTCTGCGCCCGTCCGAGGCTCAGGGCCGGCTTTAGAGCTGGTGGCGCCCTGTGCGACAATGTCTGTTGGCGCTCCCCCAATGACCACCTCAACCACGAACTCCCTCACTAGCACCCTTTAACAGTGCCCCTCAAGTCTCCATAACCACTGTCTCTCAGATTCATTTAGTTTTATAGCACCACTCATACCAGTGTAAGGTGTCAGAGCACTTTACAACACACACACATTGCACAGAGACAATCGTATGTGTGCAAATCAGTGTATAGGAAATGTTACATCAGACAGTACTACAAGGTGTAGTGTAGGAGTGACATGTCATCGATACTGGTAAGCAATATAGCTTGAGTTCTTATTCTGGAAAAGCACAAATTCAGAATTTAAAACATAACATCAATGTTAGGGGTTCTCTTTCATAATAAGAATTGTTTTCTACCCAAATGAACCCTTTTCACAAGATTAGGATGATGAAAGACTGGGCAAAAAAAACATATAGCGCTAACATATACCTTGCAGTTTGCATGCAGCTCTAGGATGACAGTTAATAGCTCAATGTTCTATATTAGGATTTTTACTTATAAACGACAAGTAACAAAAGGATCTCTCTTACAGAAGCAGTAACCTTCTGACCTATTTACATTATATGCATTTGGTTATCACATGGTACACTTCTTAGCAGCAGGCATTTTAACCCTCTGCACTACCTTAGGATGAGTCAAAACTTCCACTAGACAAACCTCCGGTCTCTTTCCAGAAAGACAATTAATCACCGGAGTTATCTTGACATTTTAATTGATGTCTGAAAATTGCTGGAGACCAGGAACACGGCAGCATGTGCTTTAAAATAATAAGATACATTTTAAAAAATGACGCCCGACCCCAAGTCAACGCCCGGTGCGGTCGCACCGATCGCACCGCCCTAGAGCCGGCCCTGCCGGGGCTAGTTATTATGCTCCAAATCTGGTTTATTCACCCAGCGACCACAAACATCTAGCTCCACGAAGCAATCAACTAGACCCATCTCTGTTGTTAAAACTTAGTAAATTAGGTAACTTAAATCAGAATTTGCCAACAACTACATCACCTAAACGGATACCGGCTTTCAATACTGCCACTACTAAAAATATGATCTGTGCTTCTATAAAGCGTAAAACGAATCATCTTACAATCACCTTTCTCAACTCGCGCTTACTAGTCAAGCACTAACTTGAGATATTCCATTTACTTAACTCAGAAACCCCGGATATACTACTAATGACTGAAACCTGGCTAACGGACGAATCCACGGATGATATTTTAGCAGCTCTCCCTGAAAACTATAGTTTACTTAACTCAAATAGGCTGTTAGGGAAAAAAGTTGGAGGGGTTGCCGTAGCTGTTGAAAAGCATCTTATCTTGACTAAACTCACCCCTATACCAATCCCTATGTAATAATATTCTGATTAAATTAGACTCACCTTCCTCCTCTCTGGTGTGTGCCCACATGTACTGACCGCCGGGTCCCATGCAGCATTTTCCCCAACTTTTAACTGACGCTATAGCCTCACTGGCTTTTGACTATGCAAAAATCCTATTTCTTGGAAATCTGGATTACTGGGCAAACGAGGAAGCTGGTGGCCAAACTTCCATAGACCTGACTGACATGTTAAATAGTCTTAACTTTAGCTAACATGTATTTTAACCTACACACACTAAAGGCCACACATTAGATCAGGTTTGGTCCACTAACTTAACCTTGTCCAATCTTACTGTCTCCCCTTGCATACGGTCGGACAACCATCTAATTAAGTTCACTTAAAATGATCTAACTCCCCCGAAACCTCCTACATGCCCGGTACCTTCTCCAGAAATTGGATTTGCAAACACCTCAATACTTTCTGTGATACACTGCCACTTTCCCTACCCACTCCCACTGAGAGCCTGAACGAATTTGCGGGGGCAATCTCAGACTGGCTAATAGTAGCCAGTAAAATTCATGCTCCTCTTTGGAAAACCAAACGAATGCGATGACAGGAAGCGTCCAAATGGTTTTTGGAAGAATTGAAGTTAGCTAAACCAGAACTCCGCCAGACTGAACACAAACGACGAAATACCTATCTGCCTGAAAACAAGGAAACTTTTGTCCAATGTTTAAAACCCTACAAAAAATCTATTTTGCAGTCTGAATTGACCATCTTTTCAAATAAAATTCTAAATTCTGAACATAAAACTAAGGATATCTTTGAAATTGTCAGAGAACTATTCAATCGTGAAAGTGAAATCCTACCTGTCCCTCCCATCCAAAATGTATGTGATGCTCTAAACTCCTTCTTTATTGATCCCTCTCAGCACGTTAGCCATGGAGACCACATCTGAAGACAGGAATCTTATCACACTTTTGGCCTTCCCCACTATTAGTCAAGATCACCCTATGGATTTAATGGCCACAGTTAAATCAGGATCCCCGAAAGATATTTGTCCAACCCCTCCTCAGATCCATTTTCTCCTTCTTACCTGATGCAGTTATTGCCATCCTTAAGCTATCCCTAAGTCAGGGCTTTGACCCCCAGTCTTGTAAGGAGGCTGTGGTAACCCCACTACACACAAAACCTGGAGAGGACCCCACAATTTATCTTCTCCCCTATTTAGCAAAACTATAGAGGCCCATGTGGTGCAGCATCTCAGCTCCTTTCTAGAGGACTCTAGATTTCTTGACCCCCTACCAGGCAGGCTTTCGACCTTCCCACTCAACAGAAACAGTCATTCTTTCGGTAGTAGATGATATGAGCAAAGAAGTAGATGGAGGCACGGCTCAAGGACTGGTCCTCCTGGATTTATTAGCAGCCTCTGGCATGGTCGACCATGGAAATCTGATAGACCATGCCAACACCGCAGGACTGCAGGGTGTTGCCCAGGACTGGATGAAAATGCATTCTTAAAGACCGCTCCCAATCGGTCCGTCTTTTCCCCTTTTGCTCATTCAAAGTCCAACTAAATTGCGGATTACCACAGGGATCATCCCTATCCCACCATCTTTTTAATCTTTACACCCACCCTCTTATACATTCCCTTCAGCAGCTGAAGGTGAAAAGATGTAACTATGTTGATGATATGCAGCTGCTCTTCACCATTGATAACACCTTGGAGTTTTTCCAAAACACTATGCTACATATTAGTGATCGGATGAACAGCCATAAGTTGAAGTTGAACTCTGATAAAACAGAGATTGTTGTTGCAAACAATAAGATCAACCAATGGAATCCCTCCTTCTGGCCCCCAGAGATGGGTTCCTCCCCATTCCCAAGAAAGCTGTAAAAAGTCTTGGGATCCTAAGTGATGAAGATCTTTCCATGAAATCACAGATAGGAGCAGTAATTTCTTTGTGCTTTCTCCAACTTAGGAAAATTAGGAAAATCAGTAAATACTTTACTTTTGAAGCCGCCATCCAAATAATTATTGCTTTAGTCATGTCCCAGGCAGATTATGCAAACGGACCCTATCTGGGACTACCAATAGGCCGCAACCACAAGCTGAAAATAGCGCAAAATCAAAAAGCTAGGCTGGTCTTCCAACAACCTATGTACTGCAAAACTAAACCACTAATTGAAAAACTACATTGGATCCCAACGTACTATTTTCAAAACAGGTTGCATCATATTTTAAGCACTCCATGACAACAGCCAGGCCTTTACGTCCCCAAGAATTCAGAACTACACCCCTAAGTGTAACCTCACATCAGCTCATCTGTACCTCTTTTAAGATTTAAGAGGAAGAGGCCGGGAGGGGCTAGATTCTCAGTGATTGGCCACCGTACATGGAATTCCTTCCCTCCAGACATCAGATTTGCAGCCAATTATGTGAGGTTCAGGAAACTCTTGAAAACCTAACTGTTCAAACAAGCATATGGCTGACTTCCTGGTAGCTGTTTCCTCTTATTACCATAGTGCCAAGAAAACTTGTTGGTGTACGAGCGCTCTACAAATACCGGTTAAAATAACATAACAAGGCCACTGCAGCGGGCACCCTGCTGTTACCACCAGTGAGAACCACTGTCCCCTGACTTCACATACATTTTAATCAATTCACTGTTTTCAGTTATTTGATGCTACTGCAGGCTGTGCCTGTTCACTTGATCACCAGTGATTTCACAGAACAATAATTGTTCAATTCTTTTTGTGCCATGAAACACCTGCCCTTAAGTTAATGGGCAATATAAGGCTAGCCAATTTTTTCTGTTTGTTCTCACTTTTGGTCCTTGTCTCTCAGCTTCTGCGTCTCTCATTGTTTCTTTATTTTTTTCTCTCTAGCACAGTCCTAATCACTAATTCTCTCTTACCATCATTGTTTGTCACTTCTACAGTCACAATTGCTGAACTTTAAGGGCCATATTTATGATTATTTCACACAAAGTAATGCAGCAAGACACCTTGCTGCGCTGCGTGAAAGGGAGAGGGCAGGAATGCGCCATATTTATCAAGATATTGCACATTCCTGCTCTCTGTCTGCTCTGACGCATACACTGCTGCCTAGCACAAATGTAGGCACCCTTGCACCATGATGCAAGGGTGCCTGTGTTGCAGACAGGATTGTTTTTGTGCAGGAAGAGACACCTTCCTGCACAAAACAATCCTCTGAGGCTTTTTCCTCTTTCTACGTGTGCTGGAGAACGAGGAGAAAACAAGGAGAAATAAAGATATTTCTCCTCGGTATGCCCCCCCCTGGGAAAGCATGACATTTGATTCATTCCTAGGTTTTCCAGTCTTGGTAAATCTGGTAATGTGCCAAAATTAATGATTGGGTGCGTGGAAACATCCAAGCTCGACCCATGGAATGCCTTTTTGGGGCAGAGTAACACAAGGCAGTGACTTGCACTGGCTTGCGTTATTCCAGACAAAATCATTCTATGTGTTGCGTCGCCCTTACGCTACCTTGTGTGTGGCAAGGGCAACACAAAACTTTAAAGATTTAAATAAAAATAATGCCAAAAAGCACATAGTGCCAACTGTGGTAATCTGGTCGTGCTAGACCGGAACCAAGTCTCAAGTTCAGGCCAACTACGATGGAGCACGGGCCTGGCTGCAGACACCCAATTAGGCCAGCTGAGTAAAGTACCTCAAATCCTGGTTGTGGAATGATGCAGAGTCATGCGTCGAAGGTGCATCTCTCAGCGGCAGTTCCTGGGAGCTGCGAGGCTGCGACACAAGGTCCTACATCATCGTTGAGGGCGTCTTCAACAAGGGGCTTGTGATGCAAAGTTATGCGTCAAAGTTGCATCATGGCATTGGCGGGTTCTGAAGAAGTTGCGGGACTTGTAATGCAGAGTCCTGCTTCATCGTTGAGAATGCTTTCGACAAGGGGCTTGCAATGGAAAGACCTGCATCGAGGATGCGTTATGCAATGGTGCTTCCGAGGAGACTGTGGGCAGCCATGCAAAGTCCTGAGTAGGGAATGCGTTGCGCTGCATTTCTGATGTGGAGTTTGCTGAGACATTGCATAGCTCTGTGTCGGTTCTGCTGGTAGCACAGATGGGCTGCCAGTGCACCTTCAGGCCCACTTCCAAGGGTACCAGACTAGGGTGGCACCACTTGGGAGAGTGGGACTCACAGTTGGAAGAGTCCAGGTGTTGGGTTCAAGGTTATTAGAGCCTATTTTGCCCCTTAAGCTCTGATCAAGAACCAGCCAACTAGCCCTTAGAATCACTCTGGTGGTCCTGTCCTTCTCACTCAGGCAGCAGGGTAACACCACAAGGGAGTAGAGTGGCAGTCCTTCTTGCAGCAAAGCAGCACAACAGTCCTTCTTCTGAGTTTTCCACAGGCCCGGATGTGTACTGATCAGTTGGGTTTAAGGCTCCAATATTTATACCTGCAGCACACTTTGTAGTAGGAGAGGTTTCTATAGACTTCCAAACCCCTAAGGTATCAGGTGTCCCCTTTCACCCTGCCCTGAACCCAGCTTGTCCTAGGACAAAAAAGACTATTGACAGTAGTGAGGGTTTTCCAGCAGAGCCTTTGTCATGTTCAAGTGTGGTAGGTGACAGCACCTCCCTCTCGTTAAGTCAGAGTGGCACATCCTGCTAACACCTATCTCCCCTTTGTCTCAATGTCTGGGAGCAATACACAAGGACCAACTGCCAACCACACCTAGTCATTTGACCCAGGGGCAGATTGCAGGCACCAAATGGTAAGGACAAGAAAATGCCAACTTTCTAAAAGTGACATTTTAAGAATTGTGACTTACAAACCTACTTTATCATTACAGTGGGCTTTAGATTACAATTCTATAGACACCAAACTTGAACTGCCTACCTGCTCCTAATGAAAATGTATCACTTAATAAATGTAATGAGTTAACCCAATGTTATCCTATAAAAGTGCATGTACACTGCACCCTACCCTTTGGGCTGTGTAGGGCATGCCCTAGGGGTAACAACAATATAAAAGATGAGGACTTTGACATTTTCATTTCTTGTCCTCTGCAATCTACTAAAATATTTTTAAGTTTGGAGGGATGTTCATATGTGGTTAGTTTGTCTCTGTAGGTGACCTTAAAATGGAAGGAATGAACTAGGCCAAATCTGTCACTCAAAGCTGGCCTCAAGTCTAAGAACTGCTTCCTTCTATCTGCTGTAGTTTTTGCTACTTCCCGGGAGAAAAAGAGATTATGAGCAGAGTACGATATTCTCTTTTTGGATTTTACTACTCTGAGAATTTTAAGAGATCTGTATAGCCTAGGAAGAGAATTATGTCTCCTCTAGTTTTCAAATTGATCTTTGGCCTAATCTGTGAGCTCTCTCATTATTTAGCTGTTTAGAGGGACGTAGATAAAAAACGTTTGGAATGAGAGATTTGAATAAGGTCCCTGATCTGATTCTTCCATGTTCTAGGGGAGCACATAAATGAAGAGGTTGTTTCTATGGTTTCTGTTGTCCAAATCTTCTGTGTGTTTTGTTAAGGTTTAAGAGTTCTGTTTGTAGAAAATAAATTTTGGAAGTAGCATCTTGAAAATCACTCACTCTTTTCTCCACTTCAGTGACACTCTTTTCCAGAAAGAACAATTTATCATCTAAAGTCTGTAATCTTTGATTTGTTTCTTCCATATAAGCCTTTAGGGCCCTAATTTTTTCTAAAAGAAGCTCCATAGAAATCTGTGTCATTGATTTGACTGTAGAAGGAGGGTCTATTTTGGGCCTTTTATTTGTTGGCGTAGATCATTTATTAGATGAAGGTATTTTAGGAATCATGACTCGCCTTTATCAGATTTTCTTAACTCTGCATTCAAAAAGTCAAGGTCTATATCTGAAGTAGAAGTTTTGACTGAGGAAAGAGTTTTGCAGAAAAGCGTCCCACTCGTTACAAACTGTAAGCGTGGCCATTTTAAATGGCGTCCTAGCCACACCCCCTGAATTTACACTCATAATACAAGGCATTCCAACATCTAAGTTTAACTGAAATCTGTAGGTGCTTCGGGAATAGAATGGTTAGTTATTCTCTCACATTCGGCCTCACTAACATTCACTATTATACTTTCCCTCTGTAAAGCGCACACATACGCACACAAATGGAAAGTGAGCTGGAAAGTTTGAATTAGTTTCAGTTTTTGCTCACTACTCTGGTCTGTATTTCAGTTCATCAAACAAATGCAAACATGACCACACACATACACAGACAAAAAACACTCACAAGTTCCAAACATGTTTCTATATGTAACCCATTTCTACTGTATTTTTAATGTATCTTAAGTAAATTAAAAGTCATATAGCATTTCATCATTCTTCCTCCTTTGTGTTCCTCCAGTACTGTGTTTAGCTATTTCATTATTTCTACAGTAGTCCATCATTTCTTCGGTTATTCATCATTACTCCAGTTACATCATCGTTCCAACAGTTACTTTATTGTGCCACCACTTACATGCATAGGTCCTCATTTATGAAAAGTGATGCATCGCTGGGTGAAAACAGCGATGTGTCAGTTTTCATTGCGCCCTCCTTGCGACATGATGGATGCATCATATTTACTGTATGACGCATTATGTCGCAAGGAATGACATATCTGTCGGGGCAAAAATGACGCATTTCTAAAGTTGTATTGGAAGCGGTCCGCAACTCCAGCAATGCAGGGGGGAGGGCTATGGATATAGCACGGCGTCACCCTTACGCCTGCTATGAGGCAGGCATAAGGTTTTGACGCATTTGCGTCCTAGAAGTGGCGCAGTGAAATCTCACAGATTTCACTGCGTCACCTCTACGAGGCTTACTTGCGTGGGAACGTACGCCCCCAAATACATTATACCTGACGCAGGTATAATGTAGCGCAAGGGTGTACAAAGTGACGCATCTGCTTAGATGCGTCACTTTGTAAATAGGGTGCAACAGGGGGCATGTTTTATGCCACGTCACAAAAAGTGACTCAACGGAAGCGCAAAACTGTCGCAAGGCCTCATAAATAAGTCCCATGATTTACTACCTTCAGTTCCAAAGGTGTAGAAATACAGCGCATGCTCCTTTCTGCCTATTTTTTGATTAGCATGTAAGGTTAAATCTTTCAGCTGTAAGGCGAAGGCACGGACTCCTAACCAGATGAATTTATATCTACTGTTTACATATGTGAGCCTTTTTGCCTGAACCTACAATATATGCAGCCTTCGCCACCTGAAATGTCCTCGTCTGCACTCACAAAGCTATGAAATGAATAAATATAATTTTGCTGAGGAAATGCTCACAGCAGTTGTCTCTCTGCTCTTTCACATCTTTCATATCGTTTTCCAAGCAGATGATTTCTGCTCTCCCTCGGGGTTTTTTCCTTGCCCAGCTTCACATGAAATGTTCATCGGAGAGCAGCCTCAGACGCTTCTGTTGTCCACAACCGTGCACGTGCGCCTCTTATTCACCACTGACCCAAGGCACTCCACATCTGCTTGAAAAACAATGAATGCCACATGTCTAAGGCTTAACGCAACAGTGGCACAAACATGTTTGCCTGTAAATTTCATTTGAACCCTTTTGTAACTTTTTCATACTGGCACATTGATGGTATTGCGCGGTGTGGTTATTGTGGTTCTCTTATGTAGCCTTTCAACATAGTGATATAAGGCAGTGGTGTGCAAAGTTGCATAGTTCTTCGTTGCAAGGTGTACTGCCTTCTGAAAACAGAGACATGTGTCAGCAGTTCTCAAAATAAGTATTATTTTAGCCAAATAGCCCACAAGGAAAAACTAAACAAGTATGGACTGTATATAAAATAATAATGATTTACCAACGTGACACAGGTTCAGAGTATTTATAACAAAAGCGAATCAAGGAATGTGCATTTCAAAAAAGTGCCTGTGAGTTACCAGCACCAACTAACGCTTGTGAGTGAAAACTTCCCGAGAGGGTAGCCATAGGAAAAGAAGAAAACTTAGGGGCATATTTACATGAAAATGGTGCAGCGCAGTGCCGCAAGCAATTTTGCTGCGCCGAGCTGCGTCATTTTCAAAATGCAGGAATGCGCCTTATTTACAGGAATACGGTGCATCCCTGTGCTCACCCCTGCACTGGTGCTGAAAAAGCTGCCTAGTGCACCCAAAAACAACACACTTGCCAATACTGATAACTATTCACACTCTTACTTCATGACCACACCACACATTTGATATGACCAAACATTTTATTTTTTGATATTTGGTGTTTGTATTTTCAAAAAAAAAAAAATCTTTAAAAAAATTATCTAAATAGTGATACTAATTGGTTAAGACAACCTTTTTGTTCTCAACATTGTACACCATAAAGACACAAAAACATAAAAACATATATTACAATACTCCAATACACCTAAAGCCATTACCAATACTAACATGTGTGACAAAAACCACATATAAAGAAAGGTTTTTTTTTTTTAAATAGCTCTGGTTCTGTGATTTTACAAGAAAATAACGAAAACAAAAATTGGACCAACAACACCACCCTATTACTTGGCGGTACACTGCCCTGCTTAATTACTCAAAAAGCATAAGCAAAAATCAAACAGTGTTCCAATTCAGCTCATTCCATGTTATCACACATGTTGACTTCGTTTCCTTATTATGAGCCACCTTGGTACCAATCTACAGCACAACACTTGTTTGAAATGATCAACAGTTGGTGCGTTTCAAACCCTTATACGTTTTTTCAGGTTCTCCTCAGGACTCAGAACAACAACGAGCTAAAAGAATAACACAAAAACATATATTAACAACCATCTTTGAAATGACTTGCACCATTCATCATATGTACCATCCTCAACATATTTACCTCTTGTTTCCAAAATAAATGTCTTGTAGATCCTCTTAGATTGAGCCACGGTCCTCCACATCCTATTTTACTAGACACTGAAAGAACTCCCCAACTTCGAAAAAAGTTTTAAACGCGGTAACAGACCGAACACTTTACTTCTAATAAGCATTTTCTTCTTGCACAGGGGAAAACAACCAATGCTCCCTGGTGCAGGGCATCGTCACTTCAGAACGGGCTGGAAAGGAGGAGAGAGAGAGAAACGGGAGCCGCTAGCAGAGTAAATCTGAACAACTCGAGTCACGGCCAAACAACTGCATCCTTTCAAAACGTGGAAACCACACTCAGTTTTACAAACTACTACCCTCATACCTTCAAAAACAGCAAGCACCGTTCGGGACCGTTCTTCTCAAATACTGGATGTATCTGTACCTGTGCAAGATGCTGGTTTTTGGGCCAATTCTGTCCGATTTTTACTTGCGGGCCAAATTTAGTTGAATTCGGGTCGGGGTCAGCGCGGAGCTAATGTGTCGTATTAAAAAACAATTTAAGATAGCTTCAGCCATTTACAGTGTGACACAGTAGCTGGTTATTAATAACACTGCCATTTGTTTGTGAAGTCTTTGCATGCTGCATGGTGCTTCCCGATTGCCAATCATCACAGTGGATCATGGGAAGTGTAGTTCATGTCTCTCAGGGTACATTGATCCATCATTTTATTGTAAAAGTGAGTGACATCTTGAGAATATATGCATTGATGGTACAGTGCTGTTGTTTTTTTTAACTGGTTTTTTAACTGTTTTGAAATAATTTCTTGTACATGTATCAGTAATCAATATAATACATTTTGGACTATTTTTACATATATATGAGTTCAGTGTGTTAAAATAAGTGAGTAAATTAGTGTGTATAATAGTTTATTAATGGTGGTGATTAGATCTCTAGTTTTAGAGTAAGGGACTCCTCCTTGTTGAAACTGTTCAGAGATATCGTCCATCAACTTTTGTTGAATCCGGATTGGGACCACCACGGAACTACTGTCGCGTATTTAGACAAGTGTGAACCTTTTCAATGTTACAATGTAGCCGGTTATAAGTAACACTGCCATTTGTGAACTCTGTCCTTACTACCGGGTACTTCCCAATTGAGGAGTATCGCATAGAATCCTGGGAGTTGGAATTCAAGAATATCGTCCGTCCTAAACAGCGCTGCAATAATCACAAAGCCACCAAAAGGCTGGAATTTATAAATTCCTATTTAAAAGAAAGTAGATGGTACAGTCCAAACTCAGATACTACCACCAAATATATTAGGATCCTGCCTAATGGATTCGCAAATTTTGTAATGCAGTCATTTAATTCAATCCACCAATGGCAGAGTTGAATTTCACTATCAGTAGCGCCTCCCTCTCGATCAATTGTTTCTCTAGGTCACCCCCTCGGGTGCCCAGTTCAATTACAGATAGTACAGTCCATTGTAGGTCACTCTCTACATGATTTAGGTCACTCCAATGGCTTACCAAAGGAGCTGAAAGAACCTTTTTGTGAATTCTGGACTTATGTTGAGAAAAACGTTGCCGCACTTCCTGACTAGTTTTTCCAATGTATAGCTTAGGACAAGGACACAGGATTCCATACTCGACATTTTTGGATTTGCAATTAGAAAAAGTGGTATGTTTCCAATTGATGTTCTTGTGGGTGAACAATTGTCCTTCAATAGTTTGATTACAGCACACACATGTACCACATTTGTGGTGGCCTACAATCGGTGGTAAATTCAGTTGTTTACGTAATGTGGTTTTGACTGATGATTATGGGAAGAGCTGCCCTGACTACTTGATTTGCAATACTTTTATCTCTTTTGAGTGCAAACAAAGGTTTTGTGAAGGCTGCATCTACATTTTCAAGCAGGTGCCAGCTATGATTTATAACCTTCTTCAATTGATTCATTTTTGTGCAAAATGTTGTAACACATACAAGACGCTCCACAGGCCGATTTTCTTTCTGCAGTAATAATTCTTCTCGGGGTGTCCACCAAGCCCTCTTCTTAGAATGTTTGAGAAGTTTTTTAGGATAGCCTCATGCTTGCAGTTTCTCAATCAAATTTGTTGCATGCAAATTGTAATCAGATTTTGTGGAACATTTTCTTCTAATCCTTAAAAATTGCCCGAATGGTAAATTGTCCCGGAGGCTACGGGGATGGTGACTGGTGTAGTGGAGAGCTTTATTCCTATCAGTTGGTTTTGTATGAAGTGTGGTCAGCAAAATACTATCTGTAGCCTATACTTCCACATCCAGGAAAGTGATTCTCCTACAATCATAATGTGCACTGAATTTGATCTCTGTTGTTCTGTCATTGACCCAATTGAAAAATTGTTTGAGTATCAATTTGTCCAGTCCAAATGAAAAATACATCTATATATCGCATCCAGTGCGAAATGTGATGTACAAAAGGATTATTATTATAGATGTATTTTTCTTCAAATTTCGCCATGTACAGTACGGCTAGCTCTGGCGCAAATGGACAACCCATTGCGGTCCCTTTGATTTGGAAATAGAAGCTGTCACCAAGTTTAAAATAGTTCTTTTTGAGGGCAAAGCTGGCCAAGCTGAGGATAAACTGAGTGGGTACTCGTTCAGGTTTTGGTCTTGTTGCTAAGATCATTTCTATTGCTGCTAAACCATCCTCTTGCGGTATTGGGTATATAACGATACTACATCAAGGGTGACTAGTACCTGATGTTCTGGCAGAAACTCACTTGTTTCAATTCTGGAAAGAAAATCCATAGGGGGATATTGACAAGAACGGGCGATAATTATCGCCAACCTAGGTTAACACAATTTTACATAACGCCGTCTATCACGGGAAACTAACGCCGTATTAACGGCGTATTCTCAACATGCCGGCAACAGGCGATAGTTTCCAGATAACGCGTCAAATGTTCGTGTTAAAATTCCCGGGACGCCGATAAAAAAGGAAACCCGAACGTGAAAAAAGTGGCGATGGGCCCAACAGCGATAAAAATATCAGCGATAAGCAGCGCCAGGCTTGCTATTTCCACGTCAGGCGGGAAAAATCACCATAAAAGCTGCAAAAAAAAGAAGAAAAGAAAAACAAAACCCAAACAACTGAGAAGCACCATGGAGGAAGCTGAAGCAACAACAGAGGCCAACCAGAACCCCACAAACCCCCTGGAGGACCAGCTGTCTTGTTCTGCGCTGCCTCGGTGGTAGTCCTGGGGGGGTGGTCCTGGGGGTGGTGGCGGTGGGTGTTGTGGCCCTCTTGGGTCTCCAAGCTGCATGATTAGTAGCTCCATGGCATCTGTTGGTCTTCAGATGTGGCTCTGGGCTGGGCTCCCTTTATACTGCACGTTTTCGTCCTACTTAAGACCAGAAAAAAGCAGGTCTTGAGTCCCTCCTGCTAACGTGCCTTATCGCCTGTTTTTGAACCGCATCGCTGATCTGGCTGGTCGTTGTGAATATCGCGAAGTGGTGTTATCATGAGTTTTTGCATGGGAACGTCTACTCTGCATACGATTAGCCTTAGTTGTCGCTGTCAGCCTTGGCGATGTTTTCAGCGGCAGCTATCGCAGGTAAACTGACGATGTCGGATGTTAGCGCAGGCTTGTGAATAGGCCGATAATTCTATCGCCACTTTCGTGGTGGAAAAGTGCCGCTAAATCGGCGATGAGTCCTTGAGAATATGCCTCATAGTGTCTCTTAAATATGAAGGGACCTCGCACAAAAATGGTTTTAGAAAAACATCTACGTATTTGGAGATTGGTTCTAGAACCGATTCGCATCCAGACACTATTGGACGACCTGGTGGTTCTACCTCACTTTTGTGCACCTTTGGCAGCATATATATCAGGGGGATCCTCGGTTTCTTTTTGGACAGATATTCAAATTCCTTGAGGCCAATCACCCTGTCCTCAAATCCTTGTTTTAGCATAAGCAGTAATTCACCTTGTATTTCTTTAGTTGGATCTCTTAAAACTTTCTTGTAGCATTCTGGGTCATTAATTTGTCTCAAAACCTCTTTCTAATATTTGTCGGTGCCCCAAATAACAATGGCACCCCCTTTGTCGGCTGGCTTTATGGTTATTAAAGGGTCGTTCTTGTAGCTTGTTAGTGCATCCCTTTCTAATTTTGAAATGGTATGCTTGACAAAGTTTTTTTTCTTTTCCATTTCACTGATCGCAGACAACACTGCATGTTCAAAGATCAAAATCTAGGAATGTGGTTCTGTGATGGACAGAATGTAGATTTGTTCCTTAATCCCAAAACTTCTGTAGAGAGCGGAGGTGGTTTTCCCAAAAAAACGCTTTAAGACAAATTTCTCGACAAAACTCTAGCATCTCTGATTTTATTTTCACACAGTCTGTTGGTCTTGTTGGCACAAAAGAAAGTCCTTTCTCCAAAACACTTACTTCAGTATTGGATAAGGATCAGTCTGATAAATTAAAGATAGGTGATATAGCTGAGTTTTGTAATACTGCTGTCTTGTTGTCATCTCCCATGGTTGGTTTACGTATCTGCTCCGGCCACGTGGTCGTTGCTGGCCCCTTCCTAAAAAAGGAACAGATTGTTGTTGTTGATTCCTTCCTTGTCGATTGTTATTTGATCTTCCTTCTTCGGTATCGGAACACCAGTAGATGAAGATGATGCATCAGAGATATGAATTGTGGCCATGACCTTGCTTGATATTCTGGCAGGTATCTTTGAGAATCTGGATGAGAATAAAAGTCTTTTTGTAAATATGGATAAGTGGTCTCTAGGGTGAACTTCTTTTCATCCTTCTCAAACTTTGTACTTTTTTGATTTATTGAGAAATCCTTGAATTCCGCTATTTCCTTTTCTATCTTGGTCAAAAGGGATTTCGCGTCAGAGAATGTTTGATTTATTGAGAAATCCTTGAATTCCGCTATTTCCTTTTCTATCTTGGTCAAAAGGGATTTCGCGTCAGAGATTGATTGATTATCCTTAATTTCTTGCTCGAAGATGGAAATTTCCGCTAACTGTTGTTGAGATAAGCGTTGCACTGTTTCAATAGTCAAGACCATTAAGTCTCTGCTGCATTTTGTCTCTATACAACTGTAGCCTTTTTTGTATGTTGGATCCTCGGTGAAAATCACTGGAATATTTCGTACCTGAAGCCCAAATGGTATCGTGCTGGCTTTAAGATGTTTAACTAGGAAGTGTCCATGAAGCTCAGTCCTTATTTGTTTCTATTTTAACCTAATTAGTTTATCTGATTCATTCTGCTGTCTTGCTGTAGTACTTAAGGATACTGATGAATAGAGGGATGGTGCATTTAACAAACTTTGAATGTGCTCTTCTGTGTATGCAAAAGCATCTTGCTCTGTCATATTTAAACCAATATCAATACCAATAGACCAGTAGGATCACCCTACACACAACAATATCTCCACGCAAAACACTTATCCCAAACTTTCTTGGGAAAAACTGCCTAGTGAAGCACACATAGAAAGAGGAAAAAATGAGGAGAAATAAAAGTATTTCTCCTGGTTGTACAACATTAATGCCTCCTTTTGAAAGGCACTTATTTTTGGCGCTGCCTCAGATTTACAAATACTTGTAAATCTGGAGCAGTTTCAAAAAGCCATGGGTGTTGCTGGGAACACCCACAGCAACACCCATTGCACGCCCCTTTACTGCAAAAAACTGTGATGCAGAGAGCCGTGTTTGCAAGGCTGTGTTAAGCCATGCAAAGTGTCTTAGCGCGGCCTAGTAAATATGGGCTTGCATGAGCGCCACCGGAGCGTAAAAAAAAGGGACACTCTGGTGGCGCTAGAGGCTTGAAAATATGCCCCTCAGTGAGATATGGATAGGTCGATAATCAAGAATCCTTAGAAACCATGCTCTTGTAATAAAGCATTTCACAGCCTTAGTGGAGAGTCTGACAAAAAAACTGGCGCTGCTACAAAATGAAATGGACATGACAACATGATCTTGTTTCTGACATTATTCTATATGCAATTAATTAAAGATAGCTATATAATTAAGATAGGTATGTATCTAATATGCAATTAAAATTGACAACCACCAATTGCCCATGTTAAGTAAAATGATAAGTCTCCTTGAGTCACCTCATGTCATCAAACTAACAAGCGCTTTGATCATACCCAAACTAGACTACAGCAACAGTGTTTATATAGGCCTACAAAAATCTCACTTACAGACACTACAAAAAATTCAAAATCAAGCATCCAGAATTTACCTACACCTCAAAATTTTCAGAACACCCCGGGTATGCTAAAACTTCATTGTCACAGGATCAAATTAAAAATATTATGCATTATGCAGAAAGCATGCCATTAATCTGGCCTCAAGTGTCTTCAACCATTCTCTTCACTATACCATACAACAATTAATCTAAAATCAACCAACGCATCCCAACCCTGCCAACATATGAGCAAGGAAATTTAAATTTGGAGGAAAGTCATTAAAAGTCCTTCAACCACACCTCTGGAATATTCTGCTACCCCTGCTGAGAAATCAAGAGGACGTTTGTGAATTCAGGAAAGACTTGAAAACTATCTTGGTCACATACATATTTTTTTCTTCTGCTTGCTGAAACTCCCTAGTTAAGACTATTTTCATACCTTATCCTCGATCTGCTTTAACAGCATAAGGAATTGCTTCCCAGCATAGACCACCCTCCCTCTGACCTTCCTTTTCATTCCAGGCTTTTTCGTACTATCTCAGTGCTCTGCAGTGGCTGTTTGGAAACATGTAAGTGCTTTATTAAACTCCCTAAATAAATAAATAGACACCAAAATTTCAGCAAGGAAAGGATGCACCAATATTTATTTATTTTATTTGTTAAGACCACCCATTCATTTGTCTGTAGGATCCAGCTCATGCATTCATAAACTAATAGTCTCCTGCATGTGGTGGCAACCAACACTGAAACATTCTGAAGAAATATAGTAGTTAGTGCGTAAACAGGAATGCTTTAACTGTTTTTCTAAAGCCAAACAGATTGGATATTCATTTCATATCATCAGGAAGAGTGTTCCATATCCTTGGCCACAACTATATGAGTCTATGGGCTCCCATCCAATGGAGTCGAGCAGTAGCGGCTGGCAGGGAATGAGGGTGAAGGGGCAGGGGCGAAGGAGGTGGCAGGGGGGGCAAAATTGTATTGCATTGTAATTGCATTTATATAGCGCTTACTACCGCTGACGAGGTGTCGAATCGCTTTTTCAGCAAGTAGCATGCTACTCCAGAACCCATAAAGGATTACTGGTGAATTAGTATTGTGAAATATGAAAGTAATTTGAGTGGTGGGTATGTTAGTCAGTTATTTGAATTGAGAAGGATGGAAGAGGGATAAAAGAGGGGAAAAGGTTTGCATTTATATAGCGCTTGCTACCCCTGACGGGGTGTTGAAGCATTTTTTTGGCGAGTAGCACGCTACTTCGGAACCCATAAAGAATTAGTAGTGAATCAGTATAGTGAAATATGAAAGTAATTTGAGTGGTGGGTATGTTAGTCAGTTATTTGGATTCAGAAGGATAGTGGAGGGATAGAAGAAGGAAAAAGGTTTGCATTTATATAGCGCTTGCTACCCCTGATGGGGTGTCAAACCGCTTTTTCGGCTAGTAGCACGCTACTCCGGAACCCATAAAGGATTAGTGGTGAATTAATATAGGGAATTATGAAAGTAATTTGAGTGGTGGATCTGTTAGTCAGTTATTTGGATTGAGAAGGGTATCCGAGGGATAGAAGAGGGAAAAAGGTTTGCATATATATATCCCTTGTTACCGCTGATGGGGTGTTGAAGCGCTTTTTGGGCGAGTAGCATGCTACTCCGGAACCCATAAAGGATTAGTGGTAAATTTAGTATGGTGAAATATGAAAGTAATTTGAATGGTGGATATATCAGTCAGTTATTTGGATTGAGAAGGATGGCAGAGGGATACAAGAGGGAAAAAGGTTTGCATTTATGTAGAGCTTGCTTCCCCTGATGGGGTGTTAAAGTGTTTTTTTCTGCGAGTAGCATGCTACTCCATAACCCATAAAGTGTTAGTGGAAAATTAGTATAGTGAAATATGATTATAACAAAAAATGATGAGAGGCAATATAATCACAGACAGTGAAGAATCTGAGTTCCAACAATTTTTGTCCACAGTTCCCAGTTTGAACAGAATAATTCTTTATTCTCTTTTACAGTCAAAATCTTTAACACGTAGTGAAGAGGAACAGACGCTAGGAATAGGATGGCTTGTATGGCGTGAGGGAATCTTGAAAGGATACTTGACAATGGACATTTGGATTATGGCTGCTCCTTCATTTACGCTGATCCTTTTCTTTTAATGTTTGGTGTTATCATGCACAACCAGGATACAATCATTTCATTTCCGTAACTACAGGATGACCGATTTGAAAGCATAAGGAGAAACTGTGGATTCAAGGCCGGAATTCCAATCTGATTGACTCTCATTCATATTTTTTACAGTGCCCTGAAGAAGGCCCTGTGTATGGGCAAAACGCGTTGGCTGTGCCTGTATGCCCGATAAAGAAGAATTTTGACTGTAAAAGAGAATAAAGAATTATCCTGTTCAAACTGGGAACTGTGGACTCAAATTGTTGGAACTCAGATTCTTCAGTCTGTGATTATATTGCCTCTCATCATTTTTTGTTATAATTGTCTCAGATTTATAGCCATGTGGGAGCTGGTCATTTGAGGTGGGCAATACAGAATTTGTTACTTGTGTGTGACTATACTCGGTGGTGCAGTAATTTGTACATAGCTGCAATCCTTTGTTCATAGTGAAATATGAAAGTAATTTGAGTGGTGGATATATTGTCATTTATTTGGATTGAGAAGGATAGCGGTAGGATAGAAGAGGGAAAAAGGTTTGCATTTATATAGCGCTTGCTACCCCTAATGAGGTGTTGAAGCGCTTTTCTGGTCAGTAGCATGCTTCTCCGGAACCCATAAAGGATTAGTGGTGAATTAGTATAGTGAAACATGCAATAAATTAGAGAGGTGGACATGTTAATTTGCTATTTGGATTGAAAAGGATTTGTGAAGGGATAGAAGAGGGAAGGATTTAGACATTTATTTATTTATTTGTTTGTTTGTTTGTTTTGGAGGTCATAGCAGTAGGAGGAGGCTTGGGATGAGTAAAATGGCTTGTTTTGGAGGATCTGAATAGTAAAAGAGGTTTGAGATGATGAAAGGAGGGGTAGAGTAGGGAAGAGTCTAGAAAGGGTTATTTTGGGGAACATAGTAGTGGAATGGGGGTTTGGGATCAATGAGAGAGTGGAGGTAGAGGATATATCGATTGAGGTGTAGGGTGAGAAATAGTATAATGCTTTGGAAAGAGTAGTAGAAAGAGGTTTGAGATGAGTCAGAGAGTTGAGGTAGAGGATATATTGAGAGAGGTACAGGGTGAGAAATAGGGTAGTGCATTGGATATGCTGAATTGGAAGAAAAGTAATAAATATATAGATCCATAAGTACATGAAAGTTATATAGATGCATAAAGGAAGTACGTATATGCAGATTAAAGATGCATTAAATAAATTCCGGCTTTCCAGTGTTGTTTTACTTAAAATACATTTTATTTATTTGTTTATATATATATATTTTTTTGTAATTCAATTGTGTAGCAATTGTAGATAAATAGTTATGATAAAAGATGTACTTATTTATGCAGTCACTTATATACATGTTAAAAACATAGAATAATGTAACTATCAGTAATATGTACATTTGTTTTGCAGAACTAATGAATATCTGTTTTTTTTAAACATAATTATTCTATATGTTTATACAAAGCAATACACATATATAGGTACATATCTATAGTACAAATAAATGCTTATATACTGAGGGATATGCTGTATATTTCGGTTTGCGTATGGTGCTTATGTGGGGAAGAGCCAATTCTTGAGTAGTTTTCTTAAGATAAGGTGGTTATACGTGGATCTTATGTTGTGGGGTAAAGAGTTCTATAGTTTGGCTGCTTGAACAGAGAAAGATGTGCCACCCAATGTTTTCTTCTTGTATCTTGGGATTTTGAGGCGAGGTTCCACTCTAGAGCAGAGGTTCCTTTGTTGAATGCGTTTGGTAATTTTATTCCTGATGAAGAGCTGTCCTGTTCCTTGTATCGCTCTGTGGGTGATACAAAGCAGCTTGAACGTGGATCTTCTGGCAACCGGTGACCAATGCCGGGCTTTCAAGGCAGGGGAGATGTGGTCTTCCGGTTTTATATGTAAGAGTAGTTCGGCAGCCGAGTTCTGAATCTGGTGTAGTCTTTTCATGGTCGTTAAAGGTGATCCGTGGTAGAGGCTATTGGCGTAATAGAGTCTGGACAGAACAAGGAAGATGGTAGCTTGGACATTGTGTGGATATCCCAAATGGGGGAAGATTTGCCACAGAGTTTTTATAGTAGCAAAGCTTGATCTTGCTTGTTTTTCCACTTGGGCATTCATCGATAGCTTGGAGTCCATGGTCATTCCGAGGTTTCTTACTTCCTTCGATACTTTAGGCCCAGTTCCCAGATTATCAGGCCAGGCTGCGAGTGGGTCATAATGTTTCCAATCGCCACACGTGAGTATTTCTGTTTTGGAAGCATTCATTTTGAGATGGCTCCACGTCATCCATTGACCCATGGCTCTGAGATAACTGAAAATTGGCGAGTTTCCAATGTCTTTGGGGCATTCCAGTTGAAGGAGAATTTGCGTGTCATCTGCATAGTTATAGCACGTGAGATGAAGTTGATTGATCAGTGCCGGTAATGACGTCATATAGATGTTGAAAGGCATGGGTGAGATAATAGAGCCTTCAGGGACCCCTGCTTTTGTGAAGTACGGTTTAGATGAGAAAGTTGGGGTATGGATGACATTAGTTCTGTTGCGAAGGTAGAGCACGATCCAGTCTAGAGCAGTCTCCTCTATGCCGGCTTCGTAGAGTCTTTGTAGCAGAGTGTCATGGTCAACCGTGTCAAAGGCAGCCGAGAGGTCCAAGAGAAGTAGCGCAGCTACCCCGTTGCAGCCAACTGTGCTCTTCAGGTCATCCCAGATGGCAAGGAGGGCAGATTCTGTGGCTCTTCCTGGACGGAATCCCGTTTGGAAGTATGGCATTCTCTTCAATGAATTGTGGCATCTGGGCAAATGCTGTTCTTTCTATCAGTTTGCCCTGGAAATGTCCATTTGTAATCAGTCTGTAGTTGTCAGGGTTCAGCGGGTCCTAGTTTGCTTTCTTCAGCAATGGGAGTATGTATGACTTTTTGAGTTCTTCTGGAAATATTCCGGTAGTTAAGGAGTTTTTGATGATTCGTCTTACTGTAGTGGCAGCAGAGGTTGTTAGAAGAATTGTCTTGAAGGTTTGCGGTGGACATGGGTCAGAAGGGCTGCCGGCAGGCCTGCTTGCTTTCACCAGGTCCATAAATTCATCGTGTGAAATGTGTTGGAAGGAACGGAGAGACTGGGTTAAAGTATTCTTGCATTGTTGTTTTGTAAAAGGGTCAGTGCTGGTGCTTAGTCTTTGTTTTAAGTATGAGTCCAACGTGTCTGCTTTGGCAGTGTAATGATTTGCCAGTTTGTCTGTGAAATCTTGAGTAACAGGTTGAGATCCTTCTAGGCAATTTGGTTTGTGAAATTCATTGAGTATTTTATAGAATTCTTTATTTGCACATTTAGCATTTTGAAGTCTGTCTGAATAGTATCTTTTCTTAGCTTTTTTGATAGCTGACTTGTATAATCGATTAATTTTCTGTAGGCGAAGTTTGTCTTGATTGGTGTTTGTTTTGAGCTTGGCCGTTGCAGTTTTCTAATTTGTTGTTTATGTCTTTTATCTCTGTATTTCTCCAAGGTGCTTGTTTTCTTTTGTTCTGTTGTGTGGTTTTTAGTGGCATCAGGATATCAAAAGCTTCCTGTAGCCACTCAGATAGTTTTTTAACAGAATTTATTGTTTCTAGATCTTTACTGAATGTAAGTTGTGTTTCTAAGTGTTCCAAATTGAGTTTGTTCCACGGTTGAAAGGTGGATGCATTTGAGGTGGTTTTAGGTGTGTCGCTTAGTGTTGTTTTATGTTGGAAAACAAGCAAATGGTGGTCTGACCATGTGACCGGAGTTATAGTTTGAAAGGTAACTAGTTCGGTATTAGCAAAAATGACACCTAGGATGTGTCCAGCGTTGTGTGTGGATGATCTGATGCAGGTTCAGTGATTCTAGGCCAGCAATGATTGTTTTTGGATGGGGTATGTTGGGTTTGTCAAACCAAATGTTAAGGTCACCCAGAACGCATAGGTTGGAGTGTAGTGTTATCAGGTTTGAAACCGTGTCTGGGAATGTCGTATGGCTAGGTGGAGGTCTGTAAAGGTGCAGGAATTTACAGGAGGAAGACGGTGGAGGATTGCATATGGTGAAAAGCGCCTCACAATTTTTTATGGAGACATCTTTTTGGTGATATGTAATGTTTGCCCGAACACAGCAGCTAGGCCACCTCCTTTTTTGCCTATACAATTTTAGGTGATTGTTTGATAGCCCAGAGGATCGGCTTCATGCAGGACTGGAGCCACATAACATAACATGTGTATTTGTAAAGCGCACGTTCACCCCTAACGGGGCATCTTGGCGCTGAATAACAGATGTTTATTGTTACCCAACTCAATGGTACTCATTTTATCGACCTCAGTTGGATGAAAGGCTGAGTGGACCCGCCGGGATTTGAACCTGTGACCATGAGGTCGAACACAGGCCCCTGCAGTGGGTGCATTAGTCCACCGAGCCACCAGTGGACTAAAGCATGAATAGTATGTCTGGTTTTGCATTAGTGAGAAGGTCGTAGATGTGATGTTTGTTTTTAGAGATCGATCGAACATTTATTAGTAGACAGTTTAGAGAATGTGCTTTGGCGAGACTTTGTTTTGTAAAGAGTGAGCAGTATTTTGTGGGCTTGTAGCAGGTGTGTCCTTAGTGTTGGTATTAGCTGTATGAGGATAACAATAGTGTAGCTGTTCTGTAGCATGTTCCTTGTCCAGCAGGCTAAAAAGGCATTTTGATGGGTCTGCGTGTGTAGGTGGTGGAGATGGTATTTGAGAGTGAGTTGGTGTGCTGTGTTGTTTTTGTGGTGTAACCTTGTTGTGCAGTAGACATGGAGAAGTGAAGTTGTGAGGTGTGGCACATTGCTTATATTGTTTGCGTGTGTTTAGAGTGGAAGGTGTATGAGTTAGGGGTGGTGGTGCAGCATGTGGGTCATGTAGTAAGGTTTTGAATTATCCAATGGATGAGAGGTGGTTAGAAGAGAGTTGCTGTGTTGCTTTATACGTGTTAGATGTGGTGGAAGAGAGAAAGCTTGGCACTGGAGTTTGTTCATTTGTGTAGTTTGAAAGATGGGTGTATGTTTGTATTTTGTGATGGTAAGTATTATGTGGTGTTGCACTTGAGAAATTCTGTTGTGCTGGTGTGTGTGATATGTTTTGTTTTTGAGGAGTAGTGAATAGAGGTGCAGACATATTTGTTTTATGAGATTGATTTGTTTGAATAGTATTGTTTGTGAGTGGAAGTTGTAAGGTAAAGGGGGTGGTGATGTGTTTGTGAGTAGAGTGTATGTTGTGTGTAAGAAGGGATGAAGTAGAGCTAAGAGTGTTTGTCTTAGACTTGCTTACTGCAAGAGGTAATATGTGTGGTGTAGTGGAGTGTAAGTGTTGTGTGGTTGTGTTATTGTGGTAGAAAGAAGAGGAGGGTGTTGGTTGGAGAAGTGATGGAAGGCTGAGTATAGATGTATTAGTGACAAAAGGGGTCTGTTAGGAGTAATTAGAGTGGGGAGTGTGTGTTTGGATGGGATATAGTTAAATAATACAGTTTAAAAAAAAACACTTACCTCGTCCGCCAGCCGAGTCTCTCCTCCGCTTCTCCAGAACCAGGAAGCACCCAGGCTCCCTATAGCCAATCACAACCCTGCAATGTAGCATTGTGATTGGTCTGAGCGCCGTGGATCTGCACTCAGATGCGGACTGGGGGCCTGGGCATGTTCCCCACCAGGTTGTGTAATGCAGGCTGGTGGGGAACATGCAAAGCGTGCATAAATGTTTGGCTGGCCAGTCATGATCACTTGGAGCGTGCAAACCACCCTTCCCCCTGTACCTCCAGCCCCGCCCGCGCTAACACCAGGCCCAAACCTGCGAAAAATAAAATGATAATAACTATGTTATTATCATTTTATTTTTTCTGCTTAAAGAGCAGTGGGGTGACGCACCTCCGCCTTAGCGGAGGAGCCACCCCTGGAGTCGAGTACTTGCTCAATTCATAACCTACAGTGTTTCCTTGTAAAGGACAAAAGTGTCAAGTAGGTGGTCCCTTGCCCTTGTACCTCTACCAGTGGTCTATAAACTGAAGTTTTCACATAAAGGCTAAGTGGCTCACATTTTATGATTGACATAATTAGCCCATTCTGGTTTTTAACCAACAGCTAGTAGAGGTATCTTTCAACAGAATAAGTAGGGGCTCACGTATCCCAGCATGCAGAGTACTGTAGGCTAAAATCTCAGCGCTGTCTGGGAGTGTCACACATGACATGAAGATGCTTGAGAGCTATAATTTAATAAGGAAAAGCTTTACATCAGACTCCTGATCAAGGCCATTGATTCTCCAAAATAGCAGTGGTTGCAGACATGACTTCAAACCATTTGAGCCCTAATGATTACACAGAGTTGAACCTTTATTTCATCTTGAGTCCCTCAATAACCTCATATTTGTCTGCTGTGATAGAACTACAGAACGTCAGCAGGGCTCATACAGCTCTATTTACTTTTATGTTTACCTTGTATGCCTGTCGTAGGACGACTGCCCATAAAACCTGTAATTCTTGAGAGAATTACGTGTATTATGTGTGGAACAAAATATGCAATTTCTCCCATATCTAATCAAGAACTCATACATTCAAAAGTCATGGAGCGGTAGGTCAGGGACAGCTCAATCGTTGCAATGAAAGAGCTGCTCCCTGTTGGCTACACAATCATAAGCAAGTTATGGATACAGGTAAAGCAAGGGAATAACAATATTAACCATTATGGAATTCCTTTGTACATAGAGCCAGACTACTTTGAGATGCAGAGAAAAAACACATTTATTTTTCACCATAGCAGTTATCGATGGCACACCAGACAGTACCATACATTTCTTGAACAAGAATCTGGAGATGGCATTATGTCCCTAGACACTGGCTAAGAACATTTTCCTGCTAGGAATGTCAGCATTAGGGTAGAAATACTTGTGGACACAACATGGATGTTCCAAACAGGAAACAAGGAAGCCTTGGGCTTCAACTAAGTGTAAAGAGCCCCATCTACTCAATTGCGCTCTCTTCATATCTAATTTTCACACACTTGATCTAAACATACAAAGATGAAATCGGACTACAAATATGCCAGCCCACTCACTGATCTCCTATTTCTTAAGCATAAACTGCTTGACCAGCCAATAAATAAAAAATGTACCATGTGAAACTCAAAAACACTGAGATATTTTTACCGTAATAAAGTATAACATTAGAAATAATCAAGAAAACCTCATAAGTAAATTCTAAATCTAGTTCCTCACCTCTTTCTTGTCTGCCTTTCCCATGTTTCAGACATATACCGATTGGGGAGGTTGGAACAATGGCAGGGATAATCAAAGTTTCAACCTTACCGGTGGATCCTTAGCAGCATCTAGCAGCATAATTCATGTCCTGTTACAAGACATTTATAAAGTGCTACATACACCAAAATGTGTCTTGGCACTAAAAGGAAAACCGACTGACAGGAAGGAATGAGGATTATAGAGCAAACAACCTGGCCGTAATGCAGGAACTGTTGCAGCAGGGCACAAAGGTGCCTTGGGTGGTGATAGGCAGCACACAGTGTGCCAGCACTGGGAGGGAGTGGAAGTGTTCCATATTTTAGTAGATATGGCTCGTCTTCTCTCTCCGTATCACACAAAGCAGCACAGCAAGTTTACTTGCTGCCAATATGCCCCAATGTTTCACAGAGAATTCTCATTTTGGAGTGACAGAAGGAGACTGTGTAGTATAATTTTAACAGATGTGTAGCAGTAGGCCTGTACAACCACAGGAGCTACTTTGTTTAGTAAAGTTTGCTGTCTGTTCGGTTGTTTCTTGGAGAGAATGTTTTACAGGGAATTGCAGTAATCTAGTTGTGATCCTATGGTGACTGCCATAACTGATTTCCTAGTCTCAAAAATGATTACTGGTAAGATGGGTTTCAGCCTATATGTATTGGAACTAGATGACACTACTGCAGAGACTTGTAAGTTAAGTGTTTGGGTTGCGTTAATTTTGACTCCAAGACTCTTAACAGCAGGCTTAGAATTGGGATGAAAGTCAGATACAGAAGACTAGGGAGAATGGTCTTTCCCAATTACAAGGATCTCGGTGTTGTTGAGATTAACCTTCAATCAATCCTCTTGTCTAATATTGTTTAGGCATTCTGGGAGAGTATACAGAGGAGAGTTAGTATTGGATACTCCAAAAATAAGCTAGGTAGCATCAGGATATGAGAAGAAGCTACATCCAGACTTCCTAATAATGGCTAGTAAACATTTTACAGACATATTAAAAATATAGGGAAATATTGACGAGCAGTGTAGCACTCCTGTCAAGATTTCTGACAAATGTTTATCAAATTCTCCCAGCATGGCCTTCTGGACTCGGTTGGTAAGAAACAAAATAAGCCAATTGGCATTTGGAAAAGAGTGAGATTAGAATGTTGTGGTCACTTATGTCAAAGGCTGTTGATAGGTACAGAAGGATAATCAGGTTATTGGTATTCCCACTAGCAGCTAGTAAAAGATAGTCAAGAACCACAATTAAAGCTGATTCCTAAATGGCAAGACCTGAAGCCCACATGTGAGTCATCCAATACCAGATTAGTTTCCAGGTACTCACCAAGTTTTTTACCACCAATATTTCCCATTGTCTTAGCAATAGCAGGCAGCAACATAATTGATGAGAGTTCAAGGGATCATCAGGATGTGTATTTGCCTTCATAGGGTTTTTTTTTAAATCCTTGCTTCAAGTCTGGTGGAACAATGCAGGATTCAATAATCTTGCGGATAGAATTTGTAACTTCTACATGTGCCTTATGAAGTATGCTGATGCAAAGCATATGTGGTGTGAACCAGATTTGCACGCCCTGATCAGTGTAATCCAACCAATTACCCTTAATTTAGTTGAAGTTATGAATTCAATCAATAATTAAAGAATTACTGACTGAGTACTAGAAATAAGTCGCAAAATAAACTACTACTATGCAAGGCAAACAATAGCCAGCATTGATATCCTTGCCATTCCAAGCATATGGGTGTGTGTGTGTGTGTTTATATCTTTAAAGAGATAGATAGATAGATAGATAGATAGATAGATAGATAGATAGATAGATAGATAGATAGATAGATACCAGAACCAAAGCAGGAGGAAGAGCCTTCTCCTACATCGCAGCCAAAGCCTGGCACGAGCTCCCTGTGAACATCAGATGCTCCCCCACCCTCCATACCTTCAGGAAGAACCTCAAGACCTGGCTCTTCGACCGAACCGGAGCTGCGCCCCCCCCTCCTCCCCAGCGCCTTGAGACCCTCACGGGTGAGTAGCGCGCTTTATAAAACCCCTGATTGATTGATTGATAGATAGATAGATAGATAGATAATTAGCGAGAGAAATCTAATATGTTTATTTACTATTTTATTATTTTTAAATTAATAACATAATTTAAAACTAAATGCAGGTTTTAAACTTTTATTTCAAAATAAAAAAATACATTATTTTAAAAATGTATGTTAACAGCATTTACTAAATAATAATAAATCATGTTAACAAGGGTAGGCAATTGATACATTTTTTTAAATTAAATATTAAACTATGAAAATAATATATTAAAATTTATTTTTAAATTAATACACATTTAACTTAGTTTAAATTAACTGAATTTAACTTTATATGTTCATATATTTCTATTATTTTGAAAGAATAATACACTTTAAAAATAGCCCCAATATATCCCAACAGGTGAATAGTTGCTAACAGTAATTTTACACTTGTAAATTCTCTTATAGGAGGCTATACCTTCCTGATTTGAGAGGGTGGAGACCATAAGTCTATGCCTAGGTGTAAATTCTCACTAAGAAATGGTGAAAAGCAAAAATTTGGAGAGTTACACTCAGGTGTGGTAGTTAATATACATGTGAGTAATTATGTATGTGTATGTTTCACTTTGTGACTCGGGCCTACAGTTTCTTACTGAAAACGTCGGTCATTAAAGAAATGATTGTTTTTTTTCCCATTGTTTACGATGTGCTATCATACATTAGACCTTGATTCTTATATGTCAGTGCCCTTCCTGGACCCAAATTTACCAATCATGTGTTTGGGTGGGTGTGCATGTGGTGAATGTGACAGCTGATACATAAGTATGAATTCATTCCAAACTTAAAACATTTTAATGCGTTGTCTCATAAACATTGGAATGTGTGCCTTTCTCACATACAATATGACTTGAGATGTGTATGTATGTGATAGCAGTAACAGTTGGTCCAGCCAGGGTAGGCCCTTTTCACACCCCACATTTGTTAATATGTTGCCTTAAATGTGCATGAAAATTGTAGTTTGTACCTTTCCTGGGCCAAATATTTCTTGTGGTGTTGTATGTTTATCTGGAAGATATCACAGTTGGTCATGCCAGGACAATGTCACATTCTTGGGAGGGATGAGGGCAGAGCCTCAGGGGTTGAATTTCTACTTCTCTGGTGCAAGGACTTAGTTCAGTGCACCAATTTGTACAGGCACATCTATTTGGACTGCGATAAAAACATAACCGCACAGCAATCTTGCAAATGAAGTGTTTCCTGGTTATGATCAGTCCCATAAGGTAAGTTCAAGGACAACTGTGGAACTCCAAACATTCTTTTATTAATGAATAACATAGAGAAGTATCACTAGAAATAGATTATGCATTTAAAAATTTTTATATTTAAGTTCCTTATCTATTGCTCACAATATTGAATAGTAACATCACAGAAGATAAAAATTGAAGCTGCAAAGCATTTCAGGAATTATGAGAACAGTAAGGAAAACACTGCAACATGGTCATTACATTTACTAGCCCTCATACTCTCACTATGCTGTCTCTAACTGCTATTCTAGTTCTAGCAGAATCAATAAATAACAAGCCTATTCTTCAGATTCCAGAGGTAGTGCACACACCTGGTTCAGGACAGCAAGGTCTGTTGTCTGTCAGGAATAGCTTACCTGCTATTTTGAGCACAAGGGCAAGTACATTGTGTCTGTTCAAGAATAAACAGTCCCAGCACCAGCAAGTTGAGGCTAAATGCATCTAAGAGCCTTGGGAGAGTCTTACTGGAGCTGTCTTTGGTTAAAGTGGAATCTGGTGCTGTGCCACGCATCTTGATCCTCACCAGTCTGAAGTTCCTCTCCTAGCTGCGGTCTGAAACCTGGTGTTTTTACAGGTCTCTACCACTGATTTTATCTTAACTTTTCAAAATAAAACAGGGGTTGGATACATTAAGGAACCTACAGCAGTGGCGTAACAAGGAGGGGGTGGGGCAGTCTGAGTTTTGAAGACGGCGACCTCCCACCCCCTGCTCTTACCTGCGGCTGTCACGGGAATCGAATCGCCAGCACACCCACACACCCCCACTCTCATCTGCGGCCGCCGCAGGAATTGCCACTCCCCCACTCTTACATGTCAAAGGCGACAAACGCAGGGACCCCCACAGGCGGGACATGATCTAGCTACGCCAGCTAACATGGGACAAAACTCAGAACTCAGGACCACCAAGCACACCTGCCACCAACAAGAGAAACGATGGTGCACCGACAGAGCAGCTCACAAAACAACCCTCAGCAACTATCACCGGCACAGCAAAGAAGCCAAGAAAGCAGCCATCACCACCCACATCAACTCTGCAGCCAACCACACAAAGGAACTCTTCAAAATAGTCAAAGAATTCCCCAACCCGACAGCGACACTGAAAGCCATCCACCCCTCCCAAGAACTCTGCGAGACCCTCTCAGACTACTTCCACAGCAAGATCACGAACATCTACAACAATTCCAACCTCCAACCCGCTACCCTTGACCCCGACGACCTCAACCAATCAGCAAACACCAGACAAACTATCACCACCTGGTCACCGCTCACCACTCTGACCACCTCAGCCATCATGTCTTCCATCCATGCCGGGGTGCCCACCAACTCCTCCCCCCACCACCTCAACAACCTCACAATGAACCCAATCAGCATGCAAATCACCAGCATCTTCAACACCTCCGTCTCCACAGCAACCTTCCAGGACAGATGGAAACATGTAGACGTCAGACCCCTCCTAAACAAAGCCTCCACTGACCACAACGATCTAAAACATTATCGTCCGATCTCCCTGCTCCCCTACACGGCCAAAGCTCTCGAGAAAGCCATCAGTCAGCAGGTCACTAAATTCTTGGAACAAAACCACCTACTGGACACCTCTCAATCAGGATTCCGTACCAACCACAGAACTGAGACTACGCTGACTGCTGCCACAGATGATATCAGAGCACTCCTCGACTGTGGAGAAACCGTGGCCCTGATCCTCCTTGACCTCCCTGGGTGATCGACACAGTCTCCCACAACACCCTCCACAACATAGGCATACAGCAAGACGCCCTCAAGTGGATCGCCTCCTTCCTTACAGGATGCACACAGAGCATCTGACTGCCTCCCTTCTCCTACATACCCAAAGACATCATATATGGAGTACCACAAGGATCATCCCTCAGCCCCACCCTGACCAGCTTCTACATGACCCCCCTCGCAGACATCGTCAGATCCCATGGACTCAACATAATCTCATATGCAGATGACACTCAACTGATCCTCTCACTCACCGAAGACCCTTACAATGCCAAAACAAATTTCTGCAATGTTTATGACCAATGTATCTGAATGGATGAGAGACAACTGCCTCCAACTCAACTACGGCAAAACTGAAGTACTGATCTTCGGGAACAACACCTCCACATGGCACCACATCTGGTGACCTGCAGAACTCGGACCCACACCGACCAACCATGCACGCAACCTCAGCAACACCCTCGACAGCCAACTGACCATGAAACAACAAGTTAACGCGGTCACCTCCTCCCGCTTCCACACACTTCGCAGAATCTTCAGATGGATCCCAACCATTAAGAAGAAAGACCTTCACTCAGGCCCTCGTCACCAGCCGCCTCGAATATGGCAACACCCTCTACACTGGCATCTCCGTCCAGCTCCTAAGGAGACTCCATACCATACAGAACGCTGTAGTCAGACTCATCCTGGACCTCCCCAAATTAACCCACATCACCCCCCACCTGAGAGACCTCCGCTGACTCCCCATCCAGAAAAGATGACAGTTCAAGTTCATTATGCACGCCTAAAAAGCCCTCCATGACCTAGGACCTGCCTACCTCAACCATCGACTGAACTTTCATCAACCCGCTAGGCACCTGCGCTCCTCTTCACTCACCCTCGCACACACCCCTGCATCCGTCGCAGCCGATCCTTGTCCTACATCGCTGCCAAGTCCTGGAGCAACCTTCCCCTCCAGCTCTGCAGAGCCCCCTCACTGGCAGACTTCAGAAAGAGTCTCAAGACCTGGCTCTTTGATGGTGACACAGCACCCAGATACCCCTAGGGGCAACAGTGTTGCGCTTTACAAATGCTGGTTGATTGATTGAAGTCATCTCTATTCACATATTTACATTATGAAGGCATCCATGTTGTACTGTCCGCATTTATAATCCCAAACAAATTAACATATCAGCCTATACAGTGAACAATCACAATGCTTTCCGCATTTCCTGTTCATGTTTCAAGAACTTTACACTTTCTACTAAAAAAATTGAAGAATCTGAAATAAAAATAGAAAAGTTTGAACCTATAGTATAAAGTAAATAGAAGAATCTAAAAAGGCCTTTCTGAGCATGTCACACTTTCTATGAAAGAAATAGACACGTCAGAAAAGACAAGCGATGTTAATAGAATAGTCAGGATAGACAAATTATGAAAATAATAGAATCTGAAAGGGAACTGTCATAGTGTTTATGATATCCCAGGAATAACCCCTCAACTAAACAACACACATAGGGCACTAAAGTGTTCTTTCACCTATTTCTTAAACTTTACTAAACTAAACAATCACAGAGATATTAACCATTATGAACTATTTTTAAGAAGCTTGGTTATTACCCCCTTATGATATTTCTGCGCAGCAGGAGAATATGCAAAAAATGTGTATTAAATGGAATCATCAGTAGTGGCTCCAACTTGAGGGCACCAGAGCACTGCCTACCATGATTTTCAAGTTATTTGGATGGTAATTGCCAGGAGAAATGACCATCCACATAAGCTGTAAATTCAGGGCTGTGAGCCTGTGCCGAGTGCTGCCCTCAGTGCCTGGCTGCCTCTTACCCTTGCTGTGATGATAGTCAGGCAGTTAGGCACTATTGACTTGTGTTGATTTTAATGTTTGTAAAGCGTAAACAATTACCGTGAGGTGTCTTGTCACTGTGTAACTCAGTAAGGGAGTGACTATAAGTGTTAGTTCCTGAAGAGCCAGGTTTTTAAAGATTTGCGGAAAGTCAGGAGAGAGGGAGCAGTCTCAATGTCAAGAGGGAGCATTTTCCAATTTCATGTGGCATTCATTACAAAGCTCCTACCTCCCCATGAGGAAAGTTTATAGGAGGTACTACCAGATTTATGGCTGAACTGAAGTGGAAATTTCTCATTGGAACATACCTTCTAAGTTTCTCTCTCAAAAAAGCTGAGCCTGAGCCCAGGAACGCTTTATAAGTGATGCAAAAAGCATTAAAAGCTATCCGCTTTTGAATAGGAAGCCAATGCAGGCTTGCTAAAGCCTGAGAGGCAGAATGAAATCTAGGGATGCTCAGCAACATTCTTGCTGCCAAATTCTGAAGAATCTGAAGTTTCTTCGGAGCTAGTTTGTGTAGATTCAGATGAAGCCCATTGCAATAGCACTCTGGTCATTATGAGGGCCAGCACAACCTTCTTTAACATATTAGATGGAAGAAATTGAGCAATTTTCTAAAAGGATGTGGAGAACACCTTGTTTACTTGCTCTTTATAAGTCAGTCTGTCGTCAATTAGTATTCCCAAGTTTTTTACCTTTTTACCGGTACTGGTAGTGAGCCAAGCTCATCTGGCCACCATAATGGATTCCAAAAGGAGGTGTTACCCCCCCAAAAATAATGACTACCATTTTTGTAGAATTCAACTTATGACAGTAGTTATCCATCCATAGACTCACACCTCTCATGCAGTTGTGGAAGGTGTCATTCATGTCCAGGCTTTTGCTAGCGAGTGAGACTATTTTCCGGGTGTCATCGGCATATGATACCAGTGACAACCCAAAATATTTTACAAGGGATGCTAGTGGGGTAACATAGGTGTTACAGAGGGTAGGGCTTAACAAAGAACCCTGGGAGACACCACATGGGAGAGAGAAAGGTTGAGATGTGAATTCCTCAAGGGAAACCGTTTTTACTTGCTCTGTTAGGAAAGATCTAAATAATGACAGGGCCATTCCCCTTATCCCTAGGTCTTCTAATTTGTTTATCAACAGCTCATGGCTCACCGTATTGAAGGCCGCCGCAAATTCATTAGGTTGAGGGCAGCACTTCCTTCACTGTCTACTTTTGCCCTGATCATCTCAGTGGAATGACCTTTATGGAACCCGATTTGGGTATCATCCAGCAGATGATTATTATTTAGAAATGTAGAAAGTTAGACGTTCATTTCTTTTTCAATGATTTTGGCTGGAAATGGAAGCCTTGAGATGGGTCTGTAGTTGTTGGCATCTAGAGTATTTAGATTGTTTTTTTAAGAAAGGGAAGAATTTACACAGATTTCTAATTTTGAAATGGACACATGCGCTAGTGAGCTTGTGCCCCACAGCATTTTCTTTTTAGAAAACAAAATCCCTAAGCAGGCTAAGGGCTGACCTAGTGCCAGCCCTGGCTTGCAATTTTCAGGAGTCTGAAGAGACCCCCCCATTCATGACACGCAGCAGCATCATATTTACAAGCAGTGCTGGGCATCTAGGGTATAAGGCCTGTTTTCCCAGAACTGGCCATCAATAAATTTCAGTCTCTCTCTGGCGTGTTGGGAAAGGGTGTTGATTGCAGCCTGTGAAGGATTGTGGACCTCAAGTCACATGCATGCTGTAAACAGATACACTGTGCATGCATGCTTTAGCATGCACAGAGTATCTGCTTATAGCACAAGAGGGCACGCTAAGCACTCTCAAGCCTCCTCTCCTGGGCTGGAACAGCTGCACCACACCCTGTTGTGGGCCAGCCTGCTTGTTTCTAGAGCAGGATTTGCCAGGCGAGTGGGACCAGGGACGAAGGCCTTCCATCATGCCTTCCAGCCTGTAGTTCATTTTTATTGTTTTTGTAACGAAAAAGCAATCCGAAGGCTGGCACAGCAGAGCACATATCCTGAACTCAGGTATTTAAAAGTACCCCCTTTGTATTCTTTTAGCATGTGGGAACTTTTCACTTTAGTACATTAGTTTATAACCCTTTATTAATAGGCATTTATTAAAACTGTTAATAAATATCTCTCAATACATTAGGAATAAAGTACCCCCTGTCGTACATCCTAAGGATATTACAATTCACAGAGGAGTTCCATGACCATATAGAGGAACAAGGCTGAAGGCCGAGTTCTTTTATAAGATTATGGAACTTCGAGGTGACTTGCAATATCCTTATCACAAACGCTATGGGTATTTTATCCCATATAATACATGGTCACACCCTTCCCTTTCCCAAAAAACACTTAAAACCTTGGTGCAGAACTCTTTCATATGAAGGAGAGGGCATGTTTGCAAACATGAAAATTACAAATTTAACTTTGAGTGCAAAATAAAACACATCAAAACCTGTTAGATATTTGCCGCAAGAAGATATTAGAAATAGTTCAATACAAGTCATGTTTTTTTTTTAAAAACTGCAATATCTTGAATTTGTAGAAACATGCAGAAAGATTCTAACTTTAACTTTTTCTATAATTATCTAAGGAGTACAAAAAATAAACATGTTCTTTCTGCTTGTCACTGAAATATAGCAGTAGAAAGAAAAGCAAGGTTTCGTTTTTAATTTCTTTAAACAGCTGCTCTAATTATGCTTATGATCTGACCTGCCTTTCCCCTTGGCTGCTGGCATTGTGATGTTGCAATAACATATTACAGTTGAGTTCTGACTATGAATGGCAACTGGGTGCATCACTAGTTGCCCATTTTAAAGAAATTTGATATGAGAGTTTATAGAGGGATTGCAGAATTCCATGTATTACAGTGATAAACAAGAAAGCACTTTTAAATATGTGAGTTCAGGAAGCACAGATCCAGAAGTGACATATTTAAAAGTGCTCAAGTCTCAAGTATGCTTTTACCATGTGGGAGCGCTTCACTTTCGTACATCAGTTTATTATACTATATTGAGAGGCGTTTATTAACAGTTTTAATAAACGCCGTCCAGTATAGTGATCTAAACTGATATACTAAAAGTCAAATGCTCCCACATGTTAAAAGCATAAAGGAGAGAACTTTTAAATATGTGTGTTCTGGATGCACACATCCAGAACTGAACTATTGAAAAGTCCTCTAGTCTCTTGTATGCTTTTAAAATGCAGGAGTATTTCACTTTAGTACATCAGTTTATTTCACTGTACTGAGAGGTATTCATTGAAACTGTTAATAAACGCCTTTAAATTTTGTGATATAGATTAATATAGTGATATAAACTGACGCACTAAAGTGAAACGCTACTGCATGTTAAAAGCATTCAAGAGGAGCCATACCACTTTCAAATTCCACCGGCCACCACTGGGAATCAAAGGTATTTGCATATCAAAATAAAAAAGTCTCTGCATTCAAAAACACAGTGATCATGAGAAGTGCTTCATACAAGCTGAGTTTGCTGATTTGGCGCCTTAAATGTTCACAAGCACTGTTACTCGTACTTTTCCTTGATCTAATATTAGTTAAGGAGTATGTGTATGAGTTCAGATTTAAATGTTCACAAAAATTGGAATTTGTACCTTTTCTGGCCCCAATATGGCTGATGGTGTGTGTGAGAAATTAGGTTACTAATTGAGGGGATAAACCCTAATCAAGCAGCAACCACAATCCTTGTCAGGGTAAAAACACAAGCACACCCCAAATTAACATCTGATCAACCCTCTGGTAGCTTGGCACAGAACAGTCAGGCTTAACTTAGAGGCAATGTGTAAAGTATTCATGTAGCTAATAAAGTAAAAACCCAACACAAGACATAACCACACCAATTTACATTTTAATACATAAATCAAGACCAAAACAATAAAAATACAATCAGTTGGAGATAAGCAATTTTATAGATTGTAGAGAAAAAGAGAGCTAGAAAACACATAGTGCTAACTGTGGATATCTGGTCACACTGGACTAGGACAAAGTCATACGTTCAGGATGACCACAATGGAGCACTGGACAGTTAAAGGGACCCAGTTGGACCCGCTGACCAAGAGCACATCAAGTCCTGGTTGTGGGGAGATGCAACGTCCCGCTTTGAGGATGCTTTGCACAGCCAAGGTGATGCGTCGGTTCTGGTGAGCTGCAGAGCTGCAATGCAGAGTCCTGCATTGTCATTGAGGATCCTGTCAATGAGCGCTTGCAATGGGAAGTCCGGCGTTGAGGATATGTCTTGCAGTCGGGCAATGCATCTGTTTCAAACAGCTGCGAGGCTAGGTTGCAAGAACCAGCATCGTCGTCGAGGCTGCAGTCGACATGAAATTTGTAATGCGAGAACCTGCGTTAGTGAAGTTTCACACAGTGGCAATTCCAATGCAGGCTGCGAGGTCGATGCAGAGTACCTGGGCTAAGAGAATGCTCACAGCAGAGGCAATATGCCGGTTCTGCTTGGGTTTGTGCTGCAGAGCAGAGGAGATGCTCGGTTCTGCTGGATCCACAGATGAGCTGGCAGAGCACCTTCAAGCGCACTTTGTTAGAGGACAAAGTTTGTTAGGCCCTTACCTGCGGAAGTCCAGAGTGTGGATTGAGCCTGTCTGTCTCCTAGGAGATTCTGAATAGAGGAGCAGCTTCCCAGGCCCTCAGGCCCTGCAAACCTAAGCCTGCTGATTGGCTCCCCAGTTCCCAGGCAACCCTGAGCCCTCCTCTCACACCTGCCCAGGCCCCTTGACGGCTTGCTGGGTGAACCCCAAAACATTCACCTCCATTTTGTGAGCTGCAGTTTCCCTGTGCCCCAGATTGCAGTGAACCAAAGACCAGGAGGGGGTAAGGAGGCAGACTAGAGCTGTCTCTTTTCTAAAAATTTAAAAAGTGATTTTCCCTACCCGTGATTGCATCATTTTTATAACTGTTTTGCTTGTGGTTGTTACAGTTTAAAAATTGTAGTTTTAACCTGCCTGTGATTGCATAATTCCTCACCTGTCTTGTGTTTAAACTTGTGGTTTTTACTTGCCCGTGACTGTTTTCATTTAACCTGTTGAATTGTGGTATTGCAGTCCAAAATCTGTAGTTTTTTCCCTCTCATTCCCCGTGACTATCTGTTTTTCCCTCCCAATTTCTCCCTTGCTCTGTGCTCAGACCTCTATGTTAAGCAATCCACCCCAGCTCCTAATTTCTGTTAGCAAGTGAGTGAAACCAGACCCCCCCCTTTTTCCCCCTAGCAACAGGGATATTCTACATCAGTGAGTGAGCAGAGGGTGCTCTGAGACAGCAGTAATCTGCTTTGAGCTGTTTAAGATGTGTTTTATAGGGATTGTGCATTCGTTTTTTGTCTAGGAGAGTGAGTAAAGTTTTATACAAACAGTATTGTTAGAGGACAAAGTTTGTTAGGCCCTTACCTGCAGAAGTCCAAAGTGTGGATTGAGCCTGGCTGTCTCCTAGGAGATTCTGAATAGAGGAGCAGCTTCCAACTCCCTGGCCAGCAAACCTTGTCTGAGGTCGCTGGGACCTTATATAGTTTGCTAGCGGAGGGTACATGTGCACTGGTTGGTGTTTGTATCTGGTGTTTCCATTGCATTAGGGTTAGTGTTCTCATTGGTTAGGTATTTGAGGGTTCTGATTGGTTTCTGGGTCAGTGATTAAATTAATGTAGGGTTGGGACTAGGGCTAGGGTTAGGCTTCCTATTGGAAGTAGTGATTAGGGTTTTCTGTGTAATTGGTTGCTGGGACTAGGTTTGGGACAGGGCTAGGGTTAGGCTTTTTATTGGAAGTAGGGATTAGGGTTTCCTGTGTTATTGGTTGCTGGGCCTAGGGTTGGGACTAGGGCTAGGGCTTCTATTGGGCGTAGGGATTAGGGTTTTGTGACTGACTGAGTGCTTGGACTAGGGCTATGATTGGCTGTAAGGTCTAGGCTCCTATTGGTTCTAGAGTTTAGGCTAGTGTTGTGATTGGATACGGTTAGGGCTAGGGGTCCCATTGGCTGAAGGGGTCACCTGATTACTAGGGCTATAAAATGCCAGGGTTTAGGGCGTCTCAGCCCGGGTATTGAGGCTAAGGGTGGAGAGGACAAGGGCAGTTGCCTGTTTGAGCCTGTTCAAGACTGGTCGGGACTAGGGCCAGAAATGCTGCCCATTTTCTTATTCATCAATACCCACCCTACACCATCCACATCCACAGAGTAACACATTCACACCAAATGTACGATACGTGTTTACTAAAAACCAACCCTATGCACAAATCAATGTACCAGCATACACTAGAAAACCACACAAACCACATCTATATACCCTTCTATCCCAGCTACCACACATTTCCACCATCACCTACAAACAGTACACAACTCTATCCTATACCACTAACCAATCCACTCATCACTAACACAACCAAAATACATACCATACTTAACTACAACCCATCCAGACACACACTCCCCACTCCTAACAGACCCCCTTTTATCATTAACAAACCCATACTCAGCCTTCCATCATTTGTCCAACCAACACCCACTGCTTCTTTCAACCACAATAACACAACAACACAACACTTACATGCCACAGGACCACACATTTTAACTCGTGCAGCAAACAGTCTTAACTCTACTTCATCTCCTCCTACACATAACATACACTCTACTCACAAACATATCATCACCCCCTTTACCTTAAAAGTCCCACTCGCAAACAATACTATACAAACAAATCCATCTCATAAAACAAATACATCAGCAACTCTTTTCACTACTCCTCAAACACAAAACATATCACACACACCAGCACAACAAAATCTCTCAAGCACAACACCTCATAATACTTACAGTCACAAAATACAATCATACACCCACCTTTCAAACTACACAAAAGAACAAACTACAATGCAAAGCTTTCTCTCTTCCACCACACCTACATAGCAACTCTCTTCTAACCGCCTCTCATCCATTGGACAATTTAGAAGCTTACTACATGACCCATATGCTGCACCACCACCCCTGACTCATACACCTTCCGCCCTAAACATACACAAACAATATAAGCAACGTGCCACACATCACAACTTTGCTTCTCCATGTCTACTGCACAACAAGGTTACACCATAAAAACAACAAAGCACACCAACTCACTCTCAAACCCCGTCTCCACCACCTACGCACCCAGACCCATTAAAATGCCTTCTTAGCCTGCTGGACGAGGAACACATTACAGAACAGCTACACAATTGCTATCCTAATACAGCTAATGCAAGCACTAAAAACACACCTGCTACTAACCCACACAATACTGATCACTCTTCTACAAAACAAAGTCTTACTGTCACCAAAGCACATTCTCTAAACTGTCTACTAATAAATACTCGATCGCTCTCTAAAACCAAACATCACATCTACGACCTTCTTACTGATGCAAAACCAGACATACTATTCATGATGATGTGGCTCCAGTCCTGCATGAAGCCGTTCCTCTAGGCTATCAACGATCACCCAAAATTGTATATGTAAAAAAGGAGGTTGCCTAGCTGTTGTGCTCTGGCAAACATTACATATCGCTAAAGTTGACGACATCTCCATAAAGAAATGTCAGGCTCTTCTCACCAGATGCAATCCTACACCGTCTTCTTCCTGTAACTTCCTACTCCTTTACAGACCTCCACCTAGCAAGGCAACATTCCCAGACGCACTTCTAGACACAGTTTCAAACCTGATAACAATACACTCCAACCTATGCATTCTGGGTGACCTCAACATTTGGTTCGACAAACCCAGTATGACCCATCCAAAAACAATAATCACTGGCCTAGACGCACTGAACCTGCATCAGATCATCCACAAACATCGCTGGATATATCCTAGATGTCATTTTTGCTAATACCGAACTAGTTACCTTTCAAACTATAACTCCAGTCACATGGTCAGACCACCATTTGCTTGCTTTCCAACATAAAACAACACAAACGACTCACCTAAAACCACCTTACATGCATCCACCTATCAACCGTGGAACAAACTCAATTTGGAACACTTAGAAACACAACACACATCCAGTACAGACCTGGAAACAATAAATTCTGTTAACAACTATAGGAGTGGCTACAGGAAGCTTTTGATATCCTGATACCACTCAAAACCACACAACAGAACAAAAGAAAACAAGCACCTTGGAGAAATACTGAGATAAAAGACATAAAACTACAAATTAGAAAGCTGCAACGTGCCTGGCTCAAAACAAAAACCAAACAAGACAAACTTCACCTACAGAAAATTAACAGATTATACAAGTCAGCTATCAAAAAAGTAAAGAAAAGGTACTATTCAGACAGAATTCAAAATGCTAAATGTGCAAATAAAGAATTCTATAAAATACTCAATGAATTTCGTAAACCAAATTGCCTAGAAGGAACTCATCCCGTTACTCAAGATTTCACAGACAAACTGGCAAATCATTACATGGACAAAGCAGACTAGTTGGACTCATACTTAAAACAGAGACAAAGCACCCTAACTAACCCTTTTACAAAACAACAATCCAGGAATACTCTAACTCAGCCTCTCCGGGCCCGATTCACAAAAGTAATCTGAGACAAAATCCTAACTTACGACTTTCGGTATTCACAGAAGGCATTTTGGAGTACTAAAGTTAGGATTTTGTCTCAGTTAAATATAAGTTTTGGTCTTAAGTTAAACTTAAGACAAACTTAAGTTTTACTGAGACAAAATCCTAGTCGTAAAGTTAGGATTTTGTCTCAATTAAACTTAAGCTTGTCTTAAGTTTAACTTAAGACCAAAACTTAAGATTGACTGAGACAAAATCCTAACTTTAGTACTCCTAAATGCCTTCTGTGAATACCGAAAATAGTAAAGTTAGGATTTAGTCTCAGATTACTTTTGTGAATCGGGCCCTCTGTTCCTTCCAACACATTTCACACAATGAATTTATGGACCTGGTCAAAGCAAGCAGGCCTGCCGGCAGCCCTTCTGACCTGTGTCCACCGCAAACTTTCGAGACAATTCTTCTAACAACCTCTGCTGCCACTCCTGTAAGAAGAATCATCAACGATTCCTTAACTACCGGAATATTTCCAGAAGAACTCAAAAAGTCATACATACGCCCTTTACTGAAGAAAACAAACTTGGACCCGCTGAACCCTGACAACTAAAGACCCATTACAAATGGACTTTTCCTGGGCAAACTGATAGAAAGAGCAGCGTTCGCCCACATGTCACAATTCATTGAAGACAATGCCATACTTTCAGACTTTCAAACAAGATTCCGTCTGGGAAGAGGCACAGAATCTGCCCTCCTTGCCATCTGGGATGACCTGAAGAACACAGTTGACCGCAACGGGGTTGCTGCGCTACTCCTCTTGGACCTCTCGGCTGCCTTTGACACAGTTGACCATGACACTCTGATACAAAGACTCTATGAAACCGGCATAGAGGGGACTGCTTTAGACTGGATCACGTCCTACATTCAAAATAAACAGAACTAATGTCATCCATACCCCACCTTTCTTGTCCAAACTATACTCCACAAAAGCTGGGGTCCCTCAAGGCTCTATCATCTCACCCATGCTTTTCAACATCTACATGAAGTCATTACGGGTACTGATCAATCAATTTCACCTCACGTGCTATAACTATGCAGATGACACGCAAATACTCCTTCAACTGGAATGCCCCAAAGACATTGGAAACTCACCAATTTTCAGTTGTCTCAGAGCTGTGGATCAATGGATGACTTGGAGCCATCTCAAATTGAATGCTTCCAAAATGGAAATACTCCCGTGTGGCATTTGGCAACATTATGACCTGCTTGCCGCCTGGCCTAATGAACTGGGATCACCGCCTGAAGTATCGAAGGAAGTAAGAAACCTCGGAATGACCATGGACTCCAAGCTATCGATGAATGCCCAAGTGGACAAACTAGCAAGATCAAGCTTTGTTACTATAAAAACTCTGCAACGAATCTTCCCCCATATGGGATTTCCACACAAGGTCCAAGCTACCATCTCCCTTGTTCTGTCCAAACTCGATTACACCAATAGCCTCTACCACAGATCACCTTTAATGTCCATGAAAAGACCACAACGGATTCAGAACTCGGCTGCCAGACTACTCTTGCATATCGAACCGCGAGACCGCATCTCCCCTGCCTTGAAAACCCTGCATTGGTTACCGGTTGCCAGAAGATCCACGTTCAAGCTGCTTTGTATCACCCACAAAGCGATACATGGAATGGGACCACTCTTCATCAGAAATAAAATCACCAAACACATTCAACATAGGAACCTCCGCTCTAGAGTGGCACCTCACCTCAAAATCCCAAGATACAAGAAAAAAACCATGGGTGGCATATCCTTCTCTGTTCAAGCAGCCAAACTATGGAACTCTTTACCCCGCAATATAAGATCCACAGAGAACCTCCTTATCTTCAGAAATCTAGTCAAGAATTGGCTTTTCCCCACAGAAGCACCATATGCAAACAGAAATATACAGCATATCCCTCTGTATATAAGCATTTATTTTTACAATAGATATGTACCTAAATATGTGTATTGCATTGTATAAACATGTAAAATAATTATGTTTTAAAAAATATATATATTTTGTGAAGTACAAAACTTGAAAACCAGAGTTTATTTAATGCATCTTTAATCTACATATACTTACTTCCTTTATGCATCTATATACCTTCCATGTACTTGGATCGATATATATATATTACTCCCCCCCCCAAAAAAGCATATTCTATGCACTACCCTATTTCTCACCCTATACCTCTATCAATATCTTTAATCTACATATACTTCCTTCCTTTATGCATCTATACTTTCCATGTACTTATGGATCTATATATTTATTACTTTCTTCTTATTCAGCGTATCCAATGCACTACCCTATTTCTCTCCCTATACCTCTCTCAATATATCTTCTACCTCAACTCTCCGACTCATCTCAAACCTCTTTCTACCTCTCTTTCCAATGCACTTCCCTATTTCTCACCCTATACCTCTTTCAATATATCCTCTACATCCACTCTCTCATTCATCCCAAACCCCATACCACTACTATAATCCCCAAAATAGCCCTTTCTAGACTCTCCCCTACTCTACCCCTCCTTTCACCATCTGACACCTCTTTTACTATACCGATCCCCCAAAACAAGCCTTTCTAAACTCTTCCCTCTGACTCTTCCCCTCCACATCCCTTTTTTTACTCATCCCAAGCCTCCTACTACTGCTATGATCTCCCAAAAAAAAGTCTAAATCCTTTATTCTTCTATCCCTCCACTATCCTTTTCAATCAAAATAACAGACTAACATGTCCACTTCTCAAATTTCATATTTCACTATACTAATTCACCACTAATCCTTTATGGGTTCCAGAGTAGCGTGCTATGGCCGAAAAAAGCGCTTCAACACCTCATCAGGGGTAGCAAAGCACTATATAAATGCAAACCTTTTTACCCTCTTTTATCCCTCCGCTACCCTTCTCTATCCAAATAACTGAATAACATATCCACCACTCAAATAACTTTCACATTTCACTATACTAATTCACCACTAATCCTTTATGGGTTCCAGAGTAGCGTGCTACTCACCCAAAAAGTGCTTCATCACCCCATCAGCGGTAACAAGGGCTATATATATGCAAACCTTTTTCCCTCTTCTATCCCTCGGATACCCTTCTCAATCCAAATAACTGACTAACATATCCACCACTCAAATTACTTTCATATTTCACTATACTAATTCACCACTAATCCTTTTATGGGTTCCGGAGTAGCGTGCTACTCGCCAAAGAAGCGCTTCAACACCCCTTCAGGGGTAACAAGTGCTATATAAGTGCAAACCTTTTTCCCTCTTCTATCCCTCCACTAACCTTCTCAATCCAAATAAATGACTAATATCCACCACTTGAATTACTTTCATATTTCACTATACTAATTCATTACTAATTCTTTTATGGGTTCCGGAGTAGCATGCTACTCGCCAAAAAAGGGTCAGATTCACAGATGACAGATCCATGTGCTGGTTCCAGGTTGTTGGAGCCTTCTTTCCCTGAGGCTCTAGTCAGGAGGCCAGCCAAGTAGTCCTTGGAGTCACTCTGGGGTCCTGGGTTCAACAGATGCAGGTCCATTCCGGTTCACCCAGGCAAGAGGGCAGTAGGCAGAAGGTCAGCACAGCTGGGCAGCAGCCCCTTAGAGTAGCAGCCCAGCAGAGTGGCAGTCCTTTCAGCAGCACACCAGTCCTTCTTCCTGGCAGAGTATACACAGGTCCAGAGGTGTACTAAAATGTTGGTGTCTGAGGTCCAATATTTATACCTGGGCTTTCCTTTGGAGTGGGAGAAGCTTCTAGAGTTCTCCCTTTGAATGCCACAGGCATCCAGCCTTCCCTGTCCTGTCTCCAGACTAACTACAGGGGGAATGCAGCCCTTTGTGTAGAGGCAAGGCACAGCCTATTGAAGTGAAAGTAGGGCTATGTTCAGCTCCGCACTACCATCCTGCCAGTGAAGACCTATCCAGGCACACCTAAGCTCTCTATTATGTGATTGTGTGGAGCTATCTAGAAGGAATATAGAAAGCCCAACTGTCAGCTACACCCACTCATGTGACCCAGAGACAGGCTGCAGGCACTAATTGGCTAAGGCAGGAAAATGCCAATTTTCTAAATGTAAAAAGAACACATGATGGACAGAAACCTGAACAATGCAAACATTCACCCCCAATCACAAGGATCTGGGTTTAATACATCGTTCTTTCCTCACCACACCACCACAGTTCGGACCCAGCCATATGCAAATCAGTCTTGACCCTGCTCTTCATGGGAACAGTCCAGCTTGAACTGCCAGGCCAGGTCCTCCGTGGACCGGAAACAGGGAACCTGGGACAGGTTTCGGGGTATCACCCCTCATCAATCAGGCCAGCTTGATTTCAGTGGCACAGTGAGCACGGGACCCACGTCTGAGCATACCCTTCCCACATAGGGCGACAACGGCAAAAGGAACAAATGATGGGCAGAATGCTGAACAATGCAAACAGTCACCCCCAGTCACAAGGACTGGGTTTAATCCATTGTTTTTATGCTCATCACGCCACCCCAGTTTGGACCCAGCCATATCAGTTTTGACACTGCTCCTCATGGGAACAGTCCAGCCCAAACTGCTTGGCCAGGTCTTCCCTGGATTGGAAACAAATATCCTGGGACTGGTTTTGGGGTATCACCCCTCGTCAGCCAGGACAGTTCGAATGCAGTGGCACAATGAGAAATGGACCCAAGTTTGGGCATACCTTTCCCACTTAGGACGACAAAGACAAAAAGAACAAAAGATGGACAGAATGCTGAACAATGCAAACATTCACCTCTATTCACAAGAATCCAGGTTTAATCCATTTTGCTCACCACGCCACCCCAGTTTGGACCCAGCCATGTGCATATCAGTCTTTATCCTGCTGCTTATGGGAACAGTCCAGCCCGAACTGCCAGGCCAGGTCCTCCCTGGACCAGAAACAAGCATCATGGGACCGGTTTCGGGGTATCACCCCTCATCAGACAGGCTAGTTTTGATCTAATGGCACAGCGAGCATGGGACCCACGCCTGGGCATACCCTTCACACTTAGAACAGCAAAGGCAAAAGTAACAAATAATGGACAGAATGCTGAAAAATGCAAACATTCACTACCAGTCACAAGGATCTGGGTTTAACCTATCATTTTTTGCTCATAACGCCACCCCAGTTTCGACACAGCCAATATGCAAATCAGTCTTGACCCTGCTCCTCATAGGTAAAGTCCAGCCTGAACTGCCAGGCCAGGTCCACCCTGAACCAGAAACAAGCATCCTGGGACCAGCTTCGGGGTATCACCCCTCATCAGCCAGGCTAGCTTGAATCCAGTGGCACAATGAGCACAGGACCAGGCCTGGGTGGAGTTCGTGGAGTTCCGCTATGTGGAAATCCGCGAAGTGGTAAAAAAAACTCCACGGGCTATGGGGGGTTCAGCGAGCGGGTGGAGTTGCTAGCCGCACCTGTTGCGTTACGTTTCCTGTCAAACATAACATGACGTGCGTTCTCGCCCAGAAAATTGCAAGTGAATGGGACCACTCGGTTAACAATGGCACGCCCATCTTGGTTTTTTGTTCTGTTTATGGTGCTGGGTCTATTTTTCTATCTCTGCCTAATCTTCTTAATCCTACCCCTCCGAAACCTATCTACCCCTCATTTTTTATTATAGAAATACTCTGTCTTTGTGTTTTTCTATTTTACGTTTATTCTAATTATTTTTGTTTTTTGCACGACTTTTGTACTCTTTTATTTTTCGCATTACTTTCTTTCTTTCCTTCCTTCTTCCTTTTTTCTTTTCCTACTTTCTTCTCATACCCGGCCCCAATCCAGCGCCATGGCAGAGCAGGGGTGTGGCAGTGCCAGGCTCCCCTCGAACCAGCAACACCACCAGCCTCAGTGGCCTATATAGCAATAGGCCGTGCCGCGTAGGCGCGCAGCCCAGCGCATTATTCACAGAGGTGGAGGTGGCAGCACTAGTTTTCTATGTGCAGCACCACCTCCCCTCCAACCTGGCAGCAGGTGGCAGGCCTGGTAGCAGGTATGCCCTCCAGGAGCAGAAGCAATGTTGGGAGCGGGTGTGCTGGGCTGTGCGCCGCTGCCCTGGGATCTGGCGCACCCAACAACAGTTGACACATCGATGGGCAGACATCCTGGATAGAGACCAGGACCTGATCGACCTGCTGGACATGGAGGTTGCGGGGCTTGGTGAGTAATAATACATTATTTGTTGTGTTCTATCTATGCTAATATTTTTTTCCCAAATAGCAAGCATGCAAGTTAAGTTTATGTTACAAATATTATGTGATCATCATAGAGTACACAGGTGCTCAACGGTGCTACTTAATCCTATTTGTTGGCGCTTGCTTGGACTGCTTATTTAAGAAGTCATGCAGAGACTCCTCTGTCGTGTCACTGAGATAGTGGTAGTTATTATTAGTGAGCTAGCGCGTTCTTCTCTCACTTTCACTGTATTCTTTGTAGCTCTTACAGTCCCAACCCCAAGTGATTTCCCAGTGATGTGTAGTAAGTAACTAGTAACTATGCATGCATCTTTACTAAGACATCTTGTCATTCTTTCGTAAGATTAGACTTAAAACATTTTTTGAGGATGCAGAACAACCACTCTCCACTACGCTCAATATGTCAGGATTATCTATCGCCTCTACATTTACGCCCCCCTCTGGATCAGTTAGGCCCTGAAGTGGCGGTATTTGAGCACGCAGTCCTTAACCGCTTTGAAAAAGCCATTCGGTTCATACCTAAACCCATATACAACTTGAATAAAGAAGAACTCGTCTCTTCAAGCTATAGCCCAAGACAAAACCCTAACTATCAAGAACTGTGAAAAAGGGGGAGGTATTTTTGTTATTGACACCCCCATATACGAGCAAAAAATGCAGATTCTGCTAAGCGACCGAGAGTTTTACACCAAAATTACACAGAATCCCACTAGAAGAGTGACTTCCCAAATTAAACTACTTACCTCTACAGCACTACATGCTGGAGACATTAGTCAGAAAGAATGCGAGTATCTGACAAGCTCTGAAGGTAAAATGCCTTGTATCTACGGTGTCCCCAAGATTCACAAGAACATCAAGGACCCTCCCTACCGCCCCATTGTGTCCACCATCGGCTCTACAACAGAACCTCTATCCAAATACACTGACAATCTTCTTCGACCCCATAGACCAAAGATTCCATCCTATATCAAGGATACTAGAGACATGATTAATAAAGTTGAGAATCTTACTTTTAATCATCATAATCATGTCCTAGTAACCCTTGATATTGAATCTCTTTATAGTAAAATACCGCAGAAGGAAGCAATAGATGCAGTGTCTTGGTTTATTGACACATATAACATCAAATGTCCCAAATCTTTTCTCATTGAGTGTCTACAAATTGTTTTACAAGAGAACACTTTTGAATTTGGCAACACTCTGTGTAAACAGATCAAGGGCGTAAGTATGGGAGCATCAGTAGCACCTTCAGTGGCCAAAAACTACATGGCCCTCTTCGATTCCAAATTTATTTACAATGAAATCGCTCCGTTTTTTGAGTTGATCATACACTGGTCCAGATATATAGATGATATTTTTTTTATTGATATTGAAGAACACCTTCATGAATTTTTGGACTGGCTTAACTTATGTGATGGTAACCTTAAATTTACATCCCACACCAGCCGACAGCAAGTCGAATTTTTAGACATCCTTATTCGACACAACTCGGGTCTATTAGAAGTCGACCTTTTCATCAAACCTACTGCTAGAAACACACTCCTGCATTTCAATAGCTATCACCCGCGGGCACAAAAACAAAACTATTTCATTTGGACAATTTTTAAGACTGCGGCGTAATAGCACCAACCTATTGGACTTTGACACACAAGCAGTAAAAATGAAAGCCACATTTGTAGCCAGAGGCTATCCCCACCGCCTGGTAAGAGACTCGTACAAAAGAGCAAGGTTTTACGATAGAGATCACTTACTGAAATCAAGCAACCGCCCTCCAGTTACAAAACTTCTGTGTGTCACTAGGCATTCTACTATGAACAACACTGTTAAACAAATCATCAATTCCAACTGGCATATTCTTAATAGTGACCCAGATCAACAACTAAAACTTGCTAAGCCCATGTTTGCTCATCGTAGAAACAGAAACATCAAGGACATTGTCGTCCACTCACAATTTGCGAATGACCCCCCTTTGGTTCAGAAATCCCTTGATGGAGCTCTGCCCGTCAAAGGGACTTTCAAATGCTCCAGTTGCAAATCATGTGACACTGTCATTGAAGGTGACACCTTTGTTTATAATACCTACATCATTCGTGCCCAAAAATTGTGGAACTGTAAAACTAAAAATGTCATCTACCTTATTCTATGCCCTTGACACTTGGGCTATGTAGGAGAAACTTCCCGGTCAGTTGCCACGCGCCTTACAGAACATCGTTCCGCAATCCGCACTTCCAAAACTTCCGCTCCCTTGGTCAAACATTATCTTGAAGACATAAGATGGCTCATATTGGAAAAAATTGAAATTGCATATGAGAACAGAAGCACTGAAATTCGCAAGAGAAGGGAGGCTTTTTGGATTTTTACTTTGGACACATATAAGCATGGTCTGAACAGTGAGATCCTCTGGGAAAATGCTATCAGGTTTAACATTCTGCACTGAAAGTCATTGTTGCTTATTGTAATTCACATCTTAAAATGCCTGAGTATGTAACTCCGCAAGGTCCTCCCTGTGTTCACTTCATTTTTATGTTAGACTGGGGCTCCCTCTTCTTTACCTTCGGATTTTTGTATTTGTATTCTATACAATCATTACAGTGTATATATTTCCTCTTGACTATCACTATTACATATCTGTCCTTATACCCAAATATCCCCGTTGACCACTGACCCCTTCCCTTTTGCACGAAGGTATGCCTTGTATTTACAATCTTTTTCAGATATTTGTATTTCTCACCTGTTATCCATATCCATCACTTGCTACCTTATTATTCGCGGTTTTGGCTTCTTTCCAACTATGGCCATTTTTTAGCCACAGCCGCATGGCTATTTCTATTTATTCATCAATCCCCGGTTCGAATATCATTTTATTCATTACACTGAACGTTCCAGTTCATCTTTGTAACGCATTGAGTATACTCGAGTATTATTTCCACGACGTAGTTTAGTAGTTAGCGGTCTAGCTTTCTCTTTAAGACCGTACGTAATTCACGTCTCTACTATTTCAACACGTTCCGCCGGATACCTACTTAAATGCAAGAAACCCACCCCCCCCTTTTTCGGCCACTACCTAAACATATAAGCCATTGCAGGTTGGTGCCAGGCCTGACCGTTATGCATCTTATGAAAATATACACCACAAACATATGGGCATATTTATTGATTTTCCCTCCGGGTCCTCTATTCTACTTCATTCTTCAGGTCGCGTATCGTGCCCTGCCTGTATGCCATCATCAAGACATGGCGTTAAATCACCGTTCGGCATCTCATTGAAAAGCTGTTCAGCTCTGGGCCATTTTTTACAGATATCCCTTCCGCCTGCTATCGTTACCAGGTATTCAATTACTTACCTCTATACACTGATTTATCTAGTAACCTGAGTTTCGTTTTTCTTAATTCTTCTCTTTTTTCTTCATAGAATTTACCATTGCCTTTCCGCTATTTCATGGCATTATATTAGACAACACTAACGCCGAGACTCTCATCTTTATTGCCTACGGTAATCATGCTGATATATTTTTTGGTTAGAGATTTTCACGTCATGGCTTATCCTATACCTATTATCCCTAACTACGTTTATCTCATTGTAGATAACGTCATTTCTATGCCCGCAATTCCGGTCTTATTCATATTCCCCAGATTGACCCCGTCCTGGTTTAATGTTTGGTAAGCCATTTATATTAAATCTGACCCCCCGTTATTCATTAGATGTAAGATAAACTAGAGATTATTACGTTATGCCATTAAGCCATAAGCCTTTATACACATCATGGTTCTCTAGCTTTGGTTTTTCATCGTTCTGTTTTTGAAATCTTTATTCTGAAATCATTAATAATTTCCTCTTCTGTTAGGTGATGGGCTATTTATCTAAAGGCACTATTTTCTTCATTTTTACATCTTTTTGTATTTCTTCACACGCTAGGCATGTACAAAGGTGGTTCACCAAGGCTATGTTTGTTGTGACTTTTTAAATTACTTATCTCAGAACTCAGTGTACCCTGTTATTTTAAATTCTCTTTACTTAGGAATTACTGTGGCTTTCCTGATGAAGGCGTTATACACGCCGAAACGCACATAGAAGAAGATCCATCAATCAGCCACTTCAGTTACTTATCTTTATTATTTTTTGTATGAATTTGTTCTCATTTTTAGGTTGAGCGTGAGCCAGCGCGCAAGCGCTGCTCTGCGAAGAGCTATGGTTGTTCAGTACGGAGAGAAGCTTCGCCCAGTCCCCTGCCCTTATTTTTCATTGGCTTGTGTCTTTGTCCTTTGTAAATGCTATCTTCTGATTCATTATAAGGCTTGTTAGTCCCTGCTTAGTACAGCCATGTCTTCATTTGTGACCTCCCATGGCTACTGGCCCCTTTACTTCGGTTCTTACACGGTATGGTCTTGTAAGCACTATTTTCTTTATTGATTTTCTCCTACTTCAGGTACAATGACTTTCGCCTCAAGCCCATTAAATGTAAACTAATCTTCATGGCGAGGGCTGTCTTTTTTTCGTAATCTTTCTCTGAGGAAGCTCACATGCTCTTAATTACGGCCACACCGGACCCTTGTATTCAGCTCTCGGTTCTCGCTGCCAGCTCTCTTTTCTTGAAAGTTAGCCTTATTAACTCCATCCTCGCGAGTTCCTGCCTATCACAGCGGCCTGGAGATGCTATCGCGGCCAGCTGTCGGATAAGGATAACCCGAAAGCATTTTGTGGATTAAATTCTGTAAAAGAGGCGACAGAGGGCACGCAAGCTAGGACAGTGCGGGGGCTGTCCACGAATTCAGATCAGCAACAGCCTTGCTGTTTACCTTGGTGTCCGGTTCATGCCTAGCGGTGATACAGTGTGTTGGTGAATGTTTTCAAATTTGATGGTCTTTTGGAGAATGCCCGCGTGCAGACTGCTCACGCCTAGGCAGTGAAGGAGTGGGAGGCAGGGGGTGCTGGTCATTCCTCGCCTGTGCAGACTTGGTGCAAGGCTGTGTTTCAGTTTGGTTCTTTCACTTGGGTTATAGACCGATATGACGAGAGGAAGGAACTGTTGTGGCGCGTGTGGTGCGCAGGCGGGTAGAGATGGGAAACAGGCCTGATACATCCGTTGACTTGCATTACACCCGACGCGGCAGGGACCGGTGCACCCTGAGCTCCACTGCTGGGACCTTGGCCCGGGGTACCCTGCGCCACACCGCTTGAGACCCCCAATGACCCACCATCTAGCGCCTCGCAGGAGCTCAAGGAGCTGAACCAGTCCTCTCACTGCCTCCTTGGACACCAGGGCACAGTAAAGTCCAGTGGTGGAGGGCAGGCTGGGGTCTTTTTGAACTGGTCGGCCTCCATGTCGCAATGGACCTCTTCTTCGAGGCGGTGCAGTATCTTCAGGAGAACAGCGCTGGAGGTAAGGCCGCAGCTAGGCAGGGGCCCTGCTCCCAGCGGGATGAGGCTCCTCCCGGGGATGCCCTTTCGGGAGTAGAGCCGGTGGGCTCTCACCTGCCCGAAGGGTGTCCACCAGTCAATACAGACCTAGCCCTGTACCTGGTACTTTGTGAGCAATATAACCACACAGCGCCCTCAAATGGTGGTGCTGCGTAGTTTTCCACAGCTCTGAATTTGTGTACCTCAGGTATAATGAGGTATTTATGAAACTATCCGTCTTTACGTGGTCAGGGCGTTTATGTTGCTGAGGTAGAGTTAGGTCATAGGGTTGTTATGTTCACAAATAATTGATAAATAACGTTATAAAAGTGAAAAATTGACTTACATTTAATTGAGAACGACCATTTGTAGAGCGCATAGTGCAAAAACGGAATGCTTAAATGAAAGGATTTAAGGGTACTTAACATAAACTGCATATATCAACTTTGGAAGGTTGAAAGGCTGAGTGAGTCCATTTGGGACTCGTCACGACACACGCATGCATGTATTGTTGTATTGCAGGCGCTTACATGACCAGACACCCAATTCAGAAGGGAGGGAGACTGACGATTTTTAAAACCAAAAGGGCTTTATTTTAGCTTTCTCTCGCCCCAAATTGCTCCCACTTCAATACAAGTGATTGGAGGAAACGCATTCACCTGATTTATTTTATAACTCTCCCTCTTTCCTTCTTCCAAATGTTGGCTTGTATTCAGGCGCATTAACCAACTGTGCTGTGGTAACGGGCTTCCCCTTTAACACTCTTAAAGAAGCATTCTTCACCACTTAGTTTCTCAGGGCACCAGCAATATTTACAGCTGCAGCCATTTTAATATACTTTGGACAACTTCCTGAGAAAGTGTTACTCCGGTGCGAATCAACTACTGTGTGCTTATCTGATATACTGCACTCATTCTGCCTAAGGCTACCCACAAATTGGCAGTGAAGCCATTGGAATTTTTTCAGAGATGCCTTCTTGGCGCTACTCAGTCACAATTGCATTTAGGGCTGTTATTGCGCTATGTGAAAGTTGGTCTACAAGTCCATGTTTTGTGTAGCAGCATACTTTTATTTCCAGATGAGTTTGCATGTTATAGAGACTGTGTGTGACTCTCCTGATGGAGAGCTGACATAAACTGCCAGGCACTCGTATTTAATTACTGCACCTTAAGAGTACCTAGGTGAGCATGTGACCTATGAATAACGTGCATTTTACACTCCTGCTGCCTGGCATGACGTGTACAACGCGTGTTTCATCTCCTATGTCACAAAGTGTCAATTTGAGCCCTTACTGATGTGTGATTTGTCACACACCAAATTTATTTCTCACCCCTTGTTTAACTAAGCAGGGACATCAGTCACATGCCCACATTGTGCCAGGAGTTGCACCGCTTGCACTCCCAACCCCTCAAGCTTGCGTCCACACAGCGCTGGATGGCCTGTAGTCCCTAGCGGGTAGTTCCTGCCGCACCGCTGTACAATGCTGGTAAGTTGTCTTTCGAATATGTTTTTAAATCGCAGCACAGGTTTCACTATTGTATTCTGTTGAGGATTGGTTTTAACAAGGTTTGTTTTTGAACCTTGACATAAACATTTATAATTTTAGCCAAACTATTCTAAGCTATCTTCTCTGTGAAAGTCCACTTCTAAATGTATTTTAAAAAGGTAATTCATTTGTCATCCTGTACCTTGATTACTTTAAAATTCAAAAAGTGTAATAAAATGTGGTTGGTCAAACACGACAGGGAACGCTTTAATTTAAATAGCAACACTGTATGCGTACTACGCTTATCGGTGGATATCATGTTCAGTGTGTTGGTAAATGTTTTCAACTATGATGGTGGGTGTGCCCTCACCACTTTAAGTTCCTCGATATGACAACTTATCACACCACTGCTGTCCCCTTATAACTTTGCAGCCCCTCTTAGCACAGCCCTGCTACTGGACCTGCAGTCCATGTGCATGAAGCAGCTCTTATGAATGCCAGTTAACCTCGCCTTTGCAGCCACTCTATAAGTCACCCTGCCCTGACTCTACCAGCACTATGCGTGCCCCAGACCACCCTGCTTTGCCCCTCCAGCCCGTTTATGAGTCACACCCCCTGCAGGCCCTCTGTGTTCCCACCCCTACAGCCCTTGTGTGACATTGTCCTCCCCTCCTGCTCGGCAAACTATGTTTCACTGTCCACACTACAGTCCCTCTGCATGTCACCCACCTGTCCTGATGATGCTCTGTGTCTCTCATCCCCCTACCCCCCTTCAGCACTTTCTGTTTTGCCTGCCTGCACCTCCAGCCTTTCTTTGCACCTCTACCACTTTGCAATGCCTCTTTGTGCCCTACTTCCTGCAGCCCCTGTGGGTTGCCCTTCCTCAACTTTACTATCCAACAATGTGCATCCCTTTCATCCACAACCCCCTGCAGTGGTCCCACTACTTCGCTAAATACTTTTAAGGTCCCAAAGCGAGACCGATTGCATTGCAAATGCGTGTTTGTTTATTTGTCGATTGTTCATGTTTGTCCATTGCATTGTGTCACCTTGTAAGTCATGTGGGGACACCACATTATGTATGTAATGAACTGTATGATACCATATCTTTCAATATGTTTTTAAATATTTTGTATTAAAGAAATGATTTAAAAAAAATGTATTTGTAGTGCACACTGAGGGGCAGATTTACAAGCCCCTTACGCCACTTTTGCGCCGCCGTTGCATCACTTTTGTGACGCAGCGGCGGCGCAAATCATGCGCCATGCTGCGGGGGATTTACAACGTGACGCATCTAGGGAGATGCGTCACGTTGTAAAGCCTTGCGCCACATGAAACCTGCGTCAGGTTTCATGTGGGCGTGCCGGCGCAGGGGGCGTTCCTGCGCAAGGAAGCCCCGTAAAAGTGACGCAGTGAAATCTACAAGATTTCACGGAGTCACTTTTACGTCCCTGTTGCATCAAATCCTTACGCCTGCTTCAAGCAGGCGTAAGGAGTGACGCAGCATGTTAGGTATAGGGCACCCCTGAGCAGTACTGGAGTTACGTCGCACTTGCGACACGACTCCAGTACTGCGCCACCCTTCCGCCGACAGATGCGTCACGCATCTGTTTATCCTTGCGCCATGATGCGCCGCATTGTAAATGCGGCGCATCTGTGGTGGCGCAAGGGTAAACTTGCGACATGCATCTTCCCTGGCGCATCCCTGCTGATTTGCAGGGATGCGCCAGGGAACGTAAATCTGCCCCTGAGTTCCTTATATCATGCCTTCAGCCTTTATGGTCTGTTAATTGTCATAGACCTATAGTTGCCTAGGGAATTTCTCGTCAATTGTGTATTTGCCCTGCCCTAGGAATCTAGACTATTAGCAGGGAGTCCTTGTTATTTACTCTGCATTAGCATGTCTGCATTGAAAAAAAATCACACAACACGAGGTAAGAGGGTTGGGGTTTTGATGAATGGATGGGAAAGGAGGTTTTGGGAAAGGTGTGACAAAGACAAAAAATACACAAAGACAATATTCATCTGGGCAATGAGCAGCCAACCATCATAAGTCTGTTATGGGAGAAAAAGGAACCAAAGGAATAAGTACAAGGAACTTAAATGCAATACAAACCTAACAGTCCGTCTGCCCCAGAGAGACCCATGTTACATTATACCTAAATGTTCTGTCACCCAGCTTTGAAAAATAGCAAATACATTAAAAATTATGGAGGAGTGAAGCAAACACCACACAGGTCGAAAAAATGGTTATTAAAAAAAAATGGTACTGTATTGCCAAATTGGGAGTTGCATCTGCATTCTTCTTGGACTGTCCGTCAATCTTGGGTGCCTGGCTAATGTGGTCCGGTAAGGTAAGAGTGAGTGTTATGGTGCTTTTCCCGTTTGGTGTAGGAGAAGGGAAGGCCTGCGAAATGTAAAACAAAAATTATATTGTAGAATCAAGGAGACGGACAGAAGGTAAAGGTCATAAGGAGTGCACCAAGAAGACTCAGAGGCAGCGTAAGAAAGAAGAATAGTCACTTTTGCAATCATTCATTTTATGACTGATGTGTGATCAATTTGGTGAGAGCAAATTTACAATTAACAATCACACACAAGTGCATCAGCCGAGCTGATCAAACTCGCAACTGTCATGATCATTAATTCATCATCATAAATCATTATAATAATATGTAGCATAACAAGACATGCATAATGTGATGATCATGAACACATGTCCGTCTCCAGTTATCTACAATAACAGGCCCCCTACCCAACCACCATATAGTTTCAAATGTGTGTCAGACAGCACACCCACCCAGCAACATTGCATTTTCCAAATCAAGTAAAATCAGCGCAGCTCTCTCATCACCACACCACAGAGTTCGGTAGGCAACTTTAAAGTCATCACCAAATCGGTTGGTTTCAGTGAAGTTGATAACTTTCTTCTTCTGGTGGCAGTTGTTGAAGTAGTCATGCCCTGAGTCCTTCCATCATCTTCTTGACGCCGAGTAAGGTATCCAACTCCATACCTACTGAGTCCCGACTCAAATGCGATTGATCGACCTGTAGTACAATGCCATTGATGCACAACAAGAGAAACATTGAGTCGTTTTTTGTGAAGACTAGATTTGTGTTTGTCAGCTAAAGGGACTGGTCAGGTCTGTTAGGAGTGTGAAGCAGGAAACAAAACAGTGTGGAGTGGACCCAGCAAACAAATCTCCCTAAGTGTCAATGGGGAAGGAAAATAATCACCTTCAGAAAAAAATAATCACCTTCAGAAAAAAATTATCATTCGTCGTTAGGCCACCAACATTGTAAATCATCACAAACACAGTCAAGCTGAATAGTTGCAGTTAAACAAACACCCAGTGTCACTGCCTGCCACCTCATAAATCATCAACACACTCACAAACAACAATCACTCAGCATGCAATGAATGCGATTTACCTGTTCTTCTAACTCAAGCGTGGTCACCGTGGTACATTGCCGATCCATTGTTTCATGAAACACACATTGGCCAGTCTTATTAAATCAAAAAATGATGGGCAGTCCGGCTAGGGGAATAAACTCGGAAAGGATAGATAGGCACGTGGTGGAGGCAGGCACAAATTTGAATCTCTAATTTCCTTGAGGGAAATGGATGGGGGGGGTTTCACTGCACACTGATGCAACTCTAACCTGTCAAAAAAATTGTGTCTAAAATGGTGGGGCTGCAATAGTCAGTCAGACACAAACAAATAAAATAAAATCATGTTCCCCTAGCTATATCTTTTTTTTGTCATCAAAGCTGTTCGGCAATAAAGAAAGAGACATTTCTGTAGTTGGTGGCTCAGGCTTAGTAGTCAGGGAAGTAAAGTTCATCCTCAAACTCAGGTGGTTCGCCCAGAAGTAGGTCTGCTAACACACTACTTCCATGACCTGTGTCTGACCAATCACCCTCATTTTCCTCCTGTCGTACTTCAGGTATGGAGTAATTCGGTTGTATAAAGTGCTGATTCATTTTGAGCATGGTTAATCTCTCGACATTTTGGGATGAGAGACTGGTCCTTCTCGCTGTGACAACTGCAACAGCAGCTCTAAACACACGCTCAGTGGAGGCAATGGCTATCAGGCAAGCCAGATAGTTTATTGCCAGCCTGCTAAGCACTGGCCATTGGCGACTCTTCCCATACCAATACACCAATGGGTTTTGATCAAGATAGACCTCTGGTGGGTCATCCAGATAGACCTGGACCATCCGCTCAATAGTCATTGGTGCTCCACCTTGCTCAATCTCTTTTGCCTTCGCCTCAGAACTGGACTTAAGCCCTGCCAGTAGAAACCAATTATATGCAGATTTTGGGGATTATACTCCTGTTCCTGTTGTTGCTGGTGTTCTTGTTGTTGGTTTTGGCTGTTGTGAGCCAACAGCACTGCCCTCAGGCTCTGAAGTTGAAGGCTGTACCACAGAACTTGTGCCCTGGAGGAGGGGGCCTCTAATTCCCAGCTGTTCTTTTTCTAGCTCACTGGCTTGCTCAACAGTACATGTTTTGTAGTTTGGAACATCCCCGTCGGAAAAAGGAATGAAAGTGGAGAGTAATGGTTTGTACTGTGGATCAAGAATTTTGGCACAGATGTAATGTTTGGATGACACAATCTCTCTTTGCACCCTTGCATTAACTGATAAGCGAAGGATTAAGCTCTCAACCAACTCATATGCATCTTTTTCCCTCCACACCTGCGTACATTTCAGATACCTCCTTTAGCTGTTCCTGTAGCATATGCAACAACGGGTTAGCTTGGCGCATGGTACTCTCCTCCTTGCTCACTTCCTGTGTGAACACCTCAAAAGGAAGCAGAATCTCTGTCAGGCATTTGACTAGGCCCCATTGTTCCATCTCAATGATCATGCCTTTCACAGTTGCATACCCTCTTTGCATGACATATTCCTTGATCAGTCTGTACTGCTCAAACAGATGTGGCAACATATAATAAGTCAAGTTCCAATGTGTTGGCACCTCCTGTGTTAGTGCTTTAACTGGCATTCTGTTATCATGCTGAATGACCCTCAGCTGCTTCCGGGCTTGAAATGACTGGCTGAAATGAGTGCAGATTCTTCTTCAGGTGAACAGTAAGTTGCTGACTTGGTCTTCTTTTTTGAGAAAGTCCTGTACAATGATGTTGATGTAGTGTGCTTAACACAGGACTCTGAAATAGCCACCGTCTGCCATGGCCTTAACTATATTACTGCCATTGTCCGTGGCAACAAATCCAATATTAAGTCCTCTTGATCGCAGCCATTCAAAGACTTTGTTCTTAAAGTCTTCCAAAATGTTTGCAGTAGTATGGGATTTCTCCATGGAGAACATGGCTACTGTTGCATGCTTCTGAGCGCCATTAAAAATCTCAGCAGTGTCAACACCTGCAGATATCTTTTCTCTAATCCCCACAAAAGAGATCCAGTGTGCAGTGATGCACAAGTAATCAGTGGCTTGGCAACTGGTCCACATGTCTGTCGTCAGGTGGATAGTGTGAACAGCACTCTGCTGCAAAGCTTGTCCAAGCAATTCTAGCACATCGTGATGTAGCGTTGGAACAGCAACTCTGGCAAAATAGGACCGGCTGGGAACCTTCCATTTCAGGCAGATGGCTGCCACAAATTCTAGAAAACCCACCCCGTCCACAAAAGAAAAAGGGAGGGGGTCCAGTGCACACATTTTAGCCTGCTTCACGTTGTACAAACGTGCCATTGGGTAGTTGGGTTCGTACTGCCCCTCCTGCCTAAACATGCCACGAAGAGTAGCCTGGATTTTTTTCTTTTCTGGTGCCTCTGTTGCAAGCGACTTCTTAAGAGCAGACAGTGGTAGGCTCAATGTGCTTCTCAGCGGGGCAGTTACTGTACTTTCTTGCCGTGGTGCCTCGACCTGAGTCTTGTACCATTGCGATGTTCGTGATATGGACGATACTTCTGCACTGCTGGGGACAGGGCTGCTTTGCGTAACAAAAATGTTTTCCTCTTCTTCACCTTCCACTGTGATTGGATCGGATTGCCTGCTCAGCCTTTCACCCCCTCATCGACACCACTTGTAGTTTTTTGGCCACTAAGGTGCGCCTCACACTGGATTGTGTGGTGTTTTCTCAAATGGGTTGTTTGGCCTCCGGTACCATAGTTTGTACCAAGGTTACCCAGACTAACACTTGCTCCGCAAATGAAGCATATGGCAACGTTCGGCTCCTTCTTGTTAAGCGTATAGAAGTCCCTAACTGGGAGGGTCAACTTTCTGATGCTGATGCCACTGCCAATATCGGCTGAACTGGTGGTAGGTGGGCATTTTGACGTGTGCCTCTCTGAGGTACCTAATTCTACTGAGGTGGTTGTGGATGTAGGTCGCTGCCAGGACTTTGCAAATATGGCAGCTGAGGCAGTGGTGGTGATATCTGTGGTGCCATATCCCTCACAGCAAGTTGGTAAGGGGTAACGTCGGTCACCACTGGGGCTGTGCTAACCTCCATGATGGCTGGCTCAACGTTATCCTCCTCCTCCACATCCATAAGTCTAAGGCTTTCAGGAACCTTCCTTTTCCCTAGCCTCTCATGGGGTGTCTCACTCTCAGACTGAGGAGGGATCCAAGTGGTGTCTAGATTGTCAGAAGGGGAACTTGGAGAAGACGATGGTGGAGTAACCCTCCTTTTTCTTGCTGGAGATCTGGAAGACAATGGACCTTCTGAAAGAGTGGCTTCCCCTGCTTCCTCAGCATGAAGCTCAATCTCCTGAACTGCTCCTACTTCGGGAGGAACTACTATTGCTGGCTGCGGCTGTTGTATACTTATCTGAGTTTCCTGCAATGATTGGGTACTACTTTGCGAAAGAGATAAGTCAATTTCAATGTCACTGCTCGTTGTTGTTGCCGTGATTAGACTGGCTGCCTCTGTGACAGATATTGGCTTGGGTCTAGTTTGCAGTGGGTCTGTTAATGCGGGATGCTTCTCCCAGCTTAAACCCCGGAGGCTAGTGTGGCAGGTACACGTTTCTTTTGCCCAAAAAAGATCTGGGTCGACACAACAGTGGTGGTAAGCTCCTTCTTCTTATCACTGGCCACTTTCTTGGTAGCACCTTTCTTTGGGGCCATCTTGAAACTGCCAGTTGGCAGTGGCACCTCGCTGCACAAGCTGAAGAGATGTCAGTGATGTGTGGTCATGCGTCACGTCGTGCACAGGCCTTCTGTCTGGCAGTACTGTGGGTGATTTTGTCTCTTGTGCACCTAAAAGCAAACAAGCAAGAAGAACATCAGTGAAACGTGGCATTCTTGCAGTTCAATTAGTAGTACAAACAAACAATATCATTTAGTGTGGTCACTGGTTACTTTAGTTATTTTAAATAATTAACAATACAGTGTATCCATTCGTAAAACTACACCTACATAAACGTTTATGGTATACACTCAGGAAGGAAAAGAGAAAGCAACAACAACAACATAGAGATGTAACTGCTTTATGTGCATCTCGTGTGATGTGGCACTCAGGAAGGTGCAGCTGACAAATGACAATTGAATAATCCTTAGACAATGAATGCTGTTGTGCACCTATAGCAGACATGGGGTTGATTTATTGATGCCAGATGTTATGAAAATGGTTAAAAAACATTTTGTTTTTAAATTAAATTAAAAAAACTTAAAATAAACAAATTAAATAAAAAGTAAAACAATTAAAATGTAATTAAATATAACGAAAATTAAAAAACTAACACTAAACAAATTGAAATTAAAATAATTTTTCTTTAATTTTTTTAGAAATAAGTGAAATCATCCACAAGCATATAATTTATTAAACTGCTATCTAATTGCTCAACCGTCCATGCAAGCCTATGGCAAAGGGCCACACTGGCTGGACGCACAAAATGACTCCCAGCCAGTGCCACATGGTCATCAATAACAACAACACTGAGCAAGAAGGCATTGGGAACAAAGAGAAAATATGCAGGCCTATGGCAAAAGCACACTGGCTGCCTACACAAAATGGCCACCTACTACATAGTGAAACAGCAAGCAAGGAGGCATGGCCACAACATAATGATTGAAGAACAACACCTGCAGTCCTATATCAAAAGACCACTGGATTCTTACACAAAATGACCGCCAGCCACATGGTCACAACAAGAAGCAGGAGACCTAGAAATCAAAGAAGATATGCAGGCCTATGGCAAAAGCAAACTGTCGGCCTACACAAAATGGCCACCGACCACATGGTCACAACAACCAGCATGAAGGCATGGCCACAACAAAGAAGACATGTAGGCCTATGGCAAAAGCACACTGGCTGGCTATCACATGGTCACAACAATAAGCAGGTGGCCTGGAAAACAAAAAACATATGCACGCCTATGAACACTGACTATACAAAATGGCCCCTGGCCACATGGCATGGGGAACAAAGGCAAATGGTGGCCTATGGCAAACACACACACACTGGCCAGACAAAGGAGGCATTGTAACACAGAGAATACAGCATTAATTTAGCAATGCCAAAAATGAAAATTAACAGGGTTAAACATTTTTACTACAACACGCATCCTCCAACGGCATTACCCCACCTATACACTTTTGCAGGAAAGAAAAACCTTGAAATACCACAAAAAACACTTTTTGTATTTTAATCCAATACCATCCATGGCCTAAAAGATGTTTTAATCCAACAGACAACACAGGAACAGTGGTTTAATGCACCCATGACTAGTACTGGGCCTACTAGCTGGAAGGCCCATTGGCAGACTAGGCCACATAGAGAATTAAATCAATATTGTAAAAAAAAATTTTTTAAAACATTGCAGTGAACTGTGCAACATTTTTCTTTTATTGAAGAAGAAAAATGACATGCAATAAAATAACTAGGCCCCTTCTGAAACTGCAGGCCACCCACCACAATAAATTTTAAAAATCGATAATGAAAGTACAAATAAATCCAGGTGCATGCCCCCAATCAAACAACCAACACCCTTATACACCATTTTTTCAACTTACTTGTGACATCTCAAATACAAAGTCCTTAAATCCATTGGTATATATGCAGCAGACAAGGGGAGTGATCCTTCCAGCTACAAATCCCAGTGAAAAGTGACCAGGAGAGGGGCAAACCACTGGGAGGAGCCTGCTGGACAGGAACAGGACATTGGAGACACTGGGGCACTTTCTTTCTGTTGGAAAAAAGTTTTTAAAAAAGGACTCCTTGCACAAAAAAAACACTGCCAACAGTCCATTTAAGGAGGTTTTTGACTCCAAATCATAATTCCGGGAAGATTTTGATGCTTCTCCATGAGAGAATCTTCTCCAGATTTCAGCCGCAGTAGATCCTGTGCATTCAGGAATGCGTACGTCACGAAACATCTGCCGGAAGTCGCTGACGTGCCTGAAAGATGTGTTGGCAATCGCAAAATCTTGCAGGAGCTTGCGCCCAGCTAAGAAATCTCATGGTGCTCCCGAACGGCGGGGAAATCTGGATGATCACAAGCTCCCGGCAAGGCACTCCAGCGCATGCGAATGGACATTTCGAGCGTGCCAACAAAAAAAACCTACGTTCTGTTGCGGAGTTTATCCGTAACTCTGCGTTCCACATCGAACGCGGAGTTGTCGAATTCAGCAAACTCCACAAGCAGACCAGGCCCAGTCCTACACGGGACCCACGTCTGGGTAAACTAAGGCAAAAAGAACAAATGATGCACAGAAGGCTGAACAATGCAAACATTCACCTCCAGTCACAAGGATCTGGGTTTAATCCATCATTTTTTAGCTCAACACGCTACCCGAGTTTGGAATCCAGCCATATGCAAATCAATCTTGACCCTGCTCCTCATGGGAACAGTCCAGCCCGGACTGCCAGGCCAGGGCCTCCCTGGACCGGAAACCATCATCCTGGGACAGGTTTCAGGGTATCGCCCCTCATCAGCCAGGCTAGCTTGAATCCAGTGGCACAGTGGGCACAGGACCCACATCTGGGCATACCCTTCCCACTTAGGGCAACAAAGGCAAAAAGAACAAATGATGGACAGAATGCTGAAAAATGCAAACATTCACCCCCAATCACAAGGTTCTGGGTTTAATCCATTGTACTACCACAGTTTGGACCCAGCCATATGCAAATCAGTCTTAACCCTACTCCTCATGGGAACAGTCCAGCCCGAACTACCAGGCCAGGTCCTCCCTGAACCGGAAACAAACATCCTAGTATTGGTTTCAGGGTATCACCCTTCATCAGCCAGGCTAGCATGCCTCCAGTGGCATGGAGAGCACAGGACTCATGTCTGGGCATACCCTTCCTATTTAGGGCGACAAAGGCAAAAAGAAAAAATGATAGAAAGATTGCTGAACAATGTAAACATTCACCCCTGTCACAAGGATCTGGATTTAATCCATCATTTTTTTGCTCAGTAATCCACCCTAGTTTGGACCTAATCATATGCAATTCAGTCTTGACCTTGCCTTTCATGGGAACGGTCCAGCCTGAACTCCCAGGCCAGTTCCTCCCTGGACCGAAACAAGCATCCTGGTACCGGTTTTGGGGTATCAGGGAGATGGGTCTGAAGTTCTTGACATGTCGGGCCGGCGGATGGCTTGTTGAGCAGGAGGTTGATCTTGGCGTGTTTCAAGTCATCGGGGAAGGTGGCGGTCTCAATGAAGCAGTTGATAGTGCAGCGTAGCTCGAGGACGATGGAGGTGGCTGCTCTATGGAAGATTTGGTGCGGGCATGGGTCCGTGGGGGCTCCAGAGTGGATGCTCTTCATGGTCTTGAGTGTGTCGTCTGTGGTGAGCGGGGTCTAGTTGAGCAGGATCTGTTGGGTGCGGTGGTGTTGGGGGTGGTGGGAGGGTCTTGGGTGTCAAAGCTGTTGTAGATCTGCCTGATCTTGTGGTGGAAGAAGGTGCAGAGTTTGTTGGAGAGGTCTTGGGACGGTGGGATGTCTGTGATCTTGCTGTTGGGCCTGGCAAACTCCTTGACGATAGCGAAGAGTTCTTTGCTGTTGTGTGCGTAGGTGTTGATTCTGTCTTTGAGGGCTGTTTTCTTTGTGGTTTTGAGAAGGAGGTGGGGTATGGTGACGGCGACATTGAAGGTTGTGTGGGCTTCCGGGGTTTTGTTGTTCCTTCATCTCTTCGTGAGTCGTCTACAGGTGCTTCTGGACTCGTGGAGGGCAGGAGTGAACCAACTGGTTTTCCTGAAGTGTTGCTTGCCAGGTGCCTTCTTGAGGGGTGCCAGAGTGTCGGGGCAGTTGGAGATTAATCAGTGGAGGTTGTGTGCTGAGGTATTAATGTCAATGGATGTCAGTGGTGTGGTAGTGCTGAGGGAAGTGGTGAGATGTTCTTCGGTGACCTTGTTCAAGCTGCGGCAGGGGGGCAGTGAGGGAAGTGGTGTACGGTGGGTTTGGTGAAGGTGAAGTGCACACAGTGTTGGTTGGACCAGAGGAGTTCAGAGGTGTGGCTGTAGGTGGTGTTTTCCCTTGCGGAGAAGACAGGGTCGAGTGTGTGTCCTGCTGCATGGGTAGGAGAGATGATTAGCTGCTTGAGTCCGATGGTGGTGAGGTTCTCCAGAAGGAATGCGGTGTTCTGGTCATTGCGGTTGTCTAGGTGAAATGTGAAGTTGCCGAGTAGGATGTAATTGGTGGATTCAACAGCCTGGGGTGCGATGAAGTCAATAATGGCGTGGGTGAAGGGTGGGCAGAGTCCCGGAGGTCTGTAGATGAGGGTTCCGGGGAGGGTGGTGCTGGGGTTGGTCTGGACCTGGAAGTGGAGGTATTCCATTGTTGTCATTGGGTCGTCCGAGTGGGTGGTCAGGCGAAGGATGTTTTTGTGGACAATGGCAATGCCTCCTCGTGGTCGGTCGGTGCGGTCCTTTCTGGTGATCTTGTAGAAGTTGGGGATGGCGGTGGTGATGTCTGGGCCAGAGCTGGGGTTCGTCCAGGTTTCCGTGAGGAAGGTGATGTCAGGAGAGACGGAGTCAAGGAGGTCCCAGATCTCTGTGACATTTTTGTGGTGGGAGAGCGGGTTGAGGAGGATGCAGCTGAGCCGGTCCAGTGTGCTGTTGGTCAGCTGGGCTTCAGGAGGAGCTGGGGTGCGGAAGTGGGTGAGGGTGCAGCTGCAGTTTCGGCAGAAGGGTCCTTGGGTGTCCTTCAGTGACGCAAGGTGGCAAGAAGCATGGCGTCCGGTGTTGAGGGCTAGGAGGGTGCTGCCATCGTATTGGTGGAAGGTCTGAGAATCAGGGTCTATGGTGCTGGGCGTGGTCCAGGCACGGATGGGTGCAGACAGGCTTGACTTTGGACATTCGGTACAAGGGCTGAACATACATTGTGCAAATGCTGTCATTTATTATTCGTCCATAACGCAATGGCGCTATCACAAAGACAATAAACAATGTCAGCTCCGCTGAAGCCACGACACAGAAGCATGAATGCTGTCGTTATAAATACATGCGCATTTCCATACTCTAATTAGAGAAGCACTCTGCTGTCATTGAGAGGTCATCACTATCATCGGCGTTTCAGCATAACTGAATTCTGTTTACCCTCTGCTAGGAGGGATGTCCAACCTGTGACCAAGACCGTAACCTACATACCTTGCCTTCAGATAATGGGGATTTTGATCATCAAGTAAGGGATTCTTGGCAGGACATCCGCCCTAGGAACCTAGGTTAGTGAATGCATAAGTAGGAGTTCACTATACACAGTACTTATATGCCAGCATATATACACTGCTTTAACACAATGGTGAAATTGTTCATTCTTTTCATCCTGATATTGCAAATTACTTTCATCTTCTTCTGTCTATTAATCATTTTAGTGCATATATTTCATACAAGACTCATAATGGTTCAATAAATATTGAAAACGCCCCTTTGTGTATTTCTTGTATATCTCTCCGAGTGAGCATGAGTGACTGAGCGAAAAGGTTCTAGATCTGTTAGAACGATTCCTTGGGGATCAGAGTTGTCATGTTCTGAGGTTGCCCAAACCATTTGTTACTTTGCCATGTTTAGGTGTACTTATGGGGGCACAGTGAGCTGCAGGACTATAGGCCAACATATCCTGAGGTGGTGCACGAAATCGGTCTGGCACCATCCCAACGTTTATGTTGTCCAACAAACGAATAGTTCCTACTGAATGTGGAAGTAAGGAGGAAGTCTACTATTACAATCAGATGTTTATTTTTTTAATTTTGTCACCATGCAAAATGTAGCACCACCAACTCCTTTTTTTACAGGACTCAGATGAACCACTATTAGAATGGAAATTGTGGTTTAGATCTTTCAAAGCTTATTTGGGTGCAATGGATGCTCAAACATAAAGTTCAGAAGATCGAAGAAATTGATGGATTTTTTAAGACAAGGACAAAATATCTTTGATCTTCCTGAGTGTATTCCTCCTGAGGGAGAAGATCCCGATGAATATGAAATAACTCAGTTGGAAAATACTTTTCTAGTTCAAACCATTTTGTGTTACGCAAATCCAAGTTTTTTGCAACAGCACAAATAGCAAATGAACCAATTGACTCATATGTTACTTCATTGAAAATACTAGCAGTGAAATGTGATTTTGAAGGTTTAACTTCGCAATTAATAAGAGATTAGTTTATTGCAAGGTTTCATTTGAAAAGCATTCAAGAAAGGCTCTTAACTTGCAATGTTGGATAAAGTTAATGATATAGCAAAAAGTACAGAAAGTTCATGTGAATTAACAAAACAGTTAGAGGTATCATTGTTTAATATCACAGTTTCAGTGGCGGCAGCTGACTAGTCTGCTTACAACACTACCACAGAAACATGAAACTAAATCTGTTTATTTTTTCCCATTCAAATTCTCAAGTTGGACATATACACAAAATGATGTGTTACAGATGTAGGTCGATGTTTGTAGAGGAGGAAAAATAAATAGTACTTGTTGTGTATTAAGTGAAGACAAAGAAAGCAGTGGAAATACCGATGAACACGCATCAGAATTAGTATTGATGTTAAAAGTGAAAACACAGTAAAAGGTTGGGGAATAGAAGATCTTGGCATTAATGTTCTAATACATAAACAATGTATCAAATTGTTGGTAAATACAGCAGCTCGTATCACTATTGTGGCCATTGACAACTTTAAGCAGTTGTGGTCTTAGAAGTTATTACTTCCACCAAATGTATTGACTGTTGCTTTTAAGGGCATCAAAATAGAAAAGACAAGTGTGCATGTCATTAAAGTAAAACATGGAGTGTCACCAAATAAGCACAAACTATTTGACATTCCACATAGTGTAAGAAATTATTTGACAACCATGAAAATCCTTGAAAAGATAGATTCCAGTGATTGTCACTGATTATTCTTGCACCCAAGAAGTCAGGTGAATTAAGATTGTGTGCTAATTTAAGGAGCTTACAAAAAGCAGTTTGGATTGACAATTTTCCACTGCGTAGAATTGAGGATCTGATTACTAAAGAAGGTCAGGGAAGTTGTTTCATGAAATTCACTTTAAGAGCAGTGTTAGACTTGGCATCTTTTGGTGTGTTTCCCCTGTCTTTTTGCTTTCTGACCTCCCGGTTTTGACTCTGTTTTTGCTGGTTTGGTGTCTCTGCGCACTTTCTCACTGCTGTTCAGTGTTACAGTGCAAGTGCTCCTGTTGTAAATTGTTGTTATGGCTTGGTGATTCCATGATTGGTTATTTGATTTACTAGTCAGTCCCTAATACAGTGCACTCTGTGCGCCCAGGGCCTGTAAATCAAATGCTGCTAGTGGGCCTACAGCACTGGTTGTGCCACCCACACAAGCAGCCCTTCAAAGGTAACTCAAACCTGTCAGTGCAGTGTCTGTGTGCAGTCTAATACTGCCATGTCGACTTGGCAAGTGCGCCCACTTGCCAGGCCCTAACCTTCCCTTTTCTTACGTGTGAGTCACCCCTAAGGTAGGCCCAAGGTACACCTGTGGGCAGGGTACAGTGTATGTGAAAGGTAGGACATGCCCTGATGTGTGTGGCATGTCCTGATAGTGAAATACTGCCAATTTTGTTTTTCACTATTGAAAGGCTATCTGGTCCATAGGAAAGCATGGGAGTTAATTTATAACATCTTATAAATATAACTTCCCATTGGGACCAGATAGAAAAATAAAGTTTAGTATGCCTGAACTCAGAATCTAAAGATGGATCTTTTCGTAAAGGGGATTTTTACATTCTGTGTTTGAAAATACCACTTTTAGAAACTAGGTATTTTCTTGCTTAACCATCCTGTGTGCCTCTGCTAGGATGTGTATTGAGTGTCTGGCTTTGGAGTGACAGGGGCTGGGGATGTGCAGTGGCTCCAGAGAGTCTGGATGAGTCAGGGCTGGCCTGAATAGACCTGGGCTGCATTTAGAGTAGTGGGAGATTACCTTGCACCTGAATGGGCCTGGTCTGCTGTAGACAATGCTGTCTCTGCCTCCTGCTGGGAAGCTGGGCCAGAGAGGACCAAACTGGTTTGGACTAAGCACAGACACTCTCTGCCTGAGAAGACAAAGGAATTTGGAGTATAAATATTGGAGCCCAGACCCCAGAACTTTAGAACTCTTTTGGACCAAGAAGACTGCCAAGAAGAAGAGCTGGAGAAGCTGTGAGGAGGAACTACCACTTTGCTGTGTTGGCCTGCAGTGGCTGCTTCTGTCTTGGGCAGTGAAGGGACTGGACTGAACTTTCTGCAACTTCTTTATTGAGTTTCTCCAAGGGCTTGAGGTAGAGCTTGCCCCCTGTTCAAGAAGTCTCAGGAGCAGTAAAGACTTCAAGTTCTTCTGCCATCAGCACTGGGGACTGTGTGTTTTGTGCTGCGACAGAAGAAAAAGCAACCTGACGCTGTCTACGACACCGCTGCCGACTCCGTGTCCTGAAGGCACTGCAGAGGGCACCACCGCACGCTGCACCGCAACCCTCGTCTCACCGACAGCACCACCAGATGCCGACACTGAGCCGCTGCTTGAACCGCAACCTATGGGCACTGCACTGCGCACCGCCTCGCTTCATGACGCTGCCTTGATATCCCCGACTACGCAGCTTCATGCTGACATCGACGCCGCTGCTTGCACCGTGGTTTGAGAGCACCACTCATAAGTTACACGATGCACTGTCCTCATCCCACACCACAGCCTTGGCCTATTGACGCCGGCGCCATTGACTCCAGTTCTTCAGCAACGACGACGACGCTGCTTGCACCGTGACCTGCCAGCAACGCGATGAGCACCGCATCACTTCGCACCGCAGCCCTGGTCTCACTGACGCCACTGGACGACCGTCACCGAGCCGCTGCCTGCACCGCAACCTGAGGGTCCGACGACTCCTGCACCAACCTCTGGAACCGACGCCTGCGAACGCCGGCCCTTCAGGGCTCATTAAGAGGTTGCCATTTCTAAAGGTATTGTTTTGCGGGCCTTCCCGACACCGTAGCTGGCCCGCGACGCCACGTTCAGCTAGAAATGTTTGAATATGTTGTTCACGACACCACAATAGCCCCAGATGGAGCTATCGACTTCAAGGAACTGTATTTCAAGTCTATTTTGATTACTGAAGATTTCTGAAAACTGTATGGTGGATTTTTATCGTTTTTGGTCATGTTTTGAATATATAAAAATATTCGATATTTTTCTAAAATGGTGTGGTGTCCTTTTGTAGTGTCTTCACTGTATTACTGTTGGTTATGTGCAAATGCTTTACACACTGCCTCTAAGATAAGCCTGACTGCTCGTGCCAAGCTACTAAGGAGGTGAGCAGGGGTTATGTTAGGAGTGTAACTCCCTTATCATGACTAAACCGAAGGGTCCCAACTTGTACAAAGGTGCAAACCCTTGCCAGCTAGAGACCCCCATTTCTAACAAGCAGTCTATTATCAGGTCGAACTTGATGTCTTTCCATTTGGATTTTCCAATTTTGCAGAATGCCATTAGGCCTTCAAAGGCTGATGTTGAATCTTTCTCAGGGATTTCGTCATGTTGTAGCATTTCACAATATATTAATATTTTCCAAAACTGAACATACACATGATACAACTTTGACTGAATTGTGGCGTATATGAAAAGATAGAGCTATTACACTACACTACTAGAGTAATTGTATTGTAGAGGCTCATGTACCCAACAACAAAAAAACGATTATCATTTCAAGGCTTGTGCAAATTTCATACCAAATTTATTAATTTATTAAAAATCATGCAAAACTGATGGAGTGTTTTAGGAGTTTGTTAAATAAAGGTGCTGCATTTGAATTTTTGAGTGCCAGAACATGTTTGAGAAAATTAAACAGGAGATTTTGCAAGCCACGGCTTTGCACCCATTTGTATAGAAGGACAAAACACTATTGCGATGGTGGATGTGGGTGAGTATGGCTTGGGTGCATTATTAACACCATTTGAAGGAAACTAAATTTGGATTAGGACCCCTGCACCCTGCTGTCCCTATTGTTCAGCAACAGGATCACCATCATCTATGAAAACTTTGTGCCCCAACCAGACCCTTCCACCCCCGGAGTCCTCCGGCCCATCTCTACCAACACCCAGTGGACCATATTGACCACCTAGCCCACCAACACCACTCGGCAATGACCATGCAGTCCATACACTACGGAACACCCTCAAACCCCTGCCTTCACCACATCTTCATCAAGGGCTTGACCCCTTCAGTGCAGCTCTCACCCCTATCCTGAATGACCCAATCATCACATCCACCTACCCAGACATGTGGAAACATGCAAATGTACTCACCTTCTTCAAGAAACCCCCAGTCAACTGCTGGCCTAGCTCCCTGACACCCTAACAAGCAAATGTCATGCAAAAGAAGATAAAGAAGCTAAAAAATAGCTAGCCACCCACCTCACTGAGAACCACCTCCTCAACAACTCTGAAACCAGATTCAGGCCCAACCTTCGTACAGAGGCCGCCCTCATTGCTGCTGCTGATGACAACCGGGTGATTATGGACAGTGGTGGCACTGCAGGCCTCATCCTACTAGATCTTTCCACAGCTTCCGACACCATCTCACACAACATCCTTATCCAACCGCTGCATGAAGCCATCATCCAAGGTCCTGCAATTTGCTGGATTAGTTCTTTCCTGACTGGCTGCACTCAATCAGTTAGTCTGGCCCGCTTCTCCTCAGGTGTCATCGGCCTCATTTGCGAAGTTCCAGAAGGATCCTCATTCATCCCCACTCTCTCTTCAACACCTACATGACCTCAATTACCAGCATCATTCGCACCTCACAGGAACAACATAATATCATATGCTGACTACACCCAGCTCATACTCTCACTATCTGACGAGATGCCAAACATCCAGACCAATTTCTCCACCTGCATGACCTAAGTAGCAAGAAGGATAAAAACCAGCTGCCTCAAGCTAAACTAAGACAAGACAGAAGTAGTAATCTGTGGGAAACACACCTCATTCTGGAACTTCACCTGGTGGCCTGCTAAATTCAGACCACGCCCCTCCCAGCAACCCACGCAAAGAACCTTGGTATAGCAATAGACAACCAGCTCACCAGGAATGGCCAAGTGAATGCAGTCTCTGTATCCTGCTTCTCCACACACAAGATGCTCAAGAAGATCTTCAAATGGCTCCCCATCAACACTCACAGAACCATTAACCAAACCCTAATCACCAGCAAGCTGAACTATGGAAACACACTCTATGCTAAAATCAACACTCAACTTAGAGTAAGACTCAAGACCATACAAAACTCCGCTGCCAAGCTCACCCTCAATCACTCACCCCACTCTCACATCACCCCATAACTGAAAGAGCTACACTTGCTCCCAGTCAACAAACAAGCATTCTTCAAACTCCTGACATACACATACAAAGTGTTACACAATATTGGTCCCACATACATCAGCAACCCCATAAAGTTCCATAAACCTACCAGACACCACCCAGTCAGACTCCTACATGCACACACCCCTAGCATATGCAGAACCAGATACAGCAGCGATGCCTTCTTCTACCTCGCTCCTAAAGCCTGGAACGACCTACTCCTGCATATCAGAGTCCCCTCCTCACCCTCTTGAATGCTGCAAGACACTGAAGACATGGCCTTCACCTAGCTCTGACCCTGGCTCAGCCCTTTCTGCTCCCGCTTCAGTGCTAGGATACCCTCCTGGGTGAGTTGTGTGCCACACAAATACACATAGCACAAATACACATAACATAACATAACATTTGCATCTAAAACATTGGGCTAAGCTGAATGAAATTATTCAGTAATAGAGAAGGAACTTAGCTTGCAGTTGGAGTGTAGAAAATTTCAAACCATATTTGCGGATAAGGCCATTTATATTGAGAACAGAACATCGTCTGTTGGTAGGTATCTTAATAGGAAAGAAAATTAAACGTTCCACAGCCATGCCAGCAAGTTTATCTGCCAAACGTTTGGAATTTTCTTTCCAAATATCATACATTCCTGGAGGGTAAAATGGCAGAGCTGATTGCTTGTCAACATTGTCTATGAACAACAGGGAAGAACAAGAGTTGGGAACTGAGACTGAGGAAAGTTTAATTGCATGTGCTGGAGATGTTAGTATCTGTGGAGGAGAGAATGAGTGAATGAATGAGTTGGACACAGATGACATCTTAAGCACTGTTATGAATTTTGTTAAAATTGGATGGCCTGCGGATAAGAGTTTTTCTTCATTTTTTGAAAGTGTCTTATTACCCTTCAATTGAAGGTAGTATATTAGCTCCATTTTCCCCCTGCACTTGCCACCCGCCATCTGCCATAGGCCATAGCCAGACACCAGCAATAATTCTTTCAAGGATTATTTTATTTTCCCCCTGCACCCGCCACCTTCCATAGGTCATACGCGCACACCAGGAATAACTTTTATGGTAATTCCATTTTGTAACTGCTCCCGCCGTCTGCCGTAGGCCATAAGCGCACACCAGCACTACTTTTATTAAGGATTATTCCATTTTCCCTATGTGCCCCCTGCCTGCCACGGGCATCTCATAGGCCTTAGAGGCACATAAACAAAACTTTTCAATCTGTATGTTGTTTAAATATTATGTTATTATGGTTTGGAATGGATACACTATTGTTAATTATTTGTGATGTCAGCTCACTAAATTTTATTGTCTGTAGATTCAAAATGCAAATGCCACGTTTCACAGAATTTTATCTTACTTGATTGCTTTTAGGTACACGAGACATTGTGGAAACTAGTGGACCTTAAATTTCAAAAAGGTCTAAGGGATTGAGAGGATGAAGGGCAGTCACTTGATTGTGTCCTCCCCAATTGAACTGTAACCAAAACAGAAAGCAAACAAGTGACAAAATCTCGAGAAAGACTACTCAATTAATGAAATTTTCCCTTACTACAAGGTCCCCAATACTATATTTACAGTCATGTGTAGGACACACAAGGCTTCAGCAAATTCAAAAATGTTGATAGGTGGGGCCGCACCCCGACCCCCGGGGGTGTCATGCCTTTATCATCGGCCACAACCCATTCACCAAAGAACCTTACGCTGTTGAATGGGTTCTTTACAATGATGGGGAGTACTTTTGAAGATGGTGGGTGAATGTAGAAGAAGGATCTATACTCAATAAAAATCCCTGTACCCAATCTTAAGGGTTTTCCTTTAATGTGGGTAATCCTGTGCATCAAGTCAGATTTTAATCATCCCCTCGAACTGACTTGATGCACAGGATTAGTTAGTATCCATCCATCAGTGGGGGTCAACAAGTTCCGACGTAATGCTGGGTCTGGTGGCTTAGTGGACTAATGCATCCACTGTAGGGGCCTGTGTTTGACCTCATGGTCACAGGATCAAATCCTGCCGGGTCCATTCAGCCTTTCATCCTTCTGAGGTCAATAAAATGAGTACCATTGAGTGGGTAACAATAAACATCTGATATTCAACACCAAGATGCCCATGAGTAAACGTGTGCTTTACAATATGTTATATTTCCGCCTATAAACCGGCCCTCAAGCAGGTCCCAGGCTTTCCTCAGGACACTAGATCCCAATTTTCCTGACTCCTAATTCTGAACGGACATTTATAATCATACAGCACCAGGCAAACACTACCTATTAGTACGGTCCTGTGAACCAGCATATGCTGGAATTGCATATGTTTTATGGGGCCTGCAAAATTAAAAGCATAAAACATAGAAAATCATAATTAAAACCACCTGATTGGAGACATGGACAGATCAAGCATATAAATAGTAAATAAATAAAAATCATGAAGTTTTTCGTGTCTTGATATATGCCGTTCCTAATTGTATGCTTACACATGTTTAGATCACATAGCAAACCACTGCAAACCCGTGTATGTGGTGCAAAACATGTATAACTGCACTTGTACAGCTCATTGTTTCCTTACCCTAACCACTACTACGTAGGGCCCCATGAAGTGGTTCATGGGGGAATCATTATAGTCACTCACTGGAAAAGTAAAGACAGCCCTAAAGGGATTGAAGTTCTCACAGGAATAAATGTGTCCGCCCCTCCCAACAGGTGCCCAGCACTTACCTCGTCAAAGGTATTGCCCATCCTTTTCACCAACTTTAGTAGAGCGAACCCTCCGAATGTTAATCCACCATATAATGTGCCAAGGGTTATAAGCGTCTGTTCAATTCAAGCGTATCTGCAACGTGGAAGGGGACACCACGTACATGTGAAGCAACACAAGAGACACAGTGACGTCAAGATGTCATGATGCGCCTAGCATATGGTACGTAATGATGGGAGTTGAAGTACGCCCGGTCAGCTCCTGTGTACGGGTGAGTCTGGAGATCCTGTCCCTCATGTGGTGAATGGAAAAAAATCCTTTATAGTGTGCATACTTATGCTATGGCTGAAACTAATAGCCAAAACTTGCATATAATAATGTTAATATTCTTTTGCCGAATAGGAAATTATTACTTGTACCAATTTATTTGCTTTGCCTCATTAAGCCAATTGATTTTACTGACCCCTATTGAGATGTGTGAGCGGGGGAGAAGCTGCTGCACAAATACAGTGGGCCTTGGTGCACATACAGTAAAAACCTAATGTTCACCATGAATAAATATTCAGATACCATGTGTCACATCCGATTACATTCAAGACTGTACAAAATGAACTGTTATTCAAAAAGCTGAACAGGAATCAAAAATCATTAAATTATCTAGTAGTGATTTGTAGCCAGGGTATATTGTCTTTGAGGCCTTCAGTATGTGTCATAAGGCAGTACATCCATCGTTGATCCATAGTAAATAGAACCTTTAAAGTGTGACTTTTGATGGTCAACATTCTCTTTCGCAATGATGACCCATCTGATATCATTCTCAGTATGATTTTCTTTAGAAAGTAATTTGTCATTTTAGTGGAGCTTTGTTACACCTCATGTTGCTCTGATGTTCACTGATCCTGATGCAAATTCTCCAAGAGGCCATCCCAATATGTCTTTATCCACAGGGGCACGCTATCATATAGCTGACATTTTCTCTGTTACAATTAGTGTGACTCTTGAGGAGCCATGTTTTTTTCATACCAAAACTAACCTCTTTTGTAGTGTCAGTAAATGGGCACGAAGAGCATCTACCAAGAGCATGGTGTCTGCTCACAGGTGGTAATCCCTATAATGTTCTGGCCAGTACTATATGAATTATCTAATTTCCAGTGTGTACTAGTCTGTCCCTAAGACTTTGATCTCTTTCATAAGAGAATAGGGGGAGATCCCAATTATTCTGAGTACTGCAGATGATGTTCCAGTGTTTCCTGATAATTTTGGCTACTTGATTAGACGTTGGTGAGAATGTGGTGACACATGTAAGTCTATTCTGTTGTGTTTTTTGGTGAGTCTAAAAAAGTTAATCACGATTTGTTGGACTTGGCCCTGCTTGCAGGGTCATCCCGAAACTTTTTGCCTTCCCCCTAGTTTTTTTTTCCTAATATAGAATTGGTGGTTTGAAATGAGACACCATAAATATGTATGTTTGGAGGTTGAACTAGGGATAATACATGCTGCACAATGGTGTGCAGAGGTTTATCTTCACCATGAAAGAAAATGTCACTTTTAAAATGTCGCCATTCTGGTGTGCTTTGTGCCTACCTGTCTGAGGTGGTTTGCCGGTCTAGTTGTCTGTCTCCCAGCCCCCCAGCTCTTGGCGGAAAGTCTGGCAGACAGGGTGCTCTACACCTCCCCCAAAACCAGTTGGGACCGGATTACCAGAGAGCCTTCTAGAAGGTTCTAGCCCTTTCTGGTAGGTGGGGTGAGGGGGGTATATATAGGGGGGCTGGGCCTCCATGTGACAGAGTGTGCGTGGACTTTGATTGAGAGGGGACACCCTGCCAGGAGGTACCGCCGCCAGGGCCTGTGTGCTGGCCCCTGTGCCCATCTGTACCCCCTCTGCTGTCCACAGGGCCAGTGAGAGCCCTTTGCTGGAGTGAAGACTGTTATGCCAGGAGGAGTGCCACGATATGGGGGTTGACTGTTCCTAGGAACTGCTGTCCTGTACCGATGAGTGCCCACTGACCGCTGATCTTGCCCAGCACTGCCTGCCTGCTCTCCTGCCCTATCGCCTCGTGAGCGCTATATTCGTTTGCCTGCACTCCAAGGAGGTGAGGAGCGTGGGCGCTACTTGATGGTGTGGGACCCTGACTGCATTCCTGGGACCTAGCGCCTCGTGAGCGCTATATTCAAATTGCCAGAAGAGGGGCTGTTGCCTGCAGCGCTGTGCTGACGGAGCGCCACCACTGGAGGCTGCACTCTGCATCACATGCTGACTGCCTGCTTGGGGAAGAGCAGGTGCCCACCCCGCGTTGGTGCCAGGTCCTGAGTGCTTTGTAAAGCAGCGGGAGCCCACCCCGCGTTATTGCCGCATCTGGAATTTAATTAATAGCGGGTGCCCACCCCGCGTTATGGCCGCATCTTGAATTTAATTAATAGCGGGTGCCCATCCGGCGTGTTTGCCACAGAATGGGAGCCTACCCGTATTGCCTTCCCATTAAGGAATTCACCGCTGCGACCCGGGCGAAACAGGAAGTCAGGCACCCTTCAGGGGGCGGGCCGCGAGACGGAAGCTGAGTCCGGCCGGAAAGGAGAGAGGCAGTACGGCGGATGGCGCGCGGGGTTCCCGAAGGCCGGGGAGAGCCTCGCTGGTGCTGAATTCAGGCGGGAGCCCACCCCGCCTGCATGTTCCTGCTCCTGCCTACCTGTGAAGAGGTCCGGTGCAGGAAATCGCCGACGGGCCCCCACGTCGGAGGGAGAGCCCCGCGTCCTCCAGCAGTCTTGGGATTAATGCGGAGGGGGGCCCGAGGCACATTGCCGGTGCCTGCCCCCGCCACGGTTAAACGGGACGCGCCGCACAGCACCCAGAGAGACCGGCGGAGCAAGGCGAGAGTCCCGGTGAGTGGGGCCCAGTGTTTTACTTTTGGGTTGGGGGGTGCGTCGGGGCACATTGTCGGTGCCCGCCCCCCCTGCGGTTGCTCTAAGGACACCAGTGGTGCCCACACATTTTTCTCCAGCTGCCCCGTTTGGCAGTGGGCAGCTGCAACGTGGGCGCAATCTGTTGTGACGAGTCCCAGTGGGTGACTCAGGGAACAGGGGTGCCAGTGCCATGTTCCCAGTGGAGAGGAAGGGCGCAGGAGTGCCAGTGCCCACCTTTTTGCCCGCACAGCTGCCCAGCAAGTAGTGGGCAACTGCTACGTTTAGGCCAGTTTTACGCACCTTTGTTTTCGCGTCTTGCAGCCAGCCCTGACTTTGCGGGACATAGGGCATTTGAGCCCCTGAGGGAGGCCAGTTGGCCTGGGGCCAGTCTCAGGGTGGTGTGCCCCCGATTGGGGTGAACTGTGTTTATGCTTGCGAGGCCTATTGCCCCATATGATTTATTGCATAATATGGTTGCATAATGCATTTGTACCGATGATGATGCCTAATGCTTTTCCCTCAGGTTGGCAGTGCTGATTTTATGCCTATGGTTGTGCCTAATATGCTTTCATGCCTAACAGGCCTGTGATTCATGATTCATGCCTGGGTACGTTTTTGGGGCCTATTATGATGTTCTGGGTTTATGCCTACTCTAATTTCGGCCTCATGCTAATGTGATGATACCTCTATGCTCACATGTTACCGTATAATGTGATTTATGCTAATGAGGTCTATGCCCACAGGTTATGCCTAATGATAATGCTTTTATGTTTATGTTTATGGCAATGTTGCTAAGGCTAGGCATAATGGACTTATGCTAATGTTGTTGTTGCTAATGAGATGCGCCCACTGCTGATGGTGTTGCGCATAATGTGTCTATGCCATACCATGTTGTGTGCATTCTACGTCTAATGTTCTTTTTGCAGATGATGCCTACTGCAGATGTCTATGCCTAATGTTATCTGCCTACTGCGAGGATGCAAAGTTTCCTACTCTGCCAGTAGGTATTGGCTGCTACGCATTACTTGCTGATAGTCTTACATTTATGCTCTGTACCTTATGATGCTTCTGGCAGCTGCCCGATTGGCCCTGCCTTGTAAATAGTCCCCCTGTGAATTGCTACCCAGTGCCGGCTGGCACAGTAGACCTGTACCTGTGATTACATTCTAATGTGTTTTACCTAATACACAAGTTATTTGTCATGTAACCTGGTGTGGAGTCTCTTTTGTAGTATGCCCAGTGTGTTGCCTGTGAGTGTGTGCTGCGCAGATGCTTTACACAATGCTCCTGGTTTAGCCTACCCGCTCCGCACCACGCTACCCCGGTTCTAACACGATTGTTGTTAGAAGCAGGTTTCCCAGCCTTCCTAGTTAATCTTTTAGGGTGCATGCGGGCAGTAAATCTCTCAGTCAATGCATCTGCTTGTTCATTGAATGTCAATAAGTTGGAACAGTTCTGTCTCACCAGTAGGTATTGGTCAAAGGGAAGATTCTCACGGCGCGATCTGAGGAGAAGACTATCAAAGCAGAAAAGTCCATTCATGTCAAGAGCTTGGTTTCAAACAGTCCCTCTTTCACCTCAATTTCCAAATCTAAAAATGTAATTCTCTTGGCATCAATGGTATGAATACATTTTAAGAATGGGTCACAGATGTTGACCCACTCCACAAATTATATAGCCTGAGACTGATTACCTTGCCAGATTATTAGCACATAGTCAATGTTCCTTCGCCAAAGTTTAATAATATTTTTGAAAGGGTTGGATTCATTATATATATGTAGTCACATTTGAATTAGTGGACATACAGGCAGTCCAAGCTCGGGTGAAGGTACTATCCATACAAGCGCCGTGGACTTGATGGTATAGGGTAGTATCATATGAAAATACATCTTTAGTGAGTGCTATCCGAGTGCATTCCATAATGAAATGTACTGGGGTAATAGTAGGTATAGTGAAACTCCTGAGAATACCCTCTCTCACAATTAAAGTTCTTTCTTGAGGTATTCTGGGGAAGAGAGCCTTGATATCCATGGTAATAAGGAGGTCCCTATTTTCATCAATGGTAGTGTCTCATAAGAGACACAAGACATCTTTAGTATTTTTCAAATAAGAATGTATCTCTTTCACCAATGGTCTCAAAAATCAGTTGTAAAATTGGGAGAATAGTTCTAAAATAGGATTGATACTGGAGACTATTGGTCTACCCGGTGGTTAAAAATCTATTGTTTATGGATTTTTTTGGCAAAATATAGAATTGTGCTCCACTGGGGGTTTTTTCCACCAGGAATTCAGCTTCTTCTCCTGTAATCCAACCTAATCATAAGGGCTCTTCTGTTATGCTCTGGGTGATAGCCCTAAGTCGTGGAGTGGGGTCTGTCGTTAACACCTCATAACTTCCAGTTTCAAATAAGACGCATTTGCATTCAGAATAAAACATCTCTCTGAATATGACTACAATTGCACCCTGCTTATCTGCTGATTTAATAATCAAAGGTCAGATGTATGAAACAACCATTTTGCGATTCTCAAATTGCGAAAAAATTGTGATTCACAATTAGAGAATCGCAAAATGGGATGTACAAGAGCATGGAGAAAAAAAATTGTGATTCGCTAATTTTGACCCCCACTCGCAATTTGCAATTCCTTATTTGGTCACAAAATGTGAATGGGGGTCGCAAATAGAGATTGGGGATCGCAAATAGCAATTGAGTGTTGCACAGAGCTACTGGGAGTCGCACATATCGATTGGTGGTCACAAATAGCAAATGGGAGTTTCAAATAGCGACCATGGTCCCAAATTGCGACTGGGCAGTGCAAATAAAATATGCTTCCATGACCCACATAGCAAGGATCCCAACCACAGGAAGTGGTGGCTTTAAAAAAGCCTGGATAGCAGCTACAGTGTGGAGGGCAGAAGTGCAGCACAAGACCAGGGAGCAGAGGAGAGCATTGGAATATTGCGCAGGAATGTCCAGCCGCCAGCCACAGACAGAGAAACCCACAAGGAAGCTCAAACTGAAGTTCTCAGAAAAGAACTAGAGATACTGACAGAGGAGTGCTGCAACTACCATGAGCAGCTGTTTGGACATGCATCCTTGACCGTGCCTGAAACCCAGCAGGGCAAGATCTGGAAGGATATGGAGCGGAAAATTAATGCTGTAGGTGCTGCCGAACACTCGGTTGAAGAAATACGTAAGAGGTGGGACGACCTCCGGTCTCCACCAAAGAACATGTGACCAACCACCTGAGTGTGTCTCAGGCAACAGGAGGTGGTCCATCAACCGTACTCTCTCCATGACACTGGATGCAATAGTGGAGACAAACCTGGAGCAAGAGGCAGTTGTGGGTTTTTTGGCAGTCTTGACACATCAGCAGCTTTATCATTGCAAGGTAAGTGTATCCCTGTTTCAATGTATGGTAGATGCATGTGAACCTAGTACTGAGACAGGCAGGAAAACATGGCGCCATTACACAGCAACAGTAGCTCTCTAGGTGCATCATGGTACTTTGGGTGAAAAAAACATCCATAGTACACTCAGTATTAGACATTTATTCAAAATAGTGCATAGAACTCAATGGGATCAACAAACAACAAAATTAATAGTGTGACCTTTCCTCTAATAGATGTTCGTAATGAAGAAAAAGATTCTCAAACTGGTGAGTTAGACGAGCAGATCCCAATGGATGAGGAAGGAGCAGTTGTTGGGAATAGTGTACGCACTACACCTGCTTGCCCTCTACAGTGGTGAGGCAATCTCACCACAGTGACAGCCACCTTCATGTGATGAACAGAAGCCGGTCCAACTGACCAACACCATCCAGCCACGAGTTGTCAGCCCTCAGCAACAGCATACTGCAGTGTGTGCCCGTAGGCGCCATGACAGACCTAATGTGCAGGCGCCTTCTGGCTCATAGCCCAGTGCAGGACAGGAATCAATGTTTGGTGATCTTGAGGCATCCATGCTGCATATTCAGCACCTTCAGCACAAAGAAATTAAAGGGGTGAACCATAAATTACATAACATCCAGCATGCTATGTCCCTGGGACTCAATACAGTGGCCACTCAAATGGACAGGCTGACTGAGGTAATTGAAAAATTATGCATGCATTTGGCAGAGCACTGTAGCAACAGGAGGTGCATAGAGAGGAGCAGTGATGTACACATTGCTGCCTTAACAATCTCCATTGTATATCTTTCACATGTGACCTCAGCCTAATCCAAATGCACTGTGAGACTACAGGCCAAAATGGGGCAGGTGAGTGGGGATGTGGAAAGGGCCCTTGGCTACATCAACACTGCTATGGAGGCCATACAGAGTGCGCAAATTGTTGGTGGGGGTGTTGAGTGCCTACCTGAGAATGAGGTTAGTCTAAGTGTCAGCAGCCTCTCTGCCACTGAAGTCCAAGTGCTGTGACACAGTTCTACCCATTCTCCTGCACCTCCACATGATGTAGCTACACATAGTGGACATACCCCGAATGAAAAGTGAGGATTATTGATCCTGAAGGGTCATGTTTTTGTTTCCAACAAGCATGTTTTGGGATATTGCATACGTTGATGTGCTAAATTGTTAATTTACATACATTTTCTCACATGCATCATTCCAACTTTTGTGCTCGCATTTTCATTCATAATGTTAATATGACCATGACCGACTTTGCAAAGTGATGTGTTGCAATGTGGTCCCTGTGGCGCCTCCACTCTGCTGCTCTATTCTCCTCTGTTGGCAGTTGCATTGGTGGGACAGGTTGTTCATCCTCTGACACCGAATCAAACATTCGTAGGCCTCTGCTGCAGGCAATGTTTTGTAGGATATCATAGGTTGCTACCATCTTCCAGGCAATCTTTGGCACATACTGCAGGGAACACCTCTTTTGTGCAGGCAGCGCAACCTGGATTTCAGCAGGCCAAATGTGTACTCTAACACTGTTCTGGTGCGCCGATGGGCTGTGTTGTACCTCGTCTCATTCTGACTGGATGCTGAGAGACAGGGTGTGAGGATCCATTGGTGTAGGGCATACACACTGTCACCTGAAAGATGTGAAATTGTGTAAGCCAACAAACCTATTGTGTGTCTTGTGCAACTACATTTGTTTGTACATGTATTTTCAATATCTAATATATATCCATCATCAAACTCCCCAGTTTCAAGTCATCTGTAAATGCCGCTGTGCCAAAACATGTAGGACTCATAGGTGCTTCTAGGGAATTTCGGCACAATGTCTGTGATTATGATTTGGGCATTGCACACAACCTGTACATTGAGGGAATGTGTATTTTTACAGTTTCTAAATAGATATTCATTAAGGGATGGTGGACATATGGCTACATGTGACCCATCTATACACCCTTTGACATGGGGTAAATTGGCTATCCTGAAAAATTTTTTTTGGGTTCTTTGTATTTCCTGCGCATTCCTGGACATGTATATGTAGTGGCGGATGCAGATAAGCATGGCATGTAGGAATCTCCTAAAGAAACGCGAAAGCTCACATTGGGACACCCCTCCCTGGACCGCAAACAATCATCCTGGGACCGGTTTCACCCCTCATCAGCCAGTCTAACCTGAATCCAGTGGCACAATGAGCATGAGACGCACATCTGGGCATACCCTTCACTCTTAGGGCGACAAAGGCAAAAAAGACACAGGTTGTCTTGCTGCCTTGCTTGAAATCTTGATAACTGTGGACCCTTATGCACTCAGCAAAGTGTACAGGTGGTGTATCACATGCCCACTCCTTTTAGAGCAAAGACAGTGGACGCAGCTGCAAGCACTCTTTCATGCAAAAAGTGCATTTATTTATGTGGGTGGACACACTAACATTAAAAAACCTATTGCCTGAACATGGTGCAGCACTCATAATTAAAATGTTATATTTGCACGAGAGGGCACATGTGGCCACTGGCTACAACCATTGCTGCAAATATCTATCTATCTATCTATCTATATATCTATCTATCTACATATTTACATACATATATACAAATAAAATTAATTTAATACACACATGTAATTTACATTTTGTAATAAACGAGCACATTGACATTATATATAAATATATTATAATTATATTTAATTACTCACATTGTGAATAATGAATATGGACATCTACTATTATTAACCATCTTGCAATATATTTATTTTTGTAAATACAATAAAATATACTATACATGTGTGTGAGTGTGCGTGTGTGTGTGTGTGTATAATCATTACATAAACTTAACTTAACTGTGATTATGCTGCTTTTAGAAAACCTCGGACCCGATTCACAGAACTAACTTAACACAAAATCCTAAACTTACTACTTTTGGTATTCACAGAATGCACTTACTACTTCTGGTATTCACAGAATGCACTTACTACTTTTGGCATTCACAGAATGTACATACTACTTTTGGTATTCACAGAATGGATTTACGACTACTAACTTTACGTCCGCACTCGGGCCGGAATTTCCGCACCCGGAGCGGCAATTCCGCTCCCGTGCCGGAATCTCCACTCCCGGGCTGGAATCTCCGCTCCCGGGCCGGAATCTCCGCTTCCAGGCCGGAATACCCGATTTTGTGCCGGAATACCTCCATTTTGGCCTGATGAACGTTCCAAGTGCCTACCATCCCCCACCACGCTCCAGCTGTAGCCAATTAACACTAATTGCAAGACCAGCACCAAAAAACATATAACAGCAGCACACATTGAAGGAACAGGTTTGGCCACAGAGAGTTCGTGTTTACAATCGCTTTACATCGCCAGAGGAAAATGGAACAAATGAGGAGGAAGAAGAACTTTACTACTGAGGAGACCACCATGCTTGTGGAGTACATAGTGAGGCACCACAAACGCCTATATGGTCTCCCACCTTACTGCACCAGTGGCACACAGAAGGCAGCCCTATGGCAGCAATTAGCTACTGTTGTCACAGCTTTGGGGGAGGAGAGGCGCACAGTCCAGGACTTCAAGAAGAAGTGGCAGGATGAAAGGCAGAGGGTGAAGGACAAGTATGCCAGGATCGAATTGAACAGGATCCTCCCTGCCCCACACTCTGGACCCCGCATCCGTCTCACCCCACTAGAGGAGGATATCCTCACCACAATCCACCCCCACTTGGTCCATGGGCTGCCTGTTAGTGACATCCGCTACGTGGTACCAGGTAAATGGGATGACAAGAAAAAGTGTATGAAAAGATTGTCTGTGTTGCACTCCCATTGTGAGTAAGGAAGTTGTCCGAAGTGTATATAAAAATATAGTCCGTCAGAGACTCATGTGTTACCCTCTGGATGTTGCACCACAAGTCCCAGAATCCTTTGCATTAGAAATGGCAAATCCCTCTCCCACTATTGAAAACATGGGCACAGTACTGCTGCCGTATATACCCAACCCTGCTAAGTAGCAATTGACAAAGTGCCCTTTCCATTCATGCAGATGCGGCTGAGTCAATCAAAAACTTAAGGGGTTGCGGAGCATGTGAAAATCAACTGACAAATGAATTGGGAAAATACAAGGGGGCAGATTTACAAGGACTGGCGCATCCCTGCATATTAGCAGGGATGCACCAGTACCGATGCGACACGCAATTATACCGTTGCGCCACCACGGATGTGCCGCATTTACAATGCGGCGCACTATGGCGCAGGGATAGACAGATGTGTGTTGCATCTGATGGCGTTAGGGCGGCGCTTTGCTGGAGTCGTGTCGCAAGTGCGACGCAACTCCAACAATGTCCATGGACCGCCCATACCTAACGTGCTGCGCAACGCCTTACGTCTGCTTCAAGCAGGCGTAAGGTTTCGTCGCAGCGGCCTCTGAAAAGTGACTCCGTGAAATCTTGTAGATTTCACTGCATCACTTTTACAAGGCATTTCCAAAAGGAACGCCCACCCTGCTTACATTAAACCTGACGCAGGTTTAATGTTGCGCAGGGCTTCACAACGTGACGCATCTCCATAGATGCGTCACGTTGTAAATAAGTCACAACGTGTCGCATGTTTTACGCCGCCGCTGTGTCACAGAAGTGACGCAACGGCGGCGTAAATGTTTTGCAAGGGGCTTGTAAATCTGCCACAAATTATCCAAGAAGTAACTCACCCTGTGCCAGCCAAAATCACAAAGCAGAAGGTGAGAGGATCCTCAGATCAAAATATGTCATACACATATTCCGTTGTTCAGTTCTCACCCTGCCACGCCATTACATCCCCAACGCCCCACTGCTCCTACCTGCCCCGTCTGCGGCAGTACTTCACAACACTGTTAGCATGCAGAAGATATGGGGAAATGCCTGACAAGTTCCACATGCACATTTCCCATTTGGTTACTTTTCTCTCTTCTCACCCATTGACACATTCAGCCAGAGCACAGACAACCGCAGTAGCAGAGGTCCCTGCATCTACTGGGAGGAATCGACATCATCCAGAGAAAGGCATACCACCCTCACTAACTGGTAAGTCAAACTGGTCAGGAGATGGTCAAAATGCATACATTGTCAGGAGACAACAGAGGGACATATAGTGCCCGAATATGAAAGGTAGCCAGAGATGAAAAACTAGCTTAATAACTATTGGAGTTGTCAATGGACATTCACCTTTAGCAAATGACATTTGTGAATAGCGAAAGACAAATTATAATATGTCTTGGCTCATCATACCTTTGTAATTGTGGAACATAACATGTATTTCACCAACAGTCCCAGACCTGGGAACCCAATCCTGTAATCGAGTGCCACAACTAGTCAAAAGGATGTCCCCACTATATTGTAATACTTTCTGTAGACCTAATCAAGAAATCCAATTTACACAAATATGACAATGATGAACAAGAAGTGAGATACCATTGTCAGTAGTATTGACAATGCATCCACTGTCCAACTTAGAATGTTTTAAATATACATGAATTTGCCCAGTCCACCCAGCTGGTCATGTACTTCTTACATTGGCTGGCTTGTTTGTTGGCCATCAACAAAACACGATAGTGGACCTTGCTTCAGGATTCGTAGTCATGTCATTTTGATATACGTCGCATCAAGGTAGTGGGCCCATTCTAAGTTATATGTGGGCTCACTCATGATATTAAGTACTACACACTTCTGCAACGGTGGTGCCCACAACTGCTTGTGCTTATCCTTTGTGCCAGAAATTGAGTGCATCACATGTGGCAGCAGAAATGTAAAGTTGCAAAACACACTTATCATTGTAGGTACAATGAGGTCCTCCCAGAATCAAAGACACACACTGACTTCTGCTACAAGGTTGGCTGTGACATCTGTTCAGGGACCACACACTGTGCCGGTGCTGGGCCATGGTAAGTAAACCCAAGAATAATTTAGCTGAATGCTCATTAAATGTGCCTTTATTCTCCACCGTATGTTGTATGTGTTGTACAACACTGTTGTCCTGCATCACAATATGCTCACATGTGGCATTTAACCGAATACCAGATCAGACCTTGGTGGCTAATGAAAGGATGACACAAAATGTATGTCAAGTGAGTGCAGAATGGACATAAAATAGTACAATGTGTCATATGAAGTGACCAAAACACAACAGGCTTGCAATTCAATGATATGAAAACTCCCTAGCAAAATATATATGGTAAAATCATATTGAAATTGGTATGGCTGAGGCTCACACTGATGCCAGTTGTGTACGTTTGAGATGTGTGTAGGGGCTGCTAAGGTGAATCTTCATGCAGTTACACCTTCAAAATAACTTGGCTGAAAAGCAACACGCTAATCCAGTGCAGGCGGAAAGCATCAAAGCTTCTCAACTTATCCGCAATGTGGGATCATAACCAAATGTTGCATTCTGCTTGCCTCCTCTTCTACCATATTCACATGTATAGGTAAGTGGTTGACATATGAGGTTTGGATGTCTGCTGTACAAGACACCATCCGTTGTCAGCTAAGTACTACCATGATGTTGGAAATAGGGTATGCAAACAGAGGACACTCAAAGGATGGACATAAGAAATCTGTGTTCTCTCATTCAAAAATGAGCTTTGTGACTTCATGGGTAGGGAAGCACAAATGACCAACATTATGTACCTGACTACTGCACATCTCACACATGAACTCCTTTTGACTTGTCAACAGACAACATTACCCTCATGAAAACTGTTAGTCTTAATGGTGAAGGTGAAATCAGTGTAATGCGGAGGAGTCCTGGTCATTTATCCCCTTCCTTGAAATATCAGTAACCTTCTCATACAAGTTTGTCTGTTGATGTGTCATCTTATTGATGTCAGTGCTGTGTGGAGGTAACAGCTGGCAAATGCTGCATGTGAGCAGGGGCCCACATGTAAAGTCCATGAGGTAAACATGCCGCACATTGTCCTGGATTATCCGCAAATGGTTATTGAGAATGACATGTTAGCTCATAGCTACCATCTGTTGTACTGAAATATGGACATGTATGTCTCACACAGTTGCTGACAGGATGACACCAGTGCAGCGTACACCATCCCGGGGAATGCATGACATCCTGGCTGCAGCAGTGAAGCCCTCTCGCACCTGTCCATCAGGTAATTCTGGCATGAGGTGTGTCACTAGCTTAGATTACTAAGCCATGACAGAGATCAAGATCACCTTCTGTATGGAATCAGCAGTTATTGTTTACAAAGTGACATACAAATCATGAGTGTCACATGTGCCTGTCTGTCAATTAGTAAATCAGATCATTGAGAATGTTGTCACTTCCCTCTACAGCTGCTGGATCGGGGACAGCTATGTCAACAACATCTATGAGGAGACAGGTTCAGCAGTTGACATCAGGGGGGAACGCGAAGGGACAGAAAGTTGTGGCTGGAGCTGGTGAGTTTGCTTGTATTATGTACATCTCCGTGTAACACCTCAGTGCTATGGTGTGAGCTGTCATTTGTGGTGGTACCCTAACCAGGTCACATGATCCTCATCTGTTGATGCAAAGTACAGTTAATCCAACCCTGGTGTTGCACCACATGAAATACCAGGTCAATCACTAATACGGTTGCAACCTCTGTGTTCCAGGGGATGTTGAGGATGAGGATGACGGACCTACAACCAGTGTGGGCCGACGGGCAATCACAGGGGAGAATCCACTGATCCTCCAGGCAGTTATGTCGGCAGCAAGTAGTGCTCAAGAGGAGGAGGAAGTTCCTGAGGACGTAGACTTGGAAGATGATGGTGACTACATGTCCATCCACTCCGGGGATGACGATTCGGATGACAATGACAGCTATCTTGCCACATTGCCAAAATCATTCACGGCATCACATCCTCCGCCCAGCAACGTTCGTCAGCCTCCTCCCAAACAAACAATTGCCTGTCCCCAGCATAGAGCAAGCCAGCCACAGCTCCCACGCATACCAACTCAGACATCACTCCCTCACAGCCCTCACGTCCAGGTCCGACATGGTGGTTCCCCTACCCGCTCTTCCCTATACAGTGTATCCCCGCCATCCTCTCCACCATCTGGGGGAAGTACCAACCCTGTTGTGGTGCAGGTATCCCCTGGGCACCATTCTCCTGCCCACAGGCTTCCACCTGCCACCCCCCCTGCTGTTGGACTTGCTGGTCCCATCCATGGCAGACACCTGCAGAGAGGGCCTGCACCTGGCTATGTTGGCCAGTGGGAGCAGGACTTCTTCCAACAGCAGACAGATGTGAGGCAGGACATTCGTGCCATAGGGGCTACCCTGTCAGACATGTCTGAGTCCCTGCAGGACATGGTCCAATTCCCTCAGGTGGTGGACAGGCTGAGCCATGTTTTGGATAGGATGGATAGAACTTGGCAGGACATGTCCAGGAATATGAGAGACATGATATCCATCCAAAGGGAAGAGAGTGCAAGGCATGGTGTATGCCTTGGCCATGAAGATGATGGAGGGCATGCTGAAAGTGATCCAAAGTCTCCCTTCACGGTCAACGCAGGGAGGGGAGCCATCATATCTGCCTGCAGGACAGCACATCCACACACCTGTACCACCAACTGCACATGACCACAGCAGAGGTACACATAAACACCGGAGCCCTGAACAGGCACTCCCACCACCTGCACAACCACCACCAACCCCTGTACAGGCACCCCCACCACCTGCACAACCACCACTGACACCTGTACAGGCACTCCCACCACCTGCACAACCACCACCGACCCCTGTACAGGCACTCCCACCACCTGCACAACCAGCCCTTGTCCAGGCACAAACACCAACTGTGATACACCATCTGCCCCAGCACATGTAGATCACCCTGTACAGGCACATGGACAACACCCACCTACACGTAGGCGTCAAGCCAGACCTGATCCCTCACAGCGATCATCACCTCCGATATTGCGATGTCGCAAGCACGATCGCCATTGACAAGAACCCAGAAACAAATTGACCACCGTGAATATGTGTAAAGAAAAAGTAAAGATCTACCAAAGTAAGATTCTGTTGTGTATCATGTCCTGTATAACGATGTAGGTGGCCTAGAGATGTGAGGAGATATGTGTGTGTGTGACACAGTTACAAGTGTAACCCATCATTGCAACAAGCCATTATGTGCATAGCAGATGACTCACCAAATACGTGTCCATATTCTGTACCAGACATTCAAAATGAAGTCAAACAACTTAAAGTAAGTAGGATTCCTCAAAGATATTTATGTATGATCAGAAGAACAACCGTCCGTTTGGAAGGGAGAAAGGAAAAAAAATGATCTTAATGCAGATGGAGAAGGGAACTTGGATTGGGGTGGGGCAACAAAAATATAACATGTCAGGGAGCGTCAGGGAAACCAGTCTATTTACAAGGGGAAAAGAAAATAATTGTTCACAAAGAAGTCTCAGACAAAAAGTCAAGTGTCCTTCTGGTCATCCTCTACTACCACAATGTCCAGATTCTCCGAGTCCGATGCAGGCACACGGCTGGCCGGTGCAGGAACAGGCACCACATGGGTTCGGGACACACGAGGAGTACGGGGGGAAACAGTGTGGGACAACAGACAGGGGGAGACATTGACGGTGATATGGGAAGGGATTTGGGAGACAACAGACGACATGGCTGTGGCCATGGAATTGACGCTGGTAGTGAGGGTGGCCAGAGCTCGGACAATGTCCTCTCGCATCATGCGTATCTCCAGACACAACTGCAGCATGATGTGAGCGGACATGTCTGTCTGACCCTCACATATCCACCTCAAGTCCTCTGGCACATCCACAGGAGGAACAACACAGGGAGGGGCCTGGGTGGGACAGGAGGGTTGTGGTGCCTCAGGTCCGGAGCCGATGTTGTGGTCAAGCTGGCAGCTACGATGAGGGGGACTGGTTGCAGGGGATGCAGCTGGAGCTCCCGATAGAATGGGGGCCTCTAGAGGTAGGGAGGGGCTGATGGCAGGCCCAGGTTGGGTATTGGCCTGCCCCGGGGACACCTCGACAGAACCCACAGGTGAATAGTCTGGGGGAGAGTAGCTCTCTACCACCCCATGGCCAGAGGTGTCGGGTTCTCCCCCCCCACTTCAATGTCCACAGCCTCCACCCGGGCCGTAGCACCAGAGTTGTGTTCCTTGTCAGTCCGGGTGGGTGCAATCCCCTTGCCTCCAGATGTTGAGGGTCCCTCCTCATCCTCTTCTTCCTCACTGGTGGAAAGAGGTCGTAGCCGCCGGTGCGCTGATGGCATCCCGCTCCAAACCTGGTCCTGCTGTTCTTCCATTTGGCCAGCTGTGCCCACTGAAATGTAAGCAAAATCATGATGTGGTGGTTGTTTTATTCAGGACGAGACACATACATAGATGAGCCAAGGTCAGACTTTGTTTTCTTCTGATCACACTCTACAGTTGTCAGTGTTTATGAGCTTACATTACGTGTATGTTCACTGTCATCTTCTGAATTGAGTCTGACATGGACATCTCACGTGAATGTTTGTGGCTTACACAACTGTATTGGCCAACCCTCAACCTTGGCATTCTTGTGATCTGTGTGTCCTGTCACTGCTACATGTGCAGGTTCCAAAACCAGTCCACCAAAGGAGAACATGGAGAGTTCAGATTTTATTGAATTTGGCCATTGATATGGAGTTGCAGCTCTTTTACGTCTGGACAAGTGTCATCTGCTGTGTAGCATTGTATAGGACAAGACAAATGCCGAATGTGGGTCACACATCCACATAGGGTCTGGGCTATTTGTTTTGCTACATTGTGAGTCTAGCCTTTTGATGTCCCCTCACATAATCTGACAATCCAGTGCCACATATTGGCTTTGGTGACTGATAAGGTAGTGCAGTACACCGGTGACCAGTGGTGGGTCGTTGTGACAGCTACCTGTACATGTGAAATGTCATACAAGCCACTGAGGGTGAGACGTGTGTCAGTGGACACACTTTGCAAATTTAGAAACACTTAAGAGTGAGGCAAGGATCTCAAAGTCTGTCTTGACTCCATGGCACATGGTGATCTGTCTCAATTAGAACCCAAACTCAACAAATGCAATGCAAGTCACAGCATCCAATACCCTTTGGCCTGCCATGCACACACTGGACAGTGTCTGTACCATTGCTCATCCAATGCACACATCAGTTATGATTCCCTTGGTTCACTGATAGTGGTGCTGGCAGAGCAGATTTCAATACAAATGCACAAGTGTGGCTCATTTACCCAGTTGTCATGAAGAAACTACAACTCACAAAATGCACTCTGCCCTGTACAGTCCATATGCCACAGTGTGCCTTTTTATTCTTGGTGACTGCTGCATGGACACGGAATTGGTGAATGGAGGCATGGGACACACAATGGTACAGCACTGTCTTCACTCACATCATACTCCCAGACACATATTGCATTTAATGCACTTACCAGGTCTCTGCTGCTCATGCTCCTCCAGCTGAGCATGGAGGGTCGGCCAAGCTGCTCGCAGGACCCTCCTGTACAGTGGGGAGAGGCGAGGACGATGCACATGGTGCTGGGAAGACTGGCCCACCAGCTCCTCAGACTTGTGCCGGGACCAGCGTTTTAGGTCCTCCCAGCGCTTGCGGCATGCCCTAGCACTCCTGGTGTAGACTCCCACTGCACTGCAGCGCTCACCGATGTTGGCCCATAGCCTGGCCCGAACTGCATTGCTCAGCTGGTATTCTGGGTCCCCATATATCTGAGGATATTTAGACAGCACCCCCTCAGCCAAGATGTCTAATTCCCTTTCTTTGAAAGGGGGTGCTTTCTCCTCATAACCCTCAGCCATTTTGGGGCAAATAAGTTGAATGAGAGCAGCAGGGTGGCAGAGGATCTGATCTGTGATAGAGGATGACTCAGAATGAACACAAAATGTCTGTCAACAACTTCCTGTGATGTATTTCCTGTCTCCCACTTCCTGGGTATCATTTCCTGTATGGAATTATGTGTTCCGGTTCATTTTCGGAGATTACGGCCCGAGAACGTAGTTTCCGGTTCCGGAGCGGAGGGTCCGCATCCGCGTATTACAGTCCGAAATCGGAAATTACGTTTTCGGGCCGTAACCTCCAAAATTGACCCGGAACACATTATTTCATACAGGAAATGTTATACAGGCAGTGGGAGACAGGAAATACATCACAGGAAGTAGTTGGCAGCCATTTTGTATTCATCCTGATCCATCCACAATCACTAATCAAATCCACTGCCATCCTGCTGTTCTGTTGTGGAAAAACCTGAAATGACAGTACAGGTGAGAATCATATACATGTAAAAAAAGGGGGAACAGACCATTTGAGTACATTTCTGCACGGACAGGGGGAGGGGTTGACACAACATCAAACCACAGTTTCGTTTTCTCCAACTTTGCATTATGGTACATGTAGTCCATGTTGAGGGCTCATTACAAGAGTTGTGTGTTGTGTTACGGAAAATTGGTTGCTCATGTGAAAAACGTGGCAACGAGCTGATCATGGACTTGCATACCCTGACCTCGGTTATGTGCAATGGCCCGGTTTCCCAGATTCAGAGCTAGCCGAGGTTCCAGAGGTATGTGTAAGCCATGCGTTAAAGCAATGTTGTGCAAAACACAACAGGCTAATATGATCTTGCACATGACTTCAGGGGAGTACAGCAGCACACCCCCTGTATGGTCAAGACATCTGAATCGCGACTTCAACAGACCAAAAGTGCGCTCTATGATGGCTCTAGTCCGTATGTGTGCCCTATTGTACCTACGCTGAGGTACAGTGTTTGCACACCTGTAAGGGGTGAGGAGTTGTGGGGAGAGTGCATACCCAGCGTCGCCTGAGGAGGGAAGAAAGGGCAGTTGGTTACATTTCCCTTTTTGATTTGCACAGGACATGATCTATACTTTAGTACATGCAGTGTCTGTTGAGACCATGTATGTAGCTTTATGATTCTTATTGTACAATGGTTAATGTTAGGTGGCATTCAGACATTTCAATAACACGTATCCCTCATTTTTAGTCCTTGGTACTTACCCAGTAGCCACATGTTGCCAAATTCTCCCGCAGCCATCCGCCGGGCAAGAGGTGACATGCGGAATACGAAGCTGTCATGGGTACTGCCTGGGAACACTGCATGCACATCAATGAATCTCCCACTGGCATCACAGACAGCTTGCACATTGATGGAATACCATCGGTGTCTGTTGCAGAAGATGTGTGCAATGTGGCGGGGTGGCTGAAGGGCCACATGGGTACAATCAATTGCACCCAGCACACGTGGGAAGTGAGCAATGAGATAGAAATCTCGTGCTGCACTTTGTCTCCTGGCCAGTGTATGGGGCATTTGTATGTGGCTGTGGGCTCTAGCAGTGATGCATCTCAGTACTTGATGCAGGCCCCGCGACTGGCTTGCCTGGGAAATGCCCACATGGTCACTGGTGACCCTTTGGAATGACCCAGTGGCAAAGAAATGGAGAGCAGAAAGGATCTTGAGATATGCTGGTATGGCATGGGAGCAGCAGGTCACAGAGTCAAGTTCCTGCTCCCACTCACATACCATCTCCAAGATGACTTCTGGAGGGAAACGGTACCTGGCCCTGACATCTTGGCTGGACATTCCAAATAGGTTGATCCTCTGTCTGAAGATCCTCTCTGCTCTCCTCCTCCTCCTCAAGTAGTTTTGCCACATGGCAAGGGGCAGAGCAACAAACACATTCAGCGACATGTTGAAAGGGTTTGTGTGTGTCTGCTCTGCATTCATACATGCTGCAGGGCTGGTATTGGCTGCAGTGTGTCAGCTGATGCATGGTGGGGGATGGTAGGCACTTGGACAGGTGTTTACCCTTGAGGAAAATGATCAACGGCCACAGTTTGTGTATTACGGTCCGGAATCGGAGATTTCGGCCCGGAAGCGGAGATTCCGGCCCGGGAGCGGAGATTACGGCCCGGGAGCGGAGATTACGGCCCGGGGGTGGAGATTCCGACCCGAGAGCGGAATTCCCGCTCCGGGTGCGGAAATTCCGGCCCGAGTGCCGACGTAAAGTTAGTAGTCGTAAATCCATTCTGTGAATACCAAAAGTAGTAAGTGCATTCTGTGAATGCCAAAAGTAGTAAGTGCATTCTGTGAATAGCAAAAGTAGTAAGTGCATTCAGTGAATACCAAAAGTAGTAAGTGCATTACTGAATACCAAAATGGTAGTAAGTTTAGGATTTTGTCTTAAGTTAGTTCTGTGAATCGGGCCCCAAAATATTACTCACCGAGCCCCACAACCTCAAGGCCTAGCCGGTCGAGCAGGTCCTGTTCCCTTGCTAGGCTGTCTGCCCAGGGGTACATCAGCTGTTGCTAGGTGCACTGCATTCATGTGCTGCGGCGTACAAACTGTTGCACTTACCCCCAGAGTACCCGACGTACCCGCAGGACATAACCCTTACCAGGCCTGCTGCCACCATGAGAAGGAGGTGGTGCAGCACCCAGAAAATGAGCGCGCCCCCCGCTGCCTCACTGGAGTTGGGGCAGGACTGCACCCCTACCTGCTTGCGTCCCCCTCTTGGGGTGCAGGTGGCACTGCCAGCTAGTTCTACATCTGCCATTGGGAGGGAGCTGGATTTGGAACTGGAAGGTAAGAAATGAGTAGGGTTGACAGGCCAGGAAAGGAAAACGAAAAATAAAGGACAAAAAAGTCACAAAATACACACTGGGAAAGTCAGACAGTAATAAGTAAAAGGCCGGATTGGGAAGTGGGTGACCAGATGGGACAGATTTGGTTGGATTGGAGTGGGTTGGAATTTGGAATCACAGGAGGGAGATAGGCAAGCAGGGCAGAGGCAGGCAAAAAAAATGGCTGTGCGCTTGCGCACCATGTGCTGCTGTTTGCGCTGATTTTTCAGCGCGGAACACGCTACCTGGCCTAAATCATAGCACGAGTAGCATGACATGCATTTTCTGCCCATTCGCCGAACTCCATGGAATCTCGTGGAGTTTTTTTGTAACTCCGTGGAATTCCGCAGATTGAAATACCGTGACTTCCACCTACATTTATTAATTACTAACCATATGAACCATATCCATTTTATCAGCCTTAGCAAAATCAAGATGCAAATTTATGACTCGGCAAGTTACATGCAGCTGTTTGCAGCAGGCACGAAGTGCTCCAGCCAATTTTACCAGAACTGGAATATGTAACCTCCTGGTTAAACAAGGATTTCTGCAACTAACATATTCAGGACATTCTGAGCTATTTTATGACAACTAAGACTTGTGGATAGCAGGATTGCCTCAATGTGCCATTTGCTTCCTGCTGACACATGCAGTTATTTACAAGGCACAAGTTCAAAACTCAGCGAGGGCGTGTCAGCCTTCTATACTACTGAAACTGGCAATGTTTGTACCATAACAGTAACACCAGATAATTACAGCGATTAGAAAAGGTAGAAATATAGTATGACAAACTATAAAATGCTGCTATTTGACAGGCTACTGTTGCATGCTAACCATTTTTAAATATGCACTTTGCAGTGTTTCAGGGGCTGACTGGCCAATATCCTTATAATGCTAATGATTGATCCAACAGATAGGATCAAAGAATTTAGGGCTCTTCCCTGCCTCCCCATGGATTATGATGTAATCTGTTGATGCCTAATTTATCATAATTCGCATCAGAAAAGATTAAACTTCAGTGCTGATGTTCACACCCCTCCCCTACCATGTAAACACATGTTGACCCTCACAGGCACTGAAGAAAATTAGTTTTGACAGTAAGTAGGTCACTTGATGCATGATAGTGTGCCCAATTTGCCAGATAAATCTGCTATGTTTACTAACACGTTTCAAAGTTATATGTATCCTCACAACACATAGACCCAACCTCCTACTCATCCCACTAACCACCACATACCATAACCTACCAAAAACACACTCCATCTGATGCTCATAAATGTATGCTTTCAGTACTCCGTGCTCCAGACGTTGAAGACCTCATCATAACCTTGATGCACTCCTCATCACACAAAAATGACTCAACTCCATAACATCACACACCCTCAGTGCTATTGTTCCCACAGGCTACAGTTTCCAGCATGCGACCGGTCCTCCTAAGAAGGGAGAAGGCCTTGCTGCTATCTATAAGTCCTCCTGGTCATGCACCATAGGTGAATAAGACGGACTCAACTCCATGGAGCCCCTCTCATGCCACTCCCCATGCTCAGTAACTGAATCTCCTACTTTCTACCTCTTCTACAGGCCTCCTGAATTGAGTACCTCATCCATCCAACACACTCACATCACTGTCCTCAGTGACTTCAACATGCTAGGCAACTCAAGCATGAAAAAAGCAGGAGCTACCCACATCATCGACAAGCTCTCCACCATAAACATGCTGAATGTGGTACAGCATGGCACCCAATGAACACACTCTAAAGAACCATGTTGTCTCACCATCCCCATCATCCTGCTTTGTGACCAACCAACATTTTGAGTTTGGACCAATAGAGAGCAACAAACCTTCGGGTCCTTCAAAGACTTCTCAATTGACAACTTAGAGCTCAAACTCATCTCTCACCGTTCACCCTCCATGTCTGACATTAACACTATTCTAAACTACTTCAATGCATTTCTGAAAAGTAATGTAAACACCTACACTCCAGCTCAAACAGGAATGTGGAATATGAAACATTCAGCAGTCTGGTAATCCAAAGACCTTGCCGAAAAGCAAGTTCTATCTTTAGACATGAAAGACAAACAGAACCGCAATGACCTCACACTACTAAAATCTCTTCATTGGTACACTCAGACTACTCCTCACATCAGCCAAACACAAGTAATATGCCAACACCATCAATGAAGCTACCATAAAATTAGAACATGCTTCAAAACAAATTATGCACTGCATCAATCCCCCATCCACACACTTCTCCCACACTTCACATAGAGAAGAGATAGAGACAAGTGGAATGACATGCTCATTAAACACCGATTCTTAAAAGATCTCAACAACTGTTCAACTCCCTCAAAGCTACTATCTATGAAAATGTCTTATTCTCATCCTTCATCACTGGCCTCTCTGGAGAAGCTCTCTCACCCATTCTCTCTGTCATCAACTCCTCCTTTACTCAAGACATCTTTCCTGGTGCTCTTACTGCAGACAAGATCTCCCCTCTCCTGAAGAAACCCACACTGGACTATGACGGCCTTACCAACTACTGACTCCTCACTCTTTTATCCTTATCATAGGTGATGCCCTTCTGGAGACAGATAAGGACAACCCTTCTCTCCTGACAGTAGTGTATCTCTCAGCTGCCTTTTACACCGTCAACCACCCCATCCTCATTCACACCATGAAGTCATGAATGGTGTTCATGGGAAACATAGTTTTCTGGTTCGCTGCCTATATATCCAACCAACACAGATTGATTCACTGGGCCTTCTCCAGGTCTCAGAAGATAACCTGTAGAGGTACCCGGAGTTCCATCTCATCACCTATCACCTTCAGCCTTTTTATGGAGCTCCTTGGGACTCTACTCACAGATAACTTCAAGAGTCAACAATACACAAATGACACACAATTGTATTTAAATGCCTCTTGTACTCCAAACATCCAAATCTTCAAACACTGCTTGAACCTCATCCAAACCTGGATAAACAGACTCCTTTTAGATCATCAAAAGCAACAAGCTACAACTAGTTCAGATCAGGCTCAATGACAACAACATTGGTGGATTTTAACCCCAACTTTTACCAAATGGCAAGTTTATTTTTGGGGATTCATCCTGTTGCTTGCAGCGAGTTGGGTTGGAAAATATTGGAGTTGGTATATCACAAAAAATCTCCAAAATTCACTGAAAACTGCCAAAGGTTTAAACGTACGTTTAGAAAAACTTCAGAAATTCACTGAACAAAACATAGTTGAAGTGGAACTATGGTTGGGATTTAAAATCAAAAAACCAATAAAATTTGCAAAATAACTAGCACAGAAGACATGAAAAAAAAAAAATATATATATATATATATATTCACTGAAAAAACCATAGGTTTTAGGGACAGTTGTAGTTACTTGGACATTGCACTCGTACAAAACCCGTGAAATTCCCCCGTTATAGTTAGTTCAGCTAACTATAACTCGCGCCCCCGCAATGCACTGCTGATGACGTCACATATTACATCACTCATGACATGGTCAGTGACATCACTGATGACATCACTGATGACATCTCAAATGACATCACTGATGACATCATCCAGTGACTGTGTGTTTCTGTAAAGTTTAAATATGTTTAATATATATAGGGAAAGGCGTATTGAAGAGTGAGTGGGTGTATAAGTGTCTGAATGGATGATTTAGTAGGTGCGTGACTAACTGTATAAGTGAGTGATTAAACTTATCTTACTGAATGCATGGGTTAGTGACTAAACTGGGTGAATGTCTGTATCCGTCTGTCTGTTGCTGTGTAAGTGGCTGCATGGGTTTGTGAATAGCTACATGAGTGTCTATATGAGTTATTGATTGGTTGTCTGAGTATCTGTATGGGTGCCTGAGTGTTTGTGTGGGTGGGGTGTGTGCGACTCTGTACATAGATGTGTGAGTGGGTGATTCACTGGGTGCATGATTTGAAGAGTGCGTCTGTGATGGACTGCTTGGGTGGGTGAGTGTGTGTATGGGTGTGTTAGTGAGTGAATGTATATCTCAGTGGTACATGTGCGAGTAACTACATATGTAAAAGGAAGTATATATATGTGTTAGAGTATTTAAAAGGCTATACGTGAGAGTGTGTGATTGTGAGAGTGGCTGTATGGATGCGTGTGTGCTTGTATCAGTTATTGTATAAGAGCGTAAGAATGTGCTAGTATTTGTATGAGTAAGTGAGCTGGTGTGTGTATAACTGTATAGGTGAGTAAATGGGTGTGTGATTAAATTTTTGCATGACTGACTAGGTGTGTGAGTACCTCTATGGATGAGTGGCGGTGTGTCAGTGTTTATATAGGTGTATGAGTGCATATGATAGTCCTGTACTGTGTGACCGTAAGTATGAGTGACTGTACGGGTGAGTGAGTGGATGTGTGTGTAGACCTAAGAATCAGTGAGTGGGTATGTAGTTATTGGTGTTGGAGTGTCTTTGTTTTTGAGAATGGCAGTCTGTAATTTAGAGTGGGTGTATCAAAAGTTATATTAGGGTGTGAGAAGATGCATGAAATTATCACATGGTTGATGTCATCAGTGATGTCATTTGAGATGTCATCAGTGATGTCATCAGTGATGTCACTGACCATGTCATGAGTGATGTAATATGTGACGTCATCAGCAGTGCATTGCGGGCGCGAGTTATAGTTAGCTGAACTAACTATAACGGGGAAATTTCACGGGTTTTGTACAAGTGCAATGTCCAAGTAACTACAACTGTCCCTAAAACCTATGGTTTTTTCAGTGAATTTCAAAGGTTTTTTAAATGCTAATTTCTAACTATAACGTGCCTGAAACCTATGGTTTTTTCAGTGAATTTCAAAGGTTTTTTAAATGCTAATTTCTAACTATAACATGTCTGAAACCTATGGTTTTTTCAGTGAATTTCAAAGGTTTTGTAAATGCCAATTTTTAAATGTATTAATTGTTATTTTTATTTTTTTCATACTGATTTACTACATTTTTTTAAACTATTTATTTTTAGATATTTTATTTTTTAAATTACATTGTAATTACATTATACATTACATTACAAAATATACTTTCTCAGAATGAATTAATTTACTTTAAATACTTTGCAAATAGGCAATAGACTTTTAAGTACAGTAGTTACAGTTGTTGCAATGGGCAACACAATTTCAAACACAATGCAACATTGAGCTCAATGTGAATTTCTAGCTAAATGCAATTAGTTACTTTATGGATTACTTTTCTAACCACAGGACTGGATCCTAGATTCAGTCCTGGGACATCTCCTGTAAACAGTTGAGTAAAAGCGTTTTGGTTACAGTAGTGATTTTTAAGGAATATTATTGTATTTTAAAAGTTGACACTTAGAAACTTTTTCACATAGAATCACCAATGTTATCCTATGGGAGGAAATTCACTTAGCAGGTAAGTAGTGTTATCGTGACTTTTTCTCACTCAGTGGTGGATCCTGGATCCAGCACTGGTGCATCTCCTGTAAACAGTTGAAAGAATGCGTTTAAGTCATACAGGCGATTTTTAAGGAATATTTGTAGTTTGTGACAATCGACACTTTGAAACTTTTCTGCTGAAAACCAGACAATGGATTCCTATGGAAGGAAATACAAGTTACTGGTAAGTACGGTTAAAATTACTTTTCAGGATCAGTACTGGACTGAAAGATGCAGCACTGAGGTCTCTCCTGATAACAGGTGAGTAAATCGGAATTCGTATTTCGGCTGATTTTAGAGGAATATTTGTATGTTTCAAAAATCGACACTTAGAAACTTTTTCAGCAAAAAGCAGGCAATGATATCCTATGGAAGGAAATTCAAGTTACTGGTAAGTACGGTAAAAATTACTTTTCAGGATCAGTACTGGGCTGAAAGATGCAGCACTGAGGTCTCTCCTGATAACAGGTGAGTAAATCGGAATTCGTATTTCGGCTGATTTTAGCGGAATATTTGCACAATGGTGAAGGGAGGGGGCGGGGCCTGAGGTGACATATGTGCAAACGCGCCCGTGGCGCTTTTTAAGTTGGGGGATTAAGTCCCCTTTAATCATGAGGGTCCCTGGGGGCCAACTAGCCCACCAGGAACCTCCAGTATGCGCCAGGGGGCTGCGTTGCAGAGACATGTACAGAGGCCACACCCTTTTACACCTCTCTGCAAGGCAGCTCTGTGGCGCTTTTGGAAGTACATGGTGGGCTAGTTGGACTCCAGGGACCCTCAGGATTCAAGGGGACTTAATCCCCCATCTTAAAACACGCCACGGGGCCTGTTTGCACACATGTCACCTGAAGCCCCGCCCCTCCCTTCACCACTGTGCAAACGCGCCCCGTGGTGCGTTTTAAGTCGGGGGATTAACTCCCCTTGAATCTTGAGGGTCCCTGGGGGCCAACTAGCCCAACAGGTATATCCAAAAAGCGCCACAGAGCTGCCTTGCAGAGAGGTGTAAAAAGGGGCGTGGCCTCTTTACACCTCTCTGCAACGCAGCCCCCTGGCGCATACTGGAGGTTCCTGGTGGGCTAGTTGGCCCCCAGGGACCCCCAGTATTGAAGGGGAATTACTTTCATCTGCAAACGCGCCAGGGGGCGCGTTTGCAGAGTGGTGAAGGAAGGGGCGGGCCTGCGGCCCGATCGTTTTTTTTTTCTCCTGAAGGGGGGCTGTGTGGCCCCCCTTCCTTTTTCCTATTTTTGGGCCCTGGGGACCCCATCCCCCAGGGCCTTATCCCCTTTTTTTTAAATTATACGGGAAGGGGGCCGCGTGGCCCCCCTCCCCTGGCCGAATCCTACCCCGGGGACCCCATCCCCCGGGGCATGGCCACACTTTTTCATTAATTTTTAAGGAGGGGGGCTGCGTGGCCCCCCTCCTCAGGCCTCCTTTTGCCCCGGGGACCCCATCCCCCGGGGCAGGCCTTTTTTTATTTTTTTTTAAAAATTATTTCTGGGGAGGGGGGCCGCGTGGCCCCCCTCCCGGGCCACTACTTGCCCCGGGGACCCCATCCCCCGGGGCCTGGCCTCTGGTTGGGGACTGTGGGGGGTCCCCAAACCCCCACAGTCCCGCCGGCTCCCCGCCTCCTGCGCGAGCCGGCATTGCTTTTCCACATGGGGAGCAGCTAACATGCTGCTCCCCATGTGGAAAAGCAATTGTCTTTGGATATTGGAAGCTCTCTCTTCCAATATCCAAAGCAGTTTGCAATGACAGGACGGGAGCCGCGAGGCTCCCATCCTGTCATTGCAAACAGCAGTGTCCCGGGGGTAGGCACCCCGGGACACTGCAGGAGCCGGCCCTGGGGGTGGCGGTCCCCAGGGCCACCACAGGCTCCAGGAGGGGGCCGCGCGGCCCCCTCCCATCCAAATGCACAGCCCCGGGGAGGTGGTGGTCCCGGGGCTCGGGGTCCTTAACGGACCCCCATTTTCAATTTTGTTAGTGCCCCGGGGAGGTGGTGGTCTCCGGGCGTGTGGGGGCTGGAGCCCCCCACACATGTTAATTTAATAAAGAAGCCCCGGGAGGTGGTGGTCCTCGGGCTGCGGGAGGGCTCAGAGCCCTCCCGCTACTTTTTCAAATAAAGCCCCGGGGGTGGCGGTCCTCGGGCTTGGGGGCCCTTAGAGGCCCCCCATACATAAAATAAACCCCCTCAGCATGCCCCCGGGACTTGGCCCACCCGGGGGCAAATTTACATCGAAGCGCGGGAGACCGCGCTTCGATTTTTTTTTTTTTGCAGGATGCGCATCCTGCCGATTTAAAAAAAAAAAATGCTTTTTGCCCAGGGGGTCCTTGTGGGACCCCTGAGCAGGCCTAGGGGTTAGGGTGTTTCTACCCTGCCCCCTTTGTGCGTTTTGCGCACTTGTTTCTTTTTTTTCTCGGCGGGATCCGCGCACCCTAAGCGCATCCCGCCGATTTTTTAAAAAAATGCTTTTTTCTGCCCAGGGGTCCTTGTGGGACCCCTGAGCAGACCTAGGGGGTCAGGGTGTTTCTACCCTGCTCCCCTTTTGCGCTTTGCGCACTTGTTTCTGTCCCTCGGTTCTACCGAGGGATAAAATGGCTGCCAACACTTCTTGATTTGGAGTGTTGACAGCCAATTAGCATGCAGCTCGTGATCGGGAGGGTACGCGGATCCGACGCGCCCATAGATATATATGTGATTTTAATTGTGAATTCTCAGGAACTACTGAACGGATTTACACCATTTTAGCAAAAGGCACCAGTCTGAACCAAGGGCTACCTCTTTGCCAAATTTGGGGTAATTCCGTTCAGCAGTTCGGGCTGTAGCTGCGACTAAAGGTTCCTATGGAAAAATGAATGGGGAAAACGCGTTTTGGGACCCCCTTTTTCTCGGCCCCCGCTTGACGTATCACCCCGAGACTTTCAGGGTAGGAGCGGACCGGAGCGCCCCAACAAGTTGGAAGCTTTCGCGAAGATTCGTCAACCGGCGCCAACGTTATTGCAAATAGAATGTCGCGGATTTCCTATGGATAATAGGTCCTAACTATAACTATCTACTGGCGACCGCCAGTAGATAATATATATATATATATATATATATATATATATATATATATATATATATATCTCTTTGTTGCTTACACCTCCTGATTGAGGAATAACAAACACGGACCACAATTGATGTGCGTATATCTTCCTTTATTGTGGATTGTTCGCAATTACGGGTTTCAGCAGTTACCGGCCTTGATCACATGACAACGCTGTGCTATAGGATCGGCTTTTTTAAAGTGATGTGTGCTGTGCAGTTCATAGATACAAATAACAGACTTCGTGTGGGCTCTGCTGGTAACTATGCCTGTACAAATAATTAATTTAGTGCATTGCACATGACCAAGCCCTTTCCCAGACATTTGCAATTCAATATGTACATAATGTTGAACATTCTATATAATTCATTATAATTGTCATAAATTAAGGTACAAAACCCTTTTTGTCTGATTTGTCCGTATTATACTAACAATAAGTGCAAAAAAAACTATAGTGAAAAAAGTGACATTGTGCGTGCAAATCCGCCAAAAAGCAGTGGCTTTGCTAATAAAGTGCATAAATGCATATCAATGCTTATTCCAAAAATAGCAGCAGAAGACTTCAGTTTCACGACTCCCCAACAAATCAATATATATATTCTCAATTCATCAAATATTTACATTTTCATTTTTCATACAGTTTATAGAATGAATTCATATTTGGGTTTTCTACAGAATTAATGCAATTCCTCCAGATAAAACTAGTCTATCTAAAATTATTAAAAATGCACGACAAATGTTAAACAACCTACGATGCATAACCAATATAAATCTGATTACCAATAGTCGCCCTTATCTATTACCTATGTCACAGGTAGGTATAAAGGTCCTCACTAGTGTTTAAGCCTCCTGGGATTTTAGTATCTAGATCTAAAATATAACGTGTTTCCAACCTCCTCAGTTTGTCTTCCCGGTTACCTCCTCTTTTATGTGCAGGGACAGTGTCTATTAAAAAATATTTCAGATATTTAAGATCACTGTTATGGATTTCCCTGAAATGTCGTGCCACAGGGTAGGTGGGATTTTGATTAATTATAGCCCTGGTGTGCTGAAGTATCCAATTGTGCACTTGCAATTTTGTGCTTCCGACATATTGGAGTCCACATGTGCATTCCAATATGTAGATGACATAGTCTGTTTTGCATGTGAGATGTTTACTGATTGTCTGCACTCTATCATTAAATGGTGTTCAGTATGTAGTTTTATTAATACCATATCACAAGGCTTTACAAGTCGCACATTTAAAAAAAACCTTTCTTGACTAGAGCCAGGTTCCTGATTCCATAACTTCTGGACTACTCTTAACCAGGGCAATACTCATAGACGCTGTCTTTCTGTAAGTAATGGAAGGTGTTTTTGGTAAGATGTGGCCTATTATATATATATATATATATATTATCTACTGGCGGTCGCCAGTAGATAGTTATAGTTAGGACCTATTATCCATAGGAAATCTGCGACATTCTATTTGAAATAACTCTTGCGCCGGTTGACGAATCTTCGCGAAAGCTTCCAACTTGTTGGGGCGCTCCGCTCCTACCCTGAAAGTCTCGGGTTGATTCGTCAAGCGGGGGCCGAGAAAAAAGGGGGGTCCCAAAACGCGTTTTCCCCATTCATTTTTCCATAGGAACCTTTAGTCGCAGCTACAGCCCGAACTGCTGAACGGAATTACACCAAATTTGGCAAAGAGGTAGCCCTTGGTTCAGTGTCGTGCCTTTTGCTTAAATGGTGTAAATCCGTTCAGTAGTTCCTGAGAAAATCAAAAGTAAAGTCACATATATATCTATGGGCGAGTAGGGTCCTCGTATCCTGAGCGCACCCTGCGCGCACTGTCCCGATCACGAGCTGCATGCTAATTGGCTGTCAAGTGGCTGTCAACACTCCAAATAAGGAAGTGTTGGCAGCCATTTTGTCCCTCGGTAGAACCGAGGGACAGAAACAAGTGCGCAAAGCGCAAAAGGGGCAGGGTAGAAACACCCTGACTCCCTAGGTCTGCTCAGGGGTCCCACAAGGACCCCCTGGGCAGAAAAGCATTTTTTTTAAACGGCGGGATGCGCTTAGGGTGCGCGGATCCCGCCGATTAAAAAAAAAAAAGCACAAGAAACAAGTGCGCAAAACGCACAAAGGGGGCAGGGTAGAAACACCCTGACCCCTAGGTCGGCTCAGGGGTCCCACAAGGACCCCTGGGCAGAAAAAGCATTTTTTTTTTCAAAATCGGCGGGATGCGCTTAGGGTGCACGGATCCCACTGATTAAAAAAACAAAACACAAGAAACAAGTGCGCAAAACCACAAAGGGGGCAGGGTAGAAACACCCTGACCCCCTAGGTCTGCTCAGGGGGTCCCACAAGGACCCCTTGGGCAGAAAAAAGCAACAAAAAACAAAAAAAAGACCGGCATCGTGCCGAGGCCCCGCCCCCTCCCTGCAGCAGTCTGCAAACGCGCTCCCTGGCGCGTTTTAAGAAGGGGAAGTAATTCCCCTTGAATACTGGGGGTCCCTGGGGGCCAACTAGCCCACCAGGAACCTCCGGTATGCGCCAGGGGGCTGCGTTGCAGAGAGGTGTACAGAGGCCACGCCCCTTTTTACACCTCTCTGCAACGCAGCTCTGTGGTGCTTTTTGGAGGTACATGGTGGGCTAGTTGGACTCCAGGGACCCTCAGTATTCAAGGGGACTTAATCCCCCAACTTAAAACGCACCATGGGGCACGTTTGCACAGTGGTGAAGGAGGGGGCGGGCTTCAGGTGACATGTGTGCAAACAGGCCCCGTGGCGCATTTTAAGATGGGGAATGAAATCCCCTTCAATCCTGAGGGTCCCTGGGGGCGAACTAGCCCACCAGGTACGTCCAGAAAGTGCCACAGAGCTGCGTTGCAGAGAGGTGGAAAAAGGAGCGTGGCCTCTGAACACCTCTCTGCAACGCAGCTCCCTGGCGCATACTGGAGGTACAGGGTGGGCTAGTTGGACCCAAGGGACCCTCATGATTCAAGGGGACTTAATCCCCCAACTTAAAACGCGCCACGGGGCGCGTTTGCACAGATGTCACCTCAGGCCCCGCCCCATCCCTTCACCATTGTGCAAATATTCCTCTAAAATCAGCCGAACTACGAATTCCGATTTACTCACCTGTTATCAGGAGAGACCTCAGTCCTGCATCTTTCAGCCCAGTACTGATCCTGAAAAGTAATTTTAACCGTACTTACCAGTAACTTGAATTTCCTTCCATAGGATATCATTGACTGGTTTCACTTGGAAATTCTTCTAAGTGTGGAGTTTTGGAACTTTATAATATTCCTCTAAAATCAGCCGAAATACGAATTCCGATTTACTCACCTGTTATCAGGAGAGACCTCAGTGCTGCATCTTTCAGCCCAGTACTGATCCTGAAAAGTAATTTTAACCGTACTTACCAGTAACTTGAATTTCCTTCCATAGGATATCATTGTCTGCTTTTTGCTGAAAAAGTTTCTAAGTGTCGATTTTTGAAACATACAAATATTCCTCTAAAATCAGCCGAACTACGAATTCCGATTTACTCACCTGTTATCAGGAGAGACCTCAGTGCTGCATCTTTCAGCCCTGTACTGATCCTGAAAAGTAATTTTAACCGTACTTACCAGTAACTTGAATTTCCTTACATAGGATATCATTGACTGGTTTCACTTGGAAATTCTTCTAAGTGTGGAGTTTTGGAACTTTATAATATTCCTCTAAAATCAGCCGAAATACGAATTCCGATTTACTCACCTGTTATCAGGAGAGACCTCAGTGCTGCATCTTTCAGCCCAGTACTGATCCTGAAAAGTAATTTTAACCGTACTTACCAGTAACTTGAATTTCCTTCCATAGGATATCATTGCCTGCTTTTTGCTGAAAAAGTTTCATGTCGATTTTTGAAACATACAAATATTCCTCTAAAATCAGCCAAAATACGAATTCCGATTTACTCACCTGTTATCAGGAGAGACCTCAGTGCTGCATCTTTCAGCCCAGTACTGATACTGAAAAGTAATTTTAACCGTACTTACCAGTAACTTATATTTCCTTCCGTAGGAATCCATTGTCTGGTTTTCAGCAGAAAAGTTTCAAAGTGTTGATTTTCACAAACTACAAATATTCCTTAAAAATCGTCTGTATGACTTAAACACATTCTTTCAACTGTTTACAGGAGATGCACCAGTGCTGGATCCAGGATCCACCACTGAGTAAGAAAAAGTAACGATAACACTACTTACCTGCTAAGTGAATTTCCTCCCATAGGATAACATTGGTGATTCTATGTGAAAAAGTTTCTAAGTGTCAACTTTTAAAATACAATAATATTCCTTAAAAATCACTACTGTAACCAAAACGCTTTTACTCAACTGTTTACAGGAGATGTCCCAGGACTGAATCTAGGATCCAGTCCTGTGGTTAGAAAAGTAATCCATAAAGTAACTAATTGCATTTAGCTAGAAATTCACATTGAGCTCAATGTTGCATTGTGTTTGAAATTGTGTTGCCCATTGCAACAACTGTAACTACTGTACTTAAAAGTCTATTGCCTATTTGCAAAGTATTTAAACTAAAGTAATTCATTCTGAGAAAGTATATTTTGTAATGTAATGTATAATGTAATTACAATGTAATTTAAAAATAAAATATCTAAAAATAAATAGTTTAAAAAAATGTAGTAAATCAGTATAAAAAAAAATATATAACAATTAATACATTTAAAAATTGTCATTTACAAAACCTTTGAAATTCACTGAAAAAAACCATAGGTTTCAGACATGTTATAGTTAGGAATTAGCATTTAAAAACCTTTGAAATTCACTGAAAAAACCATAGGTTTCAGGCTTGTTATAGTTAGGAATTAGCATTTTAAAAACCTTTGAAATTCACTGAAAAAACCATAGGTTTCAGGCCTGTTATAGTTAGGGTTTAGCATTTAAAAACCTTTGAAATTCACTGAAAAAACCATAGGTTTTAGGGAAAGTTATAGTTAGTTGGACATTGCACTCGTACAAAACCTGTGAAATTCCCCTGTTATAGTTAGTTCAGCTAACTATAACTCGCGCCCCGCAATGCACTGCTGATGACGTCACAGATTACATCACTCATGACATGGTCAGTGACATCACTGATGACATCACTGATGACATCTCAAATGACATCACTGATGACATCATCCATGTGAGAATTTAATGCATCTTCTCACACCCTAATATAACTTTTGATACACCCACTCTAAATTACAGACTGCCATTCTCAAAACCATACACACTCCAATACCAATAAGTACATACCCACTCACTGATTCTTAGGTCTACACACACACATCTACTCACTCACCCGTACAGTCACTCATACTTACAGTCACTCAGTACAGGACTATCATATGCACTCATACACCTATATAAACACTCACACAACGCAACTCATCCATAGAGGTACTCACACACCTAGTCAGTCATGCAAATAATTAATCACACTCCAATTTACTCACCTATACAGTTATACACACCAGCTCACTTATTCATAAAAATACTAGCACATTCTTACGCTCCTATGCAATCACTGATGCAAGCACACACTCATCCATATAGCCACTCTCACAATCACACACTCTCACTTATAGCCATTTATATACTCCAACACACATATATACTGCTGCATATGTACTCACACATGTACCACTGAGATATACATTCAATCACTAACTCACCCATACACACACTCACCCACCCATACAGTCCATCACAGACGCACTGTTGAAACCATGCACCCAGTGAATCACCCACTCACACATCTATGCACAGAGTCACACACACCCCACCCACACAAACACTGAGGCACCCATATAGATACTCAGAGAACCAATCCATAACCCATATAGACACTCATTTAGCTAGTCAGAATCCCATGCAGCTGCTTACACAACAACAGACAGACGGATACAGACATTCACACAGTTTAGCCACTCACCCATGCATCCAGTAAGATATATTTAATCACTCACTTATAGACTCAGTCACGCACCTACTAAATCATCCATTCAGACGCTTATACACCCACTCATTCTTCAATACGCCTTTCCCTATATATATTAAACATATTTAAACTTTACAGAAACACACAGTCACTGGATGATGTCAGTGATGTCATCAGTGATGTCACTGACCATGTCATGAGTGATGTAATATGTGACGTCATCAGCAGTGCATTGCGGGGCGCGAGTTATAGTTAGCTGAACTAACTATAACGGGGGAATTTCACGGGTTTTGTACGAGTGCAATGTCCAACTAACTATAACTTTCCCTAAAACCTATGGTTTTTTCAGTGATTATATATATATATATATATATATATATATATATATATATATATATATATATATATATATATATATATATATAAACAAAACACCCCTCAAATAGGAAAAGGAAAGAGGCCACACGGGGAAACCTTCGGGAGCCGTTTAATGGAGACAGCAAAGCATGATGCATTTCGGCATTAATAGCCTTCCTCAGATGCTGCTGTTACCGCGATATATCTCCACCCACGCCTTAAAAGTGTCCTGCATTGCCCTCATTGGAAGGTAAGTTCCGACCCCAGGTCACATGGTCTTTACACCCAATGTAGTCCAAAATACCACTTCATATCCCAGAAAGCACTGCTCCCTGGTGGATGTTGCATGGAAAAGGGATCACTGTTCAGGGAAAAGGCGCGGCAATTCAAATGGAGTGTCCCGGTAAAATGAAGACCTCAGGCTCCCTTGGGTCCCCTTGATGTTCCAGCCTCCAGTATGGGCGTCCGCTGGGCCGTGAGTCAACAATATAGTGATTGCGGCTCCTCGTGCAGTCACGAGCTGCACCTGGCAGTAGTCCCTAGCTTCACCATCACTCGAGGAGGGCAGGAGTGATTCGATACCTCGAAGGAAAGAAACGCTGAAACAGCTGATGCCAGCAACTCTCCTGCCGCTTAGTAGAACGGGGCCTCTTGCGCACCTCTGGCATGTGCGCGAGTAGAATACAAACAAAACACCCCTCCGATAGGAAAAGGAAAGAGGCCACACGGGGAAACCTTCGGGAGCCGTTTAATGGAGACAGCAAAGCATGATGCATTTCGGCATTAATAGCCTTCCTCAGATGCTGCTGTTACCGCGATATATCTCCACCCACGCCTTAAAAGTGTCCTGCATTGCCCTCATTGGAAGGTAAGTTCCGACCCCAGGTCACATGGTCTTTACACCCAATGTAGTCCAAAATACCACTTCATATCCCAGAAAGCACTGCTCCCTGGTGGATGTTGCATGGAAAAGGGATCACTGTTCAGGGAAAAGGCGCGGCAATTCAAATGGAGTGTCCCGGTAAAATGAAGACCTCAGGCTCCCTTGGGTCCCCTTGATGTTCCAGCCTCCAGTATGGGCATCCGCTGGGCCGTGAGTCAACAATATAGTGATTGCGGCTCCTCGTGCAGTCACGAGCTGCACCTGGCAGTAGTCCCTAGCTTCACCATCACTCGAGGAGGGCAGGAGTGATTCGATACCTCGAAGGAAAGAAACGCTGAAACAGCTGATGCCAGCAACTCTCCTGCCGCTTAGTAGAACGGGGCCTCTTGCGCACCTCTGGCATGTGCGCGAGTAGAATACAAACAAAACACCCCTCCGATAGGAAAAGGAAAGAGGCCACACGGGAAACCTTCGGGAGCCGTTTAATGGAGACAGCAAAGCATGATGCATTTCGGCATTAATAGCCTTCCTCAGATGCTGCTGTTACCGCGATATATCTCCACCCACGCCTTAAAAGTGTCCTGCATTGCCCTCATTGGAAGGTAAGTTCCGACCCCAGGTCACATGGTCTTTACACCCAATGTAGTCCAAAATACCACTTCATATCCCAGAAAGCACTGCTCCCTGGTGGATGTTGCATGGAAAAGGGATCACTGTTCAGGGAAAAGGCGCGGCAATTCAAATGGAGTGTCCCGGTAAAATGAAGACCTCAGGCTCCCTTGGGTCCCCTTGATGTTCCAGCCTCCAGTATGGGCGTCCGCTGGGCCGTGAGTCAACAATATAGTGATTGCGGCTCCTCGTGCAGTCACGAGCTGCACCTGGCAGTAGTCCCTAGCTTCACCATCACTCGAGGAGGGCAGGAGTGATTCGATACCTCGAAGGAAAGAAACGCTGAAACAGCTGATGCCAGCAACTCTCCTGCCGCTTAGTAGAACGGGCCTCTTGCGCACCTCTGGCATGTGCGCGAGTAGAATACAAACAAAACACCCCTCCGATAGGAAAAGGAAAGAGGCCACACGGGGAAACCTTCGGGAGCCGTAAAATATATATATATATATGGAGCAGTAATGCCGGCACGGCTGCGCCGCGGCAGCAAGAAAAGCCCGCACTCCAGAGGTAGTTTTTTAAACACAGTTTAATGCAGCTTTTTTAAACACAGTAAAAGGTTCTAATTCATAAACAATGTGTCAAATTGTTGGTAGATCCAGCAGCTTGTATCACTATTGTGCCCATTGACAACTTTAAGCAACTGTGGTCTTAGAAGTTATTACTTCCACCAAACATATTGACTGTTGCTTTTGAGGGCATCAAAATAGAAGAGACAAGTGTGCATGTCATAAAACATGGAGTGTCACCAAATAAGCACAAACTATTTGACATTCCACATAGTGTGAGAAATTATTTGACAACCATGAAAATCATTGAAAAGTTAGATTCCAGTGATTGTCATGGATTATTCTTGTACCCAAGAAGTCAGGTGAATTAAGAATGTGTTCTTGTTCAAGGAGCTTAAAAAAAGTAGTTTGGATTGACAGTTTTCCACTGCTTAGAATTGGGGTTCTGATTATTAAAGAAGGTCAGGCAAGTTGTTTCATGAAATTCGATTTAAGAGCAGTTTATCATCAGGTCGAACTTCATGTCTCTCCATTTGGATTTTCCAATTTTGCAGAATGCCATTAGGCCTTCAAAGGCTGATGTTGAATCTTTCTCAGGGATTTCGTCATGTTGTATCATTTCACAATATATTAATATTTTCCAAAAATGAACATCAACATGATACAACTTTGATTGAAGTTTTGAGTATATGAGAATATAGAGTTATTACACTTCGCTACTAGAGTAATTGTATTGTAGAGGATCATGTACCCAACAACAAAAAAGCGCAATTATCACTTCAAGGCTTGTACAAATTTCATACCAAATTTATTAATTTATTAAAAATCATGCAACACTGATGGGGTGTTTTAGGAGTTTGTTAAAAAAAAAGGTGCTGCATTTGAATTTTTGAGTGTCAGAACATGTTTGAGAAAATTATACAGGAGATTTTGCAAGCCACAGCTTTGCACCCATTTTTATAGAAGGACAAAAAACTATTGTGATGGTGGATGTGGGTGAGTATGGATTGGGTGCATTATTAACACCATTTGAAGGAAAACAGGAAACTAAATTTGGATTAGGACCCCTGCACCCTGCTGTCCCTATTGCTCAGCAACAGGATCACCATCATCTATGAAAACTTTGAGCCCCAGCCAGACCCTTCCACCCTTAGAGTCCTCCTGCCCATCTCTACCAACACCCAGTGGGCCATATTGACCACCTGGCCCACCAGCACCACTCGGCAATGACCATGCAGTACATACACTACGGAACAACCTCAAACCCCTGCCTTCACCACAACTTCATCAAAGGGCATGACCCCTTCAGTGCAGCTCTCACCCCTATCCTGAATGACCCAATCAGCACAGCCACCTACCCAGACATGTGGAAATATGCAACTATACTCTCCTTCTTCAAGAAACCCCCAGTCAACTGCTGGCCTATCTCCCTGATACCCTACCAAGCAAATGTAATGGAAAAGAAGATAAAGAAGATAAAAAATAGCTAGCCACCCACCTTACTGAGAACCACCTCCTCAACAACACTGAAACCAGAGTCAGGCCCAACCTTCATACAGAGGCAACCCTAATTGCTGCTAATGATGACAACCGGGTGATTATGGACAGTGGTGGCACTGCAGGCCTCATCCTACTAGATCTTTCCACAGCTTCCGACATTGTCTCTCACCATATCCTTATCTAACCGCTGCATGAGGCCATCGTCCAAGGTCCTGCAATTTGATGGATTAGTTCTTTCCTGACTGGCTGCACTCAATCAGTCAGCCTGGCCCCCTTCTCCACGGACGCCATCAGCCTCATTTGCGAAGTTGCAGAAGGATCCTCATTCATCCCCAATCTCTCTTCAACACCTACATGACCCCACTTACCAGCATCATTCACACCTCACGGGAATAACATCATATCCTATTCTGACGACACCCAGCTCATACTCTCACTATCCAACGAGATGCCAAATATCCAGACCAATTTCTCCACCTGCATGACCTAAGTAGCAAGAAGGATAAAAACCAGCTGCCTCAAGCTAAACTCAGACAAAATAGAAGTAGTAATCTTTGGCAAACACACCTCATTCTGGAACTCCACCTGGTGGCCTGCTAAATTCAGACCACGCCCCTCCCAGCAACACACACAAAGAACCTTGAAATAGCAATAGACAGCCAACTCACCAGGAATGGCCAAATGCAGTCTCTGTGTCCTGCTTCCACACACACAAAATGCTCAAGAAGATCTTCAAATGGCTCCTCATCAACACTCACAGAACCATTAACCAAAGCCCTAATCACCAGCAAGCTGGTCTATGGAAACACACTCCAGGCTAAAATCAACACTCAACTTAGCGTAAGACTCAAGACCATACAAAACTCAACCGCCAAGCTCACCCTCAATCTCCCACCCCACACTCACATCACCCCATAACTCAAAGAGCTCCACTTGCTCCCAGTCCACAAACAAGCATTCTTCAAACTCCTGACATACACATACAAAGCTTTACACAATATTGGTCCCATAAACATCGACAACTGCATAAAGTTCCATAAACCTACTAGACACCACCCAGTCAGACTCCTACACGCGCACACCCGTAGCATATGTAGAACCAGATACAGCAGCTGTGCCTTCTCCTACCTCGCTCCTAAAGCTTAGAACTACCTACCCCTGCATATCAGAGCCCCCTCCTCACCCTCTTGAATGCTTCAAGACACTGAAGACATGGCCTTCACCTAGCTCTGACCCTGGCTCAGCCCTTACTGCTCCCACTTCAGTGCTAGGATACCCTCTCGGGTTTGTTGTGTGCCACACAAATACACATAGCACAAATACACATAACATAACATTTGCAACTAGAACATTGTGCTAAGCTGAATGAAAGTATTCAGTAATAGAGAAGGAACTTAGCTTGCAGTTGGAGTGTAGAAAATTTCAAACCATATTTGTGGATAAGGTCATTTATATTGAGAACAGAACATCGTCTGTTGGTAGGTATTTTAACAGGAAAGAAAATTAAACGTTCCACAGCCAGGCTAGCAAGTTTATCTGCCAAACGTTTGGAATTTTCTTTCCAAATATCATACATTGCTGGAGGGTAAAATGGCAGAGCTGATTGCTTGTCAACATTGTCTATGAACAACAGGGAAGAACAAGAGTTGGGAACTGAGACTGAGGAAAGTTTAATTGCATGTGCTGGAGATGTTAGTATCTGTGGAGGAGAGAATGAGTGAATGAATGAGTTGGACATAGATGACATCTTAAGCAGTGTTATGAATTTTGTTAAAATTGGATAGGCTGCGGATAAGAGTTTTTCTTCAATTTTTGAAAGTGTCTGATTACACTTCAATTGAAGATAGTATATTAGTTCCATTTTCCCCCTGCACCTGCCACCCGCCATAGGCCATAGCCGCACACCAGCAATCATTTTTTTAAGGATTATTCCATTTTCCCCCTGAACCCGCCACCTTCCATAGGTCAGAGGCGCACACCAGGAATAACATTTAAGGGTTATTCCATTTTCTAACTGTTCCCGCCGTCTGCCATAGGCCATAAGCGCACACCAGCACTACTTTTATTAAGGATTATTCCATTTTCCCTTTGCGCCCCCTGCCTGCCATGGGCATCTCATAGGCCTTAGAGGCACATAAACAAAACTTTTCAATCTGTGTGTTGTTGAAATATTATGTTATTATGGTTTGGAATGGATACACTATTGTTAATTATTTGTGATGTCAGCTCACTACATTTTATTGTCTTAGATTCAAAATGCAAATGCCACGTTTCACAGAATTTTATCTTACTTGTTTGCTTTTAGGTACACAAAAGACATCATGGAAACTGGTGGACCTTAAATTTCAAAAAGGTCCAAGGGATTGAGAGGATGAAGGGCAGTCACTTGATTGTGTCCTCCCCAATTGAACTGTAACCAAAACAGAAAGCAAACAAGTGACAAAATCTCGAGAAAGACTACTCAATTAATGAAATTTTCCCTTATTACAAGGTCCCCAATACTATATTTACAGTCATGTGTAGGAAACACAAGGCTTCAACAAATTAAAAAATGTTGATAGGTGGGACCGCACCCTGACTCCCTGGGGTGTCATGCTTCATCAAAGAACCTTACACTGTTGAATGGGTTCTTTACAATGATGAGGAGTACTTTTGAAGATGGTGGGTGAATGTAGAAGAAGGATCTATACTCAATAAAAATCCCTGTACCTAATCTTAAGGGTTTTCCTTTAATGTGGGTAATCCCGTGCATCGACAGTTTTTAATCATCCCCTAGAACTGACTTGACGCACAGGATTAGTTAGTATCCCTCCATCAGTGGGGGTCAACATGTGCCGATGTTATGCTGGGTCTGGTGGCTTAGTGGACTAATGTGTCCCATGTAGGGGCCTGTGTTTGACCTCATGGTCACAGGTTCAAATCCTGCTGAGTCCATTCAGCCTTTCATCCTTCGGAGGTCAATGAAATGAGTACCATTGAGTGGGTAACAATAAACATCTGATATTCAACACCAAGATGCCCATGAGTAAACGTGTGCTTTACAATATGTTACATTTAAGCCTATAAACCGGCCCTCAAGCAGGTCCCAGGCTTTCTCAGGACACTAGATCCCAATTTTCCTGACTCCTAATTCTGAACGGACATTTATAATCATACAGCACCAGGCACACACTGCCTATTAGTACGGTGCTGTGAACCAGCATATGCTGGAATTGCATATGTTTTATGGGGCCTGCAAAATTAAAAGCATAAAACATAGAAAATCATAATTGAAACCACCTAATTGGAGACATGGACAGATCAAACATATAAATAGTAAATAAATAAAAATCATGAAGTTTTCGTGTCTTGAGATATGCCATTCCTAATTGTATGTTTACACATGTTTAGTGCACATAGCAAACCGCTGCAAACCCGTGTATGTGGTGCAAAACATGTATAACTGCACTTGTACAGCTCATTGTTTCCTTACCCTAACCACTACTACATAGGGCCCCATGAAGTGGTTCATGGAGGAATCATTATAGTCACTCACTGGAAAAGTAAAGACAGCCCTAGAGGGATTGAAGTTCTCACTGGAATAAATGCGTCCGACTCACCCCCCCCCCAACAGGCGCCCAGCACTTACCTCGTCAAAGGTATTGCCCCTCCGTTTCACCAACTTCAGTAGAGCGAACCCTCCGAATGTTAATCCACCATATAATGTGCCAAGGGTTATAAGCGCCTCTTCAATTCAAGCGTATCTGCAGGATACACCACGTACATGTGAAGCAAGGCAAGAGACACAGTGATGTCAAGACGTCAAGATGCGCCTAGCATATGGCACGTAATGATGGGAGTTGAAGTACGCCCGGTCAGCTCCTGTGTACGGCTGAGTCTGGAGATCCTGTCCCTCATGTGGTGAATGGAAAAATTCCTTTATAGTGTGCATACTTATGCTATGGCTGAAACTAATAGGCAAAACTTGCATATAATAATGTTAATATTCTTTTGCCGAATAGAAAATTATTACTTGTACCAATTTATTTGCTTTGCCTCATTAACCCATGTGATTTCACTGACCCCTATTGAGATGTGTGAGCGGGGGAGAAGCTGCTGCAAAAATACAGTGGGCCTTGGTGCACACACTGTAGAAACATTATGTTCGCCATGAATAAATATTCACATACAATGTGTCACATCCGATTACATTCAAGACTATACAAAATGAACTGTTATTCAAAGAGCTGAACAGGAATCAAAAATCATTCAATTATCTAGTAGTGATTTGTAGCCAGGGTATATTGTCTTTGAGGCCTTCAGTATGTGTCCTAAGGCAGTACACCCATCATTGATCCATTGTAAATAGAACCTTTAAAGTGTTACTTTTGATGGTCAACATTCTCTTTAGTAATGATGACCCATCTGATATCATTCTCAGTATGATTTTGCTTTAGAAAGTAATTTGTCATTTTAGTGGAGCTTTTTTACACCTCATGTTTCTCTGATGTTCACTGATCCTGATGCAAATTCTCCAAGAGGCCTTCCCAATATGTCCATATCCACATGGGCACGCTAACATATAGCTGACATTTTCACTGTAACAATTAGTGTGCCTCTTGAGGAGCCATGTTGTTTTCATACCAAAACTAACCTCTTTTGTAGTGTCAGTAAATGGGCACGCAGAGCATCTACCAAGAGCATGGTGACTGGTCACAGGTGGTAACCCTCATAATGTTCTGGTCAGTACTATATGAATTATCTCATTTCCGGTGTGTACTAGTCTGTCCCTAAGACTTTGATCTCTTTCATAAGAGAATAGGGGGAGATCCCAATTATTCTGAGTACTGCAAATGATGTTCCAGTGTTTCCTGATAATTTTGGCTACATGATTAGACGTTGGTGAGAATGTGGTGACACATGTAAGTCTATTCTGTTGTATTTTTTGGTGAGTCTAAAAAAGTTAATCATGATTGTTGTTAGAAGCAGGTTTCCCAGCCTTCCTAGTTAATCTTTTAGGGTGCATGCGGGCAGTAAGACTCTCAGTCAATGCATCTGCTTGTTCATTGAATGTCAATAAGTTGGAACAGTTCTGTCTCACCAGTAGGTAATGGTCAAAGGGAAAATTCTCACGGTGCGATCTGAGGAGAAGACTATCAAAGCAGAAAAGTTCATTCATGTCAAGAGCTTGGTTTCAAACAGTCCCTCTTTCACTTCAATTACCAAATCTAAAAATGTAATTCTCTTGGCATCAATGGTATGAATACATTTTAAGAATGGGTCACAGATGTTGACCCACTCCACAAATTATATAGCCTGAGCCTGATTACCTTGCCAGATTATTAGCACATCATCAATCTATCTTCGCTAAAGTCGAATATAGTTTTTTGAAATGGTTGGATTCATTATATATATGTAGTCACATTTGAATTGGTGGCCATACAGGCAGTCCAAGCTCAGGGTGAAGGTACTATCCATACAAGCGCAGTGGACTTGATGGTATAGGGTAAATCATATGAAAATACATTTTTAGTGAGTGCTATCCAAGTGCATTCCATAATGAAATGTACCGGGGTAATAGTATGTATAGTGGAACTCCTGAGAATACCCTCTCTCACAATTAAAGTTGTTTCTAGAGGTATTCTGGTGTTGAGAGCCTTGATATCCATGGTAATAAGGAGGTCCCTATTTTCATCAATGGTAGTGTCTCGTAAGAGACACAAGACATTTTTAGTATTCTTCAAATAAGAAGGTATCTCTTTCACCAATGGTCTCAAAAACCAGTCTTGAAATTGGGAGAATGGTTCTAAAATAGGATTGATACTGGAGACTATTGGTCTACCCTGTGGTGGAAAATCTATTCTTTATCGATTTTTTGGCAAAATATAGAACTGTGCTCCACGGGGTTCTTTTTCCACCAGGAATTCGGCTTCTTGTCCTGTAATCCAACCTAATCCTAAGGCCTCTTCTGTTATGCTCTGGATGATAGCCCTAAGTCGTGGAGTGGGGTCTGTTGTTAACACCTCATAACTCCCAGTTTCAAATAAGACGCGTTTGCATTCAGAATCATACATCTCTCTGAATATGACTACCATTGCACCCCACTTATCTGCTGGTTTCATAATCAAAGGTCAGATGTATGAAGCAACCATTTTGCGATTCTCAAATTGTGAAAAATTGTGATTCACAATTAGAGAATTGCAAAATGGGATGTACAAGAGCATCAAGAAAAAAATAGCGATTAGCTAATTGCGACCCCCACTCGCAATTTGCAATTCCTTATTTGGTCACAAAATGTGAATGGGGGGTCGCAAATAGTGATTGGGGGATCACAAATAGCAATTGAGTGTTGCAAAGAGCTACTGGGAGTCGCACATATGGATTGAGGGTCACAAATAGCAACTGGGAGTTGCAAATAGTGACCATGGTCGCAAATTACGACTGGACAGTGCAAATAAAAATAAAATCAAATATACTTCCTGAGTCATAGCAAGGATCCCAACCACAGGAAGTGGTGGCCAAAAGAAGTCTGGATAGCAGCCACAGTGTGGAGGACAGAAGTGTAGCACAAGACCAGGGAGCAGAGGAGACCATTGGAATATTGTGCAGGAATGTCCAGCTGCCAGCCACAGATGGAGAAACCCGCAAGGAAGCGCAAACTGAAGTTCTCAGAAAAGAACTAGAGATACTGACAGAGGAGTGCTGCAACTACCATGAGCAGCTGTTTGGACATGTATCCTTGACCGTGCCTGAAACCCAGCAACGCAAGATCTAGAAGGATATGGAGAAGAAAATTAATGCTGCAGGTGCTGCCGAGCACTAGGTTGAAGAACTACATAAGAGGTGGTACAACCTCCGGTCTTGCACCAAAGTACATATGGCCAACCACCTGAGTGAGTCCCAGGCAACAGGAGGTGGTCCATCAACCATACTCTCTCCATGACACTGGAGGCAATAGTGGAGACAACCCTGGAGCAAGAGGCAGTTGTGGGTTTTGGCAGTCTTGACACATCAGCAGCTTCATCATTGCAAGATAAGTGTATCCCTGTGTCAATGTATGGTAGATGCATGTGAACCTAGTACTGAGACAGGCAGGAAACAGCAACAGTAGCCCTCTAGGTGCATCATGGGACTTTGGGTGAAAAAAACATCCAAGGTACACTCAGTGTTAGACATTTATTCAAAATAGTGCATACAACTCAATGGCATCCACAAACAACAAAATTAATAGTGTGACCTTTCCTCTAATAGATGTTCGTAATGAAGAAAAAGATTATCCAACTGGTGAGGTAGACGAGCAGATCCCAATGGATGAGGAAGGAGCAGTTGTTGGGAATAGTGTACACACTACACCTGATTGCCCACTACAGTGGCGAGGCAATCTCACCACAGTGAGAGCCACCTTCATGTGATGAACAGAAGCCCGTCCAACTGACCAATACCACCCAGCCACGAGTTGTCAGTCCCCAGCAACAGCATACTGCATGACAGTATGCTGCATGACAGACCTCATGTGCAGCGACCTTCTGGCTCTCTGCCCAGTGCAGGACAGAAATCAATGTTTGGTGATATTGAGGCATCCATGCTTCATATTCAGCACCTGCATCACAAAGAAATAAAAGGGGTGAACCACAAATTACATAACATCCAGCATGCTATGTCCCTGGGACTCAATACAGTGGCCACTCAAATGGACAGGCTGACTGAGGTAATTCAAAAATTATGCATGCATTTGGCAGAGCACAGTAGCAACAGGAGGCGCAGAGAGAGGAGCAGCGATGTACACATGGCTGCCTTAACAATCTCCATTGTATGTCTTTCACATGTGACCTCAGCCTAATCCAAATGCACTGTGAGACTACAGGCCAAAATGGGGCAGGTGAGTGGGGATGTGGAAAGGGCCCTTGGACACATCAACACTGCTGTGGAGGCCATACAGAGTGCGCAAATTGTTGGTTAGGGTGTTGAGTGCCTGCCTGACAATGAGGTTAGTCTAAGTGTCAGCAGCCTCTATGCTGTGACGCAGTTCTACCCATATTCCTGCACCTCCACATGATGTAGCTACACATAGTGGACATACCCCGAATGAAAAGTGAGGATTACTGATCCTGAAGGGTCATGTTTTTGTTTTCTGTCAGGTTGGTGATGTAACCTGGCTTGGCAGTTCAGGCTGGACTGTTCCCATGAGTCACAGGTTCAAGACTGATTTGCATATAGCTGGGTCTGAACTGAGGTGACGAAGTGAGCTAAAGAACGATGATGGATTCAACCCAGACCAGTGACTGGGGGTGAATGTCTGAAAAGTTTCAGCGCTCTGTCCATCATCTCTTTGTGTTTGCTTTGCTCACCCTAAGTTGGCAGGGTATGCCCAGACGTTGGTCCCTTGCTCACTTTGCCACTGGATTCAAGCTAGCCTGGCTGATGAGGGGTGTTACCCCGAAACCGGTCCCAGGATGCTTTTTTCCGGTTCAGGGAAGACCTGGCTTGGCAGTTTGGGCTGGACTGTTCCCATGAGGCACAGGGTCAAGACTGATTTGCATATAGCTGGATCTGAACTGAGGTGGCGAAGTGAGCTAAAGAACGATGATGGATTCAACCCAGATCTGTGACTGGGGTGAGTGTCTGAAAAGTTTCAGCGCTCCATCCATCATCTCTTTGTGTTTGCTTTGTTCGCCCTAAGTTGGCAGGGTATGCCCAGACGTGGGTCCCCTGCTCACTTCGCCACTGGATTCAAGCTAGCCTGGCTGATGAGGGATGTTACCCCGAAACCGGTCCCAGGATGCTTGTTTCCGGTTCAGGGAAGACCTGGCTTGGTAGTTCTGGCTGGACTGTTCCCATGAGGCACAGGGTCAAGACTGATTTGCATATAGCTGGGTCTGAACTGAGGTGGCGAAGTGAGCTAAAGAACGATGATGGATTCAACCAGATCTGTGACTGGGGGTGAGTGTCTGAAAAGTTTCAGCGCTCCGTCCATCATCTCTTTGTGTTTGCTGGTGATGTAACCAACCAGCATGTTTTGGGATATTGCATACGTTGATGTGTTAAATTGGTAATTTACATACATTTTCTCACATGCATCATTCCAACTTTTGTGCTCACATTTTCATTCATAATGTTAATATGACCATAACCGACCTTGCAAAGTGATGTGTTGCAATGTGGTCCCTTCGGCGCCTCCACTCTGCTGCTCTATTCTCCTCTGTTGGCAGTTGCGTTGGTGGGACAGGTTGTTCATCCTCTGACACTGAATCCAACATTTTAAGGCCTCTGCTGCAGGCAATGTTGTGTAGGGTGGCAGAGGCTGCTACCATCTTACAGGCAATCTTTGGCACATACTGCAGGGCACTACCACTTTTGTGCAGGCAGCGAAACCTGGATTTCAGCAGGCCAAATGTGCGCTCTGGTGCGTTCTGGTGCACCGATGGGCTGTGTTGTACCGCCTCTCATTCTGACTGGATGCTGAGAGGCAGGGTGTGAGGATCCATGGGCGTAGGGCACACGCACTGTCACCTGAAAGATGTGAAATTGTGTAAGCCAACAAACTTATTGCGTGTCTTGCGCAAATACATTTATGTTTGTACATGTATTTTCAATACCTAATATATATCCATCATCAAACTCCCCAGTTTCAAGCTGTGTCTAAATGCCACTGTGCCAAAACATGTAGGACTCATAGGTGTTTCTAGGGAATTTTGGCACGATGTCTGTGATTATGTTTTGGGCATTGCACACAACCTGTATGTTGAGGGAATGTGTATTTTTACAGTTTCTAAATTAGATATTCATTAAGGGATGGTGGACATATGGCCACATGTGTCCCATCTATACACCCTTTGACATGGGGTCAATTGGCTATCCTGGAAAAAAATCAGTTTTGGTGCTTTGTATTTCCTGTGCATTCCTGGGCATGTATATGTAGCGGTGGATGTAGGTAAGTCTGTCTGACCTCCCCCTTAAGTCTCCTACACTCTTCTCATCATGTACTGTCACCCAGTCACTGGATATTTTGAGATTGCCTTTGCCCAGCCGGTTTGGTCTGTTTTTCACTTTGTCTGCTCTGTCCCCCTGAAGTACTTTCCCCATTGCTGGTCTGCCAGTTCCGATCTGCTTTCCTTACCCCTTTTTCTCTCCCCCATCTCCTTTTCTATGCCCCATAAACTTGTGTCTTTGTAATGCTATGCTCCAGTAACTTATGAAGTGTCTTTGTTATACTATGCTCTAGTAACTCTTGTTTTACCTTGTATCACTGTTTGTTTCCAGTAACTGTCGTAATTTTGTAACTTGCGACACGCTGTTCCTCATGTAAAGCGCTCTGATACCTCCGGGTCTAGCCAGCGCTATATAAAACTCTGCAAATAAATAAATAAAATAAGCATAGCATCTAGGAATCTCCTAAAGAAACGCGAAAGCACACTTTGGCACACCGCTTCCTGGACCGCAAACAAGCATCCTGGGACCGGTTTCAGGGTTTCACCCCTCATCAGCCAGACTAACCTGAATCCAGTGGCACATTGAGCATGGGACGCACATCTCGGCATACCCTTCACACTTTGGCAGACAAAGCAAAAGTGACGCAGGTTGTATTGCTGCCCTGCCCTGTTTGAAATATTGATAACAGTGGACCCTTATACACTCAGCAAAGTGTATAGATGGTTTATCACATGCCCACTCCTTTTGGAACAAAGACAGTGGACGCAGCTGCAAGCTCTCTCTCATGCAAAAGTGCATTTATTTATGTGGGTGGTACACACTAACATTAAAAAACCTATTGCCTGAACATGGTACAGCACTAAGAATTAAAATGTTATATCTGCACTAGAGGGCAAATGTGGCCACTGGCTAAAACGGTTTCTGCAAATATCTATCTATCTATCTATCTATCTATCTATCTATCTATCTATCTATCTATCTATCTATCTATCTATCTATCTATCTATCTATCTATCTATCTATCTATCTGTCTATCTGTCTATCTGTCTATCTGTCTATCTGTCTATCTGTCTATCTGTCTATCTATCTATCTATCTATCAATCTACATATATATACATACATATATACAAATACAATTAATTTAATACACACATGTAATTCACATTTTGTAATAAATTAGCACATTGACATTATATATAAATATATTATTATTATATTTTATTACTCACAATGTGAATAATGAATATGGACATCAACTATTATTAACCAGCTTTCAATATATTTATTTTTGTAAATTAAAAAAATAATATACTATACATGTGTGTGAGTGTGTGTGTGTGTATAATTATCACATAAACTTAACAACTGTGATTATGTTGCTTTTAGAAAACAAAAATATTACTCAACGAGCCCTACAACCTCAAGGCCTAGCAGGTCGAGTGGGTCCTGTTCCCTGCCCAGGGGTGTGCCAGCTGCTGCTAGGTGCTCTGCATTCATGTGCTGCGGCGTACAAACCGCTGCACTTGCCCCCAGAGTACCCGACGTACCCGCAGGGCGTAAACCTTACCAGGCCAGCTGCCACCATGAGAAGGAGGTGGCGCAGCACCCAGAAAATGAGTGCACCCACCTCTGCCTCACTGGAGTTGTGGCAGGACTGCACCCCTGCCTGCTTGCGTCACCCTCATGGGGTGCGGGTGGCACTGCCTGCTTGTTCTGCATCTGCCATTGGGAGGGAGCTGGATTTGGAACTGGAAGGTAAGAAACAAGAGGATAGGCAGAGTTGACAGGCCAGAAAAGGAAAACAAAAAATATAAGACAAAAAAGTCCCAAATACGCACAGGGAAAGTCAGACAGTAATAAGTAAAAGGCAGGATTGGGAAGTGGAAGACCAGATAGGACAGATTTCGTTGGATTGCAGTAGGATGGAATTTGGAAACACAGGAGGGAGAAAGGCATGCAGGGCAGAAGCAGGCAAAACAAAATGGCTGTGCGCTTCTGCACCACGTGCTGCTGTTTGCACTGATTTTTCAGCACGGAACACGCTACCTGGCCTAAATCATAGCAGGAGTAGCATGACGTGCATTTTCTGCCCATTCGCTGAACTCCATGGAATCTCGTGGAGTTTTTTTGTAACTCCGTGGAATTCCGCAGATTGAAATACCGTGACATCGCCTACCTCATTAATTACTAACCATATGAAACATATCCATTTTATCAGCCTTAGCAAAATCAAGATGCAAATTTATGGCTTGGCAAGTTACATGCAGCTGTTTGCAGCAGGCACGAAGTGCTCCAGCCAATTTGACCAGAACTGAAATATGTAACCTGCTGGTTAAACAAAGATTTCTGCAACTTACACATTCAGCAACTGAGCTATTTTACTAATATAGAAACCAATGACTTGCAGATTACACTCATCTCCATCTGGCACAATGACATTCTGAGCTATTTTATGACAACTCAGACTTGTGGATAGCAGGATTGCCTCAATGTGCCATTTGATTGCTGCTGACACATGCATTCATGTACAAAGCACAAGTTCAAAACTCAGCAAGTGCGTGTCAGTCTTCTATACTACTGACACTGGCAAATGTTTGTACCATAACAGTAACACCTATTGTTTATAGCATTTAGAAAAGGCAGAAGTACAGTATCACATACTATAAAATGCTGCTATTTGACAGGCTGCTGTTGCATGCTAACCATTTTTAAATATGCACTTTGCAGTTTTGCAGGGGCTGACTGACCAAAATCCTTATAATGCTAATGATTAATCCAACAGATAGGATCAAAGAATTTAGGGCTCTTCCCTGCCTCCCCATGGATTATGACATAATCTGTTGATGTCTAATGTATCATAATTAGCATCAGAAAAGATTAAATTTCAGTGCTGATGCTCACACCACTCCCCTACCATGTAAATACATGTTGTCCCTCACAGGCACTGAAGAAAAATCGCTTTCACAGTAAGTAGGTCCCTAGATGCATGATAGTGTGCCCAATGTGCCAGATAAATCTGCTTTGTTTACTAACATGTTTCAAAGTTATATGTATCCTCACAACACATAGACCCAACCTCCTACTCATCCCACTAGCCACCACATGCCATAATCTACCAAAAAGACACTCCATCTGATGCTCATCAATGTATGCTTTCAGTACTCCGTGCTCCAGACGTTGAAGACCGCATCATAATCGTGATGCACTCCTCATCACACAAAAATGACTCAACTTCATAACCTCACACTCCCTCAGTGCTACTCTTCCCACAGGCTACAGCATCCAGCATGTGACCGGTGCTTCTAAGTAGGGAGAAGGCCTTGCTGCTATCTATAAGTCCTCCTGGTCATGCTCCATAGGTGAGCAAGACAGACTCAACTCCATGGAGCTCCTCTCATGCCACTCCCCACTCTCAGTAACTGAATATACTCCTTTCCACCTCTTCTACAGGCCTCCTGTATAGAGTACCTCATCCATCAAACACACTCACATCACTGTCCTCAGTGACTTCAACATGCTAGGTAACTCAAGCATGAAAAAAGCAGGAGCTACCCACATCATCGACAAGATGTCCACCATAAACATGCTGAATGTGGTACAGCATGGCACCCAAAGAACACACTCTAAAGGACCATGTTGTCTTGCCATCCCTATCATCCTGCTTTGTGACCAACCAACATTTCGAGGTTTGACCAATAGAGAGCAACAAACCTTTGGTTCCTTCAACGACTTCTCAATTGACAACTTAGAGCTTAATCTCATCTCTCACTGTGTACCCTCCATGTCTGACATTAACACTATTCTAAACTACTTCAATGCATTTCTGAAAAGTCATGTAAACACCTATGCTCCAGCTCAAACAGGAATGTGGAAGATGTAACATTCAGCAGTCTGGTAATCCAAAGACCTTGCCGAAAAACAAATGTTCTATCTTTAGACATGAAAGACAAACAGAACCTCAATGACCTCAAACTGCTAAAATCCCTTCATTGGTACACTGAGACACTCATCACATCAGCCAAACACAAGTAATATGTCAACACCATCAATGAAGCTACCATAAAACTAGAACATGCTTCAAAACAAATTATGTACTGCATCAATCCCCTATCCACACACTTCTCCCACACTTCACATAGGGAAGAGATAGGGACACGTGCAATGGCTTGCTCATTAAACACCTATTCTTAAAAGATCTCACCAACTGTTCAACTCCCTCAAAGCTACTATCTATGAAAATAATGTCTTACACTAATCCTTCATCACTGACCCCTCTGGAGGAGCCCTCTCACCCATTCTCTCTGTCATCAACTCCTCTTTACTCAAGACATCTTCCCTGACGCTCTTACTGCAGGTGAGATCTCCCCTCTCCTGAAGAAACCCACACTGGACTATGACAGCCTTACCAACTACCGACTCATCACTTATTTATCCTGCATTGGCAAGATCATCAAAAAAGCTGTCAATACACAACGTCAAGACTACCTCAACACCAACCATCTCCTCCTCAAAACCTTTATTAAGCTTCAGTTCTCCCTGCAGCATGGGAGCAGCTATTTTACAAATCATAGGTGATGCCCTTCTGGAGACAAATAAGGACAACCCTTCTCTCCTGACAGTAGTGGATCTCTCAGCTGCCTTTTACACCGTCAACCACCCCATCCTCATTCACACCATGAAGTCATGAATGGTGTTCATGGGAAACATAGTTTTCTGGTTCGCTGCCTATATATCCAACCAACACAGATTAATTCACTGGGCCTTCTCCAGGTCTCAGAAGATAACCTGTAGAGGTACCCGGAGTTCCATCTCATCACCTATCACCTTCAGCCTTTTTATGGAGCCCCTTGGGACTCTACTCACAGATAACTTCAAAAGTCAACAATACACTAATGACACACAATTGTATTTAAATGCCTCTTGTACTCCAAACATCCAAATCTTCAAACACTGCTTGAACCTCATTCAAACCTGGATAAACAGACTTCTTTTAGTTCATCAAAAGCAACAAGCTACAACTAGTTCAGATCAGGCTCAATGACAAAAACTTTTGTGGATTTTAACCCCAACTGTTACCAAATGGCAAGTTGTATTGGATTCATCCTGTGGCTTGCAGCAGTTTGGGTTGGAAAATATTGGAGTTGGTATATCACCAAAAAATCTCCAAAATTTAATGACAACAGCCAAAGGTTTAAACGTAGGTTTAGAAAAACTTCAGAAATTCACTGAACAAAACATAGTTGAAGTGGAACTACGGTTGATAAAAAATCATAAACCAACGAAATTTTCCCAATAACTAGCACAGTAGACATGGAAACAATATGTATATATATATTTTACGTTTCATGAATGGATCGTTGACAAAAACTATGACTGATTGCCAGGCCGGTGAATTAACGTGCCTCTCTGGCTTCGGTCTTTTCCACCTAATTATGGATTTCCCACACATGAGACATTATTTGCTGATTAATTTCAGATTTCAACAAATAAATATTGGTATAGCTCAAAATGACTAAAATTATACTGACGTAGACAGTGCAGCATAAGTTTCCTTTGTTTAAAGGACATCATTCACCCATACAGTTACTGAAACCGATTTCGACATGCATTCCGCTGCTGAAAATGTCAAGCTACTATAATACGTAAGCGAAATATCAAGGTCATATTGCACCAGGAAATAAATTAGCATGCAGAGAAAAAATGCATTACGTTTTGGTCCATCAGTTATAAAACACTATCTTGTGAGTCACAATCAATCTGTAACCGTAGCCATATGAGGCTGCCGCCTTTGTTCTTCTCTCGTGCACTCTGGCTGAATGGTCTTCACTGCTCCGCTGGGAGAAAAGAAAAAATATATCGACTTAGTCAACTATTTAAAAACTTTCTTTACTGTATGTCCAAAAGTCAGTAACTGATCCCTGCTGCTGGAATTGAGGAAAGAACAACAACTTGTTCCAGTTATGGCTTCTCTCAGCTCTTGGGCAGAAGTTCACCATCAGTTCATGAGTTTTATGAATCAGAACCAAGGACCCTCAAAACGAACATTCTTTGATCATTTTCCACAGAGAAAAGACAAAAAGCAAATAAGTAGGTTCATTGAAGGCTGTTTTGCTGTCAGTTCTCTGCACAATCCCACTGCAAATGAGCCGGGAGAAGAATGCACAAACAGACTGGGGGCTTCAATTCCATGTGTGGTCAGAGCTGATGCAGCAAAGTCTAAGGGTCAATCAACTAATTATGTTCCATTCGGATTAGCCCATTACAAACCAGTACTGACAAGCACTCAATAAAAAGAAACACATCATTGTGTCATGCTAATCCAGCTAATTTCATTAAAAATTCAAATGACAATTATGCCATTTGTTTAATTTAATTTAATTTTCGGTGGTGAAATTACTAGCTTAAAGGACTTGCACCCAGTCTACACAAAGCTTGTCCAAATGCAGTTCTAGATAAATATATTTTAATTTTTATCAATCCACGCTTTCAAATAGCACTGAATATTTACTTACAAAGCTAATCATACCACTCTCTTTCTTAAGGCCCCATTCACAAAATTGACATCATGCATTATGTCCTCATCACTTGAAGTGCAAAGGAAGACCAATGAATTAGTTCAATTTTTTTAGCACTATACCCTCCTCGCACTCCATTTTATGACTATGCAAATTGGAGAATTTAGGGGCATATTATCAAGGGCTCTATCGCCACTTTAGCGGGACTTTTTCCCGCTAAAGCGGCGATAATTCTAACACCCTATTAGCAAGCTGTCGCTAACTGCTTTTAGCGACAGCTTCTAGGCGATAGCGACCGGGTTGGGTGCCGCTTTGCATGCCAGCGATATTTATCGCTAATGGCATGCAAAGTAGGTGTTCCCAACCTAAAAGCGACTGGAAACAGTCGCTAAGCTCTCTATCGCCTATTAGCGAGGCAGGGAGGTGATTAACGAACCAGCGCTAAACACGTTTAGCGCTGGTTTGTTAACGCCTGGTCCAGACCTGACTTAGCCATGTAATCCAATGGGAGGTGGATTACATGGCTAAATCCCCTCGCCCTATCACCTAGCTAACACTGGTCACAGTGTGAATATCGCTTGTTTTCAAGCGATATTCACACTGTTCTCCAGGGTTTCTATTGCTTAGGAGATAAGCGTTGCTGATAGCACGCTATCTCCGAGATAGAAACCTGCGATAGCCGGCGATAATTATCCAAGCGCTAACTGCGCTTAGCGATAATTATCGCCGGTTATTGCTAATAGGCCCCTTAAGAACTTATATCCTTTCTAATTTTTATCGTATTCTTTAAAGCAAAAATATTTAGGGGCAGATTTACTTAGGATTTGCGAGTGGGTACTCACTCACAAATGGGGCATCTGTTTACTATAACATATTAAGGCCCAAGAGTGCAGCTCAATGTTGCCTTGCACAAGTGCCCACACAGACATAGGTAAATCTACTTCTTACTTTAAAATACATTAAGAAACGTATCTGATATGTAACAGCAAAGTGTGTCTCTTCTAACATAAAATTCAAAGCTAATAAAACAGTAGTTTTGTTGCAAAAGTCTAGTCATGGAGAAGAAAACAAACAAATTCCATCCACTATCCACATCCATCTCCCTTTCCAGGAAGAAGCAGTCCCACCAATCCTGGTCAAGGCTATTCATTATTCATAACACCAAATATTTCAAGACTGACCCCCACTAAACTGTGAAAGCAACTTTTCAGTTTGCCTTTTTTTGTCCCTCCCCAAGGAAGGCTTTAGTGGACTGAGCAAAGAAAAATGAACTGCAACGGTAATAAGCCATCTGTATGGCTGGATAATAGAGGGAGGCTGTGATTCCAGTCCAATAAACTCTCTCTTAACATTGAATGATACTTATCTTGTTTGTGTTGCTAAGCTAAGATTGAGGAAAAAGAAGAGCCTCTGCTAGTTAAATCTCGCATCTTCCTTTCACACAGCCACTAGCACAATGCAGACATGAATGTCACTAGATCTAAGTTTCACTAGCATCATATAACACTATATAAGGGTATTTGTAGGCAATCAATGTATGGTCACTACCGCAGCCTGCTCTAATCAGTTCTCTTCCTGGCTATAATCACAAATTACCATTTCCATCACAGCCTACCACTGGCATCTCTAGAAGTGAATTTTAGGGGGGCACACATTCGGCCACAGATAGACCTAATGTAGCCATCTGCAAATGCTACATATGTATGTGTTACCTAGTGGCCTTCAGCCGTGCATGGCAATGTGGTCGGCCACCCGCAAGGCGGTGTTGGGCGCTGAGCCTTTCCAGAAGCCATGCTCTACAGCCAACCTCACGCTGTGCATGATCTTCAGTTGTGTGCAGCAAGGGCTGGCTGGGTTTTGGCACAGGCCAGGTCCTGTGGCCGACCCTCTGCTGTGCAGAGCTGAAGGAAGTGTGCAGTGGGGACATTGGCTGTAGGTTTCCCTAGGGAGTTGGGTATATGCACAAGTTTGAATGTGATAAAATAAAACAGAAGTTCACTGAAAACACGAAGGTTAAAGTGACATTGTAATTGGGTATGATAATAAGATCTTAGCTTACATTACAAAAAAGCAGAAATTCACTGAAAAAACCTATGGGTAAAGTAAAGTCATAGCCATGTGTTGAAATGAAATAAAACTAATGATAAAAAAACCACTGAAATTCAACAGTTATAGTTTACTGAGCTAACTATAACTTGAGCCCCTGCCATGCACTGATTATGACCTCACATATTACATCACTCATGACATGTTAATTGTCCTCAGGGATTCATCTGGAGGGCTTTTAAAAAGTCTCACAATTTGCAGCAAAATCAATGAAGCAATGCCCAATCAGTTGGCTAACTATTTTAATGAATGTAACATTGAAGATGAAAAGTAAAAATGTTTACATTTTAAATTAAGCTGGTCTATGTCAGATACATGTGTCTGTAAATATTAATAGGAATTGGCCTAGGAATTGGATTACAGTTATTGTATTATAACCCTTACTGTGATAATCTAGAAAATTCAGGTGTTCATGGGAAAAAGAAACAATCACCTAATATTGGGTGGGACTGCTTTCATGGAAATCCAACTTGCATATATATGAAACCTTAGAGAGGAGTGAGTTTTCACACATTCCATTGGCCCATATTGGAGAAGAAGTTAAAGAAACACAGAAGATTCCCCAATATATTGTTTTGAAAATGAAATAGGTTGGTAAGTGCTACATCAGCAGCTAATGTCCCTTTTGGGACTTGCACATGTTTAATTAATAGGATTCACTTCTAATAATGGGAGCACTACTAAATTTGCATATACCTTAATAATATTCCATAGTTAGTAAGTGATCATCACACATGGACCCCTTGTTTGATTTTCAAACAGAACACCAGGAGAGTTGATCGGAGTATTGATAGTGTTTTAGAATATTAGTTAAAAAATGATCAGATACCCTAACTATTCACACAGAAAGAAAACATAGTAACAAAGCAAATGATTGGTAGGAGCATATCTCCTTTGTTGATTAAAACGTACTGAAACACTTATGAAAATTATGATATTTTAGGAGAGTATTTGAAATGGAGAACATTCTTGGTATTACTGGGAAAACATTTTTTCTCATAACTCTGGACATATAGGACCGTATTTAGAGAAGGCATTTTGAAGTACATAAAGTAGTTCTCTAGTAGTAATACTTCATGGACTTCAAAACGCAATTCACCTACCCAAGGCCAGAGAACTGAACCTCTCTTATCTTTGCAGTACGGAGAGTTTCGTTCTTGTAGTGAAGATTTCCGCACATGTAACTAACTATAACTATTGCCCGTTATGCCAGCTGGCAAGTAGGGCAGCAACAAAGGACCTCAACTTTTGTTTTCTTCAGGACGTTTCTGTATGATGCCCTAGCTGTGGTTTAAAGCCTTCATTTAAGTTTCCACAGTTCACCTCCAGCTGTTCTTTAGCCTCCCTTTCTCCCATTGGCCTTCTGAGGTCCAGTGGAGAGCTGTTCTTGTGATGAAGTCTTGTCTTCTGATGGTGTGTCTTATCCATCAAATTCCTCTTGCCCAGAACTAGGTCTGGGGAGGGGGAGATACTTTCTCCGTATCTATAGGTCCAAATCACAAAAGATATCAGACCACCCTCTCGACTGAGCAATATTTTTATTGATAGTTCAAGACACCTTCAGAAGGAATATCCAAAGTGCTCCTGGAATATGGTTGAGCCTACCCTGGCTTACAGGGACCAAAGTATGACCCAGTGATGATGCCTGATACCAAAATGATATGGGAGGGTCTCAAAAACTATTTGGGTCCCTTTCTCTAACATGACTTGGGTCAGGCTGAGCTACAGCATGGTCAAGAGGTGATAGGATACCTTTTATGATTTGGTGTCCTATCCATCACTATCGTTTTCTCATAATGATGGTGTCCATGCTCTCTTGCCTGCATGTAGATAGCATTTGCTGGTTGGAGCTTTTCATGGCCCGAAAATGCAATAGTCTTCTCAGGTTACTCGTGTGGAAAGCTGACAGTTTGGTGATGTCCCTTTTCGTTATCCACCAGCAGTCTGATCTATATAAGAGTTGGGACATAACGCAGCTCTGGTATAGCCTCCGCTTAGTATTAGTGCTGTACTGAGTTGACCTTTACACATTGTTCAGCATCTTGAAGCCATTCCTGGCTTTGTTCAGTCTGCTGTTGATGTCACTTCCTGCCTCTCCATCATGTTTGACAGTACTGACTAGTTAGGGGAACTCTTCAGTCATGGCTAGATCTTCTCCATCTACCTTGATCGGTGAAGGTTTTGAAAGGTTGAGTTGCGTCACTTCCGATTTCTTCATGTTGATTTTTAAGCCCACATACTGTGCATAGATGTTGAAGCGAGATATCTTTTCCTGCTTATGCTAATGATTGTGAAAGAGCAAGGTCATCGGCATAGTCAAGGTCCTCCAATGCAGAGAACGTTGCCTCTGGCTTGTTCTTCTGTTGCACGTCACATCGCCCAATCGATGACTATGTTGAGGAGCAACTCTGACATTATACATCCCTGCTTCACACCAGTCTTTACTTTGAAACTTTGCTCACTATCTCTCCCACCTTGCAGGTACAATTAATGTAGATTCTCTTGATGAGGAGTGCCACATACACATACCGCCTAGGCTTTCAGTATATGACAGAAGCTGTCATGGTGGATACTGTCAAAGGCTTTCTCAAAATCAAAGAAGTTGATGCATAGTTATCTCTGCCACTCCGTGCATTGCTCTATGATGTTGTGTAGAGTATCGATCTGATTAACACACCCTCCACTGTTGCAGAACCCAGTCTGTTCTTTTGTTAACTGCTTGTCCACAGCATCAGAAATGAGCTATACAATGATTTTCGCCAGGGGTTTACTCTGGATTGACTGAAAGGTGATTCCACACCAGCTGTTACAGTTGGTCAATGCTTGCTTCTTTTGAATATTGACAAATATGCCTTGATTCCAGTCGTCTCGTACCTTGTTTCCTTCCCAAATCAATGTAAACTCTTGCTGGAGGATCTCAGCTATTGTCTGTCTTGAACAGCTCCGCATTCAGGTTGCCTTGGCCAGGAGCTTTTCCATTCTTGAGAGATAGGATGGCAGTGATGATTTCTTCTTTCTGTGGTGGGGCGGTATTCACATTCAAGTCTGCCTCTGCTTCTTGGATGCCTGCTTCGCTTATTGGTACTGATCTGTTCAAGAAGGCACAGCTGCCATCATACTCCTTGATCTCACTGTTCTGTTTGATACAGTGGACCACAATATTCTTATTGAAAGAATTAATATTTCAGAGGTTGCTGATAATGCCTTAAAATGGCTTACTTCATTTCTGAAAGACAGGACCTTTCACATGTTCTGTAAATCTTGTTTCTCAGACACCTTTTTCTGAAATGTGGAGTGTCGCAGGGTTTGTCATTCAGCCCTATGCTTTTTAATCTGTACATGCGACCACTTGTGGAAATTGTGCTGTCCTTCAGGATATCAATGGTTTCATACGTGGACGACACACAGTTAGTGTTCTCTCTTGTGCCCGTACATGGACCTCAATCTACACTTCTGGGGCCTTGCCTGGAGAAGGTACCTAGATAGATGACCAACTGCTGCCTCAAGCGGAACGGGGACAAGACTGAAATCATGATATCAGGCAACAACGGTAAACAGCCATTTCAACGCGGCATGCGATGTAACAACGCGTAGCCATTACTACGCATGTTATTGCATCGCATGCGCTTTTACAACGCATGCGATGTAATGGCGATCCACCTCATTGTGAGGAAACTGAGGCTCTTCCGTTTCCTCACAACTACGTGCATCGTGCACCGCCCCTCAGCCGACGTGAAGCGAAGCAGGAACCAGGGAGAGGAGAGCGAGGTAAGGGGGATTGGGCCAGGGGTGGGGGTAGTGTTTTAGGGTTTGGGGTAGTGTTGTAGTGTTTGTGTAGTGTAGGGTAGTGTTTTAGGGTTTAGGGTAGTGTTGGGGGGTCGTGCAGGGTAGTGTTTGAGTGTAGGAACTGGACTGGGGGTCGGAGGAGGGTCGTGCTGGAGGTAGTGTATTAGGGTTTATGGTAGTGCTGTGGTGTGTGTGTAGTGCAGGGTAGTGTTTTAGGGTTTAGGGTAGTGTCGGGGGTTGTGCAGGGTAGTGTTTAAGTGGAGGGAGTGGACTGGGGGTCAGGGGAGGGTTGTGCTGGAGGTAGTGTTTTAGGGTTTTGGGTAGTGCCGTGGTGTGTGTGTAGTGCAGGGTGGTGCTTTAGGGTTTAGGGTAGTGTCCGGCAGTTGTGCAGGGTAGTGTTTAAGTGTAGGGAGCGGACTGGGGGTCATGCTGGGGGTAGTGTTTTAGGGTTTGGGGTAGTGTTGTAGTGTTTGTGTAGTGTAGGGTAGTGTTTTAGGGTTTAGGGTAGTGTCGGGGGGTCATGCAGTGTAGTGTTTGAGTGTAGGAACTGGACTGGGGGTCGGAGGAGGGTCGTGCTGGAGGTAGTGTTTTAGGGTTTAGGGTAGTGCTGTGGTGTGTGTGTAGTGCAGGGTAGTGTTTTAGGGTTTAGGGTAGTGTCGGGGGGTTGTGCAGGGTAGTGTTTAAGTGTAGGGAGCGGACTGGGGGTCGGGGGAGGGTCGTGCTGGAGGTACTGGTTTAGGGTAGTGCCGTGGTGTGTGTGTAGTGCAGGGTAGTGTTGTTGAGTTTAGGGTAGTGTCAGGGGGTCGTGCTGGGTAGTCTTAATGTAGGGAGAGTACTGGGGGTAGTGCCGTGGTGTGTGTGTAGTGCAGGGTAGTGTTGTTGGGTTTAGGGTAGTGTCAGGGGGTCGTGCTGGGTAGTCTTAATGTAGGGAGAGTACTGGGGGTCAGGGAGGGTCATGCAGGGGTACTAAATTAGGGTTTAGGGCAGGGCAGTGTCACTTACATTGCATACTTTTACCATGAGTATAGCTTTACCACGCATGCCTTTGCGTTGTAATGGTATGCGTGGTAAAAAGCATATGCGTGGTAAAAGTATGCGATGTAATGGCATGCCGTTGTGATTGCAACGCGTAGTAATGCCCGCGTTGTAATGGCACGCGTGGTATTAGTACGAGTTGTAATGAGTCATATTCGGCAACAACAGAAATGTCCAACCTATATTATTCTGGCCTGAGTGATTAGGCACTGCCCCTACCCCAAGACATCTGTACTAAATTTGGGGATATGGCTTGATAAGTCTCTTTTATTGGATGCCCAGACAATGAAGCTATCAGCCATTTGCTATGGCCTTCTTAGAATTTTGAGGAACATTTTGCACCTGCATCCTCCCCTTTCTAGAGGGCTTGTGGTACAGGCATTAATTCTGTACCATGCTTTGGAAAAGCTAAAACTCCATCATCTTCCGTGTAACCCATCCAATTCTCTAACCATGTACACGTATGATATCCACGCTCTAACATCATGAAAGAAGCAGGTGATCTTGGAGGAGGTACAGGAAGCCCCTCCCTAGTAACTATCGGCTTATCCTTTTTAAAGAAATTGCGTATTCTTTTTACCAACCAACCAATCACGGCTCACTACACACCTACTATCTCGACCAATGCCAGCGCGGCTCACACCAACCAACCAATCACGGCTCACTACGCGCCCACAGTCTCGACCAATGCCAGCGCGGCTTTTTGTGATGTCAGTATAACTCCTGCTACTGACCCTCCCTTTATAAAATAATACGGCAATGTAATACAAGATTTTTCTTAACTAAATTCTTGTTAGAAACAACACAAAACAATGTTACTTTGTCTGCTCCACTAAAATAAAGAGATAGTTTGATCATTCGAAGAGATTTCTTTTACCTCTAGTAAAATAACGACCAGCGCTACTCTACTCCCAATGAAGTGAAAAGAGGTGTTGGTTCTCTTCTGGGGATACTAGCCAAAGTTTCGGAAGAGAATCTTCGAGTGAAAAAAGTCTTGGCACTCCTTTGGGGATGTAAAGCCAAAATTTCGGAAGCGGGCTTTCCACTATTTCACACAACCTTTTCTCAACAGAATTAATCCCTAAAATAACATCAACAGCATCTCACTGTTTGATATTACGACAACAGACCAAGTACTTCTGCAGTGTGATACTTCTCCACACTATTCCTCTGCCCCCTTAAGGCTAAAATTACAACATCATCATCATCCCGGGATCTTAGGCAACTCCGTACCCGTATTTCCATACTACATGAAACAAAACGAACACTAACTTTTCAAATTAATATCTAAAAATCAATAATCAATAATTATTGCCAAACTAATCAATATGAACCATCCTCTGCTACCAAAACTGATCCAGCGCTCAGGGATCAACAAATCTGCAAATAAACAAGGCCCAATTACATTACCCAACAAAGTCCCTTCGTGCTGGGTTCAGTGTAAAATGCAAAGATCAGACCTAATTTACCAATTTCCAACCGAACCTGCATTACTCATAGAAAAATAATGTGACGATATGGCATCTTTTTATAGTTGAATAGTTGTAGGCAATAATTAATGAACACTCTCTAAATAAAGACGAAACACAGTGTGTATATTTATAATGTTTATCTAAATAATGTGAAATAAATGCTCATCAAGTACCAATACACAATACAAATCATGAAATGTCACCGAATAAACATTTAGCAAAGAGAAATGTCAAAATTCATATCACATTGACAGTGCATTGAAGGAGTGGAAAGGCGAAGAGAGAAACATTTCAGAGACAAAATACATTTGCAAATGATCATGCAAATTCAGGTTTCTATCTATACTAACCCAGGAGAAAACAGGAAATCTGCTCTCTGGCCACGGGAGCAGCCAGGCCCCTCAAGAAGATTTGTAAGGGCAAAGTCTAAGTCAGGAATCAGGAACAGGGAAAAAACAGGTAGGCCTCTACAGCAAACCGACGACAGCGACGATCACACCTCACGCCATCAGCATCGCAAGAAGACACCAATGTAACAGGTAGCCCCTTCCACCAGGGCACCTCAATTATACCCTTAAACCCAAATGTCCAACCCACACTTGTTTCAAGTCTGGGACAAAACTACATTGTGATTGGTTAAGGAAGGGGGTGTACTGTCACACCACACTCGGCATGTCCATCTCGCTCAATGTTCTATTGTTTTTTTTTTTCAACATCACAACTACATCATCCCAGGAAATGCAAGTATACAATATCAGACTTCAGTTTCCTTCTCTCTCCACCAATGTTTCAGTTTCTGTTACTTCTTGTGCCACTCGTGCGCTTCCAGAGGAAACGTTCATCACTTGTTGATTGTTTTTCGTCTTCACGTTTAACTTTTGGCAGGCACACATAAATCCAAAGGTCGCTCGCCTTTGCCTTCCCTCAACATTCTCTTTTGCTTTTTCAGTTAATAATTCTTAATTTTGCTTAACCCATGCTTCTACGGAAAATAAAACCAAATATAATTACACATTTTGAAATACTTTTCTTTACGCACCCTCCCAAATGCTGCATCTAACCATGCGCAATCCATGTTACGATTTTCCTGACAGACGTTAATATGCACAAAAAGCAGCATTAGTCACTTTATTTTCATTAGTCAAGCATTCGCGGCCTAGTTCAGTGCTTTAGTACGCGCTTGCGCAGTATTATTATCCCTCATGTTAGTTATTAAAACCACACGTTTTTCACTACACACTATTAGAAAAATTTGAAAATGTTACTAGGGGTTTCAATCCGAGCAGGTTTTATTTTTCGAAAACCCTGCTCCATCACCTAGAGCAACCCTATTAAAGGACTACACACGGGTTCTCAATAAAGGGTCCCAGTTCAATTTGCAATCTAACAAAATACCAAGGTAACAACATTGATTAGTATTTTCTATATGTGCCCATTCATTTTATCAAACATGAAACATTTGAGTTATGCATTTTCAACTGTTGGACTAAAAAAGAGGATAATGTGACAACTTCAATAAAGATGTTCCATTGGCAGTGTAGACACTTTAGAGATACTACTACTATGCTCCTGTTCTTCTCATTCAGAAGTCTTTCTTATGTTTACTGAGTTAAAATCTCTCCTATGCATGTTTCTAAAACAGTGTGTCTGCTCACGAGCAGGTCCATAGGGTCACACATTAATAGGCCTCATTTAGAGTTTTGAGAGCACTGAAAAACCTCCAGTTTCTGTAGGAAACTCTAAATACGATGTGTAATCCAGGGGATGCATGTCTCTACCATTGATATAGCACTGGGGAGGAACTATACCCAGTAGAATATAGTCCGTGTTTAGAAAGTGGAGGATTTTCAGTTTCTTCCAAACTCTGAATAAGGGCCTTAGCACATGCACATGGATGATGAGTCAATTGTTCTTAGCTACTATTTGTGGGATTCGGATGGAATCCCTTCTACAACTCTATGGTGTCTCTCTAACCTAGCGCTGGGATTCTCTAAAGCTAAATAGGATTCACAGATGTTTTGGTCTGAATGAGGAACACATATTCATGTTCCCTCCTACATACATCGTATAACAGTACGCAAGGGCGTAGCTATCAGTGGTAGAGCTGGTCAAGTGGCACCGGGGCCCGGAGAGTGAAGGGGCACAGCTTGCCAGCTCCTGCTCTCATTTTATCAAAATAGGCCCAGCCAGAAAGAGCAGAGAGCAAAGTAATGGGAGAAAAGTAGGTGTTACGTTGGCTGACCTCTACCGCAACCTGCCTCAGACCGCGCAGAAGAAGTGAGCACTGTCCAGATCATTAGGAGGTGAAGAATGCAAAGTCAGACAAAAAACTGATTGATCAACAGTTTTAATACAAACTTGTTTTTTACTCTGGACTTTATTCAAGACAAAAACTTGATGTATCTCAACCCCTTCCTCTTCCTATTTCTTACAAAATGAGGTTTACCTCGTGCTCCTTCTTTTCTCACCATCTCCCAAGCTCTTTTCTGTTTCTATATGATTGTCCGTCTTTGACCAATCCCCATTAAATCCCCTCCCCCATTCCTCCTGTGCTGTACTTTGCTCAAACCCATTATCATTCTCCAGGCATTAGAGGCTGTTGGGACACTCCATATATTTTATTTCTATTGTTTTCCTTCCCTTCTAATGCTATGGCTTGGTTTGTTATCACGCGCACGGTACACATCATGGTACTAAGCAGTATTTAGCCAGTGCCCCTTTACTGAGGCACCCACAAAGATGGTCTGCTTGCACTCACTCACACTGCTAGTGTAGGCTGGTTAACACCTGAAGGAAGGTTGAGAGACAATGCTGCTGTGCAGTGATTTTCTAAGAGCAAGTAGAGGTGGGATGTGGTACTGTTAAGGCTCTAGGTGAAAAACTGGTGAATAGTGGAGAGTCTTCAAAGGCTACTGAGGTGATTTGGAGCAGGTTGTGGGTCAGCCAAATGGGCTAATGTCTGACTGAGATGTGATGAGATGCGCATTAGTTGCACTGAGAGCCAACAGAGAGACTATCATGGCTTCTGGAGGTCAGCAAGGGGCTCTGACAACCTCTGTTCTGGCTCTAAGAGTAGAGAGTAGATGGAGCAGGGACCCCAATGGCCACTGTTGCAGTGGTGTGATACGACTTCACACTAGTGTGTAGCAGATGAGCTTTGATGCTGTTGGAGAGTTTGCATAGTTTTTGGAGGGCTGGACTCCAAAAGGAAGTAATAGGCTCTTGGAGCAGGCTGAGGATTTGGTCTGGGGCCCTGGACCAGGACGGCAGATAGAAATTTCTAAGTGGTTTCTGAGGAGTGGGCAAGAAGTCATGTGGGCGAGCAAATTGTCACCTCCCCTATCATGAAAAAACCTCTTACATCGACGTGGACAGCAGTGCTCACTGTTGTTCTCGTTTTGCCTACAGGGCAACATTGGTTGATCATTTTACATAAATGTATAATCATTCACATTACAGCTCCATATTACCTCCAGATTTAGAGTTTTGGGGAAATTAGAATACCTTGTGATAACCCAACCCTATTCTGACGTAAATCATTCCATTATTCCACTTTCTATAAATACTGCATCACCTTAAACCAGCACAATGGCAAAGAGAGTGGTCCTCTGGTCGCTGCTATTGTGCCATGAATACATCAGAAGGCTGCCCTCTGTATGCCGCGTTAGTGCTGTTTACACACACAGCAGCACTTGTCTGAGGCTATAGTACACACTCTGGGTACTGGATTCAGGCGTCCACAGTGGGAGGCTTCCCTAGTACACAAAGAAAGCATATGTTGTATCATTATAACAGAGCCCAACCAATACTGGGTTTACATACCGACGAGGTTGTTTCAGCCGTTCACCCTTCTGAAGCAGATGGAATTAGTACCATCGAGATGAGTAATATTAACATATTGTTCAAACAGGAACAGAATCATTTTGCTCTGGGTGGCATGTGAGCAGCTTGCCTTCATGCTATATAACTGAGCGAACAAAAGCAGCCAGGAACTCAAAAGGACGCACCACCTGGAGTAGTCACTTTTTCAAGACCTACCAAGTTGCCCACCTCTAATGGCCAGCTGCTTACTGACCATACATTAAACTGTTGAACAAAAAAGAGAGGCAACAAATGCAGTTGATTATGGAAAAGCAATATGCATAAATCAAAACTCGTAAGTTCTCGTAAATATGGTACAATATTCTTCTTTATTCAATTTTCTTCAAAACCACTGTAAACACGCAGCCAACACGTTTCACCTTACAAAAGCTTCATCAGGGCGAAAACTGAACATGAACAGGTTCTGCACACAATCGTAATGTGCAGAGAGAGAAAGATCAGACGGTCTAGGATCAGCAAATCACCACTGTCAACATTGGGTCGATTTCAATCAAAACGTCCCTTTAATGCCATTAAGGCATTTCTTAGTCATCTTAGAGTCCAACAACGTACCACAACGCAATCCCATGGTTAATTCTCACAAATGCTGTGTAGTAAAGTCGTCTCCCACAGTCTTCTACTGCAGTACCTAGGAGTTTTGGTTTATGCCTATTGCTTTTCCATAATAAAGTACATTTGTTGCCTCTCTTTTTTGTATAAACAGTTTTATGCTATATAATACTGCAGACTTGTGGTGCCAATTCACTCACAAGATGTCACTGATTAATATAGCATCCAGACAGGACAGCAAGATACAACATGTTACTTTGAAAAGCTGGGCTATGCAAGTTCAGTTCAGATAGATGACCAAGTGCTGCTGTGCCGAAAGAATGGCAGAAGTGCAAGTTTTAAGAAGAGCCGAGCCGTGATTGCATCTACCTTGATCAAATGTCACAAGCTAAAATTAGATTTTAAATATAAAGATAGTTTGATAGCTAAAGGTCAATTGAGTTCCCGTCCTCCATTTAGGTTCATGTTCACTAATAGACCCCCCCAAGGGAGTGCAGCTTGTTGGACTTCTGCATGAACCTCTACTTTGGTAAGCATAGGGTGCCCAACTATGACGTGCATGCTTTTAAAACGTTTCTGTCAGATAATAATAACAATAATGATAATAATAATAACAACAACGACAACAACAACAACAAGGAGAATCATAATCATAATAATAACAATAACAACAATAATACCAACAGCAATAATAGCATTAATAATAAGACAAATAATAATCATAATACTAATTATAATTATCACGGTTATTTTTATCATTATTTTTTATCATTATTATTATTAATAATATCATTTGGTTATTAGTATCATTGTCATTATCAATACTACTACTACTATTAATTATAATAATAACAACAATAATAATAACAATGCCAAATTACATGCCAACTACAAGGAAGAGTAGTATTGTTGCATGTGGTTCATTTTATTTATGTGCATTCCTCTCTTTCAGAGCCCAGCTCTATTCTCTGCTGCTTGATGGCGCTTGGCAGTTCGTGCTGGACTGTTCCCATGAGGCACAGGGTCAGACTGATTTGCATATGGCCATGTCTGAACTGGGGTGGTGGAGTGAGCTAAAGAATGATGATGGATTAAACCCAGATCATTTGACTGGGGGTGAGTGTTTGATTGGCTCAAACGTTCCGTCCATCATCCCCTTTTGTATCGCTTGATGACAGGGTAGCTTTTAGACGTGTAAGGTTTGCCCTTGCTTTGCTTGGTGCTTGCAAAGGAATGTCGCTGGTTTTCACTTGCTGAACCCTTCCTGCACGAGCGTCTTGTACTCATGCACCTTCAGTCTGGCTTACTCATTTTCAGGAGAAAGCTCATAATTTAGGCATTTATCTTTCTCTTCCTTTTCTTTCACTCACAGTACATCACTGCATAGAAAGATAGTTTATAAATGAATGTATACTGTGAAGTAGTTTCATGGCCCAGTAGATAAACCAATTGAGAAAAAGCCTAGGCAAGTAAAAAATATATCATAAGTGCAGGCAAACCAAAAAGGAAACTGTACAATGACAATATCTTAAGATATCATACTTGACGATTTTGTTATTTTTTTTATCACAAATGATGTATTTTTATTATTTTGATTATCACAAAGAAGACAATAATAAATAATTTACAGTATAAAACCAATAGTGTCCTATATTACATTGTATGTATAGAATAGTACATTTTAAATTATGCAATCATTGGTTTTCTTTTCTAATTGGTTTTCAATCAAAAAGATGCATAATACAATCATTCATAAAGCCATTGAATGATTAATAGAACAATCCATAAAGTGAATAGCCGGGATGAAGAAGAAGGCTGGCGGTAGGTAAACACACTACGGGCGTTTCGGCTGGAATGCCTTCATCAGGAGACCGTCACAACATTCACTATATCGGACATAAAGAAAAACTCACAACTGTAGTAGGTTGTCTACTAATTTTATTTAATATCTGCACCTTACAAGAAGGTTGTTGTAAATTTTCAGTTGTAGTAGATCGGTTAAGCCTCCAGTGACATTACTGTGGGTTTTTAGTGCACAACTGACTTATCAATCACCGTGGAATAGAAGATTAAGAGGAAAGATGTGCGCTCCCCAAGTTTGAACAAACCGAAATAAATAGTGTAAGGAAAGTTTTTGTTATAAATAGAAAGATAATCGTATAGAATCCACAACATGGTGCCCCCATTTGTGCATGATTCATACAGTAAACTGTGAATAAAGTGTTGAATGTGGCAAATCTAATGGTTGAAGATGAAACATGGGGCCCAGAAGACAATAGATAAAAGGGGTGGCATCCTAAAAGGAAAACGCAAAAACTAGCCAGATTACCTAACATAAAATGCGTCATGAGACTGCAAAGGCGATCTGCCTCGGAAATGTAGGGACCAATCAGAATGGAGTACTTGTTACTCTAATGGTGAAAAAGAAGGAAGCATGATGAACTAGGTTGTTGTTGTATCATATGGCCCATTAGAATGAATGGCTCAATGTTAAGTGCTACCTTTTGATGTATATGTAAGGCCACACGTTAGCAGAGTCGCGTTATGTTGATAGTAATTGGCATTCTAGTCCATTTTAGCTGTCAGATTACATAATATGGAAGTAGCTGCCAAAAAAAGAAAAAAAGGAGAGAGAAAAAGGGCCACACGTTATCACAATGTCAGTGGTCCAAAGGGCTGACCGTGATATCTTTATCATAATGGCCAATTGCTACAATCGGAGGAGTATAGGCGTTACCAAGTTAAATCGACATCTAATGGATAAAGTTAGGGAAATATATCAATAGATTTATCCTGAATATGTTACCGATAGGCAAGGTGTCCCTCCGATCACAATTAAATAAGCAAACATCCGTTTAGCTTAAAGGAACCTAATGGGGCAAGTATGGTCCAGCATACTTACAGATAAGTTGTGCATATACACTAATATGGGAGTAGTGTGGACCTTCGCCAATTCTTTGGCTTTAAAAGATGGGCTGCATGCCACTGAAAAAGAATAAAAAGCACACATGTGGCGTATCTCTTCCTGCTGTTAGAAAAAACTAAGGCTGGGAGACAGGTGGTAAAGCATCTTACCTGCAGAGTCTGGAATGGATCAGCCGCACGTCGTCTTGCGTGCGTATGGATGGTGGGCGTGTAGCTAATCCTGTTTGTAAGCATTGTTGTCTCCGGAAATTCCGGTCTTCGCCCTACTGTTCATTACGCAGGACTATGATTTCCTGCGCCATGTTGGAATAGGATGAGAACTTAATGGCGAAGTACGTTCAAAAAGTTGATATGTAGGAATTGAAAATCCACTGGCTCTTTGATCTATGTGTAACATATAAAAAGGACTCAAAGTATATGTAGAGCCAATTTGTCAAAACTAAGTAGAGAGACAGACGACCTATATGTTACTCAAAGCAGAATGGGTAAACCAACATCCAGTGGTTACTAAGCAGTGGTGAAGTTAAGTGAAAGTATGTATGGAAGCACATCGGGATCACAGACCAATATTTAATAGTTGAATTTAATAGCCTGATCCCATGGAATTTCCTGATTGAGACCGCGTTTTAAGGTATCTAGAAGGAAGATCCAAAAGACTTCCTTTCGTTTCTGTACTGCTTCAGTGTTTATACCTGTTTTGGAATCCATTTTCTCTAGTATAAACCATTTGATATCATCAGGGGTGTGGTTCATGTCTCTGTAATGTTGTACCCTGGGTGCTGACATTTTTTGTGTCTGTATGGCGAATCTATGCTCTGTGAGTCGTGTGCTCAAAGAGCGCAAAATCTCCCCAATGTAGGCCAGATTACATGGACATATCAATAAATAGATTGCATCTTTAGTTTTGCAGCTAAACAAGCCATTCTCAGTGATGGTATATCCATTAAATTGGAGGCTGGATGTTTCTAAGGCCAGTGGGCATACTCTACACATACTGCACTTGTAGTTCCCTTTCACTGGCTGCAATCTGTCAATACTTCTCTGTACCAATTGTTTTTGCGGTTTCATTCTGGATCTCACTGCATGATCTTTGAGATTTTTGTTTCTACGATAGGCAAAGAGTGCTTTTGGTAGCTTGTCATTGTGTTCTTTATTGGCATTTAATATATGCAGTTTGAACAAACTATTTGGTGGATTCTATCATTAAGCATGGTGATCCAGCGGGTTACTAGCAACAAGCATTCATACACAAAATACTCACTTGGGCCCATACATTCATACTACGCTAGCAATTTCCGCTGATGGGTCAGTTGTACTCTTTATCAAAATCCCTGCTACCAATTACTTTTCTGATTGAAGAGTAATGACTTACCAATGGACCCTTTGCTAATTGGGAAGTTTAAAATGAGTGACATTCAATACAATTCATAATTCCTGAGATAATCACTGAGTCAGGAAGTTTTAAAATGTTTATCTAAAGATTTAGCAGAGTAAAATACAGAACCACATGATACTTAAATCGTATATCAAGGATGAAGCATAATAATCAATTATTGATCAATGACGGTCCCTCAGAAAAAGAGAAGATAGAAACAGCAGCGCAACTAAGGTTTGCATTTATATTTACCTAAAAGTGCGAGAACCAAACCCATTGGCCAAGGAGTTGGAAAGATAGGACCCAGGAAGGATGAAGAGCAAAGACCTCCTCCAGGTTCAGGACAGGACCGGTGACCTCTCTATCAACGACGCCTGCGTCGTTCCCCTCTCTGGTACTTCGCTTCTCCTCGATTTCTCCCGTGTCTTCCTTCTAAGGTACTCCGCCGCCCCCACCTCAGGACCTCCCTGGACAGCGTTTCAGTCTGCAATCGATCAGCTTGAATGTCTGGAGCCTAAGCCTCTGCCTCCATGTGTCTGTGCTAGCATCTCCTCTGCCTCTAATTAACTAATTCTATATCTATTATACCCTTCTACGCCCATGTACCTCCCCTTAATGTTGCAGAATTATGAGCCCACTACTTCTGATTGGACGGGGACAGGGGGTTGATCCTCACCATATTGATTTAATTCATTTTCTTAAAGCCCATTGTTTTAAAATACAGCCCATCACAATGAATACATTTGCTTTATTTCCCACCCGTCTCACGACAAGTTTAATACATTGTTCATATAAATTGTTTCTTTTCAGTAGGGACATCGTGGGTACAATAATGTTGGTCTTCAGGTCATGGCCTTGGACGACGTCCAGGTTGACTTCATCCGCTCTTCTGGGCAGCCACTCAGGGTGCATGCGCAGAACCATTGTCTCTCGAGTTTTCAGTTTACCAAACCCAGGCCCAATTTACGAACTAATAAAAGTCAAAGAAGAAAATATTAAAATCACAAATAAATTGTTTCACTGTATTCCCACTCTTTCTACTCTATTCCCAATTATTTATAAATTCTATCCCGCATTAATAGCGTTAGGATACCACAGTTTATTTGCAACATATGAGCAAGCTGTAGCACATGAAGACATTAAGCAGCCATTTTAATACACACTGCGCAGAAGCAAGAGTTTCCATCCAAGCAAAGAAAGACGTCACACCATGTGATATGGTTGAGACATGCGCAATAGGTTTCCCGCGCTTTAGCGGCCATTTTTAGAATAGACAAGCGTTACTTGTTAGTTTAAACACATAGGCAAGCTTCCTTTCTACTTATGTTTGTGTGTGTATTTATTAGTACGAACATCACAAAGATTAATAAATTAATACTGTGAGAAGATTGCCTCCGAGCAAGTCTCATTTGTGAGTCCTTTCTCCATCAATCCCCTCTCTGATGGCGTTTCTGAGCCATCAAATACTACCCACAACCAGATGCCAACTTTTAGCATAAAATTGTCTCAGTTTCATTTTTACACTTTCTATTTTTCACATCTCCTTTCAGTTTCTTGTATAATTCACTTCTTAAATCTTCTAGTTCGATTTCATCAAACTTTCGCTTCTTTCCTTTTCCTGTCACATTATACGATTCATTCTTTCTACAACATTTGCACCATATTATTATAGACAGTACTATTATTCCTATCCCTGCTAAGGGTACTAATATTTGACCTATAAATCCTTTCCCTATATTAGCAAGCCAGGTACCAATTGACCTAATACTATTGGTCAATCTTTCCCATACACTATCAACTTCCAGTGGTTTTAGTTCCTTCTCAAGTTTAGTTATATTCTGTATATACGTTCCAATTTCTGCACTTTTATCAGGTATGTAAGTGCAACAGTGTTTTGTCTTCAATAATTTACAGACTCCGCCCTCTTTCGCTAATAGTATATCAAGAGCAAGTCGATTTTGCATAACCATAGATCTAATCGCAACCATTTCCGCATTAATCATTAGAAATCCTCCAGCAGTGTCAGTTGATAAACGATCAACCACTGTCGATAATTTACATATCTTCCTTGAGTTCAGAATTATTCCCACTGAAGGTATTAATGCACCAAATATATCACCTACAATTTCAGAAAAACGAGCTCTTTTACTACGTGTTAATTCACTAGTATTTTCATTGCTCCCAGTGTTCCTTTTTACATGGTATAGTTTTGGAAATACTATTCCAAAATAACAACTTCCATACCACCGTGCAGGAAGCCTAAAGTAAGCCTTATTCCCACACACATAATAGATTCCAGGAAAAACTGAATCAGTTCCTCCTTTTAATCCCCAACCTCCAAGAATTAAGAAATTGTGTTCACATTCACTGGTACCGATGAAAATATTGTTATAATCAGTCTTTAATCTATGTAGACAAATTTTCCCTGTCTTCACAAAATCCAGAGCCATAGCAGCTTGAGCCTTGCCAGGTGTGTAACTACCCTCTTTCTCAGCCCAAGGTGGCAGATGAGCCTTATGCTCAGAAGCTTTCTTCTGGAAATCTTGTCTTCTACTCTCCACTAAATTCAAAAATATCTTTTCTTCTTCATGTAATGAACATGTTAGATTGCTTCTATGTGCATGTGTTATGTCTATTGATTTCATTGTTAAGAAAAATTCTCCCATAAACTGTGCATCTTTACTACTAAGCACTGGATTCATATTCTTTCGAATCGAAACCTCAGAAAATATCACATCTATATTTGAATAATAATACTGAAGTCGTCCTGTTCTATAAGATAAACTAGTCAATACACTACATGATATGCCATAAGTTAATGGCAAGTGATGATATGTTAACCCTTCTGCTACTGATTCAGGTAGTTTCATACAGACATAACAATTACTAACTTCCATGGTATCTACATATTGAAACAATAATTTTGTGAAAACATTCAGACTAGTGTCATTATCTGTTACTTCATGATGAAATTCTGGTTCATCTTCTGCCTTTAGTTCTACTCTATTACTTTTCAAGTTATCTGTCCTTTCCTTTGTTTCGTTGTTAATCTTTTTATCTATTATCATAAAGTAAGGAATTGCTACGACCACAACTAACCATACTATAAGCACCACTACCAGATTACATATGCATATAGCACAGCATCTTTTACAACTTTTCTGTTTTGGTCTCCCTGTAACTCTATCGTCAGGCATTTTTGACAAGGAAGATTTCTCTTCTTATTGTGATTTAAAGTCTCTTTACGTTATCAAGGTGGTCTTATTTCTTTCTCATAAGTCAATTCCGCACTTGTCCCTTCGTCAGCACTTTCACTTGACTCTGAGCTCTCGTAGTCTTCAAGAATGATATAAGTCCAATCGGGACCTTTAAATTTGTTGTTTACAAGTTTCAGTCTTTTGCTTTTCCGTCTTTCAATTCCACTTGTTTGTCCTGTTAGGCTTGTCACTTCATTTACTTGTTCTGGATCTTCACTTCTGGCTGTTATGTGGTATTTTACTCTTTTAATTACACTAGGCCAACGATCACCTTTTCTGACCTTCTTTGTTTGCACTGTCTCTTCACTTCTTAATTCTTCTACAGAAATTCTTTTATTTTCCAGTTGTGGCACAATTTCGTTTTCTTCTATTTCAGTTTCTTCTACTTGCTCTTTCTCAGGTCTTATTGCTTTCTCTTCAGCTGCTCCACTGTGAGTTTCCAGTAATTGACCTTGTTCAGGATTTACGTCTTCATGGTTGTGATCCTCGTGATCTTCTTCTTGAGTGTATTTTCCTAAATCTAACTGGTTCTGATCAAGGCTTATTGCACTTTGTACTTCTGCAGCCTGACCGCGTTCTTCTAGACCTGTCTGTCCCTGCTCAAAATCTGTTGGTTCATTGTTGATTTGAGCCCAATTTCCTCTCCCTATCTGATCCTGCTCAGGTTCTCTTATTGTTTCTTCTTCCTCTTCCTGAGCTGCTTCTTCTTCACCTATCTGATCTTCTTCAATTTCTTCTAAATTTGCTTGACTTCTTGTTCTGTTGTAGACTTCAGGTATTTCCACCACCGGTATCCAGTCCTGACTTGTGCTCGGTTGTTCTTCTTCAGCTTCCCTTGAATCTCGAACCTGAGATTCTTCAGCTGGGCAACCTTCAGCTTCCTCAGTTATCGATACTGTCTGAGGATTTTCTTCTTCAGGGTCTGGTACTCTTTTGGTGTGGCTTACATGGATCCAATTAGGATATCCTGCACATTTCACTGCTGTGTTCGTAACTAGTATGACCTGACGAGGTTCTTCCCACCTGGGTGATAGACACGTTTCTCTGGTGTGATGCTTCACAACCACCCAGTCACCAGGAATCAGATCATGTTCTTGTTCAGGCTGCCTGGAAACTGCGTCTTCCCCAATCTGGTGAGAGACAGAACGCACTAGGTCAGCCAATGCTTTGCAATAATCCAGAACCATATCATCAGTTATATTCAGCAGTTTATTTGTAGGAACATGTGCTTGTCTCATTGCTCTTCCCATGATTATTTCGTGCGGACTCAATCCGGTATTCCTATCTGGAATGCTTCTGAGTCCCATCAAAACAAGTGGCAATGCATCCGGCCAATCTAACGATGTTGATGCACACATTTTTGCCAGTCTGGATTTTATTGTGCCGTTCATTTGTTCAACCACTCCAGAAGCCTCTGGACGATATGCACAGTGCAATTTTTGCTCAATTTGGAATGCTTCACAGATTATTCTAATCACATCACTGTTGAAGTGCCTTCCTCTATCTGATTCCAAAGTTACTGGAAAACCAAATCTAGGAAGCTGCAATCTCACAAATGGACCCTCTGCCTTTCCGATCTTCCCAAACCCAATTACTGTTTTTCTTCCTGGATTATGCATTTGGCAAGTTAGACATCTCTGGCAAAGACTCTCTGCTACAGCCCTAAACCTTGGATTGTACCAATTTTGTCTGAAGAGCCTAATCATTGCATCTCTCCCTACATGGGTGTCTCCATGATACATTCTGGCCATTTGTGAAATCAAACAGTCGGGCATGACTGGTCTGCCATCGGCATAAATCCATACATCGTCGTCTGACCTTTGAGAACATCCCATTTTAATCCATGCATTTCTTTCACTCTCATCAGCATCGTCTTGTAATCTTTTCACATCAATCCATGTTTCGGGAGGTGCATACAGCATAAGTTGGCAGCTGATTCCCATTCTTTCAACCCTTTTATTAACTGATAACCTGTTTTTGGCACAGTGTTGGGCCACCAAATCTGCATATCTGACTGGTGTGCGGCACATTTCACCACAGCCAATTCTTTTGGTGATTGTATTGCTTCCAATAGTTCTTTTACGAACTGCCCATTTTTAATGGGGGATCCTGAAGAAGTCATGAAATCCCTAATTGGCCAAAATCATGCACAACCCCGTAACCATATTGGCTATCTGTAAATATAGTTACTTTCTGGTTCCTCCCAATTTTGCAGGCTTTTATCAAAGAAATTAATTCAGCTACTTGTGCAGATTTTACTCCTGGTAAATAGGATGCTTCGACTATTCCAGTTAATTCACATACTGCATATGCTGCAGTTAGTTTACCATCTTCATGCCTCTGGCATGAACCATCAACAAACAGCTCCCTGTCTGGTTTCCTAAGGGGTAGTTCTTGTATGTCAGGACGAGGTTTTGTGCACAACTCTGTGACTTGTAAACAATCATGTTCCTCTTCATCATCTTTAACTTCCTCATGATATGGGTCTGGTAGTAAGGTAGCAGGATTTACTATTGTGCACCTTACAATAGTCACATTTTCAGCACCTAGTATTATTCTTTCATATTTAGTCAGCCGACTAGGAGTAAGATGCTGAGTTTGGGTTCTTGTCAACAGAATCACAACTGAATGTGGAACAAACACTTTGACAGGATGTCCCATTACAATTGATTCACTTTGCTCAATGCTCAAACATGTAGCCGCTACTGCTTTTAAGCAACCTGGAAATGCGGCTGCCACTGGGTCCAATGTAGCAGAAAAATATGCTATAGGACGTCTGTCCAAACCATGTCTCTGGGTTAGGACTGAAAGTGCGCAATTTTCTCTTTCATGGCAGAATAATGCAAATTTTCTTTTATAATCAGGCAAAGCGTTTCTCAATTTTACAAAAGCTCCTACGCTCTCATCATCCCACTCAACTGGGTCCTTTGCCTTCTTTTTTGTCATTTGGATTAATGGCTTGGCTAGCAGAGAAAACCCTAGTATCAATTGTCGACATTAACCCACTATTCCAAGGAACATTCTCACTTCTTGTTGGGATACGGGCATTTGCATTTTCTTGATTAATTTTACTCTTTCAGAGGTTATCCTTCTCTTTCCCCTCTCGATTTGGTGTCCTAGATACTTAACTGCTGTTGTACAAAACTGCAACTTTTCAGGTGAAACTTTATGCCTTTCTTCAGCTAAATGATTTAATAATGCAATGGAGTCAACAACACAGTCCTCTCTGGTGTTATATGCCACCAGTAAATCATTTATATACTGTACTAAGACTGAGCTTCCTGGCATCACTAGTTTCTCTAGACACTTTTTCAATATCTGATTAAAGATAGAATGACTTTCCGTGTACCCCTGAGGAACACGATTCCATACATAGACTTTGTTCTCAAATTTAAATGAAAAAAGATACTGACTATCTGGGAGCAATGGTATTGAAAAGAATGCTTGACATAAATCAATCACGGTAAACCATCCTGCACTCCAGGGAATTTGGTATAGAATCACTGCAGGATTTGGCCCTATAGGACAACAAGGTTCAACTATTTTATTTATTTTTCGCAGGTCTTGCACAATCCTATATTTTCCACTAGGTTTCTTTAAACCCATTATTGGTGAGTTACAAGGGCTACTCATTACTTCTTTTAGTATGCCTTGTTTTACCATTCTGTCAATTTCTTCAATAACTCCTGCTTTTACTTCTGCACTCATTTTGTATTGTCTAGTATTTGGGAAAATTGCACCTTCCTTTACAATAATTTTAACTGGGTCTATTTTGGCCATAAGTCCTACTTCCTTTCCCGTGAAATCCCATACTATGGAATTTACTGTAGTTTTTAACTCTTCTGGCAACTCATCTTTTGTTATCAAAGAGAACATCTCATCTACTTCTGTACCTTGCTTTGCAATCATAAATTTATATACATGGTCTTCATCCGGGGTCTGAACTGCCACACCATCCGGTGTGCAGAAAATTGTGCAGTTCATTTTACACAACAAATCTCGGCCCAATAAATTCACTGGACTGGAATCACACACTACAAATTGATGCATTTCTCTAAAATTTCCAATTTTTACTTCCATTGGTTCGGTAAGAGGTGTTCTAATCTTTTGATTAGCTACACCCACAACTTGGATAGCTTCTCCAGAGAGAGGAAGGTCTGGGATGTCTGCTGTTCTCACAGTAGACCTGGTAGCACCAGTGTCCAAAAGGAAAGTAATATCATTACCTTTCACATTCCCTTCAACATATGGACCTGACTGATCTACCGGTAAGGATGCACCAAGTACGCACTCCTTCTCCCCCTCTCCTAGGCACCGTCATTGGCTATATGGACAGAAGTCGTCCTGTAAAAGAAACTGTGAGGTTACATAATCATTCTTACCACTTCCTCCTTGATATCCGACGTCTGTACCGTGCTTTGCTCTGCTTACGTTACCCTGTATAGGTGCAGGTGGCAACTGACTCTGAGGATTTACACCCTGCTGTGAGTCATTCTGCGTCTGTGGATTTAAATTTTGATGTGGGCCATTATTATTCCGCATCTTTTTACATTCATCCTTCCAATGCCCCAATTTTCCGCACCTGTGACAAGGAAACTTCTTTTTAGCCTCTTCTCTGCTCATTCGTCCTCTCACTTTTCCTCCATTCCCAGTCTCACCATTCGTTCCAGAATCTTTTCCCTGATTATCACTTGGATTATCCAAATTAATTCCCTGTCGCTCAGCCATTTTTACCTGAGCCCACATCACTTTCTCTTGCAGTTTCTTGTGCCTATCCTCAATGTCATCTCCACAATATTTCGCATATTTCAAAATCTCGTCAATCGGTTTCCCCTGCCAGCACAACATGTGCTGCTTAATCATCTGACAAATCTCTGGTTTTAATCCATAAACAAATCGGTAAAGAAATTGACTCATGTTTTTATCTCCAATATCTTCAAATCCACTATACTGCTTGAATACCTGCAATAAACGTTCGTAATAGGCATGTACCGATTCACTGGCTTCTTGGGTAGTTCTGTCTATTTTCACCCAATCTGTTTCTTTTGGTGGTATTTTCCCTTTCAGGTAAGTTATTACCTGCTGATATTTTTTCATTACATCACTCAATGGGGCACCTGTCTTTGGATCTCTAGGATACTCTTCGCTTGGCCAATCAACTGTGATTTTACAATCTGTCCATAAATCGGCAGGTACCACTATGTTGAACAAACCATCCAAGTCCTTCAACAATACCTTTGACACCTTCACAAACCTCTTAACCTGCTTGTACCATTCTATTGGCTTTTCTCTCAACTTTGGAAAATCATTCGTAAATGACAAAATATCCTGTCGGCTCCATGGGACATGTACATATCCTCCCTCCTGGAACTTCCCGCATCGGGTACATTTGGTCTGCTTTCCCTGTTTCCTTCATTAAATATTCAGAAGTGGTTCTACTGTACCGTGCCTCTTCCTTTTTCTTTGCCCATCTAGTTTTCCATTTATCCAATTCTCCCCATTTCTGTAATACTGACATTAACTCTTTTATTTGTAGTTTGCGGCCAGAGGCATTCATGTTTTCAAAATCTTTGTCAGAGAAGTCTGCTCTATAGGGTTTCTGTAACACCTTTGACTACCCTATTTCAATTCCCATCTGCAAAGCCAAATCTGATAGCTTCTCATGAAATATTTTTACATTTCTAGTGATGCTTCTACATACAAATACTAACTCTTCTTCATCGTAAGTATTTAGACGATCTACTCCTACATTTCCTGCTATCATTTCTTCTAACTCGACCTTTAATTTGTAAATGTCCATAATCTTTGGAGGTGAACTCTGTTTGTCTGATCCTTGTGCCCACCTTTCTAAATCTTCTGGCGTAACTACTGTGGCACTTTTGTTTCCTGATGAGGTTACTATGTTTATATCTTTGGAGCAACCAGGTGTTACTCTTCTAGGAGTGGTATTTACAGAACCTCGGATAGGTAAATCCATTAAGGATATCATACTTTCACAATCACTGAATTGATCATCAATTATTACAGGATCTGGTTTTGGGATTTCTACAGATGTGGGCATTGCTAACGGTTTCGGATAACTTACTTTGTCACCATATATGGGAACCACTGGACCAATTGTTACAGGTATGGTCAGCGAATCAGGATGGATACTCAATTGTGTTACTTTCTGTATTAATTCTGCTCTGTTTTTATCTATTGCTTCCTTTTCTTTATCATGAAGTACCCTACTAACTGGGGGATTATACAATACTTGCGGTACCAATGGTGTCTTTAGCAGTGGTGCACTTGGGGTGCATCCACTTGTCCCTTCCTGATATGGTGGCGGGTTCTTTAATATTTCTTCCATAAATTCATCTTCTGAATCTCCAAATCTAGTCAAGTGTTTTGTCTTTTCAGTGCATTTATTCCCTGACGATTCTTCTGCCATTAATATTGGATATAAACCCTCTGTAAGCATTGCTCTTCTCCACTGTTTCATCTGACCGTCCCTTGACTCGTTTTGGTATCTGGGGAAAAATCCCTATAACCCCTATTACTCCTGGATCGGTCACGTTCGAATGCCTTGGTTTCCCACTCTTCTAAGGCTTCGTATTGAGTTAATCTTGGTCTGGGTTCTAAGTCATTCATCCTCAATCTCAAATTTTGAAGAATTCTCCCATTGAAAGTACCATTTTCGGGGAATGCTAATATTCCATCATTTTTGGTATATTCCATCCAATTTTCTATCCATACGCAAGTATGATAACCTCTCTCCATCATCATAAATGAAGCGGGCGTTTTAGCTGGTGGAATGATAATTCCTTCTCTAGTTTTGATTGGTTTATCCTTTTTAAAATAATTCTTAATCTTTTGTAGGAATGACATTTTCCTCTTTTCTCCGTACATTTTTGGCAAATCTCGGTGTATAAAATTATATTCTGCAAACCCTAGGAATCTCCTGTCTGGACGAGTTCCTATTAAAGTCGGATCACCTTTTAACATACAATCTCCACTATCCACTAGGATTTCGGCTTCTATGGTAACAACCAATCAACTTCCAGCTAACACTTGTCTCTGAACCAATCCTAGCGCGGCCTTTTAGTGACGTCTTTTCTGCCAACCCCTCCTTTACAATCTGCGCTTCTCTGTCCCTCGCTGTTTCAACCAATACCAGCGCGGTACCTGTGACGTCCGTACTACTCCTGACTACTGACCCCTCCTTTACAAGAGTCTTTCTACGCCCGCGGTTTCAACCAATCCCAGCGCGGCGTTTTGTGACGTCAGCTTCCTCTCCGGTAGCTGACCTTCCCTTTACAAAATCGTACGCAAAACTTTATTTTCTCTACGCTTCTTATTAAAATTCAGTAACAACATGAAACATTCGCTATCGTGCCAGTTTCTCTAAAATTGAAAAAGATAGTTTCTCTCACACTTAGCAAAACCTTTCCATTTACTATACATACACTACGAGTAAAACCCTTCCGTTTACTCTTCACACAAGCTTCAGAAATACCTGCTACTTCTTCAATGTTACCCTTTCTAGGTGATATAACATCAAATTTTCACCAGCATATTCCTTTGCTGTCACTCACACGCATAGAGTCCCTAACAAGTACTGATAGCCCTACTTAACTTTTCAGTACTATTTCTGCCTGACAGATAACCTCACTGCAGTATGGCTTCCACTTACCATCCGCTATTCTTTCCCGGGGATTCTGGACAACATAAAACAAACTTTAAAAACACACGGATGTTAGTTCATAAAAATAAAATTCTCATTACCCAATTAACAAAGTGCAACCATCCTCTGATAACCAGAAAACTGATCCAGCGGGTTACTAGCAACAAGCATTCATACACAAAATACTCACTTGGGCCCATACATTCATACTACGCTAGCAATTTCTGCTGATGGGTCAGTTGTACTCTTTATCAAAATCCCTGCTACCAATTACTTTTCTGATTGAAGAGTAATGACTTACCAATGGACCCTTTGCTAATTGGGAAGTTTAAAATGAGTGGCATTCAATACAATTCATAATTCCTGAAATAATCACTGAGTCAGGAAGTTTTAAAATGTTTATCTAAAGATTTAGCAGAGTAAAATTCAGAACCACATGATACTTAAATCGTATATCAAGGATGAAGCATAATAATCAATTATTGATCAATGACGGTCCCTCAGAAAAGGAGAAGATAGAAACAGCAGCGCAACTAAGGTTTGCATTTATATTTACCTAAAAGTGCGAGAACCAAACCCATTGGCCAAGGAGTTGGAAAGATAGGACCCAGGAAGGATGAAGAGCAAAGACCTCCTCCAGGTTCAGGACAGGACCGGTGACCTCTCTATCAACGACGCCTGCGTCGTTCCCCTCTCTGGTACTTCACTTCTCCTCGATTTCTCCTGTGTCTTCCTTCTAAGGTACTCCGCCGCCCCCACCTCAGGACCTCTCTGGACAGCATTTCAGTCTGCAATCGATCAGCTTGAATGTCTGGAGCCTAAGCCTCTGCCTCCATGTGTCTGTGCTAGCATCTCCTCTGCCTCTAATTAACTAATTCTATATCTATTATACCCTTCTACGCCCATGTACCTCCCCTCAATGTTGCAGAATTATGGGCCCACTACTTCTGATTGGACGGGGACAGGAGGTTGATCCTCACACCATATTGATTTAATTCATTTTCTTAAAGCCCATTGTTTTAAAATACCGCCCATCACAATTAATACATTTGCTTTATTCCCCACCCGTCTCACGACAAGTTTAATACATTGTTCATATAAATTGTTTCTTTTCAGTAGGGACATCGTGGGTACAATAATGTTGGCCTTCAGGTCATGGCCTTGGACGACGTTCAGGTTGACTTCATCCGCTCTTCTGGGCAGCCACTCAGGGCGCATGCGCAGAACCATTGTCTCTCGAGTTTTCAGTTCACCAACCCCAGGCCCAATTTACGAACTAATAAAAGTCAAAGAAGAAAATATTAAAATCACAAATAAATTGTTTCACTGTATACCCACTCTTTCTACTCTATTCCCAATTATTTATAAATTCTATCCCGCATTAATAGCGTTAGGATACCACAGTTTATTTGCAACATATGAGCAAGCTGTAGCACATGAAGACATTAAGCAGCCATTTTAATACACACTGCGCAGAAGCAAGAGTTTCCCTCCAAGCAAAGAAAGACGTCACACCATGTGATATGGTTGAGACATGCGCAATAGGGTTCCCGCGCTTTAGCGGCCATTTTTAGAATAGACAAGCGTTACTTGTTAGTTTAAACACATAGGCAAGCTTCCTTTCTACTTATGTTTGTGTGTGTATTTATTAGTACGAACATCACAAAGATTAATAAATTAATACTGTGAGAAGATTGCCTCCGAGCAAGTCTCATTTGTGAGTCCTTGCTCCATCAAAATGGAATAGCGTGTCACAAAAACCACTGTGGAGGTGTTTTTATTGGCTGTATTGGTCAGTAGGTGTTGTCTGTCGTAAAATCTAGCGCTTTTATATGAGTCTATCACAAATTTTTTAGGGTACCCACGGGCTAGAAATTTTTCTTTCATGATCCCTGCTTTAGTGTCAAAGTCCATGATGCTGGTACAGTTGCGGCGCAAGCGCAAGAATTGGCCAAGAGGTATGCTACTCTTTTGGGTGGAAGGGTGGAAACTATCATAGTGTAACAGGGCATTACGCGCTGTATGCTTGGTATATAAGTCCACTGCTAAAGTACCTGTCCCAGGCCCAGTAGATGGCCTGCTTAGTTCTATTCATGTTAATTACACCTTTTGCATGTTAATTGCACCTTTTGTCAGATCCAAGCTCTATGGCATGTTCTCATTGAGAATGTATTTATTTCCACGAAATATTGTGTAGCACTATGTCCTCCTAGGACAACAAGCTGCTCTAGTCTGCATACGCAGTGTCCAAGGTGAAAGCAGAGGGAGGCGTCCACTGTGCACACCTTGATGGCTCAGCAGTTTTCACAAAGCATTAAATAAAATGTCAAGAGGACCAACGTTCTGGATAAAATAGATTCTATAATTATCAACTATTTGAAGTTTGCTCTATACATAGCTTGGAATGCATTTGTAGAGGGCGTGTTCTCCTTCAAGGGGTCTTGGCGCTAAATAGCAATGAGCAACATGAGTGATATTTGTTTTATCAACCCCAGGAGGATAAGAGGCCGAGTGTATCTGCGGGAATTCGAACCTGCGATCAGGAAGCCGAGCACAAATTCCTGGAGTGAATGCATTAGAATCCTGAGCCATCACACCACATCTGCATTACTACATCAGACAGATAATGAATCTCTTTCAGAGGTTTTAATGTCAAAACAGAATCTGTAACAACTGCTTTAAACAACTTCTTTGTCTTTTTTTAGCTATTTTCTGTTGGCAAACAAACGCCATTTGTGCGTGACACTTGCACCTAGCATTGCCAGTTTCTATCTCGGCCAGTTCAAACAAGAGCAAAACAACGTTACAAAAACAATATTAGGATATGGAAGTGGGACATGGATGTGCGTTTTGTGAAATGGGAATAAGATTAAAGATCTCCAGTATTATTTATAAAACATATTTACAATGAAAATATCCATCCTAAATTCACTGCAGATGCACAAATAAGAAAGACATATTTTTTAAATTTGGAATTTGAACTTTTAAGGTTTCCTTATCTCAGTTATTTTCTACTGTGTTACAGCAGTTACCAAACTTACCTTCGCCAGAATAAATTACACTCAAGGCAGTTGCAAGGACTCACGGAAAATGCATTCATTGTAAACAACTTCATGTGCTTTATATGCTACTTAGTAGACGATACTCTAAGCGTGTATTGAAAGTGTTAAACAGCAATACATGATATTATAATCATGATATACTGCTTAAAAAAAGAAACGACCAATGGCTTTGTAAACAAATATAATTATTTGCACATTAATTGGAGCACATATATCTTCAATTAGAAGCCTGAATTATACTTCAGAACCTGCATTTCTCCTCACAAATAAATGTGTCGACAGACCTTTTGGTGTTTACTAGTTGATCGCCATATTTATATACTATTCTTTACATCTATACTAATAAATAAAACAGACTCAGTGTAAAGTTTATGTTGTTTATCGTAAATAATGTAAGGAAATTATTGCTCATCAAGTACAGTTACACTTAACGCAAATCATGGATTATCACAGAGAGAAAACATTGGCAATGTATATATTCAAACTCATATCAAATGAACAAATGCATTGACGGAGTGGATAGGCGACGAGAGAAAAGTTTCAGAGACAAAAATACATTTGCAAATGAATATGCAAAATAAGAAGATCATCTATACTAACCCAAGTAAGAAATCAGGGAAACTACCCTACTGGCCAGTTAGGGCAGGAAGGCCACTCATGTAGAGTCGAGTGACAAAGATTAGGTCAGGAGTCCGGGAAACAGGTAGGCCTCTATCTGGAAACAGCAAACCGACGACAGCGACGATCTCCCGCTAGCTAAAAACCAGTCGAGTCCTCCCAACCACACCCACCGGGGACCTTCAATTATACCCTAAAAACCTAAATGTCCAACCCACATTTGTTTCAAACTGAACACAATATTCATCTCCCATTGGCTAAAGTTGGGGGTGTTCTGTCACACCACACTCATCATGTTCATTTTATTAGACGCCCTTTGTTCAAGCTTTAAGTATTACATCAGAATCATCCCTAGAAACATTTCTGAATATGATCATAATAAACACTTTCTACAGTTTCCTTGAATGTTGCAAATCGTTACTCCTCTTTTGTTCGTCTCTGCCATCTCATGAGGAAGTGACATTCGCTTCCATTTGTAATCTCATCCTCCTTCTTCCGTAACCTTGGCAGATAAACAGTACACTCGAAGGACTTTTCTCTTGTCTCTGCATTCTCTCCTTATTTCTGAACACATTTATTTCGTAAAATTAACTCAAAACTGGCATGCAGAAGTGTAGGCCCAATTTTACTTTTTCTACAAGAACAGAACACAAAACATTTATTATTTTTCAGGAAATGTAATTTCACTTTGCGCACCATCCCAGCAATTTGCACTAACCCATGCACAATCCATGCTATGAATTTTCCTAGCAAAACATTATTAACATGCACAAGAGCAGCATTATGTATTATCAAGTGGTTTACGGCCTGGTTTTCATGCATTAATACACGCGTTAGTTTACACATGCGCAAAAGCATTTTTCATGTTTTAGTATTTAACCCCTTCTGAGCTTCTGTCGGCCAACGGCCGTCGCGAGCACTACCTCGCTAGTGCTGCGCACGTCCGTTGGCCGACGCGGCCCCGCCCACTCTTTCAAACCATTCCGCCACGGTTAAGCGGTTATTAATACATTTTCCACCGCACAAGGTTAATATGTGTTACTGAGGGTTTGATTTGAGCAGGTTTTATTTACGCAAAACCCCGCTCCATCAACCCCCCCTTTGATGGCGTTTAGAGCCATCATCAAAATACCCATCACATACAAGTTGCCACTTATTTAAAATACTGTATTTCTTTCTCGTTTTATTCTTCCATCTAAGTCTTTCATGATCTCATAGTAATTTCCTTTCATATCCTCTAATTCTATCTCTTCTCTCTTTCTTTTTCTAGCTCTACGTTTAAGATCTGATGTCTTTTTCTTTCTACACTTGCATTTGCAACATTTATAATTCAAAATGATAACTATTATTATTGCAACAACTAAAGTAACAGGTATTAATATTTTCCCTAATAAGCTACTCCCAAAAGTAGAAAACCAATTTCCCACTGAGGAAAAACTCTTACCAAGTTTCTCCCACTTGGTAAGAGCACCGTCAACTTTGAGTTCAGTTAAATCATCATGAAGATCTGTAATATTTTTGATATACCCCTCGAAATTTTTACTTTTGTCAGGAATATAAGTACAGCATTGTTGTATTTTCAACATGCTACAGACTCCACCCTCTTTTGCCAATATTATATCAAGGGCAAGTCGATTTTGCAAAACCATTGATCTAATTGCAATCTTTTCAGTATCAATCATCAAGAACACACCAGCAGTATCCGTTGATAAACGATCAACCACTGTGGACAATTTTCTAATTTTGTGTGAATTCAGAATAACTCCAACTGAAGGTATCAGTGCTCCAAAAATATCCCCAATTATTTCTGAATAACTCGCTCCTCTCTTATTACGTGTTAATCCTTGTTTTATTTCATTAATTATTTTATTCTTATCTACGTGATAAACCTTTGGGAATACTATGCTTAAATAACAACATCCATACCAATCTGTAGGTACCCTATAATAAGCATTCTTACCACACACATAATATATTCCCGGGAAAACAGGATCAGTCCCCAACTTCCTTTTATCAAGAAAGTATGCTCACATTCACTTGAACCAATGAAGTAACTATTAAGTTTAGTCTTTTCCTTAAACACACAAAGCTTTCCTCTATGTTGAAAATCTAGAGTCATGGCAGCGTAAGTCTCACCCTTTTTATAATCACACTCTCTGAAAGCCCATGGAGGTACATGTGACTTTTGCTCAGCAGCTTTTTACAGTCTTAGGAGACTTGAATTTTCATTTCGATAACCACGGTGACGTGGAGGTGACTAACCTAGTGGCGGATTTGGCGGCTTGTCAGCTCGTCCAGCGTGTTTCTGGCCCTACGCACTCGGCTGGTCATCTGCTTGACCCTGTTTTTACTAACATTTTGTCCCTCACGGTCGAACCGCCGGTGCCTGTGGGTTGGTCTGACCATTTCTTAATCTCCTTGTCTATTCAGGACACTGTGCCTGTGCGCCAAATAAATAACCTTTGGTCCCTTAAACGCCCGTGGCACTAAACTAAATTGGGATCAATTTCAAGCCCACTTATCCGCTACAGCTCCAGTGTTGTCAATGGATCCTGACAAGGCCAATTCGGCCTTTTCAGATTGGATCCAACAACCGCTGGATAAGCTGATTCCAGCTAAATGGTCCCTGAACCGTACCTCCAAATCGAATCCGTGGTACAACGATAAACTAGCTGCGCTGCGGAAAAATTAGAAAGATGTTGGAGAAGGGATTTTGATCCATTATCTAAAGTTCTCTATCGGGATGCTGTAAAGCTTTATCACAAGGCTATTAATATAGAGCGAGCTGCTTTCTATGCCAAGGAAATTGGGAATAGCACCAACCCTGCAAAGAGTATTTTTTCTATTGTTTCAAGTCTTAAAACTCAGAGGGGAGCGCTGGCCCACTGATTACCTCGGACAAACAATGCGAGGAGCTTGCTTTATTTTTTTGAAAAAGGTAGAAGACATTTATAAATTTCTTCCTGCGACCCAATCTGGCCGCCCTGCTATACTTACTAAGGATACGACTACCATTTTAGAGGTTTTTCCTCAGATTCAGTTGGACCGCCTACTTGCCCTCTGCACTAAAATTAAATCGGGCTCACCGGCCGACCCACTGAAACCTGACCATTTTAGGAAAATTCTACCCTCTATATCTTCTCTCCTAGGTCAAGTGATTAATAAATCGCTAAGCCTAGCTGTTGTGCCCACAGCATGGAAACAGGCTAGGGTGATACCATTGCTTAAAAAACCATCATCGAACCCTAAAAAGCCAGAACATTTTAGGCCAATCTCACTACTTCCATGGCCTGCTAAGATCACAGAGGCATATATTAATTCCATCCTTTCAGACCATTTGACCACCAACGATATTCTTGACCCCTCGCAAAATGGCTTCCGCCGCGGACATAGCACTGAGTCAGCGCTCCTGGCGGTGACAGAACATCTCTGGACAGCTATGGACGCAGGACAGACATCGGCACTAATCCTTTTGGATCTCAGTGCCGCTTTTGACACTGTGTCCCATGCTGTCCTGTTGCGCCGTCTGGAAGAGGCTGGCATTGGTGGTCTTGCTCTGAAGTGGCTGGCGTCATTTTTGTCCGATAGGACTTTTCAGGTGATTGCTCCTCCTTTTACATCGTCCACCTTTTCTATCAAGCACGGGGTACCACAGGGCTCTTCATTGAGCCCCCTGCTCTTTAATTTGTATGTACAACCTTTGGCTGTACTAGCCAAGAGCAGAGGACTGACTGTGGTCTCCTACGCCGATGACTTGCAGCTGGTGGTAGCCCTCTCGAGCAACGCTAAGCACGACGCCTCTAAGTTTCAAGGCGATCTTGCTGTAGTTGCCGGGTGGATGACAGCTAACTGCCTCCAGCTGAATGCTAGCAAGTCAGAGGTGTTGCTGGTGGGTAGGGATCATGGGTTATGGAATGAGTATTGGTGACCCATGAATTTAGGCACCCCCCCCTCCCCCTAAACAGGTGGTGAAGAATTTGGGGGTTTGGATGGATGCCTCTCTCAATTTCCAGACCCAAACGAAGAAGGTGGCGGGTACCTGTTTTGGTTTGCTACGCGGTCTCAAACCTATTCTGGGCTTCTTTGATGCCCCGACCAGACAGATTATTATCCAGGCCCTGATTATATCGAGGCTTGATTATGCGAACTCCCTATATCTGGGGGCTAACAAGGCGGAAGTACTCAGGTTACAGAGAGTTCAGAACGCTGCGGCAAGATCTCTTCTGGGTCTGCGTAGAGTCTGCTCAGTTGCTAACTCAATTCGCCGCCTCCATTGGCTGCCTGTAGCTCAATGGATTGAGTTCAAGGCTCTCTGTTTTGCCTTTAAAATTTCGAAGGCCGCCTCCCCTAGCATCTTGAAGGATCTGTTATCCTTTTATGTCCCCTCCCGTCAGCTTCGTTCTATGGGCCAACATCTACTAGTGGTTCCTCGGGTTAGGAGGACCCGGGCCGGTGGGCGTTCCTTCCGGTATAGAGCAGCCATTCTTTGGAATTCTTTGCCCCTCCATATTCGTGGTCTTAGTAATTTTGCCAAATTTAGGAAAGCTATTAAAACTTTTCTCTTTTCCACTGTGTAGGTCTCCTGGCTCCCTCTTTGCGTTGTGGTCTCCTAATTTGTTGTTTAGCGCTGGGACGCCTCTTGGCCGGGGCAGCTGTTGCGCTTTATAAATCTTTCAAATAGAAATAGAATAGCTTTCTTTTTGAAATCTCGTCTTCTATCTTCTAGCAAGTTCATAAACTCAGTTTCTTCATGCTGCAGCTTACAAGTTAGATTATTTTTATGTGCTTCTATTGTATCTATTGGTTTGTTACTAATGAAGAAATCTCCCATATATGCAGCATAAACAGGACCATAAACAATTTTTAAATCTCTCCTAATAGGAATTTCTGAAAATATTAGATCAAAATTAGAATAATAATACTCTAGTCCTTCCCTCTCATAGAACAAACTTGTTAGACCACTACAAGACACACCATTTGTTAAAGTTAGGTGATGATAAGTCACCCACTCTGAGACAGACGACGGTAATTGCATGCACACATAACAATCTCTCGCATTCATTGTGTTAACGTACTCATACAACAATTTAGTGAAAACATGTAATGAAAAATCATTAATTGATTTATCATGATGATAAATACTATCATCTTCTATTTTATCTATATTAGTATTAATACTTTCTTTAGTAACAGTACCTATTCTCTCATTTCCCACACCATTAGTATTATTTTTGTAATTAGTCACCATTAAGACAGGGACAATAACCATCAGTGTTAACCATACCATTGTTAGTAGTAAGACACTATATAAGCAAGCATTAATACATCTACGTTTTAAACTATGATTTTGATATCCAGTCTCTGTTACCTTTGCCATTTTAGACACTATATAAAAAAATTAAAAATTAAAAAAACAAATCCAAGAAAAAACCCTAAAAATCAAATTTTTGAGAAAAAACTTATCCAAAACCAGCTAGAGTAGTGAATCCCTACACTTTAGGCCTCTCTTCTTTACCCCTCTTTTTTTTTTTTTTTTTATATCTTCTTCTTCAAATCTTTTAGAACTTTCAGAATACTTTCAGAATACTCTTCATTGAAATTGTTGCACCTTTATTTTTACAGTTCTTCTTAAGGTGGTTTCAGTTTGTTTTGATCACTTCGAGAAGTATCAGCTTCTTTCTCTTTCTGATCTGTGTTTTGAATTTCGTCTAACACTACATATGTCCATTCCGGAGCTGTGTATTTCTTATTTGGAATTCTTATTATCCTTGTTTTTCGTACTGATTCTTCTTCTGAATCACTTTGTCCAGTTTGACTTGATATTTCATTTATTTGATCTGGCCTTTTCTTTTCTAGAGTGTATTTCAGTCTTTTCACTCCTTTTGGCCATTCATCACCTTTTTTTGCTCTTTTAACTTGAACTTCTTTTTCACCTTCGTTGTCAAGATCGCAAGTTCTTTAATTTACTTCTTTTTTCTGTTATACTTGCTTTTGATTTTCATCAGTCACTTTCTCTTTTTCCTTCTCAACAGCAGTCTCTTGAGACCCAGTAGCTGGTGCCCACTTTATTCGACTTGTACTTGGTTCTTCTTCAGCTTTTACAGAATCTGTAACACTAGATTCTATAGCCTCATGCTCTTCAGCTTCTGGTTCTTTTCTCTGCTTTACCAGTTGCTGCTCTTCTTCTTGTCTTTCAAGTGGACTTGGGACCCTTCTTGTGTGACTTGCATGAATCCAGTTTGGCAAGCCACCACACTTTACTGCTGTCGTTGTCACCAAAATGATCTGATAAGGTCCGTTCCACCTGGGTTCTAAACACGACTTCCTCACGTGTTTCTTGACAAGAACCCACTCTCCTGGACTCAAATCATGTGCTTGATCCGGCTGTGTTGTGGTTGCAATTTCTCCAACCTGATAAGACACAGAACGCACCAGATCAGCCAATCCTTTGCAATAATCAAGCACCAGATTATCAGTAATATTCATCAGTTTGTTTGCTGGTACAATTGCTTGTCTCATGGCTCTCCCCATTAGAATCTCATGAGGACTCAATCCATTTCTTTTATCAGGAATGCTCCTAAGACTCATTAATACCAAGGGTAAAGCGTCTGGTCATTTCAGTGTTGTAGACGCACACACTTTTGACAGTCTGAATTTAATAGTGCCATTAATTTGTTCGACCACTCCAGATGCTTCTGGTCGGTATGCACAATGCAATTTTTGCTCAATTTGTAATGCTGCGCAAATCATTCGAATTATCTCATTACTAAAATGAGTTCCTCTATCTGTTTCTAAAGAGACTGGGAATCCAAATCTTGGGATTATCTCTCTCAAAAGTAATTTAGCAACAGTTAGGCTGTCATTTCTTCTTGTTGGATAAGCTTCTACCCAGCGAGAAAACAAACAAACAACAACCAACACATATTTCAGTCCATTACAAGGGGGAAGCTCTATATAATCCAATTGTAGTCGGGTAAATGGTCCTGCTGCTTTTCCAATTCAACCCCAACTAACAACTGTCTTTCTACCTGGATTTTGCTGCTGGCAGACTACACACCTCTGGCATAGACTCTCTACAATGACCCTAAACTTTGGATTGTACCATGACTGCTTGAAGAGCCTGATCATAGCATCTCTTCCAACATGTGCAATTCCATGGTACATCCTTTCCATCTGAGACAGTAAACTATCTGGCATTACTGGTCTTCCATCAACATGCACCCACACTTCATCTTCTGCTCTTTTTTCACAACCTGATTTTATCCAAATTTGTTTTTCTTCTTCACTTGCTTCTTCCTGTAGCTGTCTAATTTCTTCCCATGTTTCCAAAGAAGAAAACATCAAGTGGCAATTTGTATGTTTTTTCTCCACCCCTCTGTTGATTGAAATCGAATTTTGTGCACAGAAACGCGCCACTTGGTCTGCGTATCTGTTTCCTTTTGTCACATAGTCATCTCCTGACTTGTGTGCTGAACATTTTACCACTGCAATCTTTTTGGGCATTTGTAATGCATTCAATAGATCTTTCACATTTTTACTGTTTCGGGTCGGTGATCCTGAAGAAGTCAGAAATCCTTTTTGCATCCACAACTGACCAAAATCATGCACCACCCCAAAACCATATTGACTATCAGTGAATATGGTTACTCTCAGATTTTTGCCAATTATACATGCTCTAGTCAGAGCTATCAGCTCAGAAATTTGAGCAGAATTTATCCCCTTTAGACAGGATGCTTCAAGAACCATAGACACAGTACATACTGCATAAGCAGCACTCAATGCACGTTTTTCATCTCTCAGACAAGATCCATCCATGAACATCACACTATCTGACTCTTCTAGCGGAATATCCTTTATGTCAGGTCTCGGTTTCGTGCACAATTCTGTCACATCCAAACAATCATGATCTGCTTCGTCTACCACTTCTTCACAATTTAGACTTGGCAACAAAGTTGCAGGGTTCAGTATTGTACATCTTGTCACTGTCACATTTTCAGCACCCAAAATCACTCTCTCATACCTAGTCAGCCGACTATAGGTCATATGCTGAGTCCGAGTCCTTGTTAATAGGATCTCAACAGAGTGTGCACATATACTTTCACTGGATGTCCCATAACAATTGTTTCACTCTGCTCAAGACTCACACAAGTAGCAGCTACTGCTTTTAAACAACCTTGTAATGCGGCAGCCACTGAATCCAAAGTAGCAGAAAAATATGCCACTGGACGACGTGCCATTCCATGTTTTTGTGTTAAGACTGATAACGCACACCCATCTCTCTCACAACAGAACAATGCAAAATCTTTTGTGTAATCTGGCATTCCCAAAGCAGGTGCTCGACAAAGACTATCTCGCAATTCAATAAAAGCTTTCATACATTCTTCATCCAATTCAATCGGATCAATCACATCTTTGTGAGTCAACCTCTGTAGAGGTTTTGCAATTAGTGAAAACCCACTGATCCATTGTCTGCAGTATCCAACCATTCCCAAAAACATTCGAACTTCGTTTTGAGTTTTAGGAGGACCCATTTTCAAAATCACGTTGATTCTTTCTGGTGTTACTTTTCTAGCTCCTTTCTCAATTTTATGTCCCAAATACTGAACTTCTTTTTACAAAACTGTAATTTTGCTGGTGACACTTTATGCCCACCTATCGCCAAATGATTCAGTAAGGCAATTGTATCTGTCACACAGGCTTCTCGTGTTTTTGATGCCACAAGTAGGTCATCAATATATTGGACCAACACTGAATTTTCTGGCATGATCAATGACTCCAAACACTTTTTCAAAATCTGATTGAAAATTGAAGGACTCTCTGTATACCCTTGAGGAACTCGGTACCATGCCAAAACACGGTTTCTGAACTGGAATGCAAACATATATTAGCTATCCGGATGCAAAGGTATTGAGAAAAATGCTTGACACAGATCAATTACTGTGTACCATTCCGCATCACAAGGAATTTGATAAAGAATCACTGCTGGATTTGGCACTATTGGGAAGCAAAGTACAACAATCTTATTAATTTTGCGTAAATCTTGCACTATTCTATATTTTCTGCTTGGTTTCTTAATCCCCATAATAGGTGAGTTACAAGGACTGCTCAATATTTCTTTTAGAATACCTTGCTCAATCATTTGATCAATTACAGGAATTACTCCTGCTGTGATTTCAGGACTCATCTTGTACTGAGGAGTGTTTGGATATATTGCACCTGGTTTAACTGTAACCTGAATAGGATCTACACCTTTCATCAATCCAATGCCTTTTCCCATAAAATCCCACACATCAGGTCTCACTGCATTTCTCAATTCTACAGGTAAATCTTCTTCTGTGAGCAATGAATATAAATCATTCACTTCTGTCCCTTGCTTTGCTAACATCATTTTAAAAGCAACATCCTCATCTGGTGTTTGGAAAGCGACACCATCTGGCGTACAATAGATGGTACAGTTCATCTTACAAAGTAAGTCCCTTCCTAAAAGGTTCACCGGACTCGTATCACATACTACAAACTGATGCATGTCTCTGAATCTTCCAATATGAACATCTATTGGTCTAGTTATTTGAGTCTTAATATACTTATTTGAAACTCCCACAACTTGGATAGTTTCTCCTGAGAGGGATAGGTTTGGAATTTCTGCTGCTCTCACACTAGAACGGGTAGCACCAGTGTCCACTAGGAATGTAATATCATTACCTTCCACTTTTCCATCAACAAAAGGACCTGACTGATCTACCTCTAGAGATGCGCCAAGCACGCACTCTTCCTCCCCCCTCAGGCACCGTCATTGAGATGAGTCTGAGTCACTTTCTGGACATTGCAACAAATACTGTGAAACCATTTGCACGTTTTGATTCTTACCAACCTGTTCACCTGCGTGAAATCCAGTATTCGCACTGTATCTCTGTACTTGAGCATTCACATTATTTGGCATAGGAGCTTGAGGCACCTGTACTTGTTGTGTCTGTGGTGTAACTAGCTGTTGCTGTTGTTGATTCACAACCACTTCATTCTGCATCTGCGGATTGAAATTTTAATTAATTCCATTATTCTTCAATAAAGATCTACACTCATTCCTCCAATGTCCAAACTTTCCGCACGCATGACAAGGATATTTCTTTTTCATTTTTTCTCTATTCATCTTACCTCTACCCCTACCTCCATTTGGTACCTGACCATTTTGATTTTGTCCTTTCATTTGAAAATCTGCTTGAGAATCATTGTTTCCATCCTTCTGCTCTGCCACTTTCACCTGTGCCCACATCATTTTCTCTTTCAACTTCTTATGCCTTGACTCAATATCATCACTACAATATTTAGCATATCTCAGAATTTCATCAACTGTTTTACTCTGCCAAAAAATCAAATGTTGCTGAATCATGTTACTTATTTCAGGTTTCAATCCAAAAACAAACCTATATACAAAATGTCCCATATCTTTGTCACCTATACTTTTAAAACCACTATACTGTTTGAACACCTGTAACAACCTTTCATAATAAGCATGTACTGATTCTTTGGGTTCCTGGGTTGTCCTGTCAATTTTAACCCAATCTGGTTTTTTTGGAGAGATTTTACTCTTCAAGAAAGTAATTACTTGATTATATTTTTTCATCACCTCATCTGAAGGTGCTCCTGTTTTCGAATCTCTAGGATAGGATATTCTTCTTTAGGCCAATCAACGGTAATCTTACACTCAGTCCATAAGTCAGCTGGAACTACAATTTCAAACAATCCATCTAAATCCTTTAGCAAAACTTTCGAAACCTTTACAAACCTCTCTACCTGTTTGTACCACTCGACAGGTTTCTCCCTCAACCTGGGAAAATCATTTGTAAAGGGTAATATATCCTGTCTTGACCAGGGAACGTGAACATATCCACCACCTGGAACTTCTCTCATTGGGCATACCATTTCAGCCTGTCCTGTTTCTCTTAATGGGAATAAAGACACATTTTTACTTGCAAGCATTTCTTCCTTCTTTTTCGCCCATCTACCTTTCCATCGATCTAAATCACCCCATTTCTTTAAGGTATTCATCAATTCTTTTATTTGCAATCGTTTACCAGACGTATTCAAACTTTCCAAATCCTTGTAAGTAAAATCCAATCTATACGTTTTCTGCAAAACTTTAGACTTTTCTATTTCTACTCCATATTCTTGTGCAGCTTCTGCTAACCTCTCATGCAAATTCTGTGCTTTCCATGTAATATTCTTACACAAAAATAACAACCCTTCATCTCGGTACTTACTCCATCTTTCTGGATTTATTGTACCAATTATCATTTCTTCCAGATCCACCTTCAATCTAGCTAAATCTATACTCAACTGTGACTTTTTCTTTTCCATTCCTCTTATCCAGTCATCTAACTCCTCTGGCGAAGGAGTCACCGAACTCCCTGATACTGGAGTTGTTCCACTGCCATTCTGCACTATTCTTCTAGGATCTATCTGTACACTTCTCTTTGGTGTTTCAGTTATGTTTCCACTCACTGGAAGATCAATTAAGGAAGTACTCGTCTCAACTTGTTCTGATCCGCCAACATTCCTAGCATTATTCATGGGAATTGTCAATGCAGGTACTCTCGATATATTCTGACTCTCACCATACAATGGAACTATAGGACCAATCGTTGCTGTTACCGATAATGCTTCTGCATTCAGACTCATCTGACTAATTCTCTGAGTTAACTCCTCTCTTGCCTTATTCAACATGTCAATCTCATTTTCCGGCAACACTATTCGAGAATGGGAAGCTACCGGAACTTGTGTAACCTGTGAAACTTGTGGAGATTAGAGAGTTTGTGGAACCTTAGGAATTTGTATTTCAATTAATGGTGGATATGGAACTGTTTCCCCTGAACTTTCTTCATATGGTGGAGGTCTTTTTAATAATATTTCATTTAGCAATTCATCATCAATCTCATCTGAGTCATTATCTTGTTCTGAAGTTTCTAAATTATTCTTTTTCTCTTTACTCTTGCCTCCAGTCTGATCTTCAGCAACTATTACTGGATATAATCCATCTGCACTTACATCTTTCCTCCATCTTTTCTTTTGATCATCCCATCTAGCCTCAGAATATCTCGTTATTATATTCCTGTATTTAATTCCATTCCTGTCTCTCTCTCGTTTATATGCCTCATGTTCCCATTCCTCAAGCGCTTCATACTGCGTAGGTTTAGGACTTGGTTTTAATGAATTAATTCGTCCTCTCAAATTCTCCAAAATCCTTACATTAAATGTACCATTCTCTGGAAAAGCTAAAACTCCATCATCTTCCGTATATTTCATCCAATTGTCTAACCATGTACACGTATGATAACCACGTTCCAACATCATGAAAGAAGCAGGCGTTCTCGGTGGAGGTATAAGAAGTCCCTCTCTAGTAACTATCGGCTTATCTTTTTTAAATAAATCTTTTATTCTTTTCATCATCTTCATTTTTAAGCACTCCTTTCTCACTAAATAACCCAAACAAAACAAAAGGAAACTTCTGTAAATCCTCTCATTCTATTCGCTAAATCACAACCAATACCAGCGCGACTCACAGCAACCAACAAATCACGGCTCACTACGTATCCACTGTCTCAACCAATGCTAGCGCGGCTCACAGCAACCAACCAATTACGGCTCACTGCACGCCCGCTGCCTGTCCAATACCGCGCAGCTTTTTGTGAAGTCAGTATTACTGCTGCTACTGACCCTCCCTTTACAAAATATTACGGCAATGTATTTTCTACGTTTTTCTCAACTATTTCTTGTTAGAGACAACACGAAACAATGCTACTTTGTCTGTTCCACCAATAAAGAGATAGTTCGATTCCCTCGAAGATTTTTCTTTTACTTCTAGTAAAATAACGACCAGCGCTACTCTACTCTCAATCGAGTTAAAGGAGGTCTTGGTACTCCTCTGGGGATACTAGCCAAAGTTTCAGAAGAGGACTTTCCTTTCAGAAAGAGGGCTTGGTACTTCTTTGGGGATGTAAGGCCAGAGTTTCGGAAGTGGACCTTCACTATTTCACACTATCTTCTTTCACTCGAATAAGTCCCTAAAATAACATCGACAGCCTTTCGCTGTTCGATATTACAACAACAGACAAAGTACTTCTGCAGTGTGATACCCTTTTCACACTATTCTTCTGCCACTTTAGGCTAAAATAACATCATCCTAGGATCTTAGGTAACTCCGTACCCGTACTTCCAAATAACATAAAACAAAGACACTAACTTTTCATGTTAATAATCAATAAATCAATAATCAATCATTATTGCCAAACTAATCAATTAATTAACCATCCTCTGCTACCAAAACTGATCCAACGATCAGGGATCAATAAGTTTTCACTAACATAGGCCCATTTACACTACCCAACCAATCCCTTCACGCTGGGGTTCAGTGTGATGCAAGTTTATCCCTAACTCACCAATTATACTTCAGAACTTGCATTCATTTCTCCTCACAAATAAATGTGTCAACAGACTTTTTGGTGTTGACTAGTTGATGGCAATATTTATATACTATTCTTTACATCTATACTAATAAATAAAACAGACTCAGTGTAAAGTTTATGTTGTTTATCGTAAATAATGTAAGGAAATTAATGCTCATCAAGTACAGTTACACTTAACGCAAATCATGGATTATCACAGAGAGAAAACATTGGCAATGTATATATTCAAACTCATATCAAATGAACAAATGCATTGAAGGAGTGGATAGGCGAAGAGAGAAAAGTTTCAGAGACAAAAATACATGTGCAAATGAATATGCAAAATAAGAAGATCATCTATACTAACCCAAGTAAGAAATCAGGGAAACTACCCTACTGGCCAGTTAGGGCAGGAAGGCCACTCATGTAGAGTCGAGTGACAAAGATTAGGTCAGGAGTCAGGGAAACAGGTAGGCCTCTATCTGGAAACAGCAACCCGACGACAGCGACGATCTCCCGCTAGCTAAACACCAGTCGAGTCCTCCCAACCACACCCACCGGGGACCTTCAATTATACCCGTAAAACCTAAATGTCCAACCCACATTTGTTTCAAACTGAACACAATATTCATCTCCCATTGGCTAAAGTTGGGGGTGTTCTGTCACACCACACTCGTCATGTTCATTTTATTAGACACCCTTTGTTCAAACTTTAAGCATTACATCAGAATCATCCCTAGAAACATTTCTGAATATGATCATAATAAACACTTTCTACAGTTTCCTTGAATGTTGCAAATCGTTACGCCTCTTTTGTTTGTCTCTGCCATCTCATGAGGAAGTGACATTCGCTTCCATTTGTAATCTCATCCTCCTTCTTCCGTAACCTTGGCAGATAAACAGTACACTCGAAGGACGTTTCTCTTGTCTCTGCATTCTTTCCTTATTTCTGAACACATTTATTTCGTAAAATTAACTCAAAACTGGCATACAGAAGTGTAGGCCCAATTTTACTTTTTCTACAAGAACAGAACACAAAGCATTTATTATTTTTCAGGAAATGTAATTTCACTTTCCGCACCATCCCAGCAATTTGCACTAACCCATGCACAACCCATGTTATGAATTTTCCTAGCAAAACATTATTAACATGCACAAGAGCAGCATTATGTTTTATCAAGAGGTTTACGGCCTGGTTTTAATGCATTAATACACGCGTTAGTTTACACATGCGCATAAAGCATTTTTTATGTTTTAGTATTTATTAATACATTTTCCACCGCACACTGTTAATATGTGTTACTGAGGGTTTGATTCAAGCAGGTTTTATTTACGCAAAACCCTGCTCCATCAGATACTTTCAAAGTATTAAACTACCTTGTTTTTAACGTATAAGTCCCCCCTAAGGTTTATCTAGGTGCCAGCAGTGTTTGGTGCCATGTAAAAATAAGCCGGGACATTTTAAATAGTGTTTGATATGCCCTGGTGAGGAAAAACTACCAATTTTGTTTTCCCCATTGTAGCCTTTTAGCTCCATAGACGGAAATACTGTAATACAGTGTATCTATTTTGAAGGCGCGCACGGACTCGGGCGCGCCGTCATTATAGAGGGCGCGCCGGGGCCCCGCACCCGGGGGAGGCGGGGCGCGCCGTGCACAAGTGTGACGTGGCGCCCTCAGGTGATTGGTCGAGCGTGCGTGAACCGGAAGCACTTGGAAGTGCTTCCGGTTTCGCACGTCCAGCAAACGTCGGGCAGGCCAGTCGGAACCGGCTTGCCCGACACTGCCCTTTAAAAGGCTGAGGAGCAGAACGAACGCTCTCTGTCATCTCTGCTCACCAGCCTGCAGGTCAAGGAAGGGTCAGGGCCTCAGTTGGAGGCCCCAATGATTCTTTTTCATTTTCTGTTTTATCGTTGCAGGTCTGGGGTCAGGAATCGGCGGTGGTTCCAGGAGCAAGCGGCGGAGACGGCGAGGGGCGTGTTAATCTTTGTTTGTTATTCTCACTGCAGGTACCGTTATCAGCTGCTCGAGTGCAGCGGGAGCGTCGGTGAGGGTGCTCCTACCTCATAACAGCATCAGGCGCAGCATCGGGGGGAACAGCGGTTTTCCGGCGGCGAGAACATCGGAAGTGCGCTCATTTCTCCAGAGTGAATCCCAGCGGTCTTGAGCAGCGAAGAGGCGGGAAGGATTACAGGCACAGTTTTCTTCGTGGCTCGCCTCACTGCAGGTTGTTTATCGTGGGAACACAGGATCTTTTGTTGGGGCAGCACCGGCAGGCCTGCACTTACACTGCTTCCGGGAGCCACGCGGGTTTGGAATATTCACCCGACCCACTAGATTAGCTGGTGGGCGTGGCTCTGGTGGCGTGGGTGCTGGTGGCCGGCCAGGGCTGCTGCTGCTTCATAAGGTAAGGGTCCGGGCAGGGTCCCAGGACCATTGCGCAGTGGATAATAACGCCAGAGTGTAAACCATCATTTAGGTGCACTGTTGGGGAGGCCCCTTTTTTGTGCCTGCATTAGCCGGTGGTGTTTTTCTCTAATACCGTAAGACTGCACTGTGCTAGAGTACATTGTGGGGTTTTAGCAGCAGGCGTGCAAGTGGGTGTTTCAGGTGACTTGCGCAGTGCAGGGTTCTTGTGTTACTAAAGGGCTCCTAAGGTCAAGCGGAACGATGCTGGTGCACGCCGGATTATTTGGAGCATCGGGTGTGCCCTGTGAATGCCTCAGGTGAGGGACACCAGTAGGCTCGCCCCGGGCACTGCGCATCAGTGTGTTTTTTCAGTTTCAGCAAACACAATGGAGGTTCGAAGCAGCAGCTTGCAGCATATGACGCGCAGATAACCCCAATGAGGGGGTTTCAGGCTGGTTTTTGAGCTGCCACCCAAAACATCACAAGGAAACAATGCTCCAGAATGGCATTATATATACGCCCGGAGACAACTAGCATTCGGATGCATATTAAAAACAAGCATCAGGCCGGTCTAATGGTCCCTTGTGAGAGCCCTGGGGTAGTCTCACTCCTTGATTACTAATAGAAGAGGTAGGTCAGTATGGAGGTGTCTGTGAGAGCCCAGATAATGATGCACTACATCAGTGAATGGCGCAGGTTACATTAGAGCTGCATGGTGGGAATGTTTGCTCTTGACGTCTCAGCAGTGGGATATCTGTGCGTGGTGCAGGCTAGAATAGTGGGAGAGATAAGCGGGAATGTTTTTTAATTACAGCCATAGACACTGACCTTGATACAGGGGAACCAGGTTCGACTCCCGGTGTCGGTGCAACATTGCATGATTGTGGGCAAACCACTTAATCTCACTGTGATAAAAAGAAAATTAACTGACCGTATGTAATGTAACTGGTGATACAAACGGGAGTAAAGCTGATTAGAAAGAAGGGTCGTTGTATATCTATTGAATGGTTTTAACTTATGATGGCCCCCATGGCGTACCCTACTCATCGCAACATTAGTGGACTAATTCGAAAATAATTTTGATGCAGGTTTCGCGTCCACACTGAACCGGGGGGACAGTGGAGAGTGGCGTGATTTTGGTTCCACATTAGTTTTCACATGTATCTGTTGTACACTGAGGAAAGACTTTTGTCCCCGAGTTTTAGACTTTATATAAGTACACCGCTTTAAATTGTCAATTTGGTTTTGTGGCCTGGCGAATGACAGGTGTTTTTTAGTAATATGAGCACAATGGGTGGTCTAAGGGTGAAATGTATTGCCAGTGCGGGCAGTTGGGAAAAGTTTCCACAACATCCACGCAAGGGTATATGCACTAGATAAGTACATATAGGCGCAGAAAGCATATAGGCACGTGCGTCAGCGTTGGGCTTAACCTTAATGTAATGGTTTTTTTAGCACCACTACAGTGTTTAAGGAAGGGAACAGTTACAACCGAAGGCGCTCTGGGACCGGTAAGACTCTAGTTTAGCATATTAGTCTGTTGGTTGGTTATCAATGGTTAGCTACATTCTCCCTGGCGCTCGATAAACATTTCCGTGATACCCTAGATGCTTTATTTCGTTCCAGGTCTAGCCTTGGGGAACCAGCATATAGTAGTCGCTGGCAAAGGCGGCCATTGTCGACTTAATGTGACGACAGTGTACCGTCTAAAGGGAGTCTCTGTGGCCTGGTAGTTAAGGTCTCTGATTCTCTTACTCCAAAGGTTAGTGTGTTCAAATCCTGGTGTTTCAATGAGTGTGGTTTCTGAGGTACGGTTATCACTGTTCGGTTCTTTCTGTACATGCTGCAATGCTGCGTAGGTTTCATCTGCCCGCACTGCAAACCGATGCAAGTCTCGACAGACCAGTTACAAGTTTAGGAAATTGGGGGCCAATTCCTCCGCACGCTTGGGCGCAGTCAGTAAAAGGGGCAAAAGCAGAGTTGTGATGGTGTGTTACAAGGTATGCTTTGTTCATCTAACTTCATGTTTTGCTTAGGTTGTCTTGTGTATTGGTGAACTAGTGTCCTGACAAACTGTATGTTGTTGATGTGTTAAGCAGGAGAAACTAACTTGGCAGTGTAACAGATAACATCACAACTAAATAACAAGTATTCAGATAAGTTTTTTCAAAGGAAGGCAGTCTGGTGGCATCGGTTGTTTGTGGCTTGGACTAATATCGCTACAGGGAAATTCCTTGAATGTTTAATAGAGTTATCGTTAGGAGGGAAAACGTGATTGTTAGACTTGGCATCTTTTGGCGTGTTTCCCCTGACTTTTTGCTTTCTGACCTCCCGGTTTTGACTCTGTTTTTGCTGGTGTGATGATTCTGCGCACTTTCCTCACTGCGGTCCAGTGGGAAAGTGCAAGTGCTCCTGTATGAAATGTGTTATGGATTGGTGTTTCCATGATTGGCCTATTTGGTTTATGTGTCAGTCCCTTGTAAAGTGCACTGCGAGTGCCAGGGCCTATAGACCAAATGCTGTTGGTGGGCTGCAGCACTGGATTGTGCCACCCACGCAAACAGCCCGTAAAGTGTAACTCGGGCCTGCCAACGCAGAGCCTGTGCGCAGCCTGGGGCTGCCATGTCGACTTGGCAAGTGCACACACTTGCAAGTCCCTAAACCTTCCCTTTGCTACATGTTAGTCACCCCTAAGGTAGGCCCAAGGTACCCCTGTGGGCAGGGTGCGTTGTACGCGAAAGGTAGGACATGCCCTGGTGTGTGCGGCATGTCCTGATAGTGAATTACAGCCTAGTTCGTTTTTCACTATTGCAAGGCTACCTGTTCCCCCTAGGCCAGGACGGGCAGTTTTGATTATTACAGCTTATAATCCTAACTGATCCCGGGAACATGGTAGAAATTCGAGTTTAGTATGCCTGGACTCAGAATGATAAAATGCAGCTTTTAGTGAAGTTGGTTTTAACATTCTGTGTTTGAAAATACCACTTTTAGAAAGTGGGTATTTTCTTGTCTAACCATCCAAGCCTGCCTCTGCGAGGTTGTGTATTCCTTGTCTGGAGTGTGAGTGACAGGGGCTGGGGGATGCCGGGAGACAGGGTGAGTCAGCGCAGGGCTGAATAGCAAGGTCTACATGTAGATGGGTGGGAGGGGTCGCACCTGGGCCCTGAATAGGACAGTGCCTTCCCTCCACAATGCTGGCTCCACCTCCTGTGGTGCGTCTGATGTCCCTGGCCTACTCACTGAAAGAAGGGACGGAGACTTGTCAACAAAGTGCTCCAGAACTGGTTTGGACTAGGCAAAGGCCTCTCTGCCTTCAGAGAACAAAGGAATTTGGGATATAAATATTGGGGCCCTGACCCCATGAATTTAGATCTCGCTGGAATCAAGGAACCTGCCAAGACGAAGAGCTGGAAGAGCTGCCAGGAGGAGTACTGCCCCTTTGCTGTGTTGTTGCTTTGTTGGGTTGGCCTGCAGCTGCTGCTTCTGCCTTGGGCAGTGAAAGGACTGGACTGAACTTTCTCCAAACTTGTGCTGAGTATCTCCAAGGGCCAGAAACCGAGCTGGCCTCCTGTTAAGAAGTCTCAGGGACTACAAAGACTTCACAAGCCTCTGGGTACCGCTTCTGGAACGCTGTTTCAGTTGCCACAGAGGAAGGGAACCGCAACCGACTCCGTCAACCGAATCCATCCCTGGCCGGTGACCTGTTTGCACCGCAGACCGCATCGCCCCGCTTCGCATCGCAACCCTGGTCTCACCGTGGGCGACGTCCAACGCCGCCAACATCGAGCCGCTGCTTGCACCGTGACCTGTGGGCACCGCAGTTCGCATCGCATCGCTTCACTGAACCAACCGGACCCGACCGACGAGGTCGCCTGCAACTGGCTCAAGAGTCGTGACCGCACCGCATTTGGGGCACCGCTCGCACGTCTGCGACGCACCGCTCCGACTCGCACCGCTGTCCGACGCCAGCTCCCGCACTCCGGCTAGGTCGCCTGCATCGCAACCTGTCAGCACCGCATCGATCATCGTCTCGCCCTGCATCGCACGCCTTGGACTCACCGACTCCGTCTGCACGACGCTCATCGAGCCGCTGCCTGCACCGCATCGAGGGACACCGCACCTTGCATCGCTCCGTCTTGCACCGCAACCGCGACGAACGCCGACCGGCTCGTACACTCCGTACCAGCCACAACGAGAAAAGGTACTGTGACCGAGTCTGTTCATGACTCTGCTGGCCCGTATCGACGCGGTCGGCTGGAACTGTTAGACTCTGTGTTTCAGCATCACGGTAGGCTCGGACGGAGCTACCGACTCGTACGAACTTTGCTTTTGTGCTATTCCTGCAAATAAGAAGTTAACGTATCAAGTATTCATTCGTAAAGTATAGTATTGTGGATTTTTGTCGTAATTGGTCTTGTCTTGAGTATATAAAATATTGGTTATTTTTCTAAACTGGTGTGGTGTCCGTTTGTAGTGCTTACGCTGTATTACTGTTGGTTATGTGCAAATGCTTTACACACTGCCTCTGAATTAAGCCCGACTGCTCGTGCCAAGCTACCACGAGGGTGAGCAGGGGTTACTTCACGAGTGTAACAACCCTTACCCTGACTAGGAAGAAGGGTCCCTACTTGGACAAAGGTGCAAGCCCTTGCCAACTAGAGATCCCATTTCTAACATTGGTCGTCAGCGGTGAGGATAGGACTTGTGTTTGCACTTAACTTACAGTGATTGGTGTGCACTACTACCATATCGCAGACCATTACGTACCACATACTGGTTCTTTTTCTTTTGGCCTATTTTTGATCTTGCCAGTTTTCAACTCACGACTCTTGTCATGCCTGAATCAATTGCATCATCCGTTGCATCTCTGGAAGTTATCTTTGAGGAGGATAGGTTGGAGTCCTACGCCGTAAAGTAGTTACGAGCGATTTGTAAAAACCTGAAAGTCCAAATTAAAGGCCTCACAAGGAAGGAGGAGCTACAGAAGGCGCTGAGGGCCTGGGTAGCAGCCAGACATGCCAATGGGCAGCCTGGTGATCTCAGTGAGGAGGTGGAGGAGCCTATTTCCAGGGTGGATGTGCTTTTGGGTAGGGGGAACCCGCCAGGTCAGGCAGCAGCAGTCTGTCCCCAGAGGAGCTGGAGGACAGGCGGGAGGCAAGGCAGTTTGAGCTGCAGAAGCTCAGGCTGGAGAGTGAGCGGGAGGAGAAGAGATTGGCCATAGAGGAGAGGAAGATGCTCTTAGAGCATGAGAGAGAACTGAAGGAGCTAGAACTTAGGAGTAAGTCAGGCTCAGATGGTGGCAGCAATTCGTCCAGAAAGGCAGACAGGATTGTGCACATTCCCAAGAACGTAGGCAAGGAGTTCAAGAAGGGGATGACATACAAAGGTGGTTTCAGGGTTATGAGGCAGCCATACACATGAATGGGGTCCCTGAGGAGAATTGGGGAGCAGGATTGTGGCCACTTTTCCCCGAAGAAGCAAGGGATGCTCTGATAGCTTTGGGTAAGGGGTATCACCTCACCTATGCTGACATGAAGGATGCCCTTCTCACGAAGTATGGTCTTACTCCTGAAAAGTACAGGGATCAGTTCAGGTCCAGTAAGAAGTCTGATGCCAACACTTGGTTGGAATGTGTGGATGTGTTCTGCAGGTCTCTGGATGGTTGGGTGAAGGGCAGTAGTGTAACAGATTTTCAGGGGCTCTACAACTTGATTGCATGGGAGCACTTGTCTAGTCTATGCTTTGCAGATCTGCGCCAGCACCTAGTTGATAGTAAGCTAACTGACCCCAGGAAGCTTGCTATGGAAGCGGACCGCTGGGTGAGTACCAGGGTCCACAAGAAAGCGTTTGGGGAGACTCAGCCAAAGGTGGGCAGGGTCCCCAGCAGAAAGGTGGGGGGACAAGGGTAAAGCACAGGAGTTCTCTAAAGGGCCCCAAACTAGTACCCAGGGTAAAGGTTCCCAGCCCCCGGTGATAAGAAGAAAGGGGTCTCTACAGGGAAGCCTGTTGAGACCGGCCCCCGCAAGTGTTATGCATGTGACCAGGTAGGTCACTTTAAGGGGGACCCCAAGTGCCCGAAGGGGACACAGCCACCCACCGGTGGACAATCCAAAGTGTTGGCTAGTGTAGCGCTTGGGGAGGAGGGGTGCCCACAGGAGGGTGGGGATCCCGCAGAAATGACCCTTGTCTCACTCGGGGACAGTGAGATGGTCCCAGGAAACCAGGTGCCCCCTAACACAAAGAAATATAGCACCTGGGTGACCATTAATGGGAACAGGGTAGAGGCTCTCAGAGATACTGGAGCCAGTGTGACCTCAGTCCGGTGTCACCTGGTGTCTGAGAAGCAAGTAGTCCCAGGAGCATTCCACCAAGTAGTTGCTGTCGACAACTCTGAGCGCCAGTGTATGGTGGCGCAGGTTCCCTTTGAATGGGGGGGGTCTCAGGTCCCTTGAGGGTGGTTGTGAGCCCTACCATGCCTGTAGATTGTCTGCTAGGAAACGACCTGGAGCAGTCCTCATGGAAGGAGGTTGAGCTCAGGTCTCACTTGGAGATGCTTGGGTTGCCAGAGTGGGCATGCGTGTCTACTCGGTCAATGGTGGCCAGAAAGGGTGATCAAGAGGACTTGGAGCCTGAAACAGTGGCCCAAGTCCCTGCGAAGAGAAAGGGCAGGGGCGCGGGAAACCGGCCCCGAAGTTCCCACGGACCGGGAGGAGGCGGACCTCGAGGGGACGCCCCGGTGCCTACAGGGGAGCAGGTAGCCGAACTGGGAGACATCTCTGAGCTGACCCATTGGCAGCAAGAAGGGGGTCCCACCAGGGAGGAGTTCTGCAGGGAGCAGAACGAGTGCCCTACTCTGGAGGGTCTGCGGCGGCAGGCTGCAGACCAGGCAGCTGGTAATCAGTCCGGGTCACATCTGATCTACTGGGAGAGCAGTCTCCTATACAGTGAGCCTAAGGTTGCTGAGCCTGGGTCAGCCCGTGTGCTGGTGGTACCCCAGCGCTTCAGGACCTTCCTACTGGGTCTGGCTCATGACGTGCCTTTGGCAGGACATTTGGGGCAGGACAAGACCTTTGACAGGCTTGTCACCCACTTCTTTTGGCCCCAAATGCGAAGGCAGTCAGATGCACACTGTAGGTCTTGCCAAACTTGCCAGGCAAGTGGTAAGAGTGGGAGGAAGGTCAAAGCTCCTCTCCAACCTTTTCCGGTTGTTGGAACACCCTTTGAAAGGGTAGGGATGGATATTGTGGGGCCACTGGATCCCAAGACAGCCATGGGCAACAGGTACATCCTGGTCTTGGTGGACCATGCCACCCGGTACCCGGAGGCAATCCCTCTCAGGACAACGACGGCGCCAGTGGTGGGCCGGGCGTTAATGGGGATCTTTTCCCGTGTGGGATTCCCCAGAGAGGTGGTTTCCGATAGGGGGACCAATTTCATATCGAAGTATATGACATCCCTGTGGAAGGAGTGTGGTGTAACCTACAAGTTCACCACTCCTTACCACCCACAAGGAAACGGTCTGGTGGAGAGATTCAACCAGACCTTGAAAGGCATGATCAAGGGTCTAACAGAACCCATGAGGCGTAAGTGGGACGTCCTCTTGCCATGCCTACTCTTTGCGTACAGGGAGGTGCCTCAGAAGTCTCTTGGGTACAGCCCCTTTGAGCTCCTGTATGGCCACCCTGTCAGAGGACCTCTGAGTTTGGTGAAGGAAGGCTGGGAGGCGGCTCCCAGGAAAACTCCCCAGGATGTATTTAGCTACATGCTGGCCTTTAGAAACCAAACTGCCCGCTTCAGGAAACTCGCTCAGGCGAACCTAGAAGCAAGCCAGGAAGAAATGAAGAGATGGTATGACCAGAACGCCACTCTGGTCGAATTTCAACCTGGGCAAAAAGTGTGGGTAATGGCCCCAGTGGCACCTTGTGCCTTGCAGGACAAGTGGACTGGGCCATATGAGGTAAAGGAGCGCAAAAGTGACGTCACCTACCTGGTGGATTTGCAGGCTCCAAGGAACCCTTTGAGGGTCCTTCACGTGAACCGCCTCAAGCCCCACTTCGAGAGGTCCGAAGTGAGTATGCTCTTGGCGACAGTTGATGGGGTGGAAGAGGAGAGTGAGCCTCTCCCTGACCTCCTGTCTACCAAGGAGCATGATGGGTCAGTAGAGGGTGTGATCCTCTCCCCTACTCTGACTCAGGAGCAGCAGGGGGACTGTCGCCAGTTGTTGGGACAGTTCGCCCCACTGTTCTCTCTGACCCCCGGTGTTACTCACTGGTGTACCCATGACATGGACACCGGTGACAGCCATCCTGTGAAGCACAAGATTTACAGGTTGACTGACCGGGTCAGAGCCAGCATCAAGGAGGAGGTCTCTAAGATGTTGGCGTTAGGGGTGATTGAGCCCTCCCACAGTCCTTGGGCCAGCCCAGTGGTCTTGGTCCCAAAGGCTGCTGCGCCCGGTGCCACTCCAGAACTCCGGTTTTGTGTGGACTACCGTGGGCTCAATGCCGTCACCAGGACTGACGCGCACCCCATCCCCAGAGCTGATGAGCTCATTGATCGGTTGGGAGCTGCCCGGTTCCTCAGCACGTTTGATTTAACATCTGGGTACTGGCAGATTGCCTTAACCGATGGGGCCAAGGAGAGATCAGCATTCTCAACCCCAGAAGGTCATTACCAATTCCGGGTGATGCCCTTTGGGTTGAAGAATGCCCCTGCCACCTTTCAGAGGTTGGTCAATCAGGTGTTGACCGGGCTGGAGGATTTCAGTGCCGCCTACCTGGATGACATTGCTGTGTTCAGTTCCAGCTGGGAAGAACATTTACAGCACCTTGAGAAAGTGTTGAGGGCTCTGCAAGGTGCAGGCCTCACGATCAAGGCCAGTAAGTGCCAGATCGGGCAGGGTTCTGTGGTGTACTTGGGACACCAGGTAGGAAGCGGCCAGGTGGCGCCCCTACAACCCAAGATTGACACCATTCTGGCTTGGGAGCCCCCAAGACCCAGACGGAGGTGAGAGCCTTCTTAGGTCTCACCGGTTACTATCGGAGATTTGTTAAGGGCTATGGCACCATCGTTGCCCCCTTAACAGAGCTGACCTCTAAGAGGCAGCCCAGGAAAGTGATCTGGACTGAGTCCTGCCAGAAAGCTTTTGATGCCCTGAAGGCAGCCATGTGCACGGCGCCCGTGCTCAAGGCACCTGACTTCTCCAAAGAATTTGTCGTGCAGACTGACGCTTCAGAGCATGGTGTGGGAGTGGTGCTCTCACAACTGAACGAAGAGGGCCTGGATCAGCCTGTAGTCTTCCTTAGCAGGAGACTACTTCCCAGGGAACAGAGGTGGAGTGCCATAGAAAGGGAAGCTTTTGCTGTGGTCTGGGCACTGAAGAAGTTGAGACCATACCTGTTTGGGACTCACTTCCGGGTTCAGACAGACCACAGGCCCCTCAGATGGTTGATGCAAATGAGGGGTGAGAATCCAAAACTGCTGAGGTGGTCCATCTCCCTACAGGGAATGGACTTTACGGTGGAACACCGTCCTGGTACAGAACACGCCAACGCAGATGGTCTGTCCAGGTTCTTCCGCCTTAGTGAAGAGAACTCCAATGGGGTTGGGTAGTTCTCCCTACTTTCAGCTGGAGGGGACATGTGTTAGACTTGGCATCTTTTGGCGTGTTTCCCCTGACTTTTGCTTTCTGACCTCCCGGTTTTGACTCTGTTTTTGCTGGTGTGATGATTCTGCGCACTTTCCTCACTGCGGTCCAGTGGGAAAGTGCAAGTGCTCCTGTATGAAATGTGTTATGGATTGGTGTTTCCATGATTGGCCTATTTGGTTTATGTGTCAGTCCCTTGTAAAGTGCACTGCGAGTGCCAGGGCCTATAGACCAAATGCTGTTGGTGGGCTGCAGCACTGGATTGTGCCACCCACGCAAACAGCCCGTAAAGTGTAACTCGGGCCTGCCAACGCAGAGCCTGTGCGCAGCCTGGGGCTGCCATGTCGACTTGGCAAGTGCACACACTTGCAAGTCCCTAAACCTTCCCTTTGCTACATGTTAGTCACCCCTAAGGTAGGCCCAAGGTACCCCTGTGGGCAGGGTGCGTTGTACGCGAAAGGTAGGACATGCCCTGGTGTGTGCGGCATGTCCTGATAGTGAATTACAGCCTAGTTCGTTTTCACTATTGCAAGGCTACCTGTTCCCCTAGGCCAGGACGGGCAGTTTTGATTATTACAGCTTATAATCCTAACTGACCCCGGGAACATGGTAGAAATTCGAGTTTAGTATGCCTGGACTCAGAATGATAAAATGCAGCTTTTAGTGAAGTTGGTTTTAACATTCTGTGTTTGAAAATACCACTTTTAGAAAGTGGGTATTTTCTTGTCTAACCATCCAAGCCTGCCTCTGCGAGGTTGTGTATTCCTTGTCTGGAGTGTGAGTGACAGGGGCTGGGGGATGCCGGGAGACAGGGTGAGTCAGCGCAGGGCTGAATAGCAAGGTCTACATGTAGATGGGTGGGAGGGGTCGCACCTGGGCCCTGAATAGGACAGTGCCTTCCCTCCACAATGCTGGCTCCACCTCCTGTGGTGCGTCTGATGTCCCTGGCCTACTCACTGAAAGAAGGGACGGAGACTTGTCAACAAAGTGCTCCAGAACTGGTTTGGACTAGGCAAAGGCCTCTCTGCCTTCAGAGAACAAAGGAATTTGGGATATAAATATTGGGGCCCTGACCCCATGAATTTAGATCTCGCTGGAATCAAGGAACCTGCCAAGACGAAGAGCTGGAAGAGCTGCCAGGAGGAGTACTGCCCCTTTGCTGTGTTGTTGCTTTGTTGGGTTGGCCTGCAGCTGCTGCTTCTGCCTTGGGCAGTGAAAGGACTGGACTGAACTTTCTCCAAACTTGTGCTGAGTATCTCCAAGGGCCAGAAACTGAGCTGGCCTCCTGTTAAGAAGTCTCAGGGACTACAAAGACTTCACAAGCCTCTGGGTACCGCTTCTGGAACGCTGTTTCAGTTGCCACAGAGGAAGGGAACCGCAACCGACTCCGTCAACCGAATCCATCCCTGGCCGGTGACCTGTTTGCACCGCAGACCGCATCGCCCCGCTTCGCATCGCAACCCTGGTCTCACCGTGGGCGACGTCCAACGCCGCCAACATTGAGCCGCTGCTTGCACCGTGACCTGTGGGCACTGCAGTTCGCATCGCATCGCTTCACTGAACCAACCGGACCCGACCGACGAGGTCGCTGCAACTGGCTCAAGAGTCGTGACCGCACCGCATTTGGGGCACCGCTCGCACGTCTGCGACGCACCGCTCCGACTCGCACCGCTGTCCGACGCCAGCTCCCGCACTCCGGCTAGGTCGCCTGCATCGCAACCTGTCAGCACCACATCGAGCATCGTCTCGCCCTGCATCGCACGCCTTGGACTCACCGACTCCGTCTGCACGACGCTCATCGAGCCGCTGCCTGCACCGCATCGAGGGACACCGCACCTTGCATCGCTCCGTCTTGCACCGCAACCGCGACGAACGCCGACCGGCTCGTACACTCCGTACCAGCCACAACGAGAAAAGGTACTGTGACCGAGTCTGTTCATGACTCTGCTGGCCCGTATCGACGCGGTCGGCTGGAACTGTTAGACTCTGGGGTCGATTCCGATTCGGGCCGGAAATCTCTCCGACCGAGCCGGACCCGGAGAGATTTCCGACCGAATCGGACCCGTGCAGTCCGACCGAACGAGTACGATGCGCACGTATGCCATCGGACCCGAGTCGGTCGGACTCCCATTGAAGTCAATGGGAGCCTGTCGTACAACGCGTACGCGGGCTCCCATTGACTCAATGGGTGCGAGTCGGACAAGTGCGCCCCCTACAGCAGGTAAGCGGCGAATCGATTCGCGCCGTACACGCACAGGTAGGGGGGACCCATGGGTCCCCCCTGTGTGCGACTCGCGCGGCTACGCGTACAGGGGGGTCCGACACGGACCCCCAAAGTACGGCTCCGACAGCTCTTTCGAGCCGGAGTGCGCGGCTCGGTCGGACTGCTCGCGGCGCGCATCGTACTTACCCGGCCGGGGAACGTCTCCATTGCACGGTGCGAGTCGAGTCCGAGCGAGTCGGTCGGTGCGGTTCGAGCCGGGAACGAGTCGGTCGGAGCGGTCGGGACGCCCGGACGAGTCGGTCGGCGACCCGCATCGTACTCGCTCGGCCGGACCCGCGTACGATTCGGTCGGGAAACAGGGCTCCGAATCGGATCCGGTAAAGCCGAATCCGATTCGGAGCCCTACCGGCCGAGATCGGAATCGGCCCCTCTGTGTTTCAGCATCACGGTAGGCTCGGACGGAGCTACCGACTCGTACGAACTTTGCTTTTGTGCTATTCCTGCAAAGAAGAAGTTAACGTTTCAAGTATTCATTCGTAAAGTATAGTATTGTGGATTTTTGTCGTAATTGGTCTTGTCTTGAGTATATAAAATATTGGTTATTTTTCTAAACTGGTGTGGTGTCCGTTTGTAGTGCTTACGCTGTATTACTGTTGGTTATGTGCAAATGCTTTACACACTGCCTCTGAATTAAGCCCGACTGCTCGTGCCAAGCTACCACGAGGGTGAGCAGGGGTTACTTCACGAGTGTAACAACCCTTACCCTGACTAGGAAGAAGGGTCCCTACTTGGACAAAGGTGCAAGCCCTTGCCAACTAGAGATCCCATTTCTAACAGTGATACTTTTACATGTCTTAAACAATGCCATCTCAGGGAACCCTTTCCACCAGGTTCAATGGGGATCAAGAAAACACGGGTATATCTTAGCAAAGTACGGGAAGGTTTTTTCTTTACTGTGCAGCACTGAACCTGTGAATTACAATCTCCTCGCTAAGCGAACATGGCAAGAAGGCCAATGGTTTGCAAGTTTATGAGATTACAATTTTACGCCTTTTAGTGCTTAGTGTCTTCTCTCACCATTCTTTTCATTTTATGTAATTAGGTTACATATGCACAGGGATTGAAAGAGAATTTGTCTTGCATAGTGGGAGACCAGGCTTCTGTAGTCTGTACTTTTCAGCCTCGCTTTCATGAGTAACTAAAAGGATGTTCTGGGATTGACTGAGGTTAATCCCCAAAAACAGGAAGATAATTGAAGGAGAATATTAAAAATAATCTTAGTGGGCCAGTGTTGAAATACCCTCTAAACCAAGGAACAAAGTAAAGCGAACTCAAGAGGTTGCCGGTCTGACCTGGAACCACATCTCATCACCAAGTATGAGATGAAGCGGACATGTATCATGTATCCTGTCTACATTACCAGCTAACAATTTTGTTGTATCACCCTGAATCAGTTGTATTCATCGGATCACTGACAGAATATAGAATGCCAAAATATCGACCTGCCAAAATATAGTGGATAAAATATAGAATGCCAAAATATCGAATTCCTATCTACAAACAGGTAAGTACAAAAATATCGAATCCAAAATATAGGGGCCCATTACGATGGCGGGCGGAAGCACTACCGCCGTGCTGGCGGATGCAAAAACCACCAGTTACCGCCGGCACGCAGCAGTCCACACGCCCGCCCAATTACGATGCGAAAAGCAGGCCAAACACCGCCGGCAAGCCAGCAACACCGTCCGCCATCAAAGTGCGCCCGCACACGTAGCGGCGCAGCACAACTGACACACACCGTCCGACGAAACACGTCCCGCCCGGCGCATAAATTACGATGCCGCAAACAAACGGCTCCCACGGCAAAGAGACACCGCACGTGAAAGAGAGGCGGAAACACGGACGCAGAGCACGGACAACGAAGAAGCGGCACCCGGGCATGAATCCAGCACTGCAGGCCCTTCCCATGCTTCTGCTGATGCACCACCAAGGACGCAACGTATCGCGGAGACGCAGGTAGGCACACACACAACAAGTGCACGCAAACAGCGCACACAGTGCAAGGGCGGAAAAAGCGGACAACCCCCCACCAGCGCGTGCACACTACACATCCACCATTGCATCCACATATGACACACAGGCCAAATCCAAACATCGCGGAACACATGTGTACACACCACCTGGGACTAGGAACCAACCACCCCGTCACGGCCCCAAAGCGCCGATGACGCCGCCACACATGCGCACAACGCAGAGGCCAACCGCAGCGCCATGCATGCGTCGCACACAGACACAGGGACACAACCAAGCAGCACACACACCAGCCCCACCCCGAACGCACATGACACGTGACAGGCCGGCCACAGACATGTCCCCAACGCCCAATTCACGGACAACACCCAATGCCACACAACCGACGCACACATGTCAGTGAAGTCACGCAACAGCAGGACACACCCCAGTGTAACAAACATGGCGAAGCACACAGCGGCGGCAACACCAACTAGGAGAAGCAGGGCCCCTTCGGGAAGAGGAACGCCAGTACCACACTGAAAAACCCATACCACCCTGCACATATGAACAAGACACATGAAACGGAACACCAAAGAGCCCGGTGACCGACAACAGGTGGCCCAAGAATTACATCCACACACAAGGCCCAACGCAGAGCGGAAAGGCAGCCTGCCGCCCACACAAGGGAGAGCAGACAGCACTGAATGACCTTCCATTCCAACTCCGAAACCACAGCCCTACGACAGAAGCCGGTGAATACAGCCATTGTCCAAGAATAGACCAACACAGGCATGCCGAGGAGACCGACCACACGGCAGATAGCGCATATCACAGAAGCACACAACGGACGGGGAAGAAAGAAGAAAACACTCCCCCATGTCGGCCACATGCAAGTTAATTGGAAGGAGTCACACAGCACTGACCTTGAACTGTCTGAGAAGCATGTGGGAAGAGGGCCCGTGTCCTCCAAACAAGCCAACAGAACACAAGTCCTGTCTCCCTACGACTACACAGAGCTCACAGCAACCTCGGAGCGTGCACATTGCAGACTGCACACACAGCCGGAGCACGCCACCACAACGCACCGCTGCGAAATGGCAACCGCAACACACCTACCCAACTACGCCGAAGAGCTCAAGCTGTACCAAACCAGCACGATACATACATTGGGATGCGATCTCCTGTCCCTGCTGAACGTAAGTTACCGACTGACTTACCGCATCACATTGTTCAGCTGCGTCATGCCCGTCTTCTACTGTCGGAGGTGTCCCTACCAGCATCCCGTCGAGATATGCCTCTCCAACCCGGCATGTCTGAAGGCGGACCTGCTACCACTACTCCTCCCTCTGGACGCACACGACAGGGCCTGCTCTGCCTATGGGGGCATGGCGTATGTGGCCAACATCGCACGCGCACTGAAATGGAACCACTGTGCCTCCACACGACGGATCATCGAGAACAGCTACATCGAATGTCACCCAGCATGCCCCATCATGGTCCTCCAAGGGACAACCTACGAACAACACCTTGACAGCCACCATCCGCTTCATTGGCTGGCAAACATGTACACCACCAATGACATGGAAGCCCTGCTGGACGGCATCGCATACCTGACAACCTGTAAATACGTCGGACCACAACGCAGGTTCCCGAGTGACCTATGAAGTCCAACCCCGCACCCATGCTCAGCTTCCGCACGGACTGGCCAGTCACCACCACAACAGCCATACCAAACGACCGGCAACTGTAACCACACCATCAACGACATCGCCATGACATCGGATATGACCGGGACATGCACACTGTTCCCCATCACATCCAGGAACACCGCATGCATCGTGGGAGGCAGTGGCATGGGCTCTGTGCATCGCACCCACATGGACGGAACTGCACGAACAACCAGGACACGACATGGATCCAGCGCACATGAACACACACACCGCTCAGTGGACATGAATAGGTCGCCTGGAGTCTGTGGGTGCTGCACCCCTCCCACCCCCGCCCCGGGAATCCCATACCAGGACCTTTGCATGGACGACAAGTGCATACAACAACAACACGACCCCAGTGACTGTGACATGTCCAGTAACCACCACAGTGCAACAACAAGTGGCACGCCGCTGCATGCACGCAAGCACATGCCCTGATGTCATCTCACATGCACGCGTGCATGAGGAACAACCGCAGCAAACCTGTCACATGGAACTGAGATGGACTGTGCCCATGATGCCGAGCGGTCTGGTAGGCTACATGTATACCGTCTGTGTCAAAGTCCGCAGCTCCGCAGCTATACGTAAATGTACATTAGCACAGCCTTGGCCAAGCAGATGTAACCCCACACCCTATCCCATTTGTAATCATGCTCAGTATATCCTCAATATGTATTCCGCTGCCAGTAGTGTCCACTATACTGCATCACAGAGGACAGAAGACTCAATATAATGTTTGAAACCAGAACTGTCTCCGCTGACTCATTTCACAAGTACGAATGAGAGAGGATGAGAGTATGTGAAGTACACGGCAGTCGTGACATGACCATGTAGTCCACTGGTATTGGATGTCAACGCAAATGAGTAGCACTACTGTGGAAGACACACATGTGTCGTGTGAAGTCGTATGGACGCAGTGCTCAGGTGGGTGGGTGCGACGGGTAGATGCGCACATGCCAAGTTGGAGCACGCCGTGTTGGGAGGGCTCATGAACAGTACACCACCGCTTCCCTGGGCATTGTGAGAGGACACCTGTCGGGGGAGTGAACACGTGTGTGCACAGCAGCCGGGCACACGTACAAAGCGGTACCAGGCGCACCTCAGCCCACCCTCTGTGGACGAGCTGGATCCTGTTGTGCGCCCGCCATGCCCCTTGACAAGGCACACACAGCCCCAGTCGACCAGGTGTAACCCCAACATAGTCAATCCGCACAGGCGATACAGGGCACGGGATGGCAGTGGAGCATGGTGTGTGAGAGGTCTCCTCGCGCTCCTCCTGGTCATATCACACAGGCAATAGAACCTCAACGTCCAGCATGGCAAAAAGTCAAATGGAAGTGTAGGGGGACGCACCACAGCACGAGCAGCACTGACGTCACGGGAGGTGGCTCGCACCATCCCATCCATTGCCCATCATACCAACCACGCCACATGCCATTGCGACTAAGTGCAAGCGCGTGCGCCACCACCCCTGAGCCCTCCCCAGAGAGGCCAAAGAGTGAATGTGTGGGCCATCAGCCACAGACGGACGCGGCATGGCCGCAAGGGCAGCCACAGCCACTGGGTGTCGCAGGTGGCGGATCCGGAAGGCGAAGACTGTGATGCATAGTCCATGCAGGCCGGGTCTCCATTTGGGGCACCACGCAGGTGGACGGTGTCCCGCCACACATCATACCCTGAGACAGCCCACTCGTGCAACTGGACCCACACATACACTCCTTGCCCTCTCTGGTGCGAGCTTGGGGCTGCCTGTGCAAGCGCTAGCCTCGCAGGTGAGCATGCATATTGGGGGGGCGAGGGGAGGACATGAGGGCTGGGGCGAAGATGACTGTATCACTGTCAGTGAGTACAAGGGATGACCCAGATGTGGAAAGGAAGCGACGTGTCCCGTGTGTACTGCAACTAGTCGCCAATCCAACTACCCCCCCATGTCCGGAATGTAAGCCCGCACCTAGGCCCGCCCATCCGCCACATCGAACATACCACCAGACCGACAACCTTCCCATTCGAAACACTGACTGGGGGTGGCGACCAGTGAACAATCATGTGTAGCCTACCCACGCGTACATGTGGGCCCTCCATGATCCATGTCACCTGCGGCAAAGACATGACATGCGCAATGAGGGAAGTGAGGAGAGCTGTCCGCCCCACGCGCAGAAGGTGCATCAGCTCCACAGACCCAGCAGCGAGTCCAGCAGGGGTCACATGTGCAGGGGCAGCTGTGCCTGGTGTGAAGGCACATGCACATAGACAGCACATCGACCAATGTGTAGTCTGCCCACATCCACAGTCCATCATCATGCGGACATAGGAATTGAACACAGGGCAACACATCTTAGCTGGTGCACCCACCGTGAGCAACAATGCGCAATCATCGACGTACCCGCCCTGTGCATGGCCCCCCACCCAACGGAGGCACATCCAGTGCCACCATCCCACACACACAAGCCTTCCACGGAACATGCTGTGTCCAATGGTCAGTACAGAGTCAGCGCCCATCTGGTGGATCCTGAACAGGAGACACATGCACACACATGCCAGCTCCCACTATGTACGACTGCCACCTGGCACGTGCAATGTAACCTCTCACCTGTGACGTGTGACTGCAAGCACACAGCCGTCTTGGCATGGGGCTGTCAATGTGGACACCAGTCAATGTTTCGGGAGCTGTGATCCGTACAGTGCTGTACATAGGGTGCAGTGCTGACACCTACTACTGTCTCATATCCCCTCGTGCCACAGGTCCCACTTGTATTGGCCGCTCAGCCCGTGCCCACATCGTCGTCGTCGTGTGCCATACTCATCCAGCCTCGGAAGCAGTACCATGCTCAGCAGACACTCATGTTGCCGTGGCGTTGCCGCTTGACGAATATGCAGTCAGTCCCCATCAGCACGCCCCGCAAGTCATTGGGGCCTAGATCCCCATGTGCATGCACATGGCAGTGGTATGTCTCACTTGCCATTGCCATTGTTGGGAGACCTGTGTAAGTGTATTGTGGCCGTGCCGTCCCAGCTTGACAGCTGGGCTGTGGCTCATGTGCTTGCTCAGTCATGTCAGTGATGTGTATGCGAAATTGCTATGTGCCGTGTTGCTTTGACATGTGTCCTCTGTCATTTAACCCAGGCGGAGACCGAACATTGACCGCCCATACCAATTGCTGGCGGACATGGACGATACAGAGGTAATCAGGAAGTTTCGGCTGGACAGGCCAACTCTGCATCGACTGTGTGCCATGTTAGAGCCCCATCTCCGTCCCCGCAGGGTGTATCCGACTGCTGTCACCCCCACGGCTAAGGTGATGGCCGCCATGCATTTCTTCGCCACTGGGTCATTCCAGCACACAGTGGGCAGTGGAGGAGGGATGTCCCAGCCCATGTTCAGCAAGGTGCTGAGGGATGTACTGGCAGCCATGATGCTGTACCGGAACAGGTACATCAGATTCCCCAGGGCTCGTGAATTGGCGGCAGTGAAGGGTGCATTCTATGCCCTTGGCAGAATCCCACACGTCGTGGGAGCCATTGACTGCACTCATGTTGGCCTTGTTCCACCACAGGCCACTGAGCACCTGTACCGCAACAGGAAGCACACGCACTCCCTGAATGTGCAAGTGGTGTGCCTTGCGGACATGGTGATCACCCACGTGTGTGCAAAGTTTCCAGGCTCGGCCCATGACGCACACATAATGCGCAACAGCATCTTGCCACTACTGATGGCCAATCTGCAACAGGATCGTGGCTGTATTGTCGGTGAGTATGTGGAGTGGTGTAGCGTGCTGGTTGTGCGATGCTGTCCCCTGTCCAGTTGGAATAGCAACGGTTCTCTGTGTCCCTCACACCCAGGTGACTCTGCGTATCCGAATGGGGCATGGCTGCTCAGTCCATTGAGGAATCCTCGCACCCCAGCAGACGATCGATACAATGAGGCACATGGGAGGACCAGACGTGTGGTCGAGCGTACCTTTGGCCTCCTCAAGTCCAGGTTCAGGTGCCTGGACCGCACCGGGGGTGCACTGGCGTACTCCCCACAGAAGGTGTGCCAGATAGTGGTGGCGTGCTGCATGCTGCACAATCTGGCCATTCGGAAGCAGATCCCCCTCATTGTGGATGACGGAGATCAACCAGGGCCCCAGCCCGCAGACCAGGACAGCTCGAGTGAGGTGGACAGCGGAGAGGAGGAAGCTGGGAATGTGCGCCAGCAGCTCATCGCCCGCTACTTCACTTGACGGTGAGTGTCCATGTACGACGGATGATGTGTCTGTATCTATGCAGGTGTGTGTGTGCTGTGTCAGGGTGGCCGTATGTTCACTGCGTGCAGTGTGTCAACGCTCCATGGCCAGGGTAGTATGCCACTGTTGGTGGCTGTGGCATTGTGCCCTATTGCTCTGTGCGATGTGTGTACATTGCTTGTAGTTGTTGACATGTACTGTGTGATGGGTGTGTGACACACTCATTGAATGTGCTCCTGTTCTGTCTCCCACCCCTAGGTCCCTACAGGCCCTCCGGATTCCATTTCCATGCCACGCATCAGGTGCCTTTCCGCCCAAGGTGGCCGTTGTATTCCGTACAATAAAGACACAGGGCACAAACAGCAGTTAGTGAAAAAGGTGCATTTATTACAAACTGTGACATGTGATTGTGTGTAAGGTGATGACAAAAGTGGTGCGTGCAGTGACAATGAGCTGTCGGTCATGGCTGCGTGATGATCAGGGTGTACCCACTGGTTCTATGTCCATAGTCCAACACACACATGCCATCCAGATGGCTGTGTGGAGTGGGATCGTAGAGCAAGTCAATGCAGTGGCTGGTCAAGGAAGGCTGGCGGAAGGCTGGCTGGCTGCCTCACTTGCGACTGGAGCGTGCGAAGTCCTCCCGGGAGATCTGTTTCCTCTTCGGACGGCCCCTTCCACGTTTGGGAGGGGGGTGTGTGGTGGCGACCTGCTGGTGGTGGGTGAGGTGTGCTCACTGGCTGTGGACGCAGGGGAAGTGGACACTGCTGGCCGACCCTGCGCCCTAGCAGGTGGTGGCGGAGGTGGTGTTGCTGGCCTTGCCTGTGACCCCACCGCCACCACCAGCTGGCCCATGAGGTCCACGAGTTGGTCCATACGGGACACGAATTGGCCCATATGGGCGTCCATGGACCTCAGCACCCCCAGCACCTCCCGCGTGTCAGTAGCAGACCTGGCCCATTGTCCTTGGGCCTCTTCATAGGCCCCAAGGACTCTGGCCATTTGAGGCAGGGCATGGCTCCCAGGGGAGGCTGGCGTTTCCCTGACCCTGCTCCTCCTACCAGTCCTGCTGCCACCGGCCTGCCCACTAGCCACATTGCTCACCACGGTCCTCGCTGTGGCTCCCAGGGTGGATCCAGTCGGCCGGGCCACCACCTGCGCTGGGGCTGGTGCCAGCGAAGACGTGGTGGTGGTGGAGGCGGTGGTGGTCGGTGCGGCGATGGTGGCGGTTGCGGCAGTGGTAGTGGCCGCAATGACCGTGGGTGTGGCCGCAACGACAGTGGCAGCAGGGGACTGGGACTGTTCAGCATCCCTGGATGATGGGTTGGTGGGTAGGAGGGGTCCTGGGGAGCGGCTGGGCCCTGCCACGCCAGATGGGCCAGCTTGGTGGTCCGTGTCCGAAGAGGTGGACAGATCCTCCAGATCCGTGTGTCCTCGTTGGGGGCTTGTAGGCTGGCTGTGCTGGCTGCTGTCTCCATCCCCAGCGTCCAGCAGTTCGTCACCTGTGGAGAGAATGAGATTTGTTATTGTGTTGCACCTGGCGAAGTATGTATTAGTCGTCTGACATTGGCAGTTCGTGCAATCTCGTACATGGGTTTCCCGGAGGCGAGTGTGTGGCTGTGGCATCTGTAGGTGTGTGTGCTAGGCAATGGGACTGTGTGCTGTGCACATGTGGCATGGGACGGATTGGCCATGCCGATGGGTGTGTTGCTTTGCCCCTACTCATTGTGACTCTGGTGTATGCGGGCTCCTGGCCCATCCTGGGTCTGGTTTGTACTTTGCTTTTGGAGTTCAAATGGAACGCTTAGGAACGCATATGGCAACATGGGGGCCATGCCCCAGATTCGCATTTGGGAGGGTATATGCTTTTGGGGTACATGCTGTGAGCCATGGGTGCCGAACGTGACATGTGTTGTGGCAGCATGACAGTGCATGGTCTGAGGTGTGTGCATGCCTGACATGCCCTGCATATTTGCTGTCTGTTGTGGTTACTGGACATGGCATTGGACGCATCGTTATGAGTGAGTGATAGTTGTGTGCCAGCCAACGTATTGCAGTTGTCCCATCTCCTTGGTGTGCGTGCTGCCCTGTGCCATGTGCATCACTGCAGTGCTCGGGGGGGTGTGGCCCATGTTGTGTGTTGTTGCTCACAGTGTGTCGTGCGCTTAATTGACTTCTGGCACATGGTTGGTCATGGGCATGTGTCTTAGCGTGACTGCTGTATGTGTGGCAGCTGTGCGGATGACATGCCTTTCATGAGACTGGGGCTGACGGATGGGATGGATGGTATGTTGTATGTGCATGGTGTGTCTGTGTGTTTGATGGGTTCAGTGGTGTTCGTGTGCATTTCTGTTGTTCCGCTCTGTTGCGTCTAGTGTTGTTTGTCTTACATAGGCGTAGTTGTGGGGTGTGTGGTTGACAGGCAGTAGGGGCTACATGGACAGGACTTCAATGGTGTTTCGGTTGTGTGTGATGAGTTGCACAGTGGCTGCCGTGTGGGACTATATTCAGTGTGGCTTGTGCATGCAGACGTGGCTCCTTGGGTGTTGCTATGTCTGTGATGGGTCATGTGGGGTGTGAGTCTGCTGTTCATGTCCGTGTGCACATTGTTCACTTGTTCGTGACGGTGGGCGGTGCTGCGTGTTCGTGTGCTACGTGACATGTCCCATGTGTTGGTGGTGTTATGGTCCTCATGCCTCCAGTAATCCAGCCCTGTCCAGTTTCCCACCTGCAAGTTGTTCGTGCGTGCACTGTACTGGATGCCACATGGCTCTTAGCGGGGGTGCTCCATGTTGCAGGTCTGTGGGGGTGGGGGGTG